>JAACJT020000052.1:17407393-17442071 GCA_009936485.2 Gymnarchus niloticus | reverse complement strand
GGCGGTCTTCCTGAACTGGAGAGGAGGGGTTTTAGGGCGACTAGACCCTTTCTGGCCCCCCCCCCCCCCCCCCCCCCCCCCCAGCCTTTCCTCCTGGGCTCTCCTTCCCCCCCCCCCCCCCCCCCCCCAGCTCTGTGTGACGGCCGATGTGAAAATGGAGGTACCTGCATTGCTGCGAACACCTGTGTCTGTCAGCAGGGTTTCACCGGGAAGAGGTGTGAGACAGGTAAGGCAGCCGGACGGGGTCTTGCGGGAAGAGGTGTAAGGCTGGGAAAGGAGGCGAAAGTTGTCTGCTCCGCTTATGAAGGACTGTAGCCCTGAGCCGTTAAGGTACACTTCAGGTGGCAGATGTGCCGTTGGCTGTAACATCGCCAGTAGGTCTGAAAGACGGTTTCTAATCCCAGGATGAAATTGCTCACAAAATTAATTGGTGTGGAGTTTCTTTTTCTGACAAAATTTTTCACAAAACTGAACCGCTCCCTTTAATCAGAGGAGGATTACCTCCATATACATTTGCAAAGTTTCATTTTGAAGCACGGTTTGAATTTGAATATTCAATTTGGCGGGGGGGGGGTGGCGGTGAGGAGGCGAGTACAGCGGAAAGAAATGGAAATGTGTAATCTCCTTGGAATATTAATTTTTGATTAACTGAGAAAATGGAGAAAATGAACCAGAGTGTCTCCTACTGAGGACCCAAGGTTGAAGGACATGATGTGAAAGTGTGTGGATGGGAGCTGGCCGCTGGTACTGCCACCTCATCAGCCCGTAGACGCAGGACCGGAGACGGTGCGTCCATTGTTCATTCAGACCAGATGAATGACCTGTCACTTTAACATCCCAGCCCCTCCCCCCATCCCCACCCTTGCATGGTA
The DNA here is from genome assembly GCA_009936485.2 of Gymnarchus niloticus. Taxonomy (NCBI): domain Eukaryota; kingdom Metazoa; phylum Chordata; class Actinopteri; order Osteoglossiformes; family Gymnarchidae; genus Gymnarchus; species Gymnarchus niloticus. The sequence goes on along the minus strand of JAACJT020000052.1, from coordinate 17,441,199 downwards.
GAGTGAAACATGGTCCTATAGCTATGTATTCCCCTGAGCTGTGTCGTTGAGTGTTTGTTGGCTGGCCTTTGAGGACCATTTCCCCTTATCTCGGTATGGCCATGCTTCTACGGTCGGTTGTGCGTTTTTGTAGTTTTCGAAAATATGCAGGTGACTCCAAGACCAGAAGGAGATGTGGACATCCTGGGTTGGGGAAGAAGCCAGGTGATCAGTGTGCTTGTTTGGCCGTAATCCCAATCAGTATGTCAGACTGAGTTTTATTCTCTCGACCCCGGACCCCGAAGCTTAGCCCTCACATCTACCTGTAGCCTATTTTCTTCTTTCCTGTGCTGACACTGAAATGCTTGTCTTTGTTTCTATATTCCGTACCACTTCAGTCAAACACGCCTCTGCTCTCGTCCACAAATAAAGTCCCTCTTTCGTCATGCCGCCCCATTTCACACGCTTCTGTCCGCCGTCCTGTCAGACACACCTCTCTTAGATGTGTTAACCGATCCTATCGAAAGTAGATGTGGCAACTCTGTACATGAGTGCGTTATCTTTTATAAGTGATTACAAACACTCGTCGCCAATCGCACTCCTTATTTTACTCTGTTACCTGGAAGGCGGCTCTTAAACAGGGTCAGAATATGCAGGTGAGCCGGAGGTAGGGAGGCCACAGGGTTACTTTCATACTTTCCTGAATGCTAAGAGCACGCGTCCGGTCTCGCCATCTCGCCGTACTCGCTTCACCTCGACAGCTGGAGAGACAGGCTTTGCCATGGGCGGATGGCTAATTCTTCTCTCCCTGTTTATTCTATATCACTCTTATTTTGTGGCCTGTTGAAGCTGCTGTGAGCGAATCTCGTCGGCATCGTTGGGCCATGGCAGCTCTGATAAGTATGAAAGGGTCAATGGAAGTAAGAGGATCGCCACCCTCCTGGTCTCCCTTAGCACTGTGCTGTCAGGGGGCATCAGGTGTCACATTCTCCTGTGGTCCCTCTCTTCCATGACATAGCTTACCATTCCTCATGCTCATACAGGTTCTGAACCTCTCTTCCCTTACATACTAGACTATTCCTCTCTCCATGCAGTTTCTACAGCTCTTCTCCATTATATAACAAGCCTCTCCTCATCCTCGGTGTGCTGGAATTTGTTCCTCTGTGAAAAGTGGAAAGTGATTAACATCTTAATAACCAAACCAAGATCTTACACGTCCGTCGTTTCTTCTGGCCTTTATCACTTAGCCCATTTTATTCTTCAGTAGCTGATTAATCCCTGGGACGTGCTGAAAAGTACAATAATTTTCGCTAATTATGCCCTTCATTGTACGGATACCTCCAGTTTATTTGCAAGCAATCTTCAGTTTAGCTGGTACATGGTCACTGTCCACTAGGGCACCGTTCCAGATGTTTTCTGTGGAACACAGATTGTTTTAAGAGGTCTAGACAGCAGCCCTTGATGTCGACATGTAATCTTAGCTATTTAGCGGCAGTGTCACCTGTGAGGTTCCCCGGTTTGCCAGACGGGGCTTTCATAAGGTACAGATTCATGGGGGATGTGTTTTAGTAGGTCTAGTAGGCAGAGGTTGGGAGAGCTTTGTTGACCGAACCCTCGTTGCTGCAGACCTCATCTGCCGGGGGGTTGGGGGCGACACCTGGCAGTTGTCGGAGGGGGATGCGGTGGGCATCCTGATGACGCCCCCAAAGCGACTTGGTGTGTCCCGGGAGACTGCAGTTAAACAGCACCGCTATGATGACATATGAGCACCGGCTGGCCGAGACTGCTCTTCAGACAGTCCTGGGTGTGATAAAAAACGCCAGTGATCTTGTCCCGTAGTGGTATCTGTTTCTGCGGCTGTCATTGTATTTTTTTCACTGAGTCAGCAGTTCTCGTTGTGCTCTCTTGTAAGGCTGGGCCTACGCTAACAGAGCCTGTCACGTCCTCTCGCGCCTCTCTGTTTCTCTGTGGGCTCCTTCCTAGCTGGGTGGAGCTCCTTCTGGACCTCGATTCTGATCACTGCGGCTGGTATTTCTGGAATCCCTTCACTGAAATAACCCTGGGAGGTAGAGGATTACAAGCCTTCCTTCACCTGCGTGTGATCGTCCCCGTCGCCTGAGTTTCAGATGCCCCGTTATTTGTTTTTGAGGGAATTTTTTTCACTGTCGCCTGAGTTGAAATTTCCTTGTCATCTGTGTTGAATGCCACCTTCTACGATCAGTGCGGTTATGTAAAGGGTTATAAATAGTGTTTTAATGCATAAAAGTTTATTGAAGTTTACTTGAAATCGTTTTATCTTTCATGAATAACATTAATACATATTTTATTTCACTTTCTCTTCAATCCCTTTGAAATATTAATATATAAATGCAATTTATTGCTTTATCTTGTCCTCGCTCATTTTCATGTTAAGCATGTTGGATTCTTGGTCACTAATTTCCGCCGCCTTTCGAGCTCTTAATAAACCTTTTCCCATAGTATCACATCGTGAGGGAAATTTCCACCATTCGACAAGGCTACTATGCAGCCTGCTAACCAACAGAGGTGTTGTTAGCTACACAGTGCTTGTGGGGGGCGCTAGAGAGAGCAGGTTGCTGGAAGTGGTACGCCACATTCTGTGTACTGCTGTGATGTCCTGTGCCTCTTTTCAACATTTTGACAGTCATCTCATTAGTCTGTTCCACCGCTCCATCACGTTGATTCGGCCCAAGCAATGGTCTTGTTGGTTGGTGCTCTTAGACTCATTAATCCATCAAGTCGGTCCCTTCTGTTTGACCTTTGTTGACAGCAGCTGTTGTCCATCTCTTTGGCTTCACAATACTATAAGAATAAAGAATGGTTCAAACCCAGTGGCTTTGTGGAGAGATGGAAATGACAAAGACCACTGCAGGGTGACATGGGCGGTGAAGAACAGCCTGGCTGCATCTTATCTTTCATAGTTCTGAAATGGCTTACCGAGAATAAGCAGACCATGTGACCTGAATTTCAAATGACGTGTTTGTAGTTCAGAGCGATATGTCAGTCCAACTGGCAAACTAGGGTGCTTTGAGAAGAACCAAGAACAGGATAAAAATGGCAGAAACAGATTTGATTTTTTTTTTTTTTTTTAAATTTCGTAATCGCTAGGCTTTATTGTTCAGTACCACGATTGAGGTGTGCTGAGTAAAAATCATTTTAGCAAGGCATTAACTCTGGTTGCACTCTAGGAAGAGCCTAAAAGAAATGATCTGCCAACAGTTGCAAATGTCAAAAACATGAAAAACATTAAAAACTCATTTGCTTACCGCACATTTTCCAAGGAGATAATTCAAACCCACATTATCTGAGCTGTAAAAACTTAATTATTCAATAGTCACTAACCAGCAACAAGAATTTCATGAAGTACTCCCATGCAGTACTTTGAGGAAAGTTTCTATAAAGTATCTTTGTTGAACAAAAAGATGGATCTTTGGTCCACTGATGAATCGTAGTCGAGTTGAATCAAAAAGGCAACGCTAATGTGAAATCGTGTTTTTTGTCATGTGAAACCTGACACACATTCAGCCTGTGGTGGCTGCCACTCTCTTCCTTAGAGCTTCATCCTGTTCAGCCATCTGATCTTTGGTTTGGTCAGCGGTTCGGTTTTGTTGTCCAAACAGCTTGGCTATGATGACCAGGCTTTGAATTGCCTTTGCTGTGACAGAGATCGTCTTTCTCCAAATGTGATTGTCCTGCAAATGGAATGGTCCTACATACAGATTGAACTCTGCCCATGAACCCTGTGTTACCTGGGGTAGTCTTCAGAACACAGACATCAAAGGCATGTATGAACAGCGACTGACAATTCAAATCCATTCAGTTTTATTCATATAGCGCCTTTAACAAAGAGCACTGTCATAAAGCGCTTTACATAGTCCCGGGCCCAGGGTCCCCAGAGAGTAAACCAAAGGCGACAGTGGCGAGGAGAAACTCCCTCAGGAGGAAGAAACCTTGGGAGGAACCAGACTCAAGGGGGAAGCCCATGCTCTTCTGGCCTGCAACGGGCAGGACAAATTCATTAATACAATATGAAGCTAATATAAAACAATTATGTTGTAGAACAGACAGGAGGACAAAAGTGTATTGCGATGCATATTAATTACACTTAGGTGTGTACATTTATGAATATATTGCAGAAATAAATATAGAAAACGAGGCTGTCAGTCTTAGAGTTATATACCTGCAAGCCATTTTATTTCTTCAAATTTTTCAGCTTTTCTTTTCAATTAATACTGCAGGGATTTAATTTGGAGACTTTATTTTTGTTTAGGTTATGTCAAGTAATTGTAAACAAAGCAGATATTCGGTATGTAGTACCACATTAGCCATCCGCATTGTGAGTGCAGAACTGACAATTAACTTGAAAATAGACTGATGTCAGATTTTGTTTGGGAAAATCTGCCGTCCTGTTTGAGAATTTTTCTATTTTCTCGAAGCTGTCAGTTTATCTGGGTTGATTCTTTTTCTTTTTAGGTTGCCGTGGAGCAGAGCCGTGCATGCTAAACAGAAGCCAGCACATACCTTTGAAATCCAGGCAAAAGAATTGGACCTGCCCTTTGGGGCAGGAATGTCCAGATGCAATGTCTTCAATCTGATGCAAGACCCAAATGGCTTGTGGGCTATTTTATGCTCTCTGGCTAAGTCTGATTAGTTGCAGAAGGGAGGTCTGAAGATCAAAAGGAATAAAGATGGAGAAATAAAACGTAAAATTACTTCTATTTTTTTTCCAAAAATAGAAATTTATGTGAAAACTGAGACCTAAATAAATTGTAGTTTGACAGCTTACAGGGGAAATGGTAGATGAACCATCTTCCCTCCAGAATCAGCCTTGACTGTAGCAATATTTTCAAGTAGTATTTAAATTTGAATTAAAGCACATCAAAATGGGTGGAAATCGTCTAGGGAGTGGACAGGTTAATTACAGTTTACATGGGTGAGCATGACTTTAATTTACAGGTTAATGGTCTGTTCAAAGTTATACTTTAAAAAGTATAAATTGTGATTAAAAATGAGTTGAGGCAAGCTGCCGTATCCCTTTAGGTGTTGGTTTTAAAGCTTTCTATCCTAGATTGCTTGTCAGCCAGTCGCAAACTACAGTGTGGCTGGGGGTAATCGGGGTCTCGGCTAGGAGCAAAGTCATTTTCATAACGACGAGCCTGAACTCATCTAATGGGGAACCGCAGTGGAAACAGCACAGGCATCTGGGAGATTTTTAATTACAGTTACCCCCCTCCGCAGGCCTGTCTGTGTGCTAGCAGGACTAATAGAATATTATTTGATTTATTATGCTTGTTTTGGTTTAATAAATTGTGTCTTCTTAGGCGGTATTGAGCTTACTTTGGCCCTGGTGAAGAATTACCTGTCATTAAGCTGTACACCAGACAATGTGGTTCACCCAGAGTCCACGATGAGGGTGGACTTGAAGGTGTGAATGGGGTGGGGGCCAGGCAAGAAAAAACAGGGGAAATGTTGTGTGGGGGGTGTACACATATATGGAGGTAAGAATTGTGTGGGTGAGGGGTGAAAGTTCAGCCGGAGATGCCTGGGCTTTCATACTGACACTGGAATACTGCAGCGTGTGCAAAGGTAGAGAATTGTGGGTTAACAGCGTGGACAATGAAAAATTACACAGGCTTTGAAAAGTACTCATTCAGCAAGTAGGCAGAAATTATCTGGCATTGTCCATCTTTATTTATCATAGTAACTGCTGCTTCTACAGAGTATTTGACCTCATTTTGATAGGTACCTGGATAGATGACTTTGTAAATTTCGCAGATGTATGAGGAAACTGCTTTCCACCATTCCTAGAAGATCCTTTTCCTGCAGGAAGGCCTTTCTGACGTTTCCTGCACTCTTTCTCTCCTGCCTTACGTGTGTGTGTCCCTGTATGTGTGTGTGTGACCGTGTGTGTGTGACTGAGGCAGACATAGATGAGTGCTCCAATGGCTTCGTGGAGTGTGACAGCCGGGCCACCTGTGTCAACCTACCGGGATGGTACCACTGCGAGTGCCGTGACGGTTACCACGACAATGGAATGTTTTCAGCTAATGGAGACTCCTGTCAAGGTGGGAATGTGGTTACGGAAGCTAAATGACTGTCTACCTATGCTAACATAGGTAACCCACAACTACACCCGGATGCTTGAGTTTGTACCTTTGGCCAGGGTCAAAGGGCACGGCTGTACATAGCAAGAGCCATGAGGCCGTGACGCTTAGTAATCCTGACAATGTGTCATCTTAAGGACGGCTAAAGTTGATCCAAGGTTTCGACCAGAGAAATTTGCATGCTTTTGGTAGATCAGGTTCCATGTGGGCATGCGTGTGAAATCGTCTGTGTAAGAGCATGAAGACATAGGCACCCGTGCATGAGTGCAGGAACACTCGAGACACCCCCGCCCCCTCCCCGCAGATATAGACGAGTGCCGGACCGGAAGGAACACCTGTGCCAATGATACGGTCTGCTTCAACCTGGAGGGTGGGTACGACTGCAGGTGTCCCCACGGGAAGAACTGCACAGGGGACTGTATCCACGACAACAAGGTCAAACACAATGGTCAAATCTGGGTCCTAGAGAGCGACAGATGCTCGGTCTGCTCATGTCAGGTGAGTTTGTGTGCGCGTGTGTCTCTCTCTGTCGGCACATGTCTGATGCGCACGAGTACGCTTGTGTGTGTCTGTGTCTGTGTGTGTTATGCGGTTGTGTGTTTGCATATCTCAGGGTGTGTATACGTGTGTGTGTGTGCGTTATGCGGTCATGTACTTGCATGTCCCTGTGTGTGTGTTCTGTGCATCTGCAGGTTTTTCTGTCTATATGGGGACACGTTCAAGTCCAGGTGCACTCCAGTTTCCTCCTGCAGTCCAATGACATGCATTGTAGGCTAATTGGCATGTCTAAATTGTCCATAGTGTGTGATTCGGTGTGTGTGTGTGTGGTTGTGCCCTGCAATGGGTTGGTACTCCTTCCAAAGTGTCCTTAGCCTTGTGCCAGGGATTCAGCTCCAGGTCTCTCTGTGACCCTGAATCAGATAAAGTGGTTTGGAAAATGGATGGATGGATGGATGGATGGATATGTCAAAGTGAGGGTGAATAGGAAAATCAGCCATGCATGAATACACTGTGCCATTTTCTGAAAATCAGAGTATCCTGTACAGCATATTAAACAGCTTCTCATATGTGGAGATCATTATTTGTTAGTTTTTAATGCATGATTAATAGACATTTACATTGCAGTAGTAGTTGAACATGACACATTATGATTTTAGAGGATTGGTAGCATCTGGCACCATACTTCTATACAGAAGCAGGCAAAGCAAATGGGTTCAAACAACTTGCTGTACATTACATCCATTAATGGAGGAGATGTCAGAAAGACGTATTCGGATAACTGCAGAATACTGAAAGGTTGGTGGACCCTGCTTCCAAAAATGTGGCGTAGCCCGTCTGCCACCCAGCGTCCACCGTGAAACCTCAGCATTGGCTACAGGCTGCGAGGAAATAGGACGAGCTCGGGGGGGGGGGGGGCAGCTGCTGGGTGCTAAGTAGGTCCCCCCTCCTTCATGCATGTCAGGGGTAGGATTAATGGGCGTGTCAGTGTGATTAATGAGTCTCCACATGCTAGATCCGATAGCTCAGTGCAGAATACCAGCCCCTGTCTCTCCAAAGAGACCAAGTGGCTGGGATGCACTCGTTTATGTTCTGATGTGTTCATCGCAAGCTTTTCCACCAGTTGGTATGGTCTGTCTGTGTTGCTTTGGCAGAACAGGCTGCTTGCTTGTTGAACGGATCTCACGTCTTGGTGTTGTGGGCGAGGCTCTGAATTTGGTTGCTTGCGCCTGAAGTTTGATTATCTCTGTTCTCGACAGAGCGGGCTGGTCATGTGCCGGCGGATGGTGTGTGACTGTGACAACCCCACAGTGGACCTGTTCTGCTGTCCGGAGTGCGACCCACGTCTCAGCAGCCAGTGTCTGCACCAGAGTGGTCTGAGAGTCTATAGCAGTGGGGAGACCTGGTTGGAGGGCTGCCAGAGGTGCCAGTGCCTGGTGAGCCAATCACACAGAGTGCTTCATTCTTTGACCACGCCTTCCTCAGACTCTAATCATCCCCACTGTATTACACACCTAACTTGGACTGTATATTTTCACATAGGGATGTGCCGATTCAATATTCCGCCAAAATAACGTATCAGTTATCAGAAAAAATAAACTTGCAATCCAAAACAATACACGGGTAAGTCTCGCTTCACATTGCCAAACCAGCATTTTGTTTTCTAAGAATTACTTTAAGGAATTGGAGACTTCGTTACATAGTCTGAGAATTTTTTTAGGTGCCTGTATTACATCCGGCATACAAATGGCTTGAAAGTTTCTGAAGTACAAACAAAAAACATGATCAGCAGGATTGGCTGATATTTAATATTGTTATAATCTTTTCCGGAGATGAGAAAGTGATATTGAGCCATCCTAATCCAGAGCCAATACAGCGTATTTACCCAATTCAAAGAGATCAGAAATTCATATCAAACTTTAATGTTTAAAAGACCACGATGCTAGCAGTGTTTGCTAAACTACAAGCATTTGTCCTGTTTGTCCCGTCCCTCAGCACTTCACGTCACAGGTTCCTGGTTCCAGACCAGCCAATTTTTGGTGTCAGTTCCCAATCCCACAGGATTTTTTGGCACGGGAACTGGCATGGTACCAGAACCATGTCAGTGGAAAAGGGGCATCAGCCACACTAAACAGCATGACTCTGCTGCTGTCTTCTGGTGGCTTTGCCCGGTTCAGCTACCCTAGGGGGCTGAGCAACATCTGTATCAATACGATGTCCAGAGTGCAACGGTCCAAGACAGCAGGGCTGGCTCATCTTCCATCATTTCCTTAGGAGACATGAGGCAGGAGTGGGATAGGGGAGCTCCACATGCCATGAGGAAATATCAGTTGGACGGCGGGACACTGCTGTGTCCGGCATAAAGGAAGTAGAGCGGTGACTGGGAGGCCTGGAAAGGCACAGCATGGCCACCAGTTGTGGGAGTGCTGCATAGTGCAGTGTGAAAGAATATTGACCATCAGCCATGTGGGGGCTCATTTCAAAATCAATGCCAGAGCAAAGACGACAAGAAATAATGGACTTCAGTTTACATGCCAGTTATTTACAAAAAAATGCCAAAATAGTTTGGATGGAGCACAGCTTAATCCCACAATGCCTTGTGTTTCTGGTTTACAGAAGTCTTCCTAAGACTACTGTTGGGAGACCTGTAAACATCTTTGGAAAGCACAGAATGTTTTGATGGAATTGAAAACTCTTGGATTTAGGTCCCTCTTCAGTAAATGTCTGTTTTAAAGCTGTGGTTCTGTGCAGCGGGACATTCGATCAAATAAGAAGAGGGACTTATGGAATGGTTCGGGGCCTGTGCTTTGCTAGTTCGTGAAGTTGCTTTTGTGTTCATTGCCTGCTTATAGTCTGAAAGGCAAAACGGCAGAAACCACAGGCTGTTACCTAGCAGCAGACCCTGGCACTCTCTGTGTCTGACTTTGAACACGATTCGTTGCAAGAGCAATTTCACGAGTTCCGGTAACAGGAACTGTGGTAGTGTACGTCACAGGAAGAATGAAAAGGAAGTTTGCCACATTTCTCAGAGCTGAGAAACATAATCAAAGTTCAAGACGTTTTTCTGCTCTAATTCTGGATAACACATAACCAGCTTTGGAATGTTTGTTTAATAATAAGGCAGGGAGGTGCCAGTGATGAAAACCCCCCTACCACCACCACCACCTCCAGGGACCTGGCAGGGCACGTGGCACACCCACAAGGAAACAGATCAGTGGGCACCCTGCTTGGGGCAGCAAACCAAAGAGGTTTCTGTTACGCTAACCAAAGAATGATGTATGAAATGTGAGCCATCCAGGGACAGGCTTGTGTCAAAGCAGATCATTTACTGCAATCTCTCATGTGACTCTCGGGACCATGGGTCAAAATGAGGTCACTTATTGATTATTAATATTAATAATTTGAACACTGATATTTTGAAGCGGAGACCGACGTGTGCACTGAAATACCTGCGGGTATTTGCTGTAAGCTCTGCAGCCTGTAAACATGTCGTTTCTGTCACGCTGTCTGACGTTTCACCCCGCCCACCCGCCTCTGCCCCGGTCACAGCGAGGTGAGGTAGACTGCTGGCCCCTGTCCTGCCCATCGGCCGACTGCGAGTTCACAGTGCTGCCCGAGGGAGAGTGTTGTCCACGTTGCGCTGCCAACCCCTGCCAGGCCGACACCGTGCGCAACGACCTCACCAAGACGTGCACTGATGAGCTGGGTGTTGCGCGCCTCAGTGGGGCATCCTGGACAAAGCATGGCACCGAGTGCACACTCTGCCACTGCAAGGTAAGGCAGCTTAGCTTCAAGCTAATGGCAGTTGCTGCTGGTAGCCTCAGGATAACTTCACTGAACATTAGCAGCTACAGGATAGCTCTGCTTGCACTTAATATATACAGGCTAATGCTACTTTTTGTTAGTAGCTGCAGGCTAGCTCCACTTACACTCTACAACTGCAGGCTAACGCTCCTCTTCACAAGCAGCTGCAGGCTAGCTCTGCTTACACTTTATATACAGGCTAATGCTACTCATCTCTAGTAGCTGCAGGCTAGCTCCGCTAATACTCTACAACTACAGGCTAATGCTCCTCTTCGCAAGCAGCTGCAGGCTAGCTCCGCTTACACCCTACAACTACAGGCTAACGCTCCTCTTTGCTCATAGCTGCAGGCTATCTTTGTTCACTGCTATCAGCAGCAGATGACCACTAACAATAGCAGTGATCCGGGGCCTGACCTCCTGTTCTCCTCTCTCCCTTTCCTCACCCCATAGAACGGACACACCTGCTGCTCAGTGGACCCTCTGTGTCTTTAGCACCATGGTGGCCCTGCTAGGCATTTTGTATAGCTCTTTCCATCAGAATTGCCCTTCCCAGAATCCTGTTTATACCAAAAACAGTGACGTGGCGTACCAAACAGACGGCGAACCCTCGACTCGCTCCCTGCTGACTTCCTCAACGTACATGTTGACCTGTACTACGGGCGCAGTCTGCATTTGCAGCGGGACTCTGTAAAAAGTATCCAAGCTGGCATGAGCCTTCTAGATGTTGATAACCGATGGATTTTTTTAGCCCTTTTCAATGCAGAGTGTCTTTGAATCCCCTTAAGTGAGGTTTTCGTATGTTTTTTTTTCTTACTTCATGAACATCGTGTGTATGTTCTGTTTTTTGGGGTAGTGCTATTCCGTGTTTAATTTATTCTGTAACTTGTTACTGTGATATGGTGAAGTAAACATGGTAAACATGTTTGTTTACAGTTCAAGTGATTTCTGCACACATTACCATCAGTACCTGCCACTAATGAAAAAATGCTCACAAAAACGAGGATTTTGGCTCCAAAGTTGTAAAAATGATAAGGGAATCTCCTGCTGGAACCTCTATCCAGAACATAGCAGAGAGCTCCAGGAATGCTAGAGAAGATGGACACTCATGGTGGTCTGCTGTCAATTGCATAAACAAAGTAATGAGGGAAGTGAGCTAAAGCAATTAGTGCCTGACGGCACACGGTAATTCCACCAATCGTGGCTTCTGAAGTATAATTTCTCCCGCCTCCAACCCAGACTTAAAAAAGTGTATGAGCTGTCAAAAGGGCTCAGGATAGCCTCTCTTTTCTGAATAATGGTCGCCCCATGGCTGTACCCTGTTGGGAATTTGTGAAGGAAAGTCAAACCATGCCACATCCACCAAGCCGTCACCTCAGTGTCCCATTCTCCAAGGAAGCATCACTTATGTCTTTCTGATAAAGCGTCTGTCTTACATATGCTTTGCTAAAGCACACCTCGCTACCATTGATATAAAGCCTACTGATCTCTGTAACTCCTTAAGCTACAACAAGGCTCTGCTTTAAAATACAGCAATACATTTTAATGGATCCTAAGAAGGAATGACAGCTACTTTTGTTCTGAATCAAAGTGCACATTCTACTGCACCTAGCAGGAACTGGCATATAACAAAGTGTGATGTCTGTCTAGAACCTACAAGTCATTCCTCTTCAACCCCAACAGCCTTGGGTGAAATTTCAGCCCTCTAAGTTAAGAGAGTAATTCGTGCAGGTCTGGTTTATCAAGCACATGTAAACAGTTTGTCTCTCTTTGTTCTGCTTCACTGAATGTATTTACTGGAACGCAAAAACATCACGTACATATGCTCACCAGTTTAGAAGCTCCATTTCCTATTGTTTCTGGCTTCAAATCCTAATTAATTTTAATAGCTAGAGAGAAAATGTGGTTTTAATTACTACATCTATTTTCTGTCAAAAGAACAAGACATTGGCCATGCAGCTACCTTCTTGTGAATGCAGACAAATTTTTTTAATTAACTTCATTCTTCTTGTTTACGTTATCAAGGTCTGCTCAAGAAAGTTGTATTTAGCGGTTACTTTCTGGGTTAATTTATTCAAGTAGTCTTGTTATGTAGACTGATTTCAGGCTACCATTTGAATACCGGTTGCTTTGTCACTGCACTGATGGTGTAGTGGCTGCGGGAGAGTTTGTGAGTTCACTGTGACAATACGATGACATCAAAAGTTAGAGCTGGTTTCCCTGAATGGAGACTTGCATCCATCAGAGCGAGAATGCTGTGGGTAGTGGCTTGATGCTGAGTTGGACCAAGCCGTGTAGCTTCAGTCTGCCTTCCGCGAGGCTGCCACTGGGAAAGCGAAACAGGAGGGAGAACTTCAGAATGTGCTAGAACTGGAGGGTCTGCTCCCGACACCCAGCCCCAAGGTCAGTAGATTCTGTTTATGGCAATTTTTTATTTAGCTCCAGATTTCGTAGTGATTTACAGTGTCATGTCGTTAAGATACTTTCTTAAGGAAAGGTCATCCAGCTCCTTAACCACTACGCCACCTGTGGCAAATGGAGCCCCTTTTACGTTGCAAATTTTGCATTTGATGAAAATGACAAAGTGCGAAACTGAGAAATTAATGGGAAAGTATTGATGATATGTCGTGAATGCAAGCAATTTTTATATGTATTTGAAAATATCTCTGTAGGACTGGCTCATTCAAATGTTTTAGAAGCTCATACGTTTCTGGGTTAACCAACCTCCATTCCTCTAGCTTCTGTCAGGCTGTAGCCACTTTGCAGAATTGAACTGTTTTTTTTTTAACTGAAGAGAGATAGTTCTTGTAATTTCAAGTATATTCCATAAATATAATAGTATGCTCCCTGACCCCTGAGGAATTTCCTCTACAGACCGAATGATAGGACCAAGTGAATTTATAAAAAAAAAAATCACTCTACCATTCAGCTATTACATAAAGCACAACTTGGGTATTTGGGTTGATCAGAACTGTTACTCTGACCTGAGACGAGAGCGCCTTTAACAAGATCTCTGAGGAAACGGCCTGGCCTAACCACTTTTAAGTCCTCGAGAAGGAGAACATCATAAGATCTTATGAGATAATAAGCTCAGATTCACTAATAGGGACATGGCATTACTGCACTGCAGTGTAGCTCATTAAAATTGCCTGTAGTAAGATATTGCCCAGAAACATTTTTACCTAAATTACTGGTTAGATTAATATCTCAGCAAGTCGTGATCCTGTAGTTATTAGCTGTCACTTAATTTCTTAACCATTGAATCCATTTTCTTTATCATGTGTTTCATATTTAGCTCTCATGGAAAAGTGCATGCAGCTATTTGTGATGTATGCATATTAAATGTGTTATATAATGAAAAAGGGGGCAGGTGATTCATTATTTAAGCAATGAAACTGGCACAGAAGACATCAGCTGTTCTCATTTGGGCCTCAGCGAGGTAAGTGTTCACAGGTGCAACATGCCTGTAGATGAAGGCATGAGCCCCACAAAAATCCAGGGTTTTGACTTGGAAAATGCTTGAACCTGAGTCTCTGAGCTTGAATTGTATGCCTGTCTGCGTCTGAGTACTTGGGTGATGTACCTGTATGATTATGAATACTTGAATAGTAAAAGTCTGATTCCAAATAGCTGGTAGGCAGTCCATCGAGCCAAGCCCATTAACTGCTAAGACTTTTAGGCACCATTAAATAGTAAAGTGACTTTTTAAAACATCCATCCATCCATCGTTGCTTATCCAGTACAGGGCTACAGTGCTTTTCGAAGCCATATTTCTTAGATAGGGAAAAAAAGCAAGTTGCAGCATCTTAAGTAACGAGCAGTGTGTTTCCTACACAGTGTTCTGGGTCCAAGCCCTGCTGGGATGCATTAGTCATCTGTGTCGCCAAGGCTCTGGGATTGGAGATCGACTTGTGTTCTGTATGGTGAGTGAGACGCTTGGGTTCCTCTCCCCATGGTCCCTCTGCGCTAACATCAACTGTCCCCGAAAGGATTGTGGGCGAAATCAAGTGGCTCTCAGTGTTATGTCATTCGAGAAAGACCGCAGCCTAGGGAGTTAGAAGAGGCTCGCTCCGTTTGAATCATGCATTGGGGGCGGGGGGGCTATATTGAAGCCTACCAGCTATTGCAGATTGGGACAAAGTGGAAGGGGGTGGGGCTGAAAGTATTTGGAGTTGCAGGAAGGGTGCTATCTCGAGCTGGAGTCACACCTTTGCACTCAAAAACATGTGTGTTTTCTGACTGCGTAATATCACCGCCAGTTTAATTTAGTGACCGAGTATCTGGAATTATTCTCAACTGCTAAGACACGTTTCACGGAAACTGTTCGTTCTTTTCTCAGAACTCCAAACACAAAACCAAAGCTTGAAGCAGCATTCACAAAACTTCTTACATTCCTGGCAAAATCTCACCCACAATCATTGCCTCTTTGGCCAAAATCTAACACTACTATCACACGCAAAGCAAGCCAACGTGTAAACACATACACATGCATTCATTGCACATACATCAAACAACTGAAAACACCGCTAGATCAAAGTGTTCATGTAGACGTTGTCGTATAATGGGTGTGGCCTTTGGTGTGCTGTTCAGCTACTGCTTTGAAAACCAAGCGCAACAAAGACGACTCTGGTGAGAAAATTCATTTTATTGTATAGTACAGTAATCTTTTATCCTCAAAACACAGCAATAGTGGCAGTACCTAAAGCCCATAGGGTCAGATACATATGAAACCCTGA
Organism: Gymnarchus niloticus; assembly: GCA_009936485.2. Taxonomy (NCBI): domain Eukaryota; kingdom Metazoa; phylum Chordata; class Actinopteri; order Osteoglossiformes; family Gymnarchidae; genus Gymnarchus; species Gymnarchus niloticus. The sequence continues at coordinate 17,426,063 of JAACJT020000052.1, read as the reverse complement.
GAGAGAAAAAAACACCAAGATGAAAGCCACATCAACACTCAGTAAGGGAAGGAAGGAGGGAAGACAGACAGACAGACAGACAGACTGACTGATTGATTGATTGATTGATTGATTGATTGATTGACTGATTGATGGATTGATTGATTGATTGATTGATTGACTGATTGATGGATTGACTGATTGATTGATCCCCTCAGGAAAATTTGGGCATCCAGTAGCTCAACCACATCAGTAAAAAATTGTTAAAAATATAAACATAAATAATTTAAAAAGTGCAGGTGAATCAGTTATTGCCATACTAGAAGATAAAAGGAAATATCCCATTCATGAGTCACATGTATTAACAGTAGTGTTATATAATCTGACGGCCATAAGAACAAATGATCTTCTGAAGCCTTCTGAAGAGAAGCAGCGATATTCATTCTGTCTCAGCACCATGAGATGTGTCAGGCTAGGGGACTTCATCCACATCACAGGCAATGCCCTCCCTTGCAATGCAGCAGGGCAAAAACCTTTTTGTGTGCCAAATCCACACCTGATGGGAGTCAACACCTGCATCTCCATCGACAGAGTCCATGGGCTGAAGGTATAAGGCTAAGCCACCCCCTGGCCCAACGTCGGAATCCAAGTGGACAGCCAAAGGTATAAATGCGTGTAGGTCCTTCTGTGCGCGTTTAGAAAGGGCTTAAAACCTTAGTTAAACTGAATATAATGTAAACATATTTTAATCTGACTCCATATAATTTGATGATTGATTTATAATGCTTTGGCCTTGACCTCTAATAAATTTAGGTTGGTTCTGATAATATCAAGACATGCCTTACTCTCAGTCACTCTTGCCTCCGGGCATCGGTATCATTCAGGGCATTGCTCCTGGCCAGTCAAGCAAAGCCCAGCGCAATATGGAACCAGGCAGACGGTTCAGGGACTGGGTGATAACTACGAACTTGACGCATGCTCAGCATGTTTGAGTCTATCCAGCTCAGGGACCGCTAGGTTCGGTATAACTGGTTGATCACATAGTCTGTATAACAACCTATTAGATCGCCCAGTTCAGGGACCGATATAGCATGTCCAACCAGTTTACACAGGCCTCAGCGTGCGTAACTTTCATAGCTCAGAGGCTACTGCGGTATGTCTTACCAGTTCAACTCAGAGGCTGGTTGTCGCTGCCAGCATGTTTGACTACCTTAACGTCACGTATGACGAATTTCGCCGACTCAGAGGCTGGTGGGAATTGTCAGCGTGTTTGACCGACACAGCTCAGGGACCGCCAAAGTGCGGTGTGTCTGGTAGATCTTCAACTCAGAGGCTGTGCGCCAGTTACGTCTGTGCAATACAGTGTAGCTACTCAGAGCCAGTGTAACTGCCTAATCCTGGTCAGGGATTGCAAGAACACCACCGCGAAGAACTCGGCAGAGATAACGATTTCAGACAGATGAGAATTAAACAGAATGCGATTTATTTGCTGGGTAGGCATAACGTAAATTAATTCCGATTATACAAGATACTTTTACTGGCTGTGAGACTTGAATCTGTGCTCTTTTCGGTCATAAGCACAGGCAGCCGACCCACAGAGCCACCCCAATGCATGCACACCCTGTTGCGCTGAAGGACGCGGTACATTGTCAATCCATAAACTCAGTTCCTCAAAAAAATCACACCTTCCTCGGTAATTCCACTCTAAATTACCCACAGTCAAATAAAGCTCCATATTTGCAATGGCAGCTTCTGGCCGTTTCAAGAATTCCCAATGCCTTCCACTTCCCAGCGAGCAGGGAACGTTCTTATTACGTTTTTTAACGCTCTTGTAATGTACCTGTAACGTTCCCTGTTTGCTGGGCTCCAGATAGCAGGCTTTTAATCAGAAAAGGCAGAATATGTTTTCAACTAAAACAATGACCTTACTGTTTGTTTTAATTGCTTACATACTAAAACTGAATTTTCAGCAACAAATCGCACACCTTAACATCAGTCCTCAAAAGAAACAAAACAGTTGCACTATATGAGCAGAACATATAGCTCCTAGTGGCTAATGATGGGGAAGCACTTGTGGGGATGTTACACTGGAGTCCGTCCAGGGGTGAAGGAGACACAAAGGTTGATACTTTCCTCACTGCCTGGCCAGGGCTGGATGATGTGCTTGAAGTTCTGTGGCTGGAAGACAATAATGAGACCGTCAGGGTTTCTATAATGAAGCAGCAACATTTTTTTTTTTTCATTTCACATCGCTGACTGTTGAATGTGGAAGGTATTTTACAGTACTCACTGCCACTGTCATTTCCAGAACTCTCTCATCCAACGTTGCTTATGTTCTAGTGCATAGAGTTGGGGAATAATGTCAATTTCACTTAACACGATCATTCTTATTCGTGACCGTCTCCCAGCTCATCTCATTTATGCTCCACATCTCTGTCTGTTGCTGTCCAAGTGTTGACCTCAAAGTGAGACTTATTAGTTGCCCCTTGCAGTGACACCTGAGGTAATATCGGCAGTTGCTATGTTACAGTTCTGAAACAGGGTGTATTTATGGATGGATCATACATGCACACTTAAATATACATAAATGGTTAAGTGACAAAGGAAGACACGCGTTCTGTGAACAGTAAATTAATATAGACATAATTACTATGGCTGTAAAAAAACAAGAAAAAGTATAGCCAGACATCAGAATTATGGTTTATGCATTAAATGCCACCAAATTTCCCAAGCAGCCTAATTAGACATTGAGATGTCTTTGGTCTATGCAGAACTATCTGTTCTGTAATGAAAGCTCTCAGTTACACGTCAGCCTCCATCCTGAGTCTCTGGTTTTCTGTATCCCACTTCATACAGCACATGTAGTACTCAACAAATGTGACTCACTGATCCGAGCTGAATTGTGGCCAGAACTCTGCGCCGTGTTCCCGGCCCATCTGGCCGGAACGTTACCATCAGCCGATGGTGAACGTATTCCCTCAGACTGGCAGGAGTGGGGGCTGTTTTATCTGCCTTTTCTTGGCATGATCGTTTTGTTAAAGCTCCACACCGATAAGTAATGTTTACCTACCGTGTACCTCGTAACTTTCACGGGGGCTTATAAAAAATGTTACTATTCGACTGAGACAGAGGATGCCAGGGGCTGTGGGCACCAGGAGAAGAGATTTCAGACAAAACAAGATCAGAACGTCAACTGTTAGATTCTAAAAGACAGTCTGGCTTTTTTCATTACGGCACATCTAATGCAAGTATACATAAGCGTCTTGGTATAAGGAATTTCCACCCGAAACACAATTCAGTTCACGATGTAGTTCAGTGGCTTCAGGACTGTAGGTGTAGATGTGATTCTCTGTGTGTTTCGAAACGGCATGCTCTTTATGGTGTAGCAGCAATCTGGGGGTGCCAAACCTCAGCACCAGAGCCCATGGCTCCCCTTAATCAGGGCCCGCATTCAACAGAACCTGTGTGGAATGTGGGAGGGGCCACAACTTGAGCCAATCAGGAATCAGCTACTTTGGCACATAAAAGGGCAGGAGCAAACCGGGGAAAGGGAGAAGACAACTTTGGGGCCATGCAGGACAACCCAGTGGGGATGCCTGCCAAGATGAACGACTGTCTCCCAGGACCGTGCGACACTGCCCAGTCACTCCCCGATGTGGCGTTTGTCCTGCTGTGTTGTCTAATAAACGCAGCTCCTTTGAGGAGATGCCAGCACAGCTCTGGTGGTCCGTGTCTGTCCCCTGACCCTGGGTTTGTGTGTGTATCTTCAGGGAGCTCTGGTTTCCTCACCCGGATTTAAAACACGGTTACCTAATGGTGCCTCTAAATTACTTTACTCTGTGATTGTGTTGTGTATATGTCCTATGCCCAGCGATGGAGGGTTATCCCATTCAGGGTGTGCCCAGTGCTTTTTGGGATAGGTCCCCAGGTCCTGGTGTACCTGTGCAGGATATGTGCTTATTAAAAATGGATAATGTTAGGGTAGCAGTAACCTTCACGCTGTAATGTACAAACACAAAGAACACTCAAATCAACACACACATTGTTAGTGTCGGATTGAGATCCGAAAGTGTGAAGGTATGAAATGACAGGGCTTGCAGCTCAGTGTCCCCATATCTGTCTGGGACAGCATAAATATTTCATTTATCGTAGGAGGACAAAAACGCCACTCAGCCTTGTTTTAAACAAGTTAAGGTGAAGTTAAGGCCTAGTAAGTTTTCTCTTTCTGGTTACACCGTGCAAAGAAATCAATATCTCATTTCTCTGCTTGGTGGTATTCGTAGATTTTTAAAAAATAAAACACTTTGGCAGAACCACCTTCTGCTGCAAAAAAGGGCAATTTTTACAGAGCAAAACATTGATAACACCTTGCCTCTGACGAGCCTGCCCGACCTGCCGTTTACAGGCGGTCGGTCCCTGGGAATGATTTGGATGGCGGCTAAGGAGCTGAAGCTTAGGGGTGAAAGGTTACAGATTCAGGCAGTGGTCTGACAGCATAAACCAGTACAGTTTTAAATGGCGTGGCGTACTCTTTCACTTAAAAAAGCTCACTTTTAAAAGAGAGGACAGCCCCCCTGGATGAGTCTGCGGTGCTTGACCAGCATCTCCGGTGTGGAAAGGCCAGAGAAGGGGTTGACGTACCAGGGGCCAGGTATGACTCTGTAGGCTGACTGTGGCCTTGAATTTGTCCTTTACCAACATTCAGTATAATCACCCAGTAATTAAACTCATAGCATCTCCGCTGTGATTCAGGACCAGAGCTGGCCGTCCAACAGGAGCCCGGAGCTTCAGCGGTAAAACATCTTGTTATTTTGTCCAAAAGGAGGACTGCTTGCACACTAGGTGCACAGGTCCACAGAAATGGGAAAGATACAAAGCCTACGAATCCAAGATGACTTAAAATATTGATTGCGAGGGAAGCCGAGCTTGGTACCCTAGACGGTAGGTACAAAACCCATTCCTATCAAATTTAACCTTTATCACGGGAACTAAATGTGACATCACTTTGTCGCGTGACCGTGATATCTTGTGTCGATCGTTCCCTTTCATATAACATTTCTAAAATCCTTCTCTCATCCCATGAACTAATATCAAGTATTATCAAAAAGCTGCTTTTCAAAAAAGGAGGTTAGTGTTGTATTACAAAAGACGCCAAAGAAAAAATCATACTATGCCACTACCAAGTGAATCTCCTGTAGTTTGTTCGATTTGCCCTTTATTAACAAAGAAACTGAAAGCCACATGCTGAATAGGACGAATGGCATTGAGGAAGTGGTCGTCTGCTCGTCGTAATATGTACAAACTATGCGTCCTTCTCGAAATTACTTTGTGACCTCTGATGGCCCCGAAACGCTCTGCCGGGCACAAATTCAGTTCCACACGTATGGACCCTTGAAAGGAACGCCTTGTACAAGGCCACGGCGGAGAGGCGTCGAAAACACACCGCGTACCTCAGCCCTGGCTACCATGACAACTCACTAAATCCAAAAGCCCACTTACAAAGCCTGTCTACAATGCATAAAAATGTATGTTGTGATACACAGTGAGTCTGTACACCATCATGGCTATTACATTATTATTAAACGCTGAAAACATCCAGCATTTCAAAACCCTTAACTTCACTGTGGTTCCACCATCATAGTAATTCGTTATAGCGTGTTCTCCGTTGTGCTTTTGGGAGAGCTGATATTTCAGCTCGTTGGACTAAGAAGTGAAATCCAGGTGTTTGTTGTACCTTGACCTTGAGCTACCAATGCTCACAGAGCTTCCGGAAGACCCCTTTCATTCACACATTCAAATACGAGTTCCAAAGCAGGAAGGCAATCGGTCTGCCAGTTTTTGGGGGTAACTCAGTAGGTAGCACTGTTGCCTCACACCTCCAGGGCTGGGGGTTCAGCTCCCACCCCAACTATGTGAGTGGAGTATGCGTGGGTTTCCACATGCTGCCCAAAGCCTTAAAGTAAGGTGAACTGGCTTCTCTAAAGTGCCAAGAATTTGCGACTGAGTGTGAATGTGTTCGTTTGCCAGTCAGTGGGCTGGCATCCCATCCAAAGAATCCACTGCCTTGGGCTCGATGTGCACTGGCTCCTCCCCCACACCTACTCAGCGTTACAAGAACTGAAAGGTACATCGAACTACAATATAAAACCTAATACCTCATTTTACGTTTGCCATCCTTGTCTGTCTCTAATAAAGTGAAATGATTACACTGAGTTTTACGGATATAAAATCCATCCATCCATCCATCCATCCATCCATCCATCTTTCACTGGATATAAAATCAGATGAAAGCAAATCTCATTTCTCTGAGACATGTTTAAATAAGCTTGTCAAATCAGTTGGGCAGTGACTCATTTACTAAGCTGGATAAATATACAAGGCAATGTGTGTTCTGAAGACCATCCTGGCAGTTTAACATTGCCTGACATGGTCTCCATGGTGACAGCGTCCGGTGGCATTAACTAGTGCAGAGGAGAGTGTTTATGGATTTGGAAGGTTGGGAGACTTATACACGTTGACCATTCCTGGATCCCGTCACATACTGTAGGTAAAGCCAAAGAAATCCAGACCAAAATTCCTGATATTCTTCCACTCTGCTGTATAATAAAATTATATTGTCAGCAGTTAATGTACTGTTATTAAACTTGACTCACAAATATGAAAAGTAGCCTTGGGTACCAGGGACAGTTATACAACTCCACATAACGATATCCAAGCCCTAGTGTTGTTTGCACATTATGTAGAAAATGAGTGTATGTCAGAGCTTGAGCGATACTGCTGTGTTGCGGTGGAGATCATGTCACATCCTGTGGGATGTGTTTGTGGAATCCCTACCTGTGATGAAGATGAGGTACGAGGAGCTCTGTGGTATATGCAGAACCTGTAATAAACTTGCTACTTGATGTGAATATGACGTTATTTTGGACAGCAATGCTGAGTTTTACCTGGGTGGCCATTCCAAGTAGGCTGAAAGCTGAAAGTCTCTTGAAATGGGAAATTTCTGGGGTTAAAACCAATCCTGCTAAATGTTATGAATTCAATATTCACATTATTATTTTTTTTCATCTTCAGCACCAGGAATATGTACGTCCAGCTTGGTGCCTTGTTAATACTCTCTTGAGATTCCAGCAAGTAGGAGTTAATGTTGCCTCAGTTATGTGCGTAGGAGATTTGAGGCACAGTTTGTTTCACAGCTCCCTCTAATTTTCAGAGTAGATTTCTGTCCGACTTGTGATATCGGTACGGGTATACTCATGAAAATACTCACGTAGAAGAAACCGAGGAAACGGAAGGAAAGAATATTTAAATATTTTTAAAAAGCCCACACTTTCAGATCTCCCGGGAATCACAGGCTCAGTAATTTAAAAACCCTAAAGCATGTGTCCATGAAGTTGATGCTCTTTGGGACGTGTACAAATAAAGGTGAATAAACCGTTTTCTGCGCGGTGACAGTGGTCTCATCGAGGACACTGAAGAAGATGGATGTACGGTTAGGACTGCCATCAATAACGACATGCCATAATTGGGATAATAAACAAGAATAATAGACAGGAACGGCACACTAGACGGAATATTGATATCTAATCAGAACCAGATTGGTGTGAATGCAGATGCAGCCCTTGAGACAGAATGAATGAAATAGGGGAAGAATGCAGGCAAAATTGAGTTTCCCATTGAGCCAGGATTGCAAATTGCAGGGTTGCACATGAGTGTATGAGTCACACAGTGTACAAATTAGTTAGGAACAGGTAAATAAGAGGACGGAAAGATGGGCACGCTGGCTGGAGACATTCAGGTAATTTGAGATGGTGAGTCACTGTGTAACCAATGAGGAAACGCCAAACATGGTAATCATCAACAAATCAAGTGTTCAATGTCGCTCCACGGACAGGAAATAGTCAAATGGAAAGTCTCAGAAACTGTGTCTCGGTCAATAATTTTATTTGGCATCTCAGAGAAGGCAAATATAGTAAACACGCCCAGCCTAAATATAGCACCAAATATGCTAAATGCCATGCTAAAAATCCTAAAGATTACAAATATGCCAAAACACAACTATATATGTTGGCTGTGGTATGCTAAGCAAAGCTAAACACATCACACAGGTTTCCAAGACATGCTGAAATGTCTGCGTTTCCATCGTGTTCGCTGTCTGTGCTGGGACGTCACCTGGCTCAAATGCATAGACCCAGGATCTCATTGTTTGGCTTTCGAAACATATTCATTTAAATTTGGCCTGAGAATCTGCTGGAAGCGGAAGATGCCTTTTCCACCTCAGAGGGTGATGAAGAAAACGATTCACAGGGAAACACACTGATGGCATGGCACTTTAGAGAAATGGTATGAATAATTCATGTGTACAGTTGGTTCGTTATGTAATTTTAGCTGTCAAAAGGTCCCAATTATGGTGTACCTCTTCTGTCCTACATGCTCCTCAGGAGAGCTAAAGAGGCCCTAATGGCGCCCCCCGCTGGACATATTTAATTAATCATGATTTATGTGCAGAATTCAGTATTCAAAACAGGAATGTGCCAGGCACAGGGAGATGTTAATATGCTGTAAAGAAACATACAGTAAAACTAGATAAGACTACATTTCCCATGAGTCTCCTTGGCAGACTAGAAGACCACAATGCAGCACTCACTGAGAAGTAACCAGTCATTCTCTCAGTGAAGTTATGAGCCTACAGAGAAATAAAGAAGATTGCAGTCATTTCAGTTTGTGTGTTGTGAAATGTGTTGACAGAATGTATCTATGAAAAACACCCATTAAGTACACACTTGTGTCATTCAGTCCTGTTTCTGTGGCAAGCCTTTCTTTAGTAGTTTTGAGAAGCAGCTATGACTCACAGAGCTGCAGGGATAAACCTCACATCTGTACCAGAGGCCAGCAGCGGTTTGACAGAGCGTCTTCCTAAAAACTGTTTTTCCGCCTCCTGTTGGCAAAACAGCGTCTTCACTGGGGCCCACTTCACTAGTCTTGGGCTCTCGCTCCCTTGGTCAGAGAGACAGCAACACAGACCAATTTTCTGGGGTTCGGATGTCTGTGAGCCCCCCAACAAACAATCCACACGCATACCGGCCCTATGTTTGTACGTCTTCCTCAACCACACAAACTCACCTCAGTCTCACTAAGGGTGCATTTCGAGGGCCTTCTGTTCATCTCTTCCCTAATCTCTTCGATGCTAATCCTGACCCCATCAGCTTTGAGGCACAGCAACCGTTGTTTGTGACCCCAGATACAACAACAGGTCTTCAAGTAAGACTAAAGAGGTCACAATCACCAGAATCACCCTTCGAAATAATAATAAAAAAATTCTAATACATAGTATGTTGCACTTAGAAGAGAGAGTCAGCATTTAGGAGATATTAGGGTGTAGGATCACAAATCTTGGTGGCATTCAATAATGAATTTTAAATTTATGTATATTTTATGCATTTATTTGTGAAACCAGTACCTGATGATCTGAAAATACCTTTGTTAAATCCATAAAAAGATAGAGAACTCTTTTCAATGCTTTATTGCCCACTCGGAAACTCACGTTTGCCTGCATGAGGTACTACAGAAATAGGAAGCATCGCTTGGGCAGCAATGCAGATGTTTTATGTTAAAATCCCACTTTATGACCATCATTACGGCTCAGAGACTGGGTAGGGTAAAAAGACAGGAGCAGTCCATAACACAATAAAGACACATTATGAATCACACAACTGGAAATTCCCCTGGCCTGCCAGTCGGCTCTAATTAAAAAAAAGCTTTGAGTTACGCTGTTAAAAAAATAGGACCTGTTACAGGATAGACGGTCTTGACTGAGCGTCTCAAGGCACAGCTCAAGTGTCAGGATACCGTTTGATGTTTTTCTGTTGTCTTTTCAGATCAGCACCAGGGACAGAAATCAATGATCTCTGCTGGTTTAAAAATGCCAAAGAAAATGAGAACAAAATCAACTGGTTCATCCTGGTGACACCTTAAAATTATAATTTATGACTGTTTGTCTTTTACTGACAATTTAAGGGTGGAAATGAATGAGCAGGACCTCCCTCCACCATTATTGTGCAAATGAGCACGTTCAGACATTACCAGAGGACTAGGACAGAACAAAGGTCACAGTGCCAATAATGAGGGACTCAGAGAAGCCTGCTAATCATCTCCTCAGCGCTGCTACAACTTGTTTACTTTGCAGAGTGTTCAAAAATGCCCTAATAAATGCACGCACAAGTAGCTTGGCCATCAGTCAAGGCATCTTTGGGAGTTAACGGCATCCATTTCTGATGCAGATTCTGAGTTTGGGGCACAAACCGTGGCCCTGCCTGCAATGCAGAGCTTTCCGACACTGCAGCCAGGCCGAAGACCAAGCTGATCTAAAGACGGTATCTTTGAAGGCTTGGCTTATGTCTGAGGGGAGGTGGTGTGGAAATTGGAGATGAAGGGTCTCTCAGGATACACAGCTAGCCAATGCAGCGGCACCTTCTACAGATAATGCCCCCGCCCAAGTTGCCCCATCCTTACAGAACTGACCTCCTGCTCTCCTCCTCGGAGATGCCAGTGAGAGACTGCCTCCAGAGGGTGTAAAATGCTTTTAAGGGGGTTGCACAGATACCAAGAACTGTCACACTCACTGAACCCCTCACAGAAGTTTCAGATCTGTCCTGCTCCTACGTGACCTATTAGAGAAAGACGCTGATGTTGGTGCAGTCAAACGAAGCAGTATTTTGTTTTGGTGAGTCTGCGTTTTAACAAACAGCACAGTGTAACTGAAAGAGACGTTTCTTGTAATGATTTTCTCGTACAATTTTCCAGAAGGCATTCTCAGTAAAATTTTCAAAATAAGACCAGGTAATGAATTTTTTTTTTTCTTCCTATTAAATCAAATCTTTTGGGAAAATGCAGCACATGAAGTACTTTGAGAAGATGAGAAAATCAGTTTTAAGTAACAAGGGCTATTTTTATTAATCTAGATAAGGGGGGGAGGGGGATCCAGAAGATTCGCTCTGCCCTTGTCCTCAGACTCAAGGCCTGGACCCCATGGATCGTGCAGAAGGCAAACCATCGCAATCCAATCACAGAGAGGAGAGGAAAGAGGGAGAGTGAGAGAGAGGAAGACCCGGTGAAGATGCTGACCTTCTCTTCGACCTTTTCTCGATCAGGGTATTTACAGTCTGTCGGTACTATCGCCCTTCAAACGCGTTTACGTTCGTTCATCTCCCAAATCCGTGTCACCGATTCCCCCATCCTGGCAGAATCGGGTCGTGAAAAGATTATGCGAAACTTAAGAAAGTGGAGGAGAAGTCGGAGTATAGATAAATTTACCATAATGCAGAGTTGCTTCTGAAGACCCAGGCAAAAGGCAGAACATTCCGGAGCGATGCTGTCTAAATGATCCCCAGGATTCGACACCCACTAATAATACAGTCACTACATCATAAAAAGCGAATTTAAAAAATGTGCTGCAAAGCAGCATCCTATCCGGCTTTGACCTTGCGTTGTTAACTATCCAATATAATGCCTCACATGAGATGTTTGTAACTCAATTTGCGAAACACACAACGACTGTTTTGTTGGTACTCCATAAATGAACTGCCTTCCGCTTAATTGGCTAAAATATCACCATTTCATTCCCAGTGATAAATTAATTAGGAATGGGTTTTGATTACTGCGCAAAGCTCCATAAAAAATCCAATACAAAAGAAAAATGTCAGAGGAGGAGGGCTTGAAGAGCTGGCAGGTGGCTGTGACATGTGGCATATGACAATTTTTATGCTTATGAATGATGACACGGAGAACATGGACATAGATGCTTGAACGTGCAGTGTGTGGGTGTGTGTAGGTGGGTGTGTATGTATGATATTAGCTGGTGGGAGTTTGAACAACACTACAGCGCTCAGTGATTCCTTACAATTCCATGGTGATTCACTAGCAGTCTGGTGTCTACAGAACCCTCAGTAAATAAAGCCCTGGACCACTCTGGTCCAGGGGGCTCTCTGTGGAGTGCAACAGCATCCCCTCTTTGATGGACATGATGAAAAAGCCAGGTTTGGTTTTTGCAGTCTCCGTTTGCTGCAAATCTCATAACATCTCCCATTTAGTTCAGTTAAGAAGGGATCAGTGGAATATTAGAGTACATTTAGGTCACTGTGTCGTCTTCGTATGCAAATCAATTGTTGACATTTAAAGTCTCGTACTGGAAATGTGAGCATGGATATCCACACCATTACATAGCAGGCTCCTCGATAGTTCTGTTACTGTTTCTGTTACAGTTCTCTAGCAGGACTTGCAACCATGAGGTTGAAGGTTTAAGTCCCATGAAGTTCTTGCTGTGGAACTTTTGAAAATATTTGACTGGAACTACTTGAATTGAAAAAAAGGCTTTGTAAGACATCTGCTGAAATATAATCTCCTGTGTAACAAAACGCTAACAGAATATCAAAATTCACTAAGCATTTCTCTGCCTTTAAGGTTACAATATAAATTGACCACTTAATAAAATCCTGTCTAATAGGAGTAAAATGGATACACTAGGACTGACAAAATGGTGTGACTAGCAATCTCTGATATTGTTTAGGCAAGACCTCATTATCCTCAGAGACTGTAGATGGAAATGAAATGGGCTTTTGTCTTGAGCGAACGCTAATTGCTTCTCCCTCTTCTCGGTCATTAACTCATCTTACGAGTGAATTTGAAACCGGTTGCTGATGAATGATGTGATCGGTGATTACGATGGCTGATTCCAGTTGATATTCATGAGGGCCCGTGACCTTGAGATGCCACCTGTACTCTGATGCCGTACGAAAGCCCCTCTTTTTGGAGGCCAACGCCGAAATGGTCCCATTAAAGTAAGATAATAAATCACATCCCCTCCACAGTCTATTCATTAGATTACCCTGACATACTATCATTAACGGAACTGCTAGCTGCGTGTTGAGCCGTCACCTCCACTCCCCCTCAAATAGCCCCCTTGATTAGAATGAGGATCTAAATCTGCATCAAAGCAGACGGAGCCTGGCCAGCTCGGCACTCTTCTGGTTTCTACGGCGATCCCATGGAGAATTCTTTCCTCTATGTGAAATTATGGTCGATACCCCCAGAGTCTCCATCGAACAGTTGGAACGGTAAAGCCGTCAGATTGTTCCCGCAGTAGAGAAACCCCCCCCCCCCAAAAGCAATGGATAATTAATGGTGCTGCGTGCTTCTGCGGACCACAGACGGACCGATAAGAGGCTGGGGACTCTTCTCCATCCATGATTAAAGGCAGCTTTTTCTGACGTTTTCAGGGCCAATAAAACTTTAATGACTGAGCCCGACGCTTGGCTGGAGTAATTCTTGATTGACCCACTGATATTCGCCTTCCTACACTGTGAAGCACCCCCCCAACCTTTCTAGGCTGCAGTCAGTTATTTACGGATTTTACATAATACTTCACAACTCAGTATAAACTTGTAAAAGAGTCTGCACTTATCAAGAGAATATAAAAGTGAGATCTGTGAAGTCTTCCCATCCCTATCTGCCTCACAAGTTTGCCAATGCTATATTCTTTGTCTTATTCCCAGAAGCGTGTTCACATGATTTGCTCAGCAGATACCCTGCATTAGAACATGATGAATGAGTGATGGATTGCAGGTGTATCAGAAACCCTCAGGTGAGACGTGCTCGGGGGTTCAGGTGGCTGTCCGGTCGAACAGCATGTCACTGTGGTTGCTCTGTCGGCCCTGTTTTAAGGCTCGATTCCTCTCCCTGCCACACGCTGAAGCTCCACAGCGTCCTGTGCTAATGGAGCGTTCCTCAAGCACACGCCGAGCCGGTCCCACTGAGCAGTTCCCAGAGGGTGGGTACGTGGTGGGGGGAGCCAGCCACCCATCCTTCATCTGCCCGCGAGATGGCCCATTCTCTGTGCGATAGGAGCAGCTGTCCCATCACGCAGCGCTCCGCCTCTTGCCCTACTTACTAGGTAGTGGGTGAGTGCACACATCCATTCTTCAGAAAAGTGATCGTACTCCTCGGTCATTTTTTTACAAAATAGGGCTGGATGCTTGTCATAGGAGGTTAGCTGTGCTGGGTTCTGCGTGGCCTTTAAGACAGATCTCCCCAGTGGAAAAGGGGTGGGGTGTAGGGCATAAACAATCTGGTCAACCCCAAGGCTGGTATCCATGTTGTTGTACGTTTTCTGCTTTTCTGTCTTTCTTTTACCTGATAACGACATGCTGTAGGCACATCTCATGAGGAGAGGGGTGTCATCTCTGACACGCAGATCGAGACCGAGAATGTTAGATGGCCACAAGGCTCTTAAACTCAGCAATGTTCCAATGTAGTGGATGGACCCAGCTGACCCATCGAGCCCCTCACCAGCTATAATTAACAGAAGCAATGCCCCACCCCTGCCTCCAGGAAGAGACCTGAACATGTGACATATCACCATGTGATCTTTTCCACCCACCATACCTCCTCCAGATGTGGGGCAGCCCCAGGGGAGAAAGGCTGCATGTGCAAAGAAATCGGCTTATTTTTGCTGAAGTGAGGCCAGCCTTTGTCCATTTCCCTGGCCCCAAAGGTCACTGATGGAGCTGCCTTCACTCCCGTCCACTTAGTGTACTCAGCTTCCTTGACACAAGGGACGAGATGGAGGATTTTGACAGGTGTGTAAGTCACAGGCTGGCTGCTGTCCCCATTTTGCCATGAATTATGGCCCCTGTGAATTTTCCAACAAAGCTGCTTTCTCTGTTGATGCCGTTCTCACTGCGAGTTGCGATTGGTCAATTTATTCTCCCATCGGGGGATCCTGAATGCTCCAAGATTGCCTTCCATTGCGACCTGACTCCTGCCTCGTTGTTCTTTCCATCTGAAAACAGCTTTATCACTTTTACATAAGGACACATGAAGGCCAGCAATGGTCACACAGACATCTACTGAAATGCTACACTAAGAGTACAGACCAAGCCATGCCATCTGATTCAGCCAATCACAGAAGAGCTGAATGCTGCGCTCCATTTTCCCCTGTAATTTTCGACCCCTGTCACTCATATATCCACATGAACCTTACATGCCACATTAGGAAGTCAGGCATATTCTTCTCTGCTCCCGGTCTGCCCTGCTTCCAACCGCCAAGGTCCAGTCGTGTCACCAGTACACAGTCATACCAGGTCCGGCTGAATGACCACGTGAAGTTCTGTCTCTTGTAGCTACTCAACTGCATAGTCATTTGTGCTGTTGGAGGTGCTTAACAGGCCTGCTGAGCATGGTGTTGAATGGACAGTGGGCTGGTTTGGGTATGCGTGTGTTTTCGTGTCAAAACACACACCATACCCCAGTTGAGTGCGTCAGGTGAGGGTAGTCCCACTTCCGAATGATTGTCTCTAATGCGACGATCAGTGATATTGCTGAATCACTTTACCATGATGAACGATGTTGGTTTGCATGACAGTAATAATGATGTTATAAAACTACGTATTCTCAATGAATACTTTGTGCAGGGCAAAAAAGAAAATGGAATTTTTGTAGAAAAACATTTGTAATTAATCTTCTGTCGAGTTGAGTGATGAGATGTTCAAACGAGCCTATATGGCAAGCATTCCTGATTAATGTTGGAAGACAGCGCCATCTGGTGGCTCCCACTAGATTATAGCGCAAGTACTGATGGGTGTCCACTGACGTTCAAGTTTTAAGCCTTGCAATTTCAATAGACTGATAACTCGAATATATTTTGGTACATACAACAATTGTATTGTCACTTTTACTGGGTGGAGGGGTTTGAGTGCCCCAGTAATCCTAGGAACTATGTTGTCAGAAGACCTTGCCCGTGTTAGGGTCTCCGAAGGCAAGTTGGTCCTTAGTGAGTGGCTGGATTAAGAGTGATTCAAATAACCTTTATGAGAGACTAAATCGGGGACTCAGATACCTGGCACAGGACAGGGATACCAGGGCCCCACCACAGAGCCAGGCCTGGGGGGACGTTACTGGTGAGTACCTTATGGCCAGGCCTTTATCTATGGAGCCTGGCCTGGTACAGCCCAAATGAGCCTCATTGGACCGTCCTCCTGTGAACCTGGCATCTGCAGGAGGACCCATAAGGGTCTGGTGTGATGTGGACTGGGCGTCAGTTGAAGGCAAGGGCCTTGGTGGTCCCCAACTACCTAAACTGGCTTTAGGGACGTGGAACGTTACCTCTCTGGAGGGAAAGGAGCCTGAGCTTGTGTGGCAGGTAGAAAGATACGATCTAGGTATAGGCAGGCTCACCTCAACGCACAGCACAAATTCTGGAACCAAAATCCTGGAGAGGGGCTGGACTCTGTTGTACTCTGAAGTTACCCTGAGTGAGAGGTGTCAGGCAGGTTTGGGGTTGCTTACAGCCCCCTGGCAGCTGTGGAAGCTAAAATTTGGGCGTGGGAGGAGTTCATTGAGACCATGGAATACGACTTTCAATCAGCCTCAAAGAAATTCTGCCAACTGTCAGACGACTCAGAGGAGGGAAGCAGTGCTTTGTCCATACCGTTTACATCAGGAATGGAGTGCTGCTGACCTCAAGTGAGGATATAGTCAAACAGTGGAGGAATATTTCAAGGACCTCCTGAATCCCACTGACACACCTCCCTTGGAGGAAGCAGAGTCGGAGGACTCACCCATCACTGGAGCTGAGTTCCTGAAAGCTCTGGATGTTGCAGAGCTGTCTTTGCCGACACGCCTCTTCAACATTCCATGGAGGTTGGATCGAAGTGGTGAAAAATGAATGAATGAATGAATGAATGAATGAAGCTGCTTTCTGGTAGGTTGAATGCCTGCCCTCCCAGGAGTCTGTGCACTGTTGCTGGCTAAGCCTTGTTTATAGGTCGACATGATTTGGCATTCTTGCTTACTACTAGCCTACAGCGAGCAGCAGAAGCGTGCACCAGGCATTGACACATGTCAGTGTTCACACGGCCAGTTGTTCATTTTGTTTACTCGCAGACTGCTTTCTACCACATGGTTACTGTATTGCTGCCATCTACTGGCAAGGAGGAGAATACTGTCACTTTCAAACTGGTATACTGGGGTACCTGTCAGTTGGACCCCCTTTGTATACTTCTAAGTACTGTAGATGGGTTAATATTATAGTGAGCCTGTATAACCAAATGTATGGAGAGTTTCATTCAATCATTAACACCCCTGCAGTCATAGGTTATGCAAGCCTATGGTGTTGTTGTACAGAACCCCAGCCCCACTGCGTCTCTGCACAGCAGTCCTGATGCTGGTTTACCAAACATTGATGTTTTCTCATTGCCAGACTAAAGTAACATGGAAGCAGCCTCTAATAAACGAACTAATTTACCAGGTGAATCCAGCTGCCCTTAGATTGTATTTTTCAGCAGCCTTTTGTGTGATGTATTTATGATGGACTCTTTTGTAATAGCTGTGACTTCCTCAGGGTAGTATTTGAGAAGAAAGCCTGCCAGATGTGTGAATTTCAGTGTGTCCTGCACCACGCAGGAAACCGAAGTCAATGCTGCAGATTCCCCATTGATTGCATTTTGTTCACAGTGGATATACTCATGCTACACTCCACATGACATGACCCACCTATGCAGTCAGTATGAGGACCCAGGCCTATGTCATATGTGCAATACATCTGCAGTTACACAAGAGCGTTTGCAAAACTTCAGGCTCCTGCCACTCTTCTCTTCTCTTCTCTTCTCTTCTCACACACAAATACACACACACGCACGTACTGACTGCAGTGCCCATACCAGTTCTGATAAAAATGCAGAACTGAATTAAAAGAGAAGAACACGACAAGAGGCACGTTATGCCAGAGCACAACCAACTTTCATAAGAGTATTTCGAGGTTTGCACAAACGGCCCCGTAAGAACAGAGGCCACGCGACAGCAATGCTGTGGTCGCCTCGGCTCGCGGGCTTCTTGCCCAAGAAGAAATTCAATGCATGACACGTGAAAACCATTTCGGGATCTGCACATAGACTCATGGCTCCATATGTTTCGTGACTCGCACCCTCTGGAGGTACTTCGGAGCGTCATATGCCAAGCATAAACGCCGCCGATTACGAAGGACCCCCCGGTGACGGCTGAGCACCGGTCACGTGTCCTGTGGGCTGATCGGAGGAGGGACGTCTCTCCGAACTTCTCTTCACTTCTCTTTTCCTCGGTCCTGTGCATCCTCACGGCGGACGGCGCAGACGGAGCGGGGCTGAAATGTCTCATCAGACCGGGATACGAGGTAATCCACCCTGTCGATCGCATGTCATTGATCACGCCGATCTGTCGCCTGGTCTGTTTACGTGCCTTTGTTTGTTTATTCGCCCAAAGCTGTTGTGTAAACGCCCAGGAGCCCGGGGTGACCCTTGTGCTCCGCACTGCACGTTGGCACCAGGCGGCCACGTGGAAAGCCGTTTATTTTTAGCCAAGTCGCCTTACAGTCGGGGCATGCAGTTCAACATCATTGAGAGTGTGTCCCTGTGTCGCCCTGCATCACTGAGAGTGTACCCCTGTGTCGCCCTGCATCACTGAGAGTGTGTCCCTGTGTCGCCCTGTATCACTGAGAGTGTGTCCCTGTGTCACCCTGCATCGTTGAGAGTGTACCCCTGTGTCGCCCTGCATCGTTGAGAGTGTACCCCTGTGTCGCCCTGCATCGCTGAGAGTGTACCCCTGTGTCGCCCTGCATCGCTGAGAGTGTACCCCTGTGTCGCCCTGCATCGCTGAGAGTGTACCC
>JAACJT020000052.1:17393352-17407293 GCA_009936485.2 Gymnarchus niloticus | reverse complement strand
GAGTGTACCCCTGTGTCGCTCTGCATCGCTGAGAGTGTACCCCTGTGTCGCCCTACATCGTTGAGAGTGTGTCCCTGTGTCGCCCTGCATCGTTGAGAGTGTACCCCTGTGTCGCCCTGCATCGTTGAGAGTGTACCCCTGTGTCGCCCTGCATCGTTGAGTGTACCCCTGTGTCGCTCTACGTCGTTGAGCGTGTACCCCTGTGTTGCCCTGCATCGTTGAGTGTACCCCTGTGTCACTCTACATCGTTGAGTGTACCCCTGTGTCGCTCTACATCGTGGAGCGTGTACCCGTGTGTCGCCCTACATCGTTGAGCGTGTACCCGTGTGTCGCCCTACATCGTTGAGCGTGTACCTCTGTGTCGCTCTACGTCGTTGAGCGTGTACCCCTGGGTCACTCTACATCGTTGAGCGTGTACCTCTGTGTCCCTCTACATCGTTGAGCGTGTACCCCTGTGTCGGCCTCTCTGGTCTGAACGCAGATCAGGCGCCCATACTAAATAAAACTGAACACTTAAGTGTCTGATTCACCAGCAGTGTATAACTTGCACTATGTTCTTAGTCTGCTGGTCTTTGTTTAAAAAAATAGCTGAGCTCAGTACATTCCTGTGGTATACATAATACTAGTAGTAGCAACATGTGAAAGACTGTGTCTTGTTGTAAAATGGGGGGGGGACACAGTAACGTATGTTTTGTGTTGACATTTACCGGAGGTGTCAGTTTCTGGTCTGGACTGGAGGTTCATGATGTGCATATATTGAAATGTAAGAGTGCCATGTCTTTCACAGCTTCTGCGGAAGTGAGAAATCTGTTTGCAAAAGCGAGGAATGGAAACTATCGACTCCTGAAAATAGTGATCGAAAATGGTCAGTTGCTCATCACTGACAGTGAATGCCTGCCTGCCTGTCTGTCTGTCTGTCTGGCTGGCTGTCTGTCTGTTTGTCTGGCTGGCTGGCTGTCTGTCTGGCTGGGTGCGGTGCCAGTTTTTCTCAGTCCAGCATTTGTAAAATCACAAGTTCTCTCTCAGTGCACAGAAGTATGCTATGAAACTGTAGTTACCTGAAGGTTAATGGTATTGAGATGACCTCACTTAGGAAAACAGGGTTTCTGAAATGGCAGACTGCTGTGTAATCGTGAACTTCACCTTCAGAATGGCTGGTGATGAGTACCACACAGTTTGCAATGAGAAAGTGGGACCAGGAGTACGACTCCCTTGTGCTGCCAGCGTTGGAAGAGGACATGCCTGCCTACGTCTTGTACCGCCTGGACTCCACCAACAACCAGGGCTACGAGTGGATCCTTCTGGCTTGGTCACCTGACCAGTCATCTGTATGTGGCCTCTCTGATGTCGGCTGTTTGGGGACAGATCCACAGTGGATCTGTACCGTTTCTGAAATCGGGTTTAAGTGGGTTGTTATTTCTGAGTAAGTTGAAGAATATCAGAATGTTCTCGTGAGTCATTGCATCTGCCTTGACATGCAAGTGCTTTCCTGCCATAAACTGAGCTCCTCCACCCTAATGAGACACGAAGGGGGCAAAACGTGATTAAAAAAATTCAGAAGCATATGGTAAGCAGAGAGCAAGAGCTCTGGCAGTGGGTCCTATGGCACAAGCTCCTAGTAACGCAGCTGTAGTTGATGAGCTAGGATCTGTGGTTGTGGTTTCTTTGAGAGGTGGGAGGAGCCACCATTCAGGCAGCGTGCTACGGAGGCACCTCAGGTAAGGTGGGGAAAACATTAGGTCACCCGTGAGGGGAACTCAGCTAAACAAAGACTTGTAAATTAACCACAGTCTTTGGTTTATGTAAAACAAAATAAGAACATAGATTGTTAAAGGGGTGACAAGTCTGTCACAACCATACTTAACCAGAATAATGCTAATGGGAGCCATTTTGAAGTGTCATGTAGAGCAGGGCTCTGATAACCCACCCCTTTGTGGTCCTGTTTCTTAGACGCAAACGTTTTGCTAACAGGTGCGACAGAAAATGTTATACGCTGCAACGCGGGCAACGCTGAAGAAGGAATTTGGAGGCATCCATATTAAGGATGAGATCTTTGGCACCACAAGGGTAAGGAGATGCCTTGTCATGTTTTCTGACCTGCCCAAGGCTGTTGTCATGGAGATGATTGGAAAAGCTCAGTGACACGGGCCTAACCCATCTCCTTCCCCCAGGATGACGTGTCTCTCAGCGGGTACAAGAAGTACCTGAGTTCCCAGGCTGGACCTTTGCCTCTGACTGCTACTGAGGAGTTGCTGAGACAGATCAAGCTTGACGAGGTGCACGAACATGCGTGTAAATGTAGAAACTCCTGTGCGTACAGATTTTACGGAAATTTCTGCGGGAAACGAATTAAAAAGTGTAACTTTTATCACAATTAATATTTTAAAATTACATTCGTCGTTTTATAAGCAGCTGGGGATCTTCCACGACAAAACTGAGAGATGCTGAGCTGATTACTTCATTACCCCCGTTGACCATTGAGGGGTCATGCTGGATTAGTACAGTAAAATGGAGGACAGGCCAAAAAGTCACAGCATCGCTGACTAACCTGTACGAGAATCTGCCTGTGCAGAAACTCATTGTTGGTAATTTGCCGTTTGGGTAAACCACATGGTCTTCACACGTCGTTGCCCTTAGACAAGTGAACTGAAGGGTGTTTTAATTAGCAGTACACAGAGCTGACCGAAACTGGCTGGGTTCCGAAGCCAAGGTAGCCACCTGTTTTCCTCTGTGTGCGGGTACGACAGCTTCAGTCTCACCTTAGACAGAAACTGTGTGTGTGTGTGTGTGTGTGTGTGTGTGTGTGTGTGTGTGTGTGTGTGTGTGTGTGTGTGTGTGTGTGTGTGAGATTGTGTATAAGGGTATAGATTCAAAACAAAAACAGGGAGAAAAAGGAAGTTCCTCCCCCCCATATGTAAATCTAGAGGACAGAAAAAGCACTGTGACTTTGGGCGAGAGTGAAGGGAATCTAAAACGTTCGTTCCATGAGAGGAATTTCAGAAGCCTTCATCCACTGACGGCGTCTCATAGTTCAGCGGCGAGAGCCTCATCTGCAAAGGCCTCCCATCTCTAAGGGTGTGTGACGGCTCAAGGAACAGTAATCAAGGAATAAATGACTCATTCTCATAAAGTTATGGGGCTTTTAGTGCAGGGCTGCGGTCCCAAAGCCTGGTTAAACTGCACCTTTACCGACGTTTGTGCGGCTGGTGTGTGGAGACTCTGTGAACTGCTTAGTAAAACGGCATCACTAAACACTGAACTGTACCATCTGCGTCTTGTCTTGGCCATTATGTAATTTTCATAAATCTGCCTATGTATGCTGATGGAAATACTGTATATATGAGGAAATGCCTCTAGCCAATCAGGTTGAAAGGTTCATCTGCAGCTCTGAGTGACTGACTCATGCCTGTTTGCTCAGCTTCTGAACCACAGCCTCTTCTCTGCCCCGAAACCCCCATGTCCTGCGCAGGTGCAGTCGGACGTCAGCACTAACACAAAGCAGCAGACCCTTCAGTGTGTTGCCTTTCCCCTCCACCCAGATGCGGTTCGAGCCCTGGAGCAGTTCAGAGAGAAGAAGCTGAGCTATGTTCAGCTAGTGAGTCTTAGGTTGGGCAGAATCCCCACCAGCCTCACCGGGCCCCACTTCGCTTTTCCAGACTGGCATGAGGTTTCAGTGGGTTGTAGTGTATTAGTCTAAGCTACTCCGTTTCTGGTTTTCTATATTGTTTAGGTTTAAACAATCTTTGCAGTTTACTAACAGAATGCTTTGAGATCCTCCAGTCATGTGTGCTCAGTCATTGATATATTCAATTTATCTCCGCACTTCAGATTAAAAAAAAAATTTTAGATGAGATCTTGAGTCGGCTTTTCATCTTCTTGACTCGTCACTTATTAATATTTTCGCACTGTATGCCGTCAACAGGAAATAGATTTTCCAAATGAAAAGATTAAACTCTCCAACACGGTGCCCACGGAGCTGAAGGATTTGCCGAAAAGGATTCCCAAAGACTGTGCCCGATATCACGTATTCTTGTATAGACATAGCTACAAAGGGGACTACTTGGAATCCACAGGTGAGAGTGATTTCAGGAAGTGGCTCGAAGGGCCCCGATGCCGACGTCGGAGAGCGTTCGCTTCTGTGATGATTTTCAGGCTGACCCACGAGGAGTTCACAACCTTACTCTGGACAGACTTCACGTGGAGGAGATGGGCTCTCCCTTTGTTACAGATACTGGCTCAGAAAATGGATGCTGTTACAACAGCTGTACTGAAGATTTAAGATTCAGTCGGGTTTTGAAACGTTGGAATTTTGTGTGCGTGCGTGCATTCTTCATTTATATCCGTTCCTTTAATTTCCATAGTTTTCATCTACTCTATGCCTGGCTACAAGTGCAGCATACGAGAAAGAATGCTGTACTCTAGCTGTAAAGGCCCCCTCATCGAGACCGTGGAAAACCACCTTCACATCCAAATTGCCAAAAAGGTAAACAGCAGCACTCTTTATCGCAATGAAGAATCGCCGAATGCGAACGCCAGCCCGGTCGTCATTCTGCGCGTTCTTTGAATTCTGCCCGCTCTCTTTTGGGGTTTTGGTCATACCGCTGCTCTTTGCGCTCCATGTCAGCTGGAGGTGAGCAGTGGAGACGAGCTGACCGGCGACGTCCTGTATGAGGCACTGCACCCGACGCACCACGTGCCCGGACAGATCTTCGCCAAACCCAGGGGCCCAGCAGGGACGAAGGGGGCGTCCAGTATGGCGCAGATCCCAGCGAGAGGCAATAAAAAGGACTAAGGGAATCTCCATAGTGGCACCATCCCCACAAAGTCTCCATTTACCGGCAAACATACGTACCAGTGGGTCGTGTGGATTGTAAATCTCCACCTGACGTGCTTTTTCATTGGCAAGAAGTGTTGTAAATAACATTAAGCAGATTTGTAGTGAAATCCGAGAGGCGGAAAGTCTAAATAGCAATTTGTACACGTCCTTATGTAGCGTATAGAATTTGTGTTGTTTTAGGGCCCAAAAGTTTTCTATCCAGTGTTTTTCAGTTTAGTTGCTGAGATCTCTTTATATTCTCTTTAACCAGTTGACCAGCAAATATGACATATTAATATATGTGCATTATGGGTACTGCAATTCTCAGCCCAGGCACTAATATAGGAGGAATGAACAATAGATATTTACAAAGGGAGACCACTTAAAAAAATACTTGATATCATTTACATTTTAAGACAGTTCTTGTTATGAACTTGTCTTTTCCTATATATATATTTGTATATGTTTACAAAAATAAAATCTTATTTTAACATTAAGTGTCATGCATCACTAATTCACTACTCAAGCACCCAAATCCCACATTCTTATGCTGATGAGCTCTATGTAGGGAGCTTAAAGGGTTAATTGGTACCATTTAAACTGAAGTGAAGAATTCAAGGCCAGCTTGCTGTGTACTATAATTAGTTCAGTCTAATCTTAATGTACCCTAATTAGGTCAACGTAGCGACCCTTTTTCAATGCTTCCTAATGAGCAGGACTAGGTTGAATTCGTAGGGTTTATGACACACTTTCCTCTGTTTGTTGTTGGTCCTGTATAAAGTTGGGTGTAGTTTTGTGTCCAGAAGGCTGTAGGTTTGGTTCCTGGGGGAGGCTGCTGTGGGCATAGACCAGCAGAATACCATGACTGTTTTTTGGATTGAGGGTTCACCTTAGCAGCCAGATGGTCTCAAACGTTCGCATTTCCCTGGAAACGGCTAAATTTTGGCAGGACGCCATGTCGTGTTACGCTAACACTAGCAATCAGATAGCCATCAGGTTTTCTAGCCGAGTGTTTCTTTCCAGAGAGGACCGGGGGTCGCCAGCCAGCAGAACTGCCCCCCCCCCCACACACACACACACACCAGTGGTTGCCCGGATTAACTGGCATTTTTTCCGGAAAGACGTTTCGGGCAGTAGAGGTAACGAGACATCAGGTGCAGGGCCACCCAGGTGGTACGCATTCAGACACCACGAGTACGATGTGGCACCCTGGGCATGGTGCCCTCTTCCCCACTAGCTATCGAATGGCACAGGCAGGGATTTCTGTGGTGATAACCAGCTGATCAGGAGGACTCCTAAGCATCTTTGTCATTTCCCTGATGGTGCAGCTAACTGAGCGGATTACAGCATGCCAGCCCCTTTGGCCCATCGGGTCATTATGTTACAGAGCTGAGAGCAATCACCTGGCAGACACACAGCAGATTTCTTGTCGACCTGTTTGGTGTCTCTCTTACTTTCTGTTTTTGGTTCAGTTTGGAGCTCTGGCCTACCATGAGCCAGGCGTTCCAGCCAGATTTGCACCTGGGTTCCTGACACAGTGTGTCAAATCTGCAGAATTGTTGCAGGCTGATTTCTCTTGTTGATCTAAGAACATTTCTCTCTCTTTCACTCTCCCCCCCTTGCTCTATCTGACTGTCTCTCTCTCCCTTTCCCTTCCTTTCCCCCCCTCACTCTCTCTATCTGACTGTTTCTCTTTCTCCCCTCTCTTCCCTATCTCTCTCTTTCCTCACTCTCTCTCACTTTATCTGACTGTTTGTCTCTCTCTCTCCCCTCTCTATTTCTCTCTCTTTCTGCAAGCTGTCCCTTGTTGCACGCCGCCCTTCTCGTGCTTCTTTGAGTTCTCCAGCGTGATTCTTCACGCCAGCTTACTGCTTAGAAATCGATTAAAGGGTGTGTTTATGCCTTGCTGGTCAAATTTCACTGAAAATAGAGCCTCTTGTTAAACACCGAAGCCTTTGTGTGAGCATATGTGGACTTTATAATGCAAAAGCGTGGCTGATAATAATGGGTGGAGTTGTTTTTCAATAAACTGTGATTACTTAATGGTTTTAACATCTCATGCATGCTTTGGCACTTCTATGATGTGTTTTTTGTAAATGACTGGTTCTAATTTATTATTATTTCTCTATTAAAAATCCCTCGTTTATTTATTGCCTGTTATTGGCCACTGCATTGATGGGTGTATTAGTCCGTGTGCGTCTTCTGGTCCAGATTGGACTCTGAGATGATTGGGGTGGCCATGCGTCTGTTTTCCCCTTCCATATCCTGTGGTCTTTTTTGCTGATTTTTGCTCTGCTTTCCTAGTAAACGGTACAGTTCTTAACCGCAACAGACATATGAAATGCTTTGAAAACATTGAACATGTCTGCCAAAATGCTCTAAAAAAAAAATGCATTTAATATGAAGCCACGTAATTGAAACCGTGGCGAGATCTCTCTGAGTGGTGAGTTCAGACCTCCCTGCGCTCTGGTGACACAGAAGATGTTTGGGGCTTTGTTCTGGTTCTCTGACCCAACAAAAACCCAGCTCAGTTAATGGAAAACACCAGTGACCGTATGTGTCTGGGTTCTGTCTCTGACGTCAGTGGAAGTCGTTGGGCCTAATCCTTTGACAAAATTAGCGTGACATAGGATATTTGAAAGTAGGAATTAATGTTGTTGTTCAGATGGGCACCTCCCTGTTGGCGGAAGGGACGGGGGGGTGGTATGAGAACAATCCCCACAATGAGTACACAAACTGGACCTCGTCAAGCACACACACACACACACACACACACACACACACACAAAGATGTGTTGGCATGGGTCTGTGTGGGTTCAAGAGCAGTGGAAGGGCACAATCACTCCAGGGGGGAAGGAAGTCAGGAAAGGTTCATATATTTCATTGTTCAGGAAAGGCACAGATGATTGGGGATACCCCAGTTGCCTGTGAAGCAAGATTGCAACGTTTACAGACACTGGTAAAAATGAGGTGATTCTCACAGGAAATTTAGCTGAACAAGAGGGGCACTTTTCCAGTTTCCTGCATATGAGTGCATAATATTCATGAAACCTGTGGAGTCAGATTAAAACTGCAGATATTGGTTGAAATTAAAAAGTAGCGATGCCTTGTTCTCTGATACTGACCTTCTGCCTTTGATACATTTGGTTTGGTTCCTAAGGCACTACATTTAAGCAAGGATTAGTGTAGTGCAGACTTTGGAAGCAGCGACGATCATGTGATTCAAATGTTTGGCTGCTGTTAATGATGAACAGGGCGTGGCATGTCTCTAACGTCCCTTTGGACCTGATGTGTAATCTGCAGGGAACCATTCTCTGAGTCAGGTTGTTCTGAATTTTTTTTTTCCAAAATGATCCTTGCTTACAAACAAAGTGTCTTATGTAGTCTGTTTGAATCCCATTTTTGTGCTGTTTTTTAGTGTACTTAAAAGTCTGTGGGTTGCAGTTTAAACGATTGGCTCTATGGGCTTGTAATTGCTAAAGTGACACATAGGTGGCAGCAGCGAGCTGGTTAAATATTTCTGGCTCGCACAAAAGTGTCTGGACGTGCCTGAAACCCTACAGACATTAAAATTATTCACACGAGTGCTGGGCCTGCCATATACTCACTCGCCTACCTGAAATAAGCAGCACCATTGTATCATGCTTGCCGGCTAATGGATCTTGAAGCAGGATTTAGCATTTAACATTCCTACATACTTCCAGGGCCACTCAAAGTGTTATAACTTTAAACATTCTCCCAATTACAAGCCAGAGCAGTAAATGAAGTAGCTGAGCTCAGGAACGTTTTGGTTGCCTGGCTGTACCTTGGCTACCACTAAACCATGCTGTCTTTTTAAAGTTGTAGTGCTTCAGTCACAATCCTGTTGTTCTTTATTAACGACTTCTACACACAACACATGGAAGCATGGCATAACCAGGCCTGTATGTGCTTTCCAACTTGTTTGATTATGCAAATTGAAGGAACCCCAGAGAAGGAAGCGCAGAAAAACTGCACCTTGAGCCCACCCCGCCGTCACCCCCCCGCGGTCTGCGTTACGTGACACTGTGCAGGTGTGGACCCACATTGGTCTCAACCAGAAGGCCCCATTATTCAACCTAACAGGTGCAAAGGTCACAGTTACATGTCTCCATGCTATTGTGAAATGCTACCCTGCTGCGGCAATTAGATTATTAAAGATAGTCTTATGTACAAAGGGAGGAGCAGGGCTCCAGCAAGGAAGAGTAGGTGAGTTTGGCTTTTGTTTTGAATTATGCTACATGAAGATCTGTGATATATCTCTAAGCAAAGTATGGATAGTGTCTGGTCCCCCTTCAAACACTCCCAGTAAAAAAAAAAAGTAAGTAAAATGGGAAGGCGGGGGTAGTGGAGAGGGGATTTATCAGAATATAAATAATATACATGATCTCCACTCTTGCGCAAGTTCACGCTTAACCAGAGCTAGCTCAGAGTTCAGTTCCCACAGATTAAAATGAACTGGTTCACGTTCATAGCTCACAATGCCAAAAGTGAACTAGTTTACTTTCATTTCTTCCGAATTTTTTTTAATGAGCTGCGGAAAATGACGTTTTGGTCATTTTGATCAGACGGGGTCTCCTTTGCGTGACATGAACTTTGAGAGCTGATCATTTTTTGAAGAAACGTCGAAATCAAATGCTTTTTTGCAATTGTGTTGATTTTTAAATTTTCTTTTGATGGTATGATTTTGTATAAACATAACAGATCACAAATAACGATACACGCACGTTTGACGTCACAAAAAAATGTGAGAAAAGGGTGAGCGTAATTGTCGTTGTAGTTCATTTACTTTGTAGGCTAAAAGAAATAGTAACGGATCCTGTGAGTGGAAACATCCGTCTTTAAAAGCAATATTTCTTTCTAGTGTATTCATAATATTCATAGGCTATAATCCAAAATGAAATTTTTGATCAGCAATTAAAATATCACATTGCAGTATGCCGCATTAGCGTCACCTAACATAAGAAAACTCTTGGAGTCAACTTTATTGACATAATTAAATCAGTAGCGTCACGAGCAGCGCGTGGCCGTAAGACAACACTCGTCCAGACAAGGAGCGCGTGGGAAAATCAAGATCGTGACGTCATAATTGTCCAAGGCACGATCACGAGACACCGTAATATGTCGTTCCACTTGGCAGCTCGAGATGACGTATGCAACTTGAAAGCTACCGTTTTGTGTATAATGCCGTCTCCATTGTTTGAACCATACAGCTAGTTATATCTGAGGTGCCTTGCCATATGTGCCATGGAGGGTGGTGTATTTTGGCGGAGAAAAACTGTAAACAAAGGGGAACGGGAGTAGGAGATATGGCCTGATGGGGGTAGATCTGTCGGGTTTTCAAATCATTGGGAAGGGTAGAAGAGGAATATGAATTTTGCCTATTGTCCCTACTTCCGATACGTGAGTGTTGTTTACTCTGGCCAGAGTTAACTAAGCTTGCATTTATGTTCAATACTTGCCAGCTGATTGATTTATTTCACCGCTCACCAAGATATGAGTGCTTCAATGAACGACATTCATTCAGCGCATTCATTCACAACATCGCAATCACCAGTTTGTCACATCGCTAGATTGGCCACAGGAACAGCTGAACGGGGCTCCATTTCGGGTTGTTTGTTAAACAGAGGAAGGATAACGGAATGTTTGCCTGGAGGCCTTGTGACTTCCTGAAAACAAGCTCGGCAGAAGGTCAGAGGGCAGACTGGTGATTTTTACGTGTTGAGCCTCTGCAGCATTCTCCTGCTCATCATCTGCACGATGCTCTCATACTCATCAGTACTGAGTTCAAGTGAAACAAAAAATCTTGTGGGTTTGTTTGCTTTCACCTGCACCACTGGCTTTAGTCTTGATCCCAAACTGCAAAATATCCTGATCATATTACACATGCTGAAATATCTGGACACCCTGATTGATGTGTTGCATTCTGTTTTTAATCCAGTAAGGACTGAACTCATTTTTCTTCAACTAAATTACTTCAAAGATTGTCCTCTGTCATTTGTTTGAGGTTGAAATGTGAGTTGTCTGTACTAGACAGGCTTAAAAATACAAAAATGTTTAATATGCACTTCAAGGGATTACTGGGGTCGTTTTCTTAAAAGTACTTTCCAAAAACAGGTTTGGTTTCTCTTGAATTCTCACTTTAGTTCAGGGAATATCCTGAACAGATTTGTGAGTGGTTAGGCTGTAGGAATTGTGCAGACTTCAGAGCCACCAAAACGTAAGTATGTCAAATATACAACATGCAAAATGACAAAGAGGAGAGCAGGTGTTTGGACCTTCACACTGTTCCGAACTGGATGTTGACTTTCTTTCCACTGAAAACTAGTAAGGACATGTCATGAATACGCTGATCTCTTACTCAGAGTCCTGTTTTTGTAGCTTTTGAATTCAGCTGAAGTGTCTCACGTCCAAATTCAGAAGAGGAGAATCTGTTTTTCTTCTTCTGCAGTTAGTGAACACTTCAGTCGTACGTTCCTCAGCCTTTGTCCTGAGATACACCAAACTGTAGCCATCATTTTGACTTCTTGTTTCGATAACTAGAAAAGCTGAAAGACTTATTTACAATGTAATTTTAAAGTCATGGTTAATGTTCAAACTAATGTATATGCCTTCTGTAGCAAGTCCCTGTTATAAGGAATTTATTGATAATGGCAATTACTGTATGTGCTTCCAAAACATTTCTTTGCTCAACATGACTGCAGGTTTCTAATGCTGAATTGAATTTGTTTATCTGAACTTGGGCCCCATAATAGCTAGCAAACATACTCTGTGCATCCAGTCACTTTGGCCATTCGCCTGCTTCCACAGTTAAGTGACGTTTTCTGTGCAACGCAGCAATCTCTCATGAAGGGTATAATTACAGAGACAACACACACATTTTCCACTGAGTACCATATGGCAGGTTACAAAGGTCCTAAAAGGGCTTTCCTGTACATTCTTGCCCCGTGTGCTTCTCACACTTGAGGGATATTCACCCCGATTTTGGCTAGCTTTCACCAGCTCGGAGAGAAATAATACGCTTGTTTAAAAACATAGATTCCGTCATTGGAAGCCTGTCTTCCGGATCTCTGACGTCTTTCAGGGCGGACTCTGTTACGCTGCTGAATGTGTCCCAGGTGAAGGCTCATACCATTTCAGAAGAACAAAGCATGTTTAGGTGTACCATTAAAACTAACGTAGCGCTAATTCATAAGGACCTCAAGACTAACTCCAGCTAATTCCCAGCTCCTATCCCTCTCCAGTAAAAGATCCTGTCTGAACGTTGTTATGGAGTGACTGAGTGTAAACAGGTGAGATAAGGCTCAGCACTAAGATTCTGGCTGTTGGGGTTTTTTATGAATCCAACCCAAAGGGCTGGCCCATCATCTGCAGAGAGTGTTCTCACCTTCATTGTTATAATAGTTGGTGTTTAATGACTTTCATGCTGCTTGTTTATTGCTGACAGTTTTCATTTTCACATTCTTGAGGTTTCCTTTGGAAAAAGGCAACTCCGGGTCTTTAGTTGGTATCCATACTACACTCTGACAGTGTTAAGCAGTGTTGCACTCTCAAATGCTAAAATTGTCATCGAATGCTGTGTGATTCTTTACAGACAGTTAGCCAAGAAGTTTTTTTTTTCCCCACTTCTGCCCTCTTCAATGGCCTCCAGGCAAAAGTTTTAGGACAGCAGAATGTGTTGCCAAAATATTATGAGGAGGAACTTTTAGCTTCAGTGATTCTGTGTGAACTGGGGGGGGAGGGGGGGGATTAATACAGGATGTCATAAAACTGGACTTCAAACACACCTGGAGGTGCTGGGTCGTGATATAGACTGTGGAACATAGATGACTGCAGAACCACAGAGGAGGAGCCCGGAGTGCTCAGCTGGGGAGGATTAGAGTGGAAATAAATACATAAAATGTGTTTGTATTACATGGTGGGTGAGCTGCACTTTTGCCTCAAACCTCCCGGTTTGGTGGTTTGCGTCCCACCTCCACTCTGGGCCACATTTTCTCTGCGTTATATGGCTTTCGTCTGAGTATTTTGGTTTCCCCCTGCAGTCCACAGGCATGGTTTAGGCTAATTAGTACCCGTAAATTACCGATAGTGTGTGTTTGTGTTTGTGCGCGTGACAGTGATGGACTGGCTTCCTGTGCAGGCTTTATACTGGCTGGGATAGGGTCCAGACCTCCCGTTACCCTGACCAGTATAAACAGGTGGAAGATGGATGTATGGATGGATGGACAGATGGTTTTGTTTTTTTCTGGTTTGGGAAAAAGAATCTTAAAATAGTTGGGTGTTTTGTGCATGGTGAACCTTTATCCATCTCCCGTAGCCCTAACCAGGATAAGAGGTTGGATGGATGCGATTATAAGATGAACAGTTGGTCATTTTCCAAAAATACACAGCTAGCGTTTCAGGAGCCACCATAAGAAAGTGTAGTCAATGCTCTCTCTAAGCCTGCTCACAAAGTCCTGAGAATCCCACCAGGTGTTTGGTACAGAAGAGGTCAATGCTAGCTCTGTGTGACTGCGGAAACGCCATGCTTTCATTTTGACATGCAGCCGTAAGATACCATATTTACAAAATGTCTAGTGAGCTTCTGCTCCTAATGAAGAGGCTGGACTTTGGGCTTCCTGTGTACATTTTGGCCGGCAATCTGGCCGACGCAGCAGAAAGCTCATTCTGTGATACCCAGCATGTTACTTTTGAGCCGTGTTTTAAATCTGCTCTCTGTGTACGGCTTCAGGTCCCGGTACCACTGGAAGGAACCCCGAGGGAGGCCATGTTGATCAGTGGCCAATGCTACTGAACTGCATGCTGGGAAGGAACTTGCTAGAACCTTTTGTCCTATTTCCTGGGACAATAAATTAGAACTGAGATCCAGTTTTACTGATCCTGTTTTTTCTGAGGGCTACGTTGGTTGTGAATGTCTATCAAGATTATGATTATCAAGATCTAAAATTTAAACTACCCTGTGACCCTGTACTAGATAACAGGTTTGGAAGATGGACAAAGCACAAAATTCATTTCAATCAGAATTCAGAATTCAGAATATCTTTATTGTCATTGTAACGAGTACAACGAAATTAAGTGCAGTCCCTGTGTCAGAGAGATTTATACAG
>JAACJT020000052.1:17357262-17393224 GCA_009936485.2 Gymnarchus niloticus | reverse complement strand
AGGTAGGTAGACCACAGTCCATCTGCATGGAACATATTGCACGAGTCCTTATTGCACATGGGAGAAATATAAAGGAGCCAGCGGGGCTACCATTCTGCCATTGCATACATTTAAAAATGGACCTTTTTGTACAGGATCGCATTGGTAGGATCTTCATTAATGTATTAGATACTATGATATGATCATTTATAGCTAATAGAAAGAAATTTTCATGCAGTCTTATATGGCAAGTTTAATATTACACTGACTAATGACTTTCATATTACTGGCTCATTCGCATCTAAATTTGAAGTCATTTTAAAGTCATGAGCTCATCATTTGACTTGAAATCGTAATCGTTTTACGTGTGTGTTTCTAGGTCTGTTTTTAAATCCCTCATTTTTTTCATCTATATTTTAACGTAAAACATTCATTTTCCATTTAATGGTAAATGGGAAGAGCGATGCTGTTTGCATTTTATTAAATGCGGAATTAGAAAGTCAGACTTAAAACTTCTAATCTTTTGTTGTGGTCTTTGTCACTGAACTCGGTGATGCACTTAAATGAACTAATAGGTCTAAAGATGTTGTACTAATGAAAGCCAGTTGATTTGTATAAGCTGAAAAACTAGACTCCTTCCTTGCCATTAAATCTGAAGGCATCTTGGTGCCGAACCACAATCCTTTGCTTTTCCCCAACGTAAAAGCACATTGTTAAAGTATTTGGTGTGTGGCTGCCCAGCCTTCAATAGGCTACATCAAACCTCTGTTCTAGTGAATAGGTGCTCCATTCAGAGTTAATTCCAGTGCACTGCATTGTCGTGTTTTCTCAGTAATTCCAAGTTGCTTTTGTGTTTTCGTCCTTTTGTTCCTTTAGTCCGGTGCCCTCGCTGCTGAAAAGATCTTCACAAGTCATGTTTTAGGTAATAATTAAAGGAGGGTTTAAGCACAGGGGGAAAATGGACAAACTGAGCCTCAAAGTACAGGGTTAAAGGGTGTCAGTAGGCATCCATCCCCCGTAGGAGGATGTGCAGGTTGGGGGAGTTCCTTTTGTTTGGTCCTGCATGGTTTTTACGTGTAATGTGTTGACTACTTTCCCACTCAGCCAGAATACTAAGGGCTCCTATGTGCTTTTTGACGATAGAGCGATCATTTCTGGTTGCACATGCTTACAAAGCTAGAGCAAACTATAACTACATGTTGTGACAGTCAAGTGCCTTTCCTTTATAAAAACATCTTTGATTTTAGGCTTGTATTTTTATTGTTGGGTCTTCATTAGCCTCTCTCTCCCTTTCTCTTCTCTTCCCTCCTTTGACCTTCTATTCCATGAAAAAGAAATGCAATGTGCTGAATGACTCACCAGAGTCTACTCCATCAGGGCCTTTCTGAGCTCGTTAAACAGCTCCGCTACAGTTATAATTAGTTTAATGGGACTGATTTTGCTGTTTTCCCAAGACTTTAATGAATACATTAATGAGTGCATCCCCCCCAGTAGTCTTGTGAGTTTAAATATCCCCCCCCCCCCCCCACCACCTCGCATACGTCCAATTAATCCCAGGCTCTAGACCCCCACCACTTCTAAAATCAGCTTAATGTTTACCAGTCCAACATCCTGGTCAGTACGACAGGGTTACCTGAGGTGGGGATTTCCAGGTATCTGCCCTCTCTGTTGGTCAACCTGAAAATCACCACTTCAGCTGGTGAGGAGCAGGCCCTCTAGTGACTGTGAAGGGCAAAGTGGTCAGGTGCACTGCCGTCCTGGTCAGATGAATCAGTGGGCCCGAGCAGTCAAAATAACGGGGTTACTAGGTTAATAGACCAAGGTGCTCAGGTATAAAGGTGTATCAGGTTCAAAGGCCAGTCTGCAAAGGCTGAGAGATCAGTTTGACCATTAAATCACACCATGCAGTTTCCCTAGGCTTGAGTATTTAAATCATAGACAGAGAAAAACCTGCACCGCATAAAATGTACAAAATGCTTGTTAAACATTATCTACTCCCTGCATGAATGTAATCAATGTGTTTCTTTGACAAAGCTCATCGCGTGCCTTCCGTTAAATATCTTGTCTTCTGCAGTTGTTAGTAACGGGAAAATCAATACTCATAAATGTTCTTGAACGTTCTTCTAATTAGGCTGCTTAGAAGTGCAGGATTTGATCATTTGTTAGAAAATTTTAAAAACTTCTTGGAAATTATTTCGGGAATGTTCATGGTTTACATGTGGTATTATACATACATTAAATTAGATGATATATCCTGCTTTATACAAATTTATGTCTAATTACGATAACCTGCACTTTTTTTATGAGTAGGGAATCTGTTTTGCTGCTGCTCGACACTCCATAGAACCAACTGGGCACCAAAAACATGTTCTATTAGACTGAGACCAGTTATTTTCCATGACAATGTCTGGTGTCTCACAGGGCTCTGCTGTTGTGGCTTTCTGGGTGATGAGGAGGAATGTTGGGGAGGTGTTACCACCTTTGGCCCTTTCTTCAAGGGGACCCAACAAGACCCTACAGTACCACTGTGTCCCCTACCCCCCCCTCTCCCCCCTCCTACTGTTTGACATCAGCGGCCTTTGCTGCCTGGGAAGTTGAGTGGGCAAGTTTCCCCAGGTCATTAAGGAAAGGCTTGAAAAGACTGTCACCAGGAAGGAGATAAGCTGTGTGGTGCTGGTTGCAGGGAAATAAAGACGGCTCTGTGGCTGGGGGATTAGGGTGGCCTGAAAGGGAGGAAGCCAGTGGCCTCCAGAAGGTATGAGTAGCACTGAATGGAGAAGCCATCAGCATTCTGGGGCTTATGTCGCTTCCATGGAGTCCTGGCTTGCTAGAGTCACCATGACGCACGCTGCTCTGTCAGGGTAGAGGAAGGACCTAGCACCCGGAAACAGTCATGGGTACAACCCTGTGGAGATGCCCCGGGAAACCCCAGAGTGGGCTGGAATGGGTTGTTCACAGTTCAATGGATCAAGTCCCGAATGAGACATGAGTGTATTCTGGCATTAACCTGCTTGCTTAATTTGTCCTTCGTGGGTGGCCATTACAGCAAGTTCAGTCTACAAGTTCTTCTATGGGCAGAGACAAGTGATGGCCTGGGTTCATGAACAAAGCCTTGAGTGCGGATATGTGAGAGGGACACCACTGCTGTGCTTTTCACACATTGGTTTGATAAAATCTCTACAGATTTCTGCAGTTTTCCCAAACCTACTTCCACTTCAAATGTGTGTTTCCAAGACATGACATATACCATTCAAATTGCTTTTTCACTACAATCTTTCTTGGGCCAGTTGAAATTAGCCTCCCTCCTAGTTTTTCGCTAGCTGTTAATACCCACGTTTACAGTGTGAGGCTTGTCAAGTTAAGCGAAGTTATGCGAAAGGCGAGGAAATCAGTAGCAATCTAATAAATATGAGTGGCGAGTC
Source organism: Gymnarchus niloticus (assembly GCA_009936485.2). NCBI lineage: Eukaryota > Metazoa > Chordata > Actinopteri > Osteoglossiformes > Gymnarchidae > Gymnarchus > Gymnarchus niloticus. The sequence continues at coordinate 17,389,823 of JAACJT020000052.1, read as the reverse complement.
AGCTCTGTTTTCAAGGCAGCGCTGATAGCTTCTTAATCAACGAAGCGAGTTTCTGACATCGCTGAAAGATTGTGCCTGTAGCTGACTTTTCTCACGAGTATTCCTGTAGCATGTCCTTCACGATATTAGGAAAATGCAGTAGGTGTTTCGTATTGCATTGCAAATAAAGCGATAGGTAATGGAGGATTGGCAGGATAGATCTGTGAGCACGCTGGCCTGAACGTCGTGCTTTATTAAGGCAATGCCTGAGGGGGCACGTGGATTATTAGCATGCTGGGTGCAGACGTGCTGCCAGAATAGGCATTTCATCTGTAAGTGCACCTGAACGTAAAATGTGATGGGCAGAACGTCATTAGAGAAACTGTCACGCTCTGTTGTCGCGTGCTTTTTGGTCACATGTTATGGCCTCTTTATTAAACTTTACTTTCAACAAGGACAGAGGGGCGGGCCATTTGTCTCGAGTCAGGTGACAATCTCTGTTCACCTTGATTCAAATCACCCATTGCTACGTATGTCGCTTTGCCTTGTAATAGTCCCAGACAGAAACATGGTTTCCTTCCCGCGAAAACTTTGATTTTTTTTTTTTTTTTTTTCCCCAGTTTGTTTATCTGAAAGCATTCTGTGGTGTAGCTCCCCCCCGAAAAGGGAATCCCCAGAAATAATGCTCCGGGCTGAGTTCCCCATGCCATGCTAGGTTTCTGATCCCTGAGAAGTACAAGGCTTTCCCACAGGACAGTAATGACTTGGGAGTGATCCTTGTTGCCCAGCTGTCTCTTGTTACTAAATGTAACCAGCTGTCTCCTTAAATGAGGATGAGTGTCATCCACACTGCGTTTCTGCTGCGGCGCTGTGTTTCGTTAGAAGTCCTGCCACAGGGAAGAAAACTGCAGGAACGGGCTCACGTTTGCGTGAGTGGCAGAAACTCTGGAGAAGAGAGCGGACCTCTCGAATGAGTGCGTGCGGATGCGGGGTACACGCACACGAAGGGAGGCTTGCCCAGTGGCTTTTGCACCCGGTGGCTCCCTTGGTACGGCTTCTGTAAAAAAAATAAAAAAAATACAATCACAGACACAGCAGAGGAACGCTGGTGCACACACATGGCAGAAAGTGTGGCGTAAACTTATTTCGCCAGGAAGGTCCTGAAATTCATGGAACTCACATTGGATTTTTCCATGGATGGACGTTACAATTCGCGGCGTCCACATGCAAAGAGACAATGCGTGTGTGCTTGGCATGAACGCTGAAGACACGCACAACAAGTATTTTTCTCCTCTTGGGTCCTTGGAGCATTGCAGCAGCAAATTAGAACGTTTAACAAAGTAAAGGACTTGAGGGAGTCCTTCTATATCTTCACAGTGGCACAGTTATCTGACAAACCAAAAGCAGGATAGACAAAATTTTTTTCCCATGAGGTAATCAAACAGGACCTGTTTAAAATTCAGCCTGCTGAAAAAGTCGACTCCCAAGCGTGACCGCAGCTGCAAATATGTCTGGTCTTTAACAGGTGGCTACAGCTAATTAAATCAGGATTATTATGGTGGTGTCAGTGCAGAGCCATACTGGTGACTGTAGAGTCACCCTCAAACAAAAACGGCACATTTCTACATTATTACAATGCTGTAGGGGGGTCAGAAATAGCTGTACGTGCTGACAGCACTTTAGGTTTCTGTTCGTACGAGATATCTTTACGTAAACTTTGCATTACGGCAAAGTTACTCACGTTGTTTTCATTTCAGTATATGAAATGAGCCGTACTCCTTATTTTCTGAAGAGGACCAGATTTTTTAAATCAATATCAAAACAGCAGACATGAAGCCAGCTGTGGAGTCTACGTTCTTGATGCTGGCAGAGAGGAGGTGGAAAGTTTGCATAAAGGTGTGCTTATATGGTGTATAATTCACTCAGCCCTCTGTACGTACAAACAATAACAGAAGTGTGGACAGGAGGGCTCAGCACTCAAGTAGAAGGAACAGAACGGAAACGAAAATACATGTTTGAATAAGGACTAAGAAGATGTCATAACTATCTGGGGTAGCAGATTGCATTGTGGGTATTGCTCTAGTCTTTGGACCAAAATATTAAAGTCTAGGAGGGACCTAAATAAATAATGAAATATAAAATGATTATTTAAAAAATCCGAGAGAAGAAGGCAGCCTGTTTGTGACTATGGTCATGGCTGCAGGTGCAGTGGGGTCATATAAAGGGGGGCATGCTCTCAAGTAGGGAAACACTGTTCAGGCCCAGTGACCTGGGCATGGAACTTCCCTGATGGAGGGCCGGCTGATTAGGCCTAGCCTGGGAACCGCACAGCTGCATCTGTGAAACGTGATAGGTCTGCTGGGCTGAAGCTGCCAGTGTGATGCAGGAAACACATGAGAGTTACACAAGCCTCCTGCTGCCGAATACCTGCTAAAAACATACAGCCCCCTCTGGCTGAAAACCTATTACACATACAGCCTCTCACTGCTGAATACCTGTTAAACAGACAGCCTCTCACTGCTGAATACCTGTTAGACAGACAGCCTCTCACTGCTGAATACCTGTTAAACAGACAGCCTCTCACTGCTGAATACCTGCAGAATACACACACTAGTCCATATTTTTGTTTATGTTTGTATCGTTTTGGCTCCAGACCCCTACTGAACTGTTTATCATTAGAGAGACAGAAGCAGAAACAAGTTCTCACCAATCACCCTCCCCTTGAGCCTTGGTGGGGGAGGCAATCCTGCCCCCTCTTTGGAGTGATGAGCAGCTGTCATCTGTATCCTATCGACGTTCCTCACGGGCGGTACCGTGGGGCTGTTGTGGGAATATCGTAGCTGCTGTCCCACGGAGAGGTGCTGATTGTCATCCTCTGGGGCTTAGCAGATCTTTGTGTGCCTGTGGCGTCGTGACTTTATCATTGCTGCCAAGTCAACGTGTTAGCCGGTTAAGTTGCTTGAACAAATCCCAGGCACCCTCAGTTATATATCTACATCAGCGACAAACCAGTGTTGGTTTGGACTTCTCAGTATGACGGGACATCTTCATCTCTGTCAATCCTGATTATTTTATCCTTTAAAAATGAAACTGCTCACCAAAGCCATCTCTCTGACCCATCAGGGTCCCAGGAAACAGGGATTTGGTCACCCTCAGATATTCTGAATGCCGGCAAACTTTCCCAGCATGATCCTTGTTAACTGGCTGCTCATGTTGCAGAAGAACAGGGTGACCAAGTGGGAAGAGTGTGGGGAGAGCTTGCGGGAGGATGGCTATAGAGAACAACACACACCTTTAATGAGTGTCTCTCCAGCTGTTGGGCAGCCCCCTGAGAGTTTATTGAACCTGGAAGACACACACAACCAGGGGACGTCCAGAGACCAGAGTAATACCTGCTTGACTTTCAGCTGTTGTCGATTAATTCTTCTACAGCTCTTCTCAATGAAACCCTATCTTTGTTAAATAGTTCAACTCACCTGGCTTTAGTAGGAAATAGAAAGGTAGAGAGCTTAATGTTCTGCTTTGAGCTTTTTTGGCTTCCAGAAGAAGGTCTTTGTATGCGGGTGTTTGTTTTAAGTCTTCTTCTTTCGTGGACGTCGTGGTTTCTCCCGTCTCTAAGCTTGAGATCCTTCTTGAATGGTATTGTTCATATCTGCATATTTCATAGACACTAGATAGACAAGCTTTCATAGAGACTTTTCTAAACCATATGTTTATATATATATACAATATATATATATATGCTGGGACATAATCTGCTAGTCTGTAGAATGACATTACAGAGCTCTCTGTAATGAAGACCCCATCTGACAAGCTGGGTCTTGTTAATGAAGACAATGAACTAAACAAAAGTTCCGAGCCCTGTTTCCTTACATCTGTATAAACAAAAGAGAAAACAAAGCATTCATGTTTTTTAAGTGAATGCACGTAATTTCAACTCAAGGTTGTCTTTGGATTGTTTAATTTAAGATAACGGTATAAATGTCAGCAAGCTTCTTGGTACAGAAGTGGGGCATATAATGGGTCAGGATGACACTGATAATAGTTTGGTACCTAAATTCATCATCTCTGGATTTGATTTGAATCTAGGGGTTAGTAAAAACATGCAAACTGTCTAAGACGAACCTCAATAAACTGATAGGTTAGTAGACCATCTTGTATGCAAACTGTTTTTACTTAAAAGAATGATAGCACAATTATCAACACTCTACAGTTATAAATGATGTGCAATTTAGGCTAAACAGGGTGTGTTTGGTATTTGAAGAGTGTGTGCGAACTAACAAAGGAGGTTTGGGATGTTTTTACAGGTTGGCACTTTGTACGGCTTTAAAATGAACACTCTTGGACATGAAAAAGCAATATAATACTTCAGATTAAACAAGTCCAAACTTTCCATAGCTGAAAAGAGGTTTACACAAGACTCATCCTTGATAAAAAAAACTGTACTCCATCTTTTATTTAATGGAAAAATATTTAAGTGCTGAATCACAACATAATTGTTTTTATATTATTGATGGAATACTTGTCTTGTCCTGTATGACAAGATAAAATGATTGCAGCATATTTTTTATGAAAGTAGGTCAGTACTCACTGAAGAAATAATGAAAAATTAAATGAATGTTAAACGTGAAATTAAATAATGTTATTTACTCTGGTTCTTTAAATTTTATGTCGTCTTACTTTAAATGCCAAAATGTTTAACATGAAGCGTTACTAAAAGCACCGAACAGTCAGACAAAATAAAAAACGCAGCCTAATTTTGTAGGGAGTGGCAAAAGTATGAGGTCATGGCTACTTGACTTTTCATCTGAAAAGGCACGTTCTGGTGTTTGAACCCACTGAACCTTTAAAAGAGGCTCTGTAGTGTGAGCGATTGTGTACCGACTTTTCTAGTTAGCAAAGAGACTGGATATTTGAGCTGACAAAACAATTGAGTAATTTTTGCTTTCCCAAGCTTTATCTGAAGTCTTGCTGTGCCTCCTTTACACTCCTACACAATGACTGTGTCTCTTTGTAGTGTAGTTGAAGTTATGGTTAAATCTGATGCCTGATGTATGAGCAATATTTGTGTGTGTGTCTATATGAATATATTTACATTTTACACCTTATTTATTTAGAAGCATTTGTCCAAAGCAACGCACAGTGAGGCAAATGCAACACAAGCATGCAGCATTTAAGGAGTTACCTAAGATATGAGTACAGCTCAGCTGACCGTCGGATTATGTACCACTAACAAAATGCAGGTTAGCACTGGATTAGGAGTGATACGACATCTTTCCTATCAGAAGGTATTTATAGTCAGACCATGATGTCCTGGTGGATCATTATAAAAAAACATTAAAGATGAGAACGTGAAATAAGAACTTAAAGGGGAAGTCTGTAACAATAAAGATCATTCATTGGATGAGTTAGCGGTATATGCTATATATATTACAAGAGATATGGCAAAAAAATTATATGACATTCTCTGTGATAGACTGACATCCTGTCCAGGGTGTACCCCAGCCTTGTGCCCAGTGAGGGACTGGCATCCCGTCCAGGGTGTACCCCAGCCTTGTGCCCTGTGATAGACTGGCATCCCGTCCAGAGTGTACCCCATCCTTGTGCCCAGTGAGGGACCGGCATCCCATCCAGGGTGTACCCCAGCCTTGTGCCCTGTGATAGACTGGCATCCCGTCCAGGGTGTACCCGAGCCTTGTGGACTGCGATAGACTGGCATCCCATCCAGGGTGTACCCCAGCCTTGTGCCCTGTGATAGACTGGCATCCCGTCCAGGGTGTACCCGAGCCTTGTGGACTGCGATAGACTGACATCCTGTCCAGAGTGTACCCCATCCTTGTGCCCTGTGATAGACTGGCATCCTGTCCAAAGTATACCCTAGCTTTGTGGACTGCGATAGACTGGCATCCTGTCCAGAGTGTACCCCAGCCTTGTGGCCTAAGACTCCAGGCCCCCCGTGACCCTCATACTCTCATCAGGATAATCAGTTAGAAGATGGATGGAAGGATTATAAATTCTGTAATGTATAATTATCCCTGTGTGTGACTAATTCTTTACTAAATGGAAGACAGTACAAAATAGTAGAAATTAGTTTTTCCCTAGAAGCACGTGTAGTTTTTCATTCATTCTAAAGTCACCGTTTATGTGAAGGAAAACATTAAAACTCTCATGCACTTCTCTTATTATACCACAGAGGGTTCTATCCATTCTGTGGATGACATTTGCTGCTGGAAACATTCACTGAAAGTGGACCTGTGGATAACTAATATTGTCCTTAGGTTTAAGGAGCTATCAACTTCAATGTATAGGGGATAATGCTGGCAATTGTATTTGTAATAGAGGTGGTAATGTGTGTTTTCACGCAGATGGATGGCTGCATGCAATGATGCTGTGGGGGAAACACTTCTAAGGTCATTCAGGACAAAGGTCAGCAACGGTCCATCATTAGACAATGACGCTTTCGACATGAGGAATTAGGAGAGAAGCAGAATGGTAGCTTGTTGATGCCATTGTCCTTCCATCTATGCAGAAATTGGCCCCATGCACAGGACAATTTTAAGGCTCCCCAGGGCATGACCTTGCCCCAGTTCTTGACCTCCAAATCAGAGAGAACCAAACTTTTGTTGCCTATATTTAAAACTGAAATGTGAAGTAAATTCACACATAGTGTTTTTTGCCTGAGTTTTGGATACCAGTGCCGAAGAGCACAAGATAGTTGAGACTCAATTTTCCAAAATACCTGGCAATGCAGTAAAAATGTGTATTATAGTAGCACAAGACCGTGAAAGGTATATAACAAGGTGAATCAAAATGTTCATTTATCTGTACACAACATGCTTGTCTGAAACTTCAAAATGCTACAAGAAAATGTAATTATGCTTTTGGCATATGTCCATTTCAGTATGTAGTTGTTTTATGGTTTGTACTGATGATGTAACTTGTGATGCCCGCCCTCATGTAGCCAAACATAATCCAGACTTGCATTTCCTGACAAAACATGTCAGTAGCTTGGGGTTTCAGTGATCTGAGTGGATTATACAGCTTCTGCGTTTGTAAATATGGCTAATCTCTTGGGTTCCAATAATCCGGAATGTCTTCCAGGAGGAGTACACTTTGATGCAAAAGCACTAATGAAGTATAAATTGAGAATAAGATCGGTAATGGTATTTAAAAAAAAAAAAAAAAAAAATCATTATACTGCCAGTTTATTGTATCCTGTCTGTATGAATTCTGTAACCTTTAAATTCGGGCTTTAAACAATACACTGCCTTACACGACACTAGTTTATGATGTCAATCCTATAGGCGTAGAACAGCTTGTGAGACTGCCTACTAGATTTAATTTCTATATTACGATTTATAAAATTGACGTTATTAACTTTTGGATTCGTTCTCTCGAGAAAGTGTAGAAATTCTTATTTTATACGTGCAACCGAGGCAGAGAGGAGTTACATACACACAGGCAAATGCAAACCAGTTGATAGTGCGCTGGGTCTCCCCGAAGGATTATGTGTATAAATTTGAACATGAGATGTGCAATGATGTAAAATGTCTGTGTCGTTACTCTGACTTATCTCTAAATGTTTAGATGTCTTTAAAAATAACGTGCGGGCTGAACTCCATGTATTGCATGCACATTTTGAACAAGCCTAAAACACCTCAGACTGTAAAGCCAAGAGTGACCAAGGTTGGGGTAGACAGCGGCCCATGATTGGTCCACGGGGCTGGGGGCGTTCCTCATCGGCAGGAGCGTGTCTACTGGGATGACTGAGAAAAAGTTGGACTGGCATTGCTGTCACCATAGACTGAGAGGGAAAATGCACAATTCTCTAGGAATGCATTGTAAATAGTTCGTGCAATGAGATGAAGTCAGTGCGCTTGGTGGGATTCCTGATGCAGAAAGCCGCAACGGATCTAACGAGCTGATCCTGACAGCCTGGGCAGAGGAGCTTGGGGGGTGGGGGGGGGAAGCCGCTGGAGTAGGTGCTCTCCTGGAGACGCGATTTCTTCGCCGGGGAAATCATGAGGTTTCCAATTTGGCTTCTTGGACTCGCGTGTCACCTGTCAGCATTTGCCTTGGGGTTGCTGGGATACCGATTCCATCCCAAACAAGGTGTGTAATTAGCTTGTTCCATGATCAGTGATTTCAGATGAAGAGCAGGAGGTCCAGGTGTAGAGTGAAGGTCAGAGCTCCATGCATGCTGCTTCCTGGATGAGTTTTATATAGTCGCGTAGTTTGATACACTAATATGCCGACTGTCTGAACATTCTGCATTAATATCCCCTCTTTTTTTGCAGAAAGCTTCATCAGACAGTTGTCGTCTTATGATATAACGACCCCTCTCCGTATAAATGACTTTGGAGAAACGTTTCCACAGTCTGTGCACTACAGACGGACACGGAGGAGCGCGGACGCCCATTTCCCCGGCTTACGGGCGCACTACAGGATTGATGCCTTCGGCCAGCGCTTTCACGTCAACTTAACCGCCGACTCCGGATTCATCGCCCCCTCGTACACGGTGACACACGTAGGAGCAAAACAGAAAGGCGGCAACGCTTCGCAGGCAGGCCATTCAGATATGAGCCACTGCTTTTTCCGCGGCCATGTCAACAATAAGAGGACATCTACGGCCGTCTTCAGTGTGTGCACCGGCCTTGTGAGTATCGTATGGGATTACCGTACATTCATCGTCTAACTGCTTATTCTCGTCAGAGTCGCGGGCGTTTGGGATAAACTCACTAGGAATAATATTACATGTCATATGCATGTGATTTTGACAAATCTGGCTTTAGAATGTGCATTTATGATTGTCTACGTAAATGCAGGACAAACCGTATTGGCACATGGCCTTTACTAGCGGTACATACATAAATGAAATTTACCTTTCTTCCGTTTTTTTTTTTTAACCCCACGCGACACCTCGTGCAATTTCAAACTGTCATCATTACAGCTGTCGGAATATGGCGCCAAGAATCACGTGCACCGCGCGAGGATTTCTGTGCGCCTGCGAGGGCAGTCGGTTGCCCTTAATGTTTGTGCTACTTTGTTTAGCTGTCGTGATAGTCAGTGTAAACGAAGGAAAACGAACGCTGGTCTCGGCGGCATCCGCATCCTTGCCGGCACGGGAGGCGCTCGGCGGCCCGCGCCTGAACCGCGGTCAACGGCTCCGGGTGACGTCACGAGCCGGACTGTCACTCACGATTATCCCGCGCTCGCCGCTCGCGCGCCACACTCAGGCTCTTTGTAACCGCCAACGGACAGGAAAGTGAAACAAAAAAAGTGCAAAACGCCGTTTTTTTTTGTGTGTGTGTGTATATTCATTTTATATAAGAGGTTATTTCGAGATTACATAAATTGTGTATGTTCTGTTTCTAACCTGTGTGAGGAATCCAAATTCCGCCGGTTGTGAAAAGGCGCGTGCAAATGCCAGACAGTAGTCTGGTGAGTCAATTCATATGCAGTACCGACATTTTCAGTCTATACACTGAATTTTTTTCACATATTCTCATAGATGTAGAGCCTGGCAGCATCTTCATTACTAAGTGTTGTGCGGATAAGTTTAAACAGATATTGATGTAACACAGAAGGAACTGGCCTTTCGAATTTGACAGTCGCATCCAGTGATTTAAACATTATTTTGCATTAGTTTGGAGTCTGGTGTAATTTGGGAATGGTCCCACCACGATCCATTATATATGTAAACTTTTCCTAAGTTAAATTAGTCTTATGAGTTAAAAATCTTCCCTGAAAACTGATTCAGGTGTTACAAAATTAAATTTGTCAAGATTAAGACACAGCTCATTAAAATGGGCATTTTGTCTTTCAACACATTTGTTCATTGTCAGTGAAGGATCCATTCCTGTGATCATTTACGCAGAAAGGACTGCCTGTGATCAAAATGAAGCACCACCTTGCATGTGAGTGAATGCTGTGGTAATGAAATGTATCCTCCTGGTTTAATTTAAAAAAGCCTGTACCACCCTGCAGTGACTGAATATTCAGTTGATGTGCTGAGGCCATCATGCAAAAATGGCAGTATTCTAAGGCAAGAAGTTTCTGAAAATCAAAGATCATTTAGGAAAAAATAGGAAATGCTTTAGAAATTATCATCATCAAAAACATTGGTTATTCCAAGATCAGTATTTGTTCTTTGCTCTCACTTTTGTAGTATTTGAAAGATCATGAAGGATTATGTTATCAGTGATAGTTTAGGAATAGACTCAGCAGGAAAGGAAATCCTGTGTATGAAGCCAGCTCATTAAGTTATAGCGATACTTTATATGACAGATGCATGCATCCAGGGCAAAGATTTTTGAACAGGTGACGCCATCCTGCACTGAGGCTTTCATGTATGAGATGTCATTATCAAAAATGTTTTTATCACTAAATTTTACCTCAAAACTGTCATTAAAGACTTTCGTCTGCTGTTCTACTTGTCTGGTGGCTCAGAGGTCCATACTATCAGACTAAGTAAAACATTAACTTTATTGTTAATCACTCTTTAACATTACCGTGTTCATTATTGGAGGGGTTGTTTGTTACCTGTCCGACCCGTTGCTCCAGTTATTGTGGGAAAAACACTTAGACAGTTTTCTGAAAAGGTTTAAGAACATCACCTCAGGGCAGTATTACTCTGCCGAAGTCTTTGGGTATGTGTTTAATGAAATATCACAAAGACGGCAAAATAATACTTTGTGGAATGGGTTCACTGTGAATGGTGACAAAGGGTAGGAAACGTGAAATTAGAAGGCCTGCATCACTCATAGGATGCGTCTGACTTCTGTATCCTTTTCGCATTTTTATTCTCTGACAAAGAGATGTGGATGTCAGGCTCCAAAGGCAGCAACATTTCTGCATTTTGCTTCTATATGTCATGTCTGACAGTGACTTCATTGTGTACAGTCTTGGGAATTATATACATGAAGAACTTTGTAATTTTGCAAGTGTGGAGAATGTGCTCTGATGAAAGAAATTTGGAGCAATACAAAGATTATCTTGTCGAGTAATTAGATACATACATACCGTGCATAAATAATTTATTGATCCCCAGAGGGAAATTCAATTAGGACTCCTTCCATAGGCTCATAGCACTGAATTTAATGACTGGGTACCATTTTCTGAAGAATGCATGAGAAGATGTGGTTCAGTCGGTTAGACTCCAGTTGCAAGGATTTGGATCTGAGTTTGGAATCGGAGATTTTAAGTGATTATGATGGAATTGTGGTTGATCACATCCGTCAGGTCAAGTTGCAGAGGTGGGACGTTTTAATGTATCTCTCATGGGTGGTACCAAAACTGTAGGATCAGAATTCAATGCATAGTCAGGGTTTCATGGGTTTTGGTAAAGCAGGGCCTTGCCTTGTGGTAATATTCAGTTTCAAAGGAGCTCCACCCAAGGCGAGGAGAGACCTGTCCACTGAGTCATAGGTGGATAAAAACAGTATATCTTGAGGGCTTCTTTGCTTTTTCTTTCCATGCCAGGCTTTATGCAGCTAATTGGCAGTCAGCTAAGTGTCTGTGTTACGATCTCCTTAGCTTTTTGTGTTCATGCTACACTATGGTTTGAGCAGCGTTTTCTTCTTAAATCAAAGTGTGGTGTAAATGTGCCGCTCTGTACATCACAGCAGTGGGTCATGTAGTGATTAAGTACTGGACAGTTAAGTTGGATTTTAATCCCACAATAAAAGTTTCTATTTTATCAGCCAGATAGCTGATCTGAATTACTTCAGGTCTATGCATTGGTATATTTTAAACATACGAATTGCGAAGGTGAGTTAGTGCAGTAGTATGAAGTGGTCGAATGACATATGGATGCTTGCCTGTTGTCCTCTTAGGTAGGGATGTTTACGACGCACAACGGCGACTACTTCCTGGAGCCCCTGATGAAGGCAGACGGAAGTGAGCATGAGGACGAACACAGCAAGCCCCACCTGGTCTACCGTCACGAGAGGCGGAGGTCTGCACCATTTTCAGCCACAGGTAGCGGGTCTGCAGCTCACCTGCGGGGAAGCGAAGTCGTTTGACGTGCGGCCTGGTGTTAATCACATATCACACAGCTGATTCGTTGCAGCGAGTCTCCTTCCGTCAGCTCTTTTCGGTGGCCAGGAGATACATGCCATTTCACTTCCATTGTGTTGGTCTTCGGTGTCATTTCATTAATGTTTGATACATTTAGATCAAACCCCTGTAGTGGATGGTCTTGCTGTGATATGGGATGCTGTGCGCTGAGTGAGGCTGTTGGTTTGTCTTTATACGATCAATGTGGACAGGAGCTCTAGAGGAATAAAGAGCTGGAGGGACAACTGGGGTGGGAAAAGGATAGAAGAACTTCAAAATCGCCTGTCTGCTGAGCAGTGTGGGAGCCGTAGCTGTGGAGCCGGAGTCCATCCCATCTGAGCCTCTCCCAGGGCGGGCGGTGACACTGACAGCCAGCTTCTGAGGGTACCCAGCTAGCTGCATCCAGGATTAAAGCCTGCTTTTATAGTGTTGGTTTACTGCTGTTGAAACACAACAAAGACAACTCCGTACCAGCTGTGATGGCATTGTAAGTGCATTGTGTAGTTTGGGCTTTGTCTGATCTCAAAGCCCACAGAGGTCCTGCAGGGTTGAAGTGGCTAGGTATGCCATGAAGCCACCCCCTGCCACCCCCATCCACTCAGCAGGTTATTAACCATCTCCATGCTCTGCTGCCTTGAAGCAGCTGAAGTTGACACAGACTTGTCACAGTATGTGTGCTAGTTCATTTTTGCTGCCTATCCCAAGCAGGAGAACCTACTGCACAGTTTTAGGGACGGCTCCCTTTTGTAAGAGCACCGTGTAATTTGTCAAGAAACTGACTTCTGTTTCTCTTTGATCATCAGCCCCATCTCTTTTCTGTCCTGGAGGGATGTTTTAGGGCATAACTTTGGTCAGACAGTGGAAAGGAGATGGGGGTGAGCTGATGCAATATGGTGTGTTTTGACCATGGAGCGCTGAGTGCTAGTCTGCCCTTATGGCCACCTCTCCGATGCTGGGGAGGAGGACGTTTATCGTGAACAGTTACTGCAGAGTCAAGAATCCTGATCTACGTGGTCCTCGTCAATGTGGCGGTCAGAACAGGGTGCGAATCTCGGTGCAGGATTTGTCAGTATAGTGGACAGTTCTGATCGTTTTCACGTTTATTCGGTATTTGTGATATGGGAAATTCCAGCACACATATATAAGCTACCCAAATCTAGATGTGAATTAATCAGCAAATCAGCATAAATTAATAAATCAAATCAATGCATCAATCTGTGCTGCCTCATCTCAAGGACGTGTAACGTCTTGTTAGCTCTGTTCAGTTTGGCATATTGTATCACTGCCATTGCAGCACCACAAGAGAATAAGCACGTTTTCTTCAATGTATTCCAGTTTTAATGAATTTTGATTAAAAAAGCAGGTAAACACAGATCACTGACTGAAGCATTAAGTGGGAACACCCTGGAACATCTACATGGAGGATTCTCAGAAAGTTAAAGCTGAGGGAAAGCACTGCAAAAATTATTTTCTGGTGACTTTCTTTAAGATTTCCCTGGCTAGCAATACACAATGAAGAAGGAAGCTGTTCAGCGTGCAGTTTACCGGCAAATGTTACAAAACGTTACCATTAATTTGACAGACAAATTACATTTCACATGTAATAGCATTAGAAAGAGAGAGGCAAAGAATGCTATGGTTAATGGAATCAAAACTGCACAGTTGGAGGGTGAGGAGGAGATAAAGGGGCCAATTAAAACAGACTATTTCCTAGCAAAAAACTAATTGGCTAACCCATAGTACCCAGTGTAGTTTGACTTCTACCAAGTTATCAGATGGAAAAAGATGAAGAGGAGGACATACAGAGGACAAGGAAGAACTGAGAATTGTGCAGACAGCAGCTAGGGACAAAAATGCATATTGAGAGAGTTAATGAAGAGAGTAAGACTGAGGACAATGATTCGTATAGTTCAAAGAGGGAATTTCTGATGCTCAGTTTGAACAGTGCAAGGAAAAGTCAGCGGGCATACTAGAGCAGTGTAGATCTGCATCTAATATAATTTCTAATATTTAGGTGAGACTGTTAACTAATCTGTGCCATGAGTAGGATTCTCTTATAGATTCCCCCCATAGTAGACATTTGGGAAGGGAATTCCCCCACTTTTCAAAAATGAATTTCAGGCACTGATGGAGATGGAGATGTTAGGCCTTTGTGGGTGATGCTGAAGGGCACCCTGGGCTCTGTGAGGAGTGTCAAGGTCCTCCCCGCGGACTCTGTTCTAGCTCATTGTAAGGCTTCCTTTGGCACGCATTCAGGTTCATTGGGAGCCGTGTCTAGTAGCACGTCATGCAGCGGTCTTAGGGCGCTGCCTTCCACAGTTGCTGTCGCACTGCTGGTGTGTATATTAGTGGTCACATGGTCCCTGCTGAGATAAACACACTTCAGGAAATCCTTGAAAAGCACTGAAAGAGTTCTGCATGGCTTGAGCCAGAATGGCATTAGATACAGAGCTTTTGGTTAAACGTTAGCTTACAGAAACCTCCCTCAAGCTGAATGGTGCTGCTTAGGAGTTCTGTCTCCTCTCTGGGGAACACAGGCTTCAGGGTGTCCTCTGTCTCGAATTCCATGCTTTCACATTCATGGTGCTTGGCATCTTTTGGGACCCTTGGGTAGACGTGAGCAAAACTGAGTGTAGAAAGTTGTGGCTTTAATGATGTTAGCTCATGTCCGGTAACCTAACATTGATGATTCAGGGGTCTTGCTACAGAGCACTTCTGTCCTTAATGGGTGTTTAAAGGTATTGCTTCAGTAGCTCCTCCCCCTTCTGATCTCTATTATCTGATGTGTAACTGTCTCTCGAGAGCTTGTTCTACAGCACAGCACACGTGACAGAACTTGTGTAATTTTGTTTGCACTTCTTTGTGGAGCAGATTTGTTCAGCAGATATAAAATGAATTTATTTAATTGAATAATTGCTTCGATTAGTTACTGATTTGGAAAATTTCAACATGAGAGACAAAAAGTGTCATAGTGGCGAGTAGATGCAGCTCACCTTGTAACCATGACAATGAGGACAGAATCTGATCCGTGCTGTTAATGCCACCGTGTCGTGTTTGGCTGCCGCTAGCCGGGGTATTTGCATGCCGTTTTGATCGCTAACAGTGAGCGATTGTCCAGATTGGCCATTAGGTTTTAGGAGCAGTGCGTTCGTGCCAAGATTAGCGACTCAAATAAATGATTAAAATAAGTACACCAATCTCAGATCAGTAGATGATGGATTATACTGAGTATCCTTAGGTGTTAATCTCCTTGTACTGTACTGGAGTCAGTTTTCAGGTAAGTGTTTCTAAGCTGCAGAATGTCAGTGCCACCCACTCGGTGTAGAATGTGGCATTTTAGATGAGGAGAAATTCTGCCAGTGAAATGATGAAACAACAAATATCCAGGCATGTGTTTCCTAAGGTGACTGTCATACAACGCCAAATATCAAGTGCAAATATTGCATGATCTCCTATATCACTCCAATATCTGCTTTGATTGGCTGGTTACGGACCACATCTCTGCACAACAGCGTCCGGTTTCGGACGTTTTCTGTCTGAGCTTAATGCTGGTCTCTGACGTCTTCCCTGTCCCTCTCTTCGGCCCCTTTGCTTTGTAACGCGCTGGGAGTGCAGGCTGCGAGTGGAGCGGGCATCCCTGCCAACCTAGTGATGTGTCGGCTTCATTTCCGCATTTCATTTTCTGCAAAGTTTGCATTTTTTATCTTCGGGAAACAGAGGAGTCAGATGAATTGAGTTGCATTGACATGTTTCTCTCTCCCTCTCTCATTCCTTGTCTCTCACTTAACTAAGCTAAACTAGCATTCAGTAGTTAACTTACCAGCATGTTGCCTGACTTACATGAGGGCTGCTTACATCAGGCCTCAGGAGTCTGCCGAGTTAATTGGCATCACAATGGTGGACCTGTTTTTTAGTTCGTCGTAAAGGAATGTTGATTAACTCTGTAATTAAACAAACCATGTCTGCACCACGTTCCTGACTGTGCCTGTTAAAATGGTTATTTCAGAATTGTCCTATTGCTTCACGTTTTTCCATATGTATGCTTGTGTTTGAACAGCATTGCCACAGCAACTTCTAATTACACAGTCATCCCAGTCAAGTATAACTCAATAGGGCTGCAGTGAGTGTCATGTTCAGAAAGCCTTTGCTCAGACTCGTAGTCACAAGGACAGACACCGTCTCCAAAGCGAGCAGCTATGAAATAGAGTCGGACTGCTAAAGCATCCAGGGCAGAGAGGGTGGATGAAGGAGTCATTACATGTGGTCAGGTTGTCTGGTTGGGACAGTTTCGCACAGCTTTCGAGAGCCAACAGTCCACATCACTGCACACAGAGTGCCATCCTGGGTGAGCTCCCTGCAGCAGCCGGATTACCTCCTACCTTTTGGGTTGAGCAGCGAGGCAGCCTGGCACGGTGAATGCAGGGTCTGGCTGGATGTCGACTGCTATAGCCACATGTTGCTGCCCAGGTGCTAAGCCCTGCAGTGGCGTTCTAACCGGCACTGGTACCTGAACTTCCTACGGCTGCTAGTTGTCTGTCACCATCAATCTGCAATACGCCGTTCCTCACTCAATAACCCAGTGAGTGCGGCCATTTGGTTGGAATCCAAGCGTCATGAATTCTCGAATGTGTTTTATTATCCTCTTCCAGTGCTTTCTCAGGTATTTTGAGTGTCATTTGCTGGTAATCACTCCATTCCTCAAGCTGAGGAGTGGCACGGTCTTTTGCAGTGATCTTCGGAAGTGCGTTACCTGCTGCTGGGGCAGGATTAACAAACTTCCAAGCCATTTTTCGAGAGCACTGATAAACCTTGAGGAAAATGTAGCTAAGTCGCCCTAAGTATCTGAAGTGTAAGGAATAGTGTTGGAATTACTCTTCTTCCTTCTGTTGCCCCAACATAATTTCCTCTGTCCCATCTCTTCCTCTCCTAACCTTATCATCTCAAAGGAATCTGAACCTTGCAGCATTATGTACGCAAATCACATCCTGAGTTTACCTTTGAGTCCCCTGCGGGGGAATATGGGGGGATACATTATGACAGGCTTATTTTCTAACCTCTTATTTTTCCAGTTTTACAGCTGGGGTGGGGAATCTAGACTGTGGTTCAGCCTGTTATGCTGATAGGGATTTGTAACTGACAATACGTGAGGTAGTGGTATAGGGACAGGTCTTTGTGAATGTAGGTGAGGTGCTTTGATTCAGTGGTGGCAGTTTGTGACAAGTGGCATGGCAGCATTATGGATGTGGGGCTTTGTAGTTGATGGAGATGTCAGAACTTTTGCAGTCAAGCATTGTGTCAGTGCACAGCTGGCCAGCTTTGAAAGTGTCTGCCTTCTTGGCTTTGAGACAGATCAAAGGTAACCAGTGAGGATCTCACTGACTGATGGTGTTCACAACTGCTTAATTTTAAAGAGCCCTATATCCCATTAGAACCAGTGGCTTTTCCTTTAAGGTATACACACTTCTGACAGCACAACTGAAGCATTCTTTGTTGAGCATATAGCATCTCTTGTTTGTTTGTTTGTTTGTTTTTTCAGATAAGCATATAGAAGATCACATTGCCCTGCACTGCAACAGAAGTATTGATGAGGAAGTCGATTCTGTTCAGGAATCGATAGACGCCCTCCACAGAAGAATGTCCTCTACAGACCGTCACAAGCGATCACTGTCACGTCGAAAGAGATTTCTGTCTTATCCCAGATTTGTGGAGCTGATGGTAACAGCTGACAACGAAATGGTCCTACACCACGGACCCAACTTAGAACACTACATCCTCACAATCATGTCAGTAGTAAGTGAGACATTACGTTTATAAACTGCCAAGGAAATGTTTACAAATCATATTTCACAGTGTTATTGCACAAAAGTCGAAAACAATAATTTCTCTTTTTCTGGTTTATATTGTAGCAATGAATATGCATGTAAAGGTAGTTTATATTATTATTATAGGCTGCATATTTTATTATATATCTGAATAAGTTATACCTAGTGTAGTCTGCTTATTGTGTGTGTGTCTCTCGAAAAAAGTTTAGTACAAAGTCAGCTGAACACAACTACAAAGAACCTGAAGTATACTGAGTGTTTTAAAATATGTGCAGCATTAAGGTCAGTTTATTGGCTACAGGACCGAATACACAGACATGAAGAAGAGGGTTTTGCAGTAACTGCAAACTCCTCTGGTGAGGGGAGAACACTGGCTTGTTCCAGGAAGGAGGGTTCAGATTGAAGGTGGTCTCACCAGGAGTCGTCGTCCCCCCCCCCTTCCCCATTGGGTTAATCTTTTTTCAGGTGGCTGCCATCTACAAAGATCCAAGTGTGGGCAATCTGATCAACATTGTCATTGTAAAGCTGGTGGTCATCCAGGACGAGCCGGTAAGAGCCCAGCCCAGATTTAAAACTAATCGCCTTTTGACTACGGTCATGCTGATCTAACCACATGTATCACGATCAGCTTGTCCTCTCATCACGGGGTCACTCCAGTTTTCTTAATTGTACATGTTACCCATAGATGTAGCTCATGGAAACCGTCCTCTTTTCTCACTGGTTGTCATGGTAGGAGGGGCCATCTGTCAGCTCCAATGCTGCCGCCACCCTTCACAATTTCTGTGTGTGGCAGCAGAGCCAGAACGTCGAAGACGACAGAGACCCCTCGCACCACGACACGGCACTCCTTATCACCAGGTAGGAGTGTCCTACAGCCCAAACTCCTCACCGCCAGTCTCTTCAAATAATCACGGTATGAGTGTGCCATTAACAAGTATAGTAAAGAGCATACACAACAGAGAAGACAAAGAACACTCCTGTTTTCAAAACGGTGTCTAAACTGTGTGCTTTCTACAGGAAAGACATCTGCAGGGTAAAGGACAAGTGTGATACACTGGGTAAGTCTGTGCTTTGCCTTTAAAAACTCACTGTTATGGCCTCTGTGATTGATTTGTAATTAAGTTTGACTTTTAGTGCTGTGGGATTGATAGCCATATCTCAGTATCTGTGTTTTATTGGTTAATATCTTACTGTCTTCACCTGCAGGTCTTGCGGAACTGGGAACAATGTGTGACCCCCAGAGGAGCTGCTCCATCAGTGAGGAGAATGGCTTGAGCACCTCGTTCACGATTGCCCATGAGCTGGGCCACGTGTAAGTCTTGAGCATCTCCCTCACTTACACAACGCCCTAACAGCTGGCACAACCACTTGAAATCCTACCAAGATGTCATGATCTACCAGAAGGGTGGAGGCAGAGGCTGTTTAAACAGGGTGGTCATGCAGAAGGGTGGAGTCTAATGTTACTTGTGTCTCGGAGCCTATTTCCCTTTTCTGAAAAGGTCTTGAAAAATCTGTGCTGTGCCGAGAGATCAAAACTAATCTTATTCTTTCATTCATGTTATATATATATATACATTTTTTTTTACTTTTTACACTGTAATTATTTCATTTTCTGAATCACTGCCGGCTCCCTACGCACAAATAACACGCCTCCGGGCGTGTCAGCAGATGTGCTCTCGCACAGCACATTCTCCACAGCTTCCTTGTAGTGGCCAGGCAGCCACAGAGTGCTCCTCGGGCCAAACTGCTCCTATGTGACATTCGCAAGTTGATCAGTGACCTCACCAGTGATCGTACATGGAAACGACTGCTATACAAATTAAATTCCCTAAAAAGCCCTTCCTACCCTAATATTCTATTTCCAGTATTGAAATTGTCTTTGTGTGATACGCTGACTCATATTTCTTAATGCACATCTCCTGCCCCGATGAGAGAATGGCTGCAGTGTATGTCTAGGTACAGTGATCCCTTTACAGGTGTTCATTCTGGACTGTTTCCATAGCGCCCTAATATGTGGACGCTATGGAAACAGCTGATGTGAATAGCGCCATTGTGTACCTCTGAGAAGCCCGTAGGGCCTGATCACCACACCATATGTGGTCCCATGTCTACATGTTTCATACACCTACCATAGGGTCATTTTGAAATATGTGTACTAGAAGCTATTCTTCCAAGATTGATGAAAATCTCTTTCTCGGCAACTTGCAGAATGTCCGTACGAAAGTTGTGTTTAGCTCAGACAGTGGAAATCAGGTTACTCCAACACCTGGTAAGATTTATGTTAATCGGCAGAGGAAACCCCTGTTAATTCATAGTCTGAGGCAAATTATTTGAGTTGTGATGTTGTTCGACATACCGTTGAGTCATCAGGGAACTCTGCTTATGACAAAATGCCAACCGGTGCTTTTTAACACATTTTTTAAAAGTTTCCAAACTTTAAACATCAGGATTTGATCAGGCTCTCTTTTCCTGATGTTTTCTGTGCTGAGGGTGAAGTCATGGCTGCGTAGAATTCACAAAAATTAAATGTATAGCTTCGGATATTCATGTATTCATATTCACATGATGATAATCGATAACAGATGTTCAGGTCCATCCATCGTTTATTAAGCCATCCATTGTCTACTGAATGGAAACATTTTGCAGTTTTGAGAAATTTCTCTGGACCACACTGGGTTCTGAACATCTCCATGCCTTGAGGGTCTGTCTTTCACATGACAAGTGCTGTTTCCTGGTCCTGCAGACTCACAGTGCTGGTTATTGCATAGTCTGTGTGAGTGAATTGGCGAATTTTATGTGGCAGTCATTCATTTCCTTATTTATCGAGATGTTTTCAGAGACGTCCACGTAAGAATACTGGGTTCGGATTCCGATTGAGACTGATGCGGATTATTTCATCTCAGCGACCGTGTGACACAGTACCAGGAAGGCTCGTACGTCTGCTGCGTTGGCTGAACGAGAAACCAGCACACGTGTTGTAGCGGGAAGCAGGAAACGCAGCAAAGCCGGGGTCCCTAGTGGCGGGAAAGGCTGAAGACCACAGTGCTGCTTCCATACTTCTTTGAATCCAGCTACTGAAATGGCTTCTTATATGTATTCAGAAATCATGTGTTACTGAAAAGTATATAACGGCTTCTTGTAAAAAAATAAGTAGCTGCAGGTCTACAAAACTACTGAAACTGTCATTTTTACAGTATTTAAGCAATGATTGCATTATTAAAGTCACAGGAAAGAGTTTTGCCTGTTTCTGCTTCCGCCCTTCTACAAAATCACCCTGTTTAAACAGTTTCTTCCATTGAGTTCCTTACCAAAGCCACTTTGGAGGATAAAGATGTCCTTTCATTCAGAAGCATGATCATGATTATTTGCCTCTTATCCTGTGTGTTTTTAAAAAGTAGATTCTCAAATGATGGGTTTCTCACCAGGCCCACGTATTTACAAAGTGCTACATCGTTGTTTTAAAGCAGCAGGGAAACCAGCGAGGGGGTAAGAGGACATGGAAATCCAAACAGAATTTCAGGTTAACAGTACAACAGTAACCTTGTGACGGGTTATCATGTTGCCATCCTGACAATCACACCTTGTGCTGCAGCTTCAATATGCCCCACGACGACAACCCAAAGTGCCGGGAGGCTCCAGTGAAACAACAGTACAATGTTATGGCACCCATGCTCAACTACGACACAAGTCCCTGGACCTGGTCCAACTGCAGCCGCAAGTACATCACAGAATTCCTGGAGTAGGTTCCTCTGTGTCTAATGTTGCACATAATCTTCTCAGTTCCACTTCTGTCAGCCCAGAACTCTCCAGCTGTACCATGACTGGTGTTTTTAATGAGTTTGTGTGTTCACTGTGTGTTTTTTTTTTTTTTTTTTTTTTTGTTTTTTTTTTTAACTACAGCAAGTTAAATGAATATATAAATACAGAATGAAGAGGCTGGAATGCCTGGCTCGTTGATCTTCCGCTGCACTTCTGTTGTTTCCACTGAGTAAAATGTCCTTTGAGGCCTTTGGCCAGTTGCATGCCTTCTTCAGA
Source organism: Gymnarchus niloticus (assembly GCA_009936485.2). Classification (NCBI taxonomy): domain Eukaryota; kingdom Metazoa; phylum Chordata; class Actinopteri; order Osteoglossiformes; family Gymnarchidae; genus Gymnarchus; species Gymnarchus niloticus. The sequence continues at coordinate 17,367,930 of JAACJT020000052.1, read as the reverse complement.
AAGATGGTTTCCTGGGGCAACCACCCTCTTGTTTGACTGCTGGCTTGCTGAAAACTTAATAATAATGGGTGGCATTTACATGGTGGTTTTCGGACAGTATCTCAGGTTAGCATCCTCTGATTGCGAGATGAGGTATCTTCTGGGATGAATGTGAAGCCTCACCGAAAGGGGCCTCATTGACATTGGGCTGAGCCCCCAGTGTAGGCCATGAGGTCACCTACCAGTGTTCATACAGCTCCCACAGGCAAAGCTCTACATGAGGAGTTGAATTAAGATCTTCCATTTTCCTGGACAATACCCACAAATGGCTTTATTCGTAGCTGTTAGAAAAGGGCCAAAATGTCAGCCATGACGACATCATTTACACAGTGCGATATTTGTAAACACTTACTGATGAGAAACATTCATTGGTGGGAAAGGCTTCTAAAGATCAGCGCAATACTGTTGAAGTCTGATAATTCAACAAAGAGGCGCGGTAATCACAAACTACATGCCCACTCCCTAGAGATAGGGGGCGAGGTCAAGTACGTCCGTGTTTTCACACGTCTTTCTTCTTCAAGGGCTCTTACTCAACACTTCAGCTTTTAAGCATTGTTATCAATTAGGAGGTTTAAGGAATGCCTTCATGTTAAATAAAGCAATTTTCACCCAATGTTTTGTATTATTAAAATGCAGGAAACATACTTCTATACATGCGAAGAAGGCTGTAATCATGCTGGGTTCTAGTCAGCTTTAAACATCTGCTAGGATGCTCTTCCGCTTGGTTTTCGTAAATTATTTCCAGTGGGCACTGAGGTGTTGGCAATCTTTGGGTAATCACAGAGCAGTGTGGAGTATGAATACATATACCAGAGACCAGAGGTGACGCCCAGGCTGTAAAGATAAACTGCTCTGCACGAGTTACGTCGTATCGTTACTGACTGATGCTAATGAGCTCAGTGTATGATTCTCATTAAGATGCTCTCTGTGGTGCCATATTTAGACGTAGTAAAGGGGCCTGTTATGGAGGCAGGAGTCTGCCACAAAGCCAGTGAGATCAACCGAATAAAGGACTTTATTACAGAATCTGGGGATGAGGCCTCTTTACACAATGCAACGAAAAACGATGGCAAAATTGAACAATACCGCAAGCAATCCATCAAAGATATATCAAGCATGCTGAGATTTTGCATACATTTTGAAATGAAAGTCAAAAAGAGCCCGTAACTATGGAAAATATATTCCTGTCCTATGCAGTATGTCTAAAGCATATACGTAAAATGTGTAGTCAATGTGGTTAATAAAATCTAGTAGAATATGTTTTATTCCATCTGTTGAATGGCTTAGATAATGTGAAACATCTAGTCTTACCCTCATTCTCTCTTACTTCTACTGGAGAAGTTGGCTCAAAAATATTTAGCTTAATTGCATGTGTTCTTGGTCTGTGTTAACATTGCAAAACACTGTCACCTTTTCTTGTCATCTGCCCTGGCTGTAGTGCCCTGATGGTAGCTAGTGAAGGGCTGTTTGCTTCCCCTGGCTGTTCTTACATTCATGTCTATTTAGCCACCGAAGGGTAGGCCTTCATCCAAACAGAGGCTTTCTCACAGCCTCTCGCTGGGCGAATGAAAGGGAGCCCAAGCTGGGCTCTGCTAATTACTGGCCTGGCAGAGTCAGTCAGCTGCTCACTAACCGGTGTTTAAGTCGGCACTGAAACAAATTGCAAAAGCTCGTTCAGCATGTCATGGAATTACTCCTTAAACAGTATTTTGCGTTGTCATGTCCTTAAAAGTCTGCTCACGCTTGTGGAGTGTTATGCGCTCTGTATTTTTATAGGGAATTCTTCCAGTAATAAATTGTTTTGCAGTATAAGCCTTGTTCTGTTGCTGTTTCATGTTTTAAGGAGGAAAGTGGTTGACAGACAGAAGGCAGACAGGATGGAGTTTTTCCTTCAGTGCCACGTCTGCCTTCCTCTCGTTGCTGGGGCCCCGTACATCGGGAGCCATGGCCCGCCATCACAGACTTTTCTCATTGTTGACACACAGCTGGCATGTTTCTTTGTGTCACCGGTCTAGTTTTGTGACAACGATTTAGTTATTTGGACCACTCCTGCTCCCTGTCTGAATTCATGTCTTCATCAGTGTAGACCACCTTTGGCATACATGTTTAAATTTCATCTCATTGGTTGTATCTCGAGTGATTGACAGTGGCGGGGGAATTTAGTACATGTTCCAGAAAATAAAAATAAACCAAAATCAAATTGTGTAAGCGAGCCTTCCTACTGCTGAAAAAACTGAACTATGGGATTTTCTTTTTATTGCCCTTCATCTACAGTATCTGCAGGCCTGTTGGCTCACTAGCAGGGCTGTATGGGTGTGTAGAGCCCCTGATTTCATCTGTGGGCACCCATATACCTGCACAGTACTCCCTGAACACCGAAATCCTGTTTGGGCTTTCAGCATGGGCTATGGGGACTGCCTCCTAGACGAGCCGTCCGGAAAGCCCTACCAGGTCCCCCGCGAGCTCCCGGGTCAGCTGTTCGACGCCAACCAGCAGTGTGAGCTCATATTTGGACCTGGATCCCAAGTCTGCCCATACATGGTGAGAGTCGCATGTGGTGCCATCTATAGGTGGCAGAGGAGGCTATACTGCAGGTGGTTCCAGTGCCGGCACCCGGTGCTGACCTTCCTCTGGGAGCTGTTGGGTATGTCAGTAGTAAGCTGCCAGTAAACATTCAGCAGCATCGTTGTTTTTGGAGGAGTGATGTGTGTCTGAAATGTTTGTATATATGCATGATGAGAAATGGCCTGTATGGGTTAGTGGAGTATTACCTTCTCCCCGCATACTACAGAGGCAGTGCAAACGGCTGTGGTGCACCAGTGTGGAGGGGGAGCACCGGGGCTGTCGCACCCAGCACATGCCCCTGGCCGACGGCACGCACTGCGGCCTGGCAATGGTATTGTTCATCTTCTTTTTACTGCTCTGGTTTTGTAAATGAGAAGATGACATGATCCAAATCGGTGTGGCTGGTTATTTAAGACGTGATTGGCAGGTCCGGGGTGTTCCTTGCCATGTGCTCTTTGCTCCCTGGGTGTAGGCTTCAGGATCACTGTGGCCTTGTGCTGGATAAGCCAAGATGGATGGATGGATGGATGGAATACTCCTGCAACTGGTAGGCTTTAGACCTTGGGGGTGATCTGGGCGTGGAAAGTACCTGCTAATCAAACAGTCAGAGACCCCGGTCTCAGCTCCTCAGCAGCTGAATGTAAGGAGAGATGCAAAGTTGCTAATTAGTGAGGAGGGGGGAGGAGAGACCATACCTCTACTGCTGTGTCCCTCGGGGAAGGCAGTCATCGTCATAGAAACTGGATCTGCCTGCCTGAGTGCCCTTTGCGAGCCTCTCATTAGGCCCAGTCTGCCGTGTAATTACCAGCCATTAAAAGGAAACATCATCCCTGGTAAATATTGGCTTCAGTGCTTCCAAAGAGCCCCAAGGAATTTCTCAGTGACTGTCCACCTTTTCAGCCTGTTTGATCCCTGTGTTCAGGGCAGTCTGTCAGGAGCTGCTGAGGTGACCCAAGTTGTCGAGAGTCAAAAGAATGGTGCACGCAAGGAAATGTGTGGAGGTTGGAACAGGAAGGCCTTGATCTAAATAATGTCAATCAGCGATCAGCTGTTTGGCTGCTCAGGTGAGAGAAGTCTTTCAGGTGAGTTTATATGCCTGAGGTTGAGGGAGTCTCCTTGACTCACGTGGTAGGCATATGACACAGGTGCCTTAGTGACAGCCAAATATCCTCCCTCCCTGGCTGCCATGCCAACTGTGCGTGTTGTTTAAGCGATTGGCTGTCGTTGGGTATCTTTGGTGTCATTCCGCGTTACTGTAGAACCGGAGAGCTCCGTGCAGCCTTTCATTCCGCAGTCATCAGCCTTTGGTTGATTTTGCTGCAGTTTAATCTCACGTGGCATTTAGGTGCATTGTAGAGACTTTCTTTGGATAGCAGTGAGCAAGCGCTTTCATTTGTAAAGGGCCTCTTTGTGAGGTCTCAGATGACTGATCCCCAGTTACGTGTGCGGGAGTGTGCGGCCGAGACCTGATCCTGTGGGGGGGGGGGCGCACAGTCACACGCTGTTTCTGATGCTTCAGCCACATCTCACTTGTACTGATGTAGACCTTGAGAAATGAGAGAAGGAACGTCCCTGACCCCGAGATGCCTTCCTGTTGGGGTGATGCAGTGTTTCTGCACAGGGATGATTCAGCTTCCCGTATTGGAAGGTCCTGTCAAAGCCGTGTTTATACTAAATGCTCAAATTGACCAACCATCTGACAAAAATCAGGTGCAGTAACCAAAATCAAGTGGCCATGTCTTTTTTCAAGGAACATTTGTTTATAGCCAGTTTAAAACCAGTAACATCTGCTTTTCATTACCTGCAGTCTCTTTTCGCATTGCAGTGCATTAATCCTGGAACAGTGTGCCAATGTCATTATGTGATGCGTGAATTTCAGCTTCATGAAGCACTGACATCAACAGCCATCTTTGGCCTCCCAATGGCTTTATTAGCATAATATGCAAATGTGAAGAGACTCTACTACAGTTAGGGGGCATGTGGAATGCTTTCTACCCTCTGAAGTAATAGATGCTATTGAGTTCATTTTGCCTCCGGAAGGCACACAAAGCTGGTCGCTCTTAGAAAGCCAACCCCCCCGAAAGTAGAAAAGTTCCCGAGCAGAATGGACACCGGGTTATAGAAGCGTTACGGTGGAAATGATTCACCAGCCCCTGCAAGAGACCCTGGCGTGGCCCCGCCTTCCCGTACCTAGAACCGGGCGGGGTCGCTCCCCTGTCTCGGCTTTTGGGTTTTCTTATCGCTCCACCGCCCAGGCGCCAGCTCAGCAGGGCTCCGGCAGGCCAAGTAGACAGAGCGAGTCTGGTCCTGCCTGCAGTTACCGGGCCAGGATGGAGTTACAGCCCCCTCTGCCACACTCACACATACACACACCAGTGGTAGTGCCACACATCCACATAATGGGATGCCGTGAGAAACTGATCCGCGACTAACGATCATGTGGTATTTATGCTCTCAGAAAAGAAACGGCTTGGCAAGTCTCCTTTAGTGTAGGGATGATCTCAGAACTCTCCTCCTGACTCTAAACTGGCAGCTTCATCCATCCAGCCATCTTTCCATTTTCTTTGGCTTATAATTTGATGACTCACCTGTCTCGCTGCCTCAGCAACTTGCCTTTGTCCCAAACTTACCTTCTCACCTCATTTATTTACCCCTGGCTCCTGTCCCTGTCCCCAGCACTGCAGGCGTGGGATTTGTGTGCAAAAGGAGGTGGAGGCGAGGCCCGTGCATGGCGAGTGGGGCCCCTGGGGGTCCTACGGCACCTGCTCTCGTTCCTGTGGGGGGGGCACCCGGAGCTCCACCAGAGACTGTATCAGCCCTGAGTAAGATTCCCACCCCCCACGATCAAAGGCTCGCGAACCCAAATATCGATGCTGGTTACCAGTAACCGTCATGTCTGAACCCTTGTATGTGGCCATTAGTGTCCGAAGTGGGGTCAGTTTGGTGCCGAGCTGAACGGGATGCGGTCAGACGGGTGTTTGTGTAGCTACTGGATCTAACTAAAGCCCGCGTGGTCGAGACAGGCCCAAGAACGGAGGCAGGTACTGCGTGGGCCGCAGGACAAGGTTCCGCTCGTGCAACACCGCCCCGTGTCCCCGCGGTCGCAGAGACTTCCGGGAGGAGCAGTGCGCCCAGTTCGATGGCCGACACTTCAACATCAACGGCCTGCCGCCCACCGTTCACTGGGTGCCCAAGTACAGCGGGGGTGAGCACCCAGCATTCCCCACAATTACCCGAAAGCCTACACTGACACATATAGACAACAGCCACGCCAGTTAGAGTGCTAAAATGAAGTGCTGAAGTCGCTGGACGCCCTTCTCTCAGCGTCACACTGCCATCATTAATGGCTCCGGACTTTTTGGCAGCATAGACGATGTGCTGGTGCAGCATATCGTCCAAAGGTTACCACATTAAACCATAACTGGCCAAAGCGGTCAAACCAAAGTATTCCTGTGGTTTAATATGGTTCTGAGCCTCACGCCCAAAGAGCATGCTGGTGTAATATATTACTGTGTTTTACATGAGAGCACGTTGGCTTTTCTCCGCAGTTCTGCTGAAGGACCGGTGTAAGCTGTTTTGCCGTGTCGCCGGGACCACAGCATACTACCAGCTGCGGGACCGCGTGGTGGACGGTACGCCATGCGGCACCGACACCAGCGACGTCTGCGTCCAGGGGCTCTGCAGGGTACGGCCGTGATGGCGATCTCGATCGTGAACGTGACCGCGCCTGGCCGTGCCTCACCCTCACACCCGTCTTTCTCCTCTAGCAAGCGGGCTGCGACCGCGTGCTCAACTCCAAGGTGCGGAAGGATCGTTGTGGAGTGTGCGGTGGAGACAATTCCTCCTGCAGGACTGTAACTGGGACCTTCAGCGCAGCTCAGTACGGTAGGCTGGGGACGATGGTGTGGACCGCGGCAGGGCCGGGAGACCGCGTCTGTGCTGAGTGCTGTATGGTTCATGTCGATGATGACGTAGTGGTGAGGATGGCTATGCGGGCTTCTCCCAGACAGCCGCACATCCCCGCACATGGCCTATGTTTAGTCTGTGGCTCTCGGCTTTGGGGCCATGTTGAATTAAGCAGTAAGCCCTATCCCCTCGGGGTCCCCACGTGACAGCAGCCGGGCCGGGTCCACCCAGCGCCAGCTTTGTTTGCGCTTGTGTCGGCGCCGGTCAGCTCTGCCTGTCCCCTCGCACCTCCTGAGCTGCCTGGCAGGGCCTGTTTGGCCAAAGCAGGATTGATCTGGGAGGTTCCAGGAGGTTTGGAGGCGTGCCAGTCAGAGGTGGTCTTCCTGCGCTTGTTTGTAACCCGACAACGCCGCTGCGTCTTTGGGCCACTTCCAGTTTAGTATCTGCCTGGTGGCCTAACCGTTGTTGCGGAGTATTGGTCCAGAACTGCCTGCTTGGTGGTCACAGCATAATGCTCGGGGGGGGGGTCAGCCCGGCGTGCTTCTGAGCCAGCATAACGAAAGCGTAACCACCGTCTCCGATTCGGCCCAGGGGCGTGCTGACTGTGGCCTCGGTCGTCGAGGCAGAGCTCAGCGTCTCCGTCTGATCCCACCGAAAGAACGAACCTCAGGCCGACTTCCAGCCACGTCCAGCAGGCGTCTCTTAAGGCCACAGTGTGTGTTTGTGTGTGTTTGTGTGGTTATAGGGAAAATCACAGACACTATGGGCTGTGCCCACGTGCTGTGCTACAGTCATGCTCTTACACAGTCCTCATATTGTCATATATGCTGGCTATCACTGCAGTTATGCCTCATCTGCTACCAGTAGTAATCCATTATCCACTGTAGCTTGAAAAAGCCGTGTTCATTTTGAGAGAAGTGAAGATGGAGTGTGACTTTAAAAAGTCTGTGGAGTAGTCCTGTAAGAAAAAGCCTGCCTGTCCGGTTAGCGGTTGTCAGCACAAAAAGCTTATTTTCCAGGCCGAAGTCCTTGTAATGTCTCTATGGCCTGACTCTGTCGTGACTCACACAGCTTGTGCTGTTTATCATGACTTGCACATGTTCTGTCTCACTTCCCATTTGTTTTGACTCATGCACAGCTTGTGTCTCACTCTCCTATCTGTCATGACTCACACTCACCTAGCACCTCACTCCCTCGTTCATCTGCTTCCTTCAGGCTACAGTGTAGTGACTCGCATCCCTGCGGGGGCCTCCAATATTGACATCACGCAGCTCAGTTACTCGGGGAAGCCAGAGGACGACAACTACCTCGGTAAGTGTGTGTGTGTGTGTGTGTGTGGGAGGGATGGCTGCTCACAGATGGAGGACTAGAAGTGACATTCATTAGTATATCACATGACTCCTGCTATTGGTATAATTTATCAACTTTATTGTAAATGGCTCTGTGCATCTGTTTTTGTTTGCGTGTTATTGTTTGACTGTTTATGCCTGCATGCGTTTGTGTCATTATCGAGTAATTAAAGTACGTTGATAAAGTTTAATCTATTTTCCTGGCCAGCTTTGTCTGACAGCCGGTCCAACTTTCTGCTGAACGGCAACTTTGTGGTGGCCATGTTCAAAAAGGAGATCGAGTTCAGGGGCTCGCTGATTGAGTACAGCGGCTCAGACGCCATCGAGGAGCGCATCAACTGCACGCAGAGGATCGGGGACGAGCTGGTTCTGCAGGTAGGCCCCGCCCAAGCTCTCGCGCCGAATCGCTGGGTTTGAACAGAACGATGTGGGCGGAGATAAGGCGGGGCTCTGTCGTGACCTGGACTTGACGAGTGAACGAAGAGCTACCCGGACTGTCTGCTGTGCAGGTGTTGTGTGTGGGAAACCTGCACAGCCCCGACGTGCGCTACTCCTACAGCATCCCCCTGGAGGAGCAGAGCCACCAATACCTGTGGGACCCCAGTGGCCCCTGGCTGGACTGCAGTCGCAAGTGTCAGGGTACCGTAGGGCTTGCTCTGCCACCAGCCTGTCAGGTGATGTGGGTGCATGTCCGCGTGGCCCTGGTTCACGCCAACTGCCTTTCCTCCCCCTGTGTGAAGGCAAACGGAGACGCAGGACAGCTTGCGTGCGTGAGAGTGACCGCCTGGTCGTGTCTAACCAGAAGTGCCAGCACCTGCCGCGGCCACAGGACGGCACGGAGGCCTGTAATGTGGACTGTGATCTCCGGTGAGCACCGGCGTATGAGACAGGTGTGGGTGGGTGGGTCTGGGTCTCTCCATGTGTCATGTGGAGCATCCGACGTCGGCAGTCACACGCACACTTGGAATTCGGGCCTCTGCAGGTGGCACGTGTCCGGAAGGAGTGAGTGCTCAGCCAAGTGCGGCCCTGGCTTCCTCACCCGGGACGTTCAGTGCATGAAGTACAACCTGGGTGGACCCAGTCAGCTGGAGGGAGACCAGGCTTGCGCCCACATGCCCAAGCCCCCCACTCGTGAAGCCTGCCATGGGGAATGCCTCCAGCACACCTGGCACTATGGAGCATGGTCACCGGTAAGCACCAGCTGAGGGAGCAGTGGTTAAAGAGGTACAAGTCCTTCCAAAAAGGTTTAAATGCGTAAGCTTCACAAGCGATCTATGATGTGTTATGATGTGAAATGAGCGATTGTACAGACCCTCTGTAATGGTTTTACTTAAGCAGGTGGTCCTTGCTAAAATCTGTAGGCATGCCTTAACCGTGCTGTGCTTTAACCGTGGTCATGCTGTGGTTAACTGGGGGGAACAGTGCTCCAGGAGCTGTGGGGGCGGCACCCGGACTCGAGAGTGGTACTGCCTGGACCGCTTGGGCCGGCGCCTGGCCGAGCGAGAGTGTGCCAAAGCCCCCCGCCTGGAGACCGAGCACTGCGGGGACGAGGTGTGTCCCAGCTGGCTGGCCGGCGAGTGGAGCGAGGTGAGGGCAGGCAGCCCGTGGTGCACCGGGAGCTTCTTGTGCCTCAGGCTCTTGCTCATTTTCTCTCTGTCCCACTCTCCCTCACCCTTTCTCTCTTCCTCTCCCTCAGTGCATGGCCACGTGCGGCATTGGTGTCAGGCACCGGCAGGTCCGCTGTACCCGGAACCGAGAGAGGCTGAGTGAATGGATGTGTGACCTGAACACCAAGCCCCCCGCCGCAGGGTCCTGCCAGCTGCCGCAGTGTGCCTCCTGGCAGGCAGGCCCCTGGGGCATGGTGAGGCCCCCTGCTGGCAGTTGATGTCAGCTGCAGGCTATTGTCAGCTTACATTATCTATCTATCTATCTATCTATCTATCTATCTATCTATCTATCTATCTATCTATCACTCTGTGCTTTATCTGGACAATTAAATTGTACCTAATATATCTTGTTTTGGTTTAGGAATTATAGTGAATTCCAAGTAGAATTACAGAGCTGTAGCCAATGGCAGCTGCTCTGTTCTGTGCCCCTTAATACAGTGTACTGTCACTTGTGGGCGGGGCTACCAGATGCGGGCGGTGCACTGTGTGTCTGGGACCCACGGGAGAACCATCATTGACCAGGAGTGCAGTGCAGCCACCAAGCCCAGGGACAGCCAGGTGAATGTACTGTTTTCAGCTGTACAGGATGGAGCTCATGTCAGAACGCACACCTTTATTACAGCTTTGACTTATTTATTCAGCAGTGAGCATCACAAGCACTGCTCAAGCCCGACCCATAAATGGGGGTGTGGTTCGTGCTTCAGCCTCTGTGATCCGGCCCTTTTCCCCAGCAGGACTGTGAGGTCTCCGCCTGCCCCCCATCACCGCCCCCCGTCAGCACCGCTCAGCCTGCTGATGTAGAGCAGCTCCGTCCACAGTGGCGCTATGGCTCCTGGACGGCGGTAAGCCGTTGAGCCGACAGACCATGGCAGCGGTCTGTACGGGGACGCTGTTTACGTTTACGTTAATTTATTTGCCACACGCCCAAAGCAATGCACAAGTAAAGCAGATAATGCACAACGAGCACACAGATGTCAAGGAGAACAGCTAAGCTTCCGATGAGGGACCAGCAACACGTGCAAAATAGCTGTGGTAACATCAGCTGAAGGAATAGGGCTTAGCTAACTGTGGTTTTCCCAGTAGTAATGTATGGCTGTGAGAGCTGGACCATGAGGAAGGCTGAGCGCCGAAGAATCGATGCC
>JAACJT020000052.1:17314650-17357162 GCA_009936485.2 Gymnarchus niloticus | reverse complement strand
CACCGTGATCTAGGAGAACCCGGGGCTCTGGGTTAGACGTCCCGAGTGCTGTACGTGGGTGAAGTCCACTCTCAGCACAATTCTCTTCTGGAGCGATAGTGGCATTCACGTAAGTGTGGACCTGGGGAAGTGGGGGTTGCCAATGACAATTTTGCAATTTTAAACCTTCACCAGTAAATGGCTCAGTTCAGCACCGAGCATCAGCACCACAAGCACATCAAATATTGAACAAATTATTCCGTCGGCCCTGTTTGCTTTCTTTAAGTGACAACTGAATTTAAACTGAATAACAAATGCAGTCGATAGTCCAGCATACTCATATTGCTAAGATCAAGGCTGAAAGTATTTCGGCTTTTAAACGATCACCACCGACTCAATAATTAAGAGTCGTTAATGCTGAAAAACATTAAGAAAACTGAAAAAAGACTGAGTGCTCCTACCAGCTCATCAGTTACCACCAGAGGGCGCGTGGACTGTGTCCCGACTGAGGAATGCCGGTTACTGCTTAAGGATGGGAGCAGGCTGGAAGTACGAGAGGCATCGTCGCCAAGCGACGGGGACCACGGAGTGTAGCCTGAAACAGAGAGACAGCGGTATGGCTAAGCGGTCATCTAAGGTCTTCCTCCCACCTCATGGGAACCAGGGGATGGCTAGCAGTCCATGGTGTACAGAGCAGGGGTCGAGTACATACAGGCCCTCCTACTCAGTGTGTACACCAAGTCAAAAGCGATGGGGACTACATGGAGTGCGTGGGACTACCTACTCGTATGACAACCAGTGAACCTTATCCTGCTCTTACTGGTGGGTGTCTGTGGCGACTCCTCCACCACGCTGATGCGGTTGCTCTGCATGACGCCCTGCAGCGTGTTGAAGAGCTCCTCTGCCCGCATGCACCTAAAGGCAAAAATGCCTGTAGACGAGACGGTGCACACGGGTTGTTGGCCACTGCCACTGATGAAAGTGGTGAAGCCTCAAAATGCTTTCTCTAACCAGCCGGGTCAGCAGATCTTCCATTTTGTGAGATCAGTGATAAACTTTAAAGGACACCGTTGACCTTGGATGGGTACATTTTCTATTTGTGGGTGGGGCTAACACTGGCCAACATGGACTCGGTTAATAATTCAATAGTTAATGGAGTCACTTTACCAGAGTGTGACTAACTATCCATAACTTTCCTTAAAAACAAATGTGCAGAGAGGGATTAGGATCAATAAAATTTTATGGAATCCATACTGAAGACCTGAACAAAGGACCGTTTCCTACATTTTTACGTTTCACGAGTAAGGAGTGAGATTACCACCACATTAACCACCTCCCCTGTTTCGAATGTGTCCGATTTTGATTTTGTATGGACGCGTGCACGCTCCGGGACGGTACCTCGGCCCGTCTGACAGTGACGGCCACTCTCAAAGGAGAACAGGTTGGAATCGTAACCGTAGCGACGCAGGCACAGGTAGGGCCACCTGACTGTACGATGCGCGCGCGTGTGCAGGACCAGCTCCCCTTGGGTCAACTCCAAGAAGCCCAAGCCCAACTCGTTACCATCATCATCCACGTTGATGACCTGCAGAGGTGGGGCAGGACACACTATAGTAGACCACCAGATATCACCACAGACACCCCATATGGTGCAAAACATCTGAACATACTGCTGCCTCTTCTGTAAATGAAACCTGACTCAACTCCATTTCATCTGGTTTTCATATTTCTAACTCCTATGCCTACACCAAATATACCAACTAGACGCTCTTAAACCGGGAGGATCTACCTTAAACTTGGCTAAATGGTGATCTAGCTCAGGGTCTCTCACTGCACAGCTGCAGATACTGCCCATGCCTCACCAGAAGATCATCAGACCTTTGCAAAACAAAGATTACATTAAAGAAGAGAAGAATGAGTGAAGCAGTCGGTCATTTAGAAATCGGAACGTGAATATCATCTCAGACGATGGTTTCTGTGAAGATGCGAGACATCGAGTGCAGGAGAACCGCTTGATCCAGGTAACCCACCTGGTTCCAGTTATCTGATGTCCCTGGTTCCTGGTCCTGCTCTTGGACTTTCATAACATCACGGCAAAATACGTGCCGCTCTAAGCAGGTCTGTGTTGAAAGGGACGAAAGTATCAGGATCTGATGATACAACACAACGGGGGCTAAAGGAAGCATCGTCAACAAAAATTTGAAAGATAAGCGATGAAGGGAGAGATACACACAGAATAGGGAGATGGAGAGACACTACAGAATAACCTTTCCACACCACTGAGCCACACAAGCGAAACATCACAGAGATACCCACAGGAGGAGATATGGTAACAAAATCACACAAATAACCTAAAGTTATATATAGTCACACAGGCATGTACACACACTGCTGCCCTGGAGATGGGCTAGGCGCTGGGAATACACCGTCAAACGCGCACCATATTAATCACAAATACAGCCATATAGGAGGCATAGAGCTGACCTCTGCTCGACAGTGCCACATACTGGTCAACCTGTGTTCCTGCGGCTCACAATCCCCAGTGGAGTCGCAGTCGTGGAATCAGCAGCAACTGCTCTACGGATGCCTTCACTAGCATCTCGGAAAACCAAGGTGTACAAAACATCTTCTGGGAGATCATCTGAAGCCCATGTCATTTTTAAACTCTGAACATAAAGGACCAGTTGGCGTAGTTCAGACACACCGCCTGTCACAGCCGAGGAGGGGGGCTGAAGGGGGATGAATGGAACAGGAGGCGTTCTTCAAAACATCACTCATCTCCAAGCCCGTATTCAGTCTTTGGATGAAGAAGACTCCCAATGCAGCCCATAATTTCTCCCTTGGGACGTAGGGCGACACGCTGCGATGGCCAGACATTACATCAATGATTCCCATTGGCGTAATCAATAGAAACGTACATTTGCAGCATGCAGAAAATAAATAAATAAATAAATAATACGGAAAATAAAGAATCACACAGCATCCCACAAATCAAAAGATGGGAGAAACGAGATAAGCAGAACTGAGTGTGTACCGTTACATGGTGCAGGCAGCCCCACGGCACAGGAAACGTGGTTTAAGCCAAAGCCCTGATGTTTTGTCTTACATTAAAAACATAGTCGCACTCACCTCCCACTCTTGCATGGCTTCCATTAAACTGCAAAAAGGTGACTGTGGCACTAACTGCCATACAAGTGATGCAAGAACGAACACAGCAGGCAGACTATCACGTGAAGCACATCCTGCTTTTGTAGGAGTACGTTTCTCATAATATAGCAAGTATTTGACACGTCGCAACCAACAAAATGCACTGCTGAACCACAATTACACACAGAACAGCAAGTTTCAACCAGTCAAATCTGTTAAACTTAGAAAAGTATTTCTTAAATTTTGGCTCACCTCACGGTTATATAAGGTGCTGCTGTCATCATTGTAATCCAGTTCTTGGGTCCCAGCCTGGTACCAAGTTTCTTATTTGGCTCCTTGGATTAAGAAGTTTAAGAACCTCTGGCTTAGGGTACTCAGCCTTCATTTTGGGCACGGCTTCATTTCTAAAAATAGGCTAAATGCAACTCCTTAAGCCCTATTAAATTTTTGGTGGTATAGAAAAATGATCTCCTGTAACCATAACCGCATGGAATAATTTAATTCCCTCAGTTTTGAACAACTAGTGTTTTTTTGTTTTGTGTGTAGCGCTTCAAGAGAAACTTCAAAGCGATTCATTCCTGCAGGCATAGGTATGGCCCCTTATCTAAGAAAAGCATTAATGCACACAGTCAAAAAAAGCACTGTTCCCTCGAGGGACACAGGTCTTATAATTCTTAAATTGATTAATTTTAGCCTGGTAAATTCTTTAGCTGTTGGCTCCCCAAAATGTATAGTTGTGGCTTATGGAAATAACCCCCACCCAACCACATGCAGACTGCGGTTATGCTATATTGGTCAAGCGAGTGAGAAGTGAGAAGTGTCATTGCTGTAGTCATGGATTCATAGAATGCCTCCCTAACAGTTTTTTTTTTCTCTCATTACTTGTGTATTTTACCAGTGCACAGTCAATTGTTGTATTACTGTGTTATCATCATCGTTGACTTCATTGTTGTATTTCTTTGTATTGTTGTCATTTGCATTATATGTATTTGTGTTGCACATTCAATCGTTGTGTACTTTCCATCATGGAATATTGTTGCACACCCGCACTGATTTGGTCTCATTACTATTGTACAGTAGTCTGGATTTGATCTCCAACTGTCTCGTTAAGGGTGTCACTGCCTATATGTGTAGTATTGTCTTACTGTTTCTGCTGCAACGCCCGGATTTCCCTTCAAGGATTAATAAAGCATATATATATCTATTTACCAGGGCACATGGGCTCTCTGTTAAACATCACCCAAATGAGCCTTAGAACCAGTCTCAGCCCGTATTTTACAATGAGTTAAGAGTAACCGACGAAATTACAAGGTACAATAGTTTATACAAGTTTAGATCTTACACTTTGAACCATGCAGTCACATCTTTTGTTACCATGACCAAGCATTTCAAGTCAGAGTACATTTTGCTGGTTCGTAAAGACTTAAAAATGTATAAATTGGTGTTTATATGCTGGTATGGAGCAAAAGGATCACTTAAAAAAACTCACAAACACCTCGGTTGATTTAAAAAAAAAAAAATTGCTAGGCCTTTTTAAAGGTTAATGTGGAGTAATGACGCTCACAGTAGGTTTGATCATCAGTGTTTTTCACATTCTTGTATTTCGCTAGAGGTTAATAGCAAAACTTTGGGATCGTATGTTGGAGTTCATGAATGTGAACGAATCCCATGTCATTGCAAAGAAATTATACTGGAATAAATCCTTCCATTGCTTATACATGAAGATGTCTCAATAAACAGCTTTACCTATTCATCTAGGAGCCTATAAGACTAAACGTAAAAAAATGTCAAGTTAGTGACTGTAGATCGAAGACGCTTCACTTTACAGTAACCAGCCGGAAATAAAGTAATGCTGATTGTCAACTAAATAATAAGAACGTAAATAAGACAATAAATCAGTTCATTAAGTTGAAGAAAATGTAAACGTTCTATAAGAAGCTTTACTCGTAGGTGTACGAGCGCTCTTCTGAGGTTTAAAACGACACATTAAGACGTGGGATAGTGCTGATCCTGCAGTAAAAACCTCTCTTTTGCATTTTTAATTAAGCAAATGACCTGAGCTGAAAAAAGCATCGTCACACAAAGAAGCAGCGCTTATAAATACGTACTCGGTGAAGAGAAGATCCCGCAGAAATCGAGAACGAGGAGCCATGCAGGACCGCGGGGGGGATTAAAGCTCAGGGACCCCCCCAGCCAAAGGCGGACTCTGGACATTTAAATATCCTTGGAGCCCGAAAAATAAGATTAAAGATTTGACTCTACAGAGCCACGTAGATCATTCATTCCATCATTCAAAAGACAACAATGTGACTATCGTGGGGTTAAATTGCACTAAAATGCTTGTACATAACAACCAAAAAAAAAAAAAAAAAGACACTTCAATCTAAGCCTAACCTTTACAATCGAGCGCATCCTGGTCGGGGTTTTTATTTTTGAGAAGTTTGGGGCTCTAGTCTCTAAATGATTTTTCTTGTCATTTTAAATCAGGGTAGGTTACTGAAGAGGATCAGGGCCACGTGAACTAAATTTGAGAGAATTCGGAGAAATAAGTTAGAATTCGGAGAAATAAGTTAGAATTATGAGAAATAAGTGAGAATTCGGAGAAATAAGTTAGAATTATGAGCAATAAGTGAGAATTCTGAGAAATAAGTGAGAATTATGAGAAATAAGTGAGAATTCGGAGAAATAAGTGAGAATTCTGAGAAATAAGTTAGAATTATGAGAAATAAGTGAGAATTCGGAGAAATAAGTTAGAATTATGAGCAATAAGTGAGAATTCTGAGAAATAAGTAAGAATTCGGAGAAATAAGTGAGAATTCGGAGAAATAAGTTAGAATTATGAGCAATAAGTGAGAATTCTGAGAAATAAACGTCTGAATCCTGACATTACAGTCAGAAGCTGGCTGCAGACCTCAGACCACATGCAAGACACCGAGCAGAGTACACGGAGGTCCTTTCCTCGTTTAGGGGCATCAGTGGATGTCAGTGTCGGTGTCGGTGGGTAACGACACGAAGCTCTTGCCCATGCGTACACGCCCATCGATCGGATCGCTTTATTCGGCATTCATGCAAATACTTCATTCTGAGCAATGACTGTATTCCAGTGGCGGCGGGTGGTCGCTCAAACGGGGGAAGCATATTTTAGACCTACATAATAAAATTAGTCAATTATTGCCCCCCCCGCGACCTAGTTTGAAACAAACGAAGGAACTTCACTAAACTGAAACAAGGAGCAAACTCAAGAACGCTAGATTTATGCTTGTATTTACAGTAGGATATGTACAAATGAAAATAGCGAGTTATATCGCTAGCAAATAACAGACTGAGCAGCAGCTTATCTCACGAAATCACTCGTCAAAAATCCGCATGGGGCCGAACTTGAAATGCTCCCATGTCAAATCGCTGTCAATCAAAAAGAGGTCCCGCCCCCCTGACAGTTCCTCCAATCAACATGCAGCAGCACAGCGTCCTGGCCAGCCCACTGCCCCATTTACTCCCAGAGAAGCTGAGCTTCCCTGGAAACGACGTTTTGAAGCGTTTGTCCAATAAACGTTTAGCTTCGCTGCACTGAAAACACAGCACATTCTGAAATGCCATTGAAGTCCAGCGAAGCTGAGCTTCAACCAGGTGGATGGGGCTGAATGTATGGGGAAAAAAAAAAACACGCTAGACGACCTGCAAGAAATTATTGCTGATTCTGATTGAACTAGCCATGAAGTTGAACACGTTTTAGCACGCTCTTTGTAATAGCAATGCAAATACAACAGTACATTTTTGAATATTTGACATTTTAAAGGAGGCACCTCTGTTGTATTCCGTTCGACGCAAAACTGCCTTGTAAGCGTAGCTACTGACATGAAACACCAAATAAGTGCACAAAGTGGGTCATTACATGTAGCAGTTATCACCTGAACAGGTTAACATCATGTTTAAAGTCATCACAGACCTGGTGTACATGTTACATGCTAACCTGGACACAAAACACTGAAGACTCTGAAGCTTGCTACAAATGCTATTGCTAATGTTAAATCTGCTGACACCATGCCAGCCTCTGACTGTAATGTCTGGATTCTGACTTTTTTTCTTACAATTCTCTGAAATTTATTTCACGTGGCCTTAATCCTCTTCCGTAGATAAGCGCTTTGACTATTTTCAGCAGGACACGTTTTCTTTAGTTTAAATAAGGGTAATTGTAATTGCGTGGATTTTGAAATCAGTGTGACCGAGACATAATAAATCTCATATTCACAGTGAACATGCATAAGAAAATAAACAAGCTGATTAAGAAACATTTTGATTGTCTGTTTCTCAAGTGCTATGGAGCGCCTTAGATGCAGTATGTACTTTGTAAGATGACTGACAGGAATATTTTATATAGATCGAAAGATGTCACAGCTACATAAAGGTACTGTGAGTACTGCATGTTGTACAGAAGAGAGGTCCATTATAGTACTGGTATACAAGTACACACTCATCTTGAGTTAAACGCTGTCTAAGCCTCCTTTATAAGCACCATGGCGTATAACTATGCTACAGTATGCTTTTTTTAAAATCACTACATGATCTGAAGAAATGCCCACGGCAGTTACACTACGATTCAGTTTCATACATCCAAAGAGGGATGCTTTTAAGCCTATTTACGATTTCCTTGCTATAATCTACTGTAAATGAAGACGCAGTCCTAATTCAGTTAGAGTATCAGTATTTAGTTCTCGGGACATTTGAGAACGCATCTCCCTCTAGTGTGTCTTTCTTACTAATTGACTCTATTATTCTCCCTTCTCAAACAGAAGGGGAAGAGGCAAGAAAATTCCATTTATAGCTCCAGTGTAGGCAACACGGCGTTAAATCCTTTTAGGCTAAATGGTGATGCAGCGTCCCCTACTGTCAACTCTCCATAGTGGTGTATCGATCACAGATATACACTATATCTGTATTAAAATTCTCAGTGTCAGTACCGTCAACCATCTTACAGCCACGAAGCATACGTCAATGCAATTGTGCAATGCGTCGGTTCATGAAGCACGCACGGCACACAACTTGGTAAGAAAAAGTCAGTTTATTGATAGGGATTCGGTGTTCCACAGTGTTGCAGTGCTTGCACTGCATAACGGATGTCTGATTACTTTGTGGGAAAAAATGCTTTCTCTGATAGCTGTATTTTCAAGCTGCCCAACATTAAGTGCAAAAGCTATTCAATTTCGGGATTTAAAAAAAAAAAAAAATCACAAACTTCGATTTTGGGAATTTACCTGCAATACGTAGGGCATAGCACTGGTGTACAATCTTATAACAGCTAAATTTTAATCAAATTATAATCCTACAGTAGAACTGTTCTTCATGCACTACGGCAACGAGCTGAACGTCGCTCAACTTTCACAGCTTGCAGTTATAAAGTTTTTTTATGAAATCTGGGTAGTTGAACTGGGTTTCACTTAAGTCCAAGGAGCAATGCCATATTTCTTGAGCTTGGGGTGAACTTACCTTTCACAGGTCTGCACGGATGTTCTGAAAAACCTGAAATGTAAACGAATCACAACCGTGGCATTACAACTTCGCATTTCCTAAGAGTGTCAGGGGTATACTGTGTCTAAACACGGTCTTCAGAATATGTCTGTGAAATTGAGGACTTTAGAAAAAAAAAAAAAAAAATTACTCAGTTCAAATTCACAAGATCAAAATATACTTTGCAAATTTTAAATGAGCTATTTTTTTAAATGAAAGCTCAGACTGACTTACCTTGGCAGCAAATGTCAAACAACTGAAACGAAAGTCGTGCAACTAACGTACCGATATCTGCAGACTAAACTATTAAGTCAAATGCACACAGACCAGCAGTCATGAACCTCTTTTAAAATACTAACTTTAGCTTCACCCTACTAGTGAAGTATGCAGTTATTTTTCCAAATGTTTCACCTTTATCATTTTCAGAATATCTCATAAAGCTGTACTCAGACTGATGAAATTGAGTAAAAACAGCAGATCAAGTCAATCTGTCCCAAAACACAACCTTAACAACCAAAGGATGTAAGAACCCATAGAATCACACTGTACAACTTTTGCACTGAAGCCCAACGCAAAACGGGGAATTGAGACAGGAGTTCCCCTTCCTACCGAGCCAATGTGAGCACAGCACCAGTCCTTCAGGGCCACGCCTCCATAAGCCCATTGGACCCTGCTCCTATCACACAGGCCATCCTCAACAGGGAGGTGATCATCACTAATTCACAGGCCTTTAGGGTAAGGAGTTTAACAGGAGCCCAAAAAGACTTGGTGCAGTCCTCGTGCATCACCATGGTAACTATTACAGCCTTCCCTACGACGACGATCTTTAAACCGATTACATCCAGGGCAAACAGACAAAGTTTAGAGAACAGTTTCTAGCAGTGAAACTGATCTCTCAGTGAAATTTTACAGAGTTCACCTAATCCTTTCCTGCTGCCAGGCATTGTAACATTTCTTTACACTGAAATCCAATATCTGAAGCAATGACCCGGAAATTAATGGGGGAGGGAACAATCACAAAGGTAAACCTATCATGAAAATACAGCATACAAACTCCATGGAACATTTAAAACATACACACCAGTGGCTGCACCCAGCTCATTGGCATCACCATCATGCTCCTTCTGCCACAAACACAGAATCTACCGAGTGGAGAGGACATGTATGAAATTACACTAGCTAAATATACCAGATATACAACGGATGGCAGATACTTAGAAAGCCACACTTGGAAAATGGGTTTGTGACCGCGTGTTGAATAAAATGCCAGGAGGCCACCAACAAGGCCACTTGATGAAAACCCATTCTGATCTTGTGTACATACAAACACACATGCACAACATACATAAGCCTCATTCCAACAAGGACAGGACTGCAAAGAATGGAGAAAATCCCTAATACAATGCGAGCGTCCAGCCTCAATGGTCCCAATATTACAACAGAATTATACCTCAATATCGAAAGTGCCCCATCAACACCATAGATACATGTTTTTACAAAATCAATAACACTTTTTAATCAAACTAGACAGATTTAATAACTTCACCCACATTTTTATGAAAAAAAACTGCTAAAGGTTCAAACATGAATACCAGCGGAAACACTGCAGATTCAATGACATCAGCTACAGTTAACATACACGGATGGAAGAGGTGCAAGCAGAACAGCAGATGTAAAAAAAACTAGGCGAAATATGGACAAGTCAGTTTATTACCACATTAAGTCTACCGTAAAAGCCATGACACATACAGACAATACCTGAAAGAGGAAGGGGGGGGAAAAAAAAAAAAAAAAAAATCTGTAAAAACAGCAAGACAACAGTCTACAGGAAACTAAACATCCGTTTAAAAAGGTGTCTTTTCTGTACGAAGCAGGCATCTTATTTTGGAAATCAGTAACATTCAGTCACACAGGTTTTGTTTGAATAATATACCAAAAAAAAAAAAAAAAAGCTGAAAGCAATATTAAAGCCGCCAGGTTGAGTACGAATGCAGGCTTTGCCTTCTGCATTGCTCTGCCGTGACTGCAGACACTGAGGCAGTCCCTCGGAGGAAGAGAGGGAGGCGGCCAGCGACTGTCCGTTCTCAAAGGCGCCGGGTGCGACTGCGGTCCCTGATCCTCCTCCTCCAGCTGTAAGGTGTCAAAACGAAGGGTGGAGTTTGGTTGGTGCAGCCCAGCAACTGACAAACTG
Organism: Gymnarchus niloticus; assembly: GCA_009936485.2. Classification (NCBI taxonomy): domain Eukaryota; kingdom Metazoa; phylum Chordata; class Actinopteri; order Osteoglossiformes; family Gymnarchidae; genus Gymnarchus; species Gymnarchus niloticus. The sequence goes on along the minus strand of JAACJT020000052.1, from coordinate 17,346,340 downwards.
CTCTTCATACAGAGACAAACAGAGAGAGGTGAGTTAACCGTGGTGGAGGGCGGGCCGTGGGGGTGTTTGGATATATGGATGCATGACAGTGACAAGTTGACAGCTGCTAAAAAATCACGATGTTTACGCGAGATGACATCAAAACAGTTATCCTTGTCGCACGTACTCCCCACCTGCCCGACCGCGTCAACGATACAACTGTATTGGGGCTCACTCGCAGCACGACAAGTCCAGAAAAATGAGCAGCTTTGCCCCGAAAAGCACGGCGTTTAACACGCAGCCGTGCAGGAGGAGGGTCACCTGAGGCAAGCGCATCAAACGGCACCCCTCAGGCCGGCTGAGTGGGTGCGACAGCTGGCCACAGAGGAGCCACAACATCAGGCTATCCAAGGAGGCCACAATGTAATCAGACTCATTCTGACTGGGCAATCAGGCTTCAAGCCATTTCAGAACACCAAAGCAGTAGCAGAAAAGCTGGGGGTGGGTCACTCCCATCGCCAAAGAAACCAAGGCATTGAGGAGGAACCTGTGCAGTAGCAGACAGGCTGCCACCTCACACTTACGGTAGGCAGTGTGATATACAATCAAGTTAGAACAAAAGGTAACATTACATACCAGCATGGGTATTAAAATGCATAAATCATGAACTTACTGTATTATGTGGAGTAATCTGTACTCTCATTCATGTAATTGGCAAAAGTTCTAAACATTTTTCAGCTATGCTTCCAGAAAAACATGCCCCTGATTTCACCATTATTCCACAAGTTTAAACCTGCAAGAACATTTCCATCTCTAATTAATAAGAAAATATAAAAAAGAAAAAAAAAAAAAAAAAAAAAATCTTAAAACACCGATCGATCTATTCATTTTCCAGAAGACAAAACTGCAGGCTCCAGGCCTGCTGTGACTCTGACCAGGATAAGCTATTAGAAGATGGATGGAAAACAATTGTATGCAGAGCCCATCCACTAGGGGGCAGAATAGCAGACTGAGCCCCTGGTGATACATCAGCATAGCTCCTGTACAAGATCAATGACAAACTGAGTTCATTAGAAAAATCAAAAAAAAAAAAACAAAACAAAAGAAAACAAAAACAAAAAAAAAAAAAAAAACAACCTGCACATCATGTGTCCTCTAAAAAAACACACCGGTAGGCAAACACCATCCCAGACCAGACACATAATGACCACAAGGCTGCAGCTAAAGGCTGTAACATAATAATAAACCCGCTGAGTCCCCTTTACAGAATCTGAGACAGTTTTTAGGAGGTTTCTTGAGCTGGACTCCTGAAGCTCTGGTCTGGGATCAGTGTCACCCAAACACAGATCAACCCCAACTGTTCATTAACATGCAGTGTGGAATAGAATAACCTATTACTGACCTCCGAGTCACCGTTTCATATTTGGCTCCATTAAACTCCAGATTCACACCGGTTTTCTTTTTTTTTTTTCTTTTTTTAAACACCTTTCAGACTTGCAGGATACCTTCAGTAGTACACCAAGTATACTATAAACAAAGTTATATCAGACAGAAAATGCCCACATGAAAAAGACAGCAGCACCTCCCCTGAAATGTTATTTTTCTGTCCGCGGCAATATTGCCACCCACGTTTACAATCGACAGGTCAAAATTCAACATGACTGCTCACATAAAAACCCACCATTAACAAGCCAAAAGCACAGATGCACGGCGGGGGTGTTGGACACACAATGCTAAGTCAAATACATTGATGTACAGCAAATCAGCTGTGAGCTAGCAGTTCTGAAACAGGTGGGAAATGCAACACCTTTTGATATAGGACAACATTTCATACACATTACCTGAAAGAGCGAGCTTAGTGACCAGGTGTCTCGAGCAGATTACATATAAGGAAACAGATGACTGCAGCAAACTCTCCCCAAAACCAGCATTCGCACACTGGCAGGCAGCTCATCACACGGCGTTCAAAATTAGGAACGATACACAGTAATCGTCCATTTCAACCATCAGAACTTTGGCCATGCTTGTGCAATAAATCTGTTCTGCACAGGAATATACGCAAAATGTTACCATATTAATGAGAACTTCGTGATTCATGAGAATTTATACTTCTGAAAAACGCTACAAAAAAACATTTCAGAGAATTTCCGGAACAAGTTCACTGACCAGGAAGTCAAACACAAGCAAATTTAATCCCAAAGTCTATAATCACATGATAAATTCTTGATGTACAACTTTGCCATCATCTACAATGTTTTTAATTGTGTTAAAACCTACGGCTGCAACGAGTGAGAGACACTTGACAGTTACCATTACACCACTGAGGGTGGCAAGGTAATGTGAGGAGATGCAAAAATGGTTACCATTAGCCAGAGAATACAGGAAACGTACCAAAAAAATAAAAAAAAAATCTTGACACTGCAAAACAGCAGTAATGTAGCATTACATAAATTCCGTTGCACATTTTGCTGACAAATTATTCTCCAAGTCTGTATACAAAAATGGAGCACTCCTCGCCGTGGCAATGGCCTTTCAGCCTCAAGACAATTTACATTTTTACCTCCTCGGGAAGTGATTGTGCGGATTTTAAAAATGGGGGGGCAAAAAAAAAATTCCACAAAACCTATCAAGCTGCAGTATCACGGCATTTACCGTACAGTGTAAAAAGTGCCTTATCTGAATCTGTAGCCATTAAAAATACATTCATATGCATTAATAAACTAGACTTCTATACGTTAAACATTTTACAGTGCCTGACTTTAAAAAGTTTTGTATTTGATTAGCTATATACAAAACCTCCACTGAGTCACTTATCTCTGCTGAGCTGACCAATCCTCCCCTCTCTTTAATCAAAACACAATGAAAAAAAGTGGGGGGAAAAAAAAAAACAAAAGCCTAGTTAATAGGGCCAGGTAGGTAGGTTTGAGTAACTACTGCAAAAAAAGTTAATTCAGATCAGAAATTCTTGCAGATGCAACGACGTCCAGAAAAGCACTATTATACTTCAATATTAGCAAGGACAACCGGGACATGAATGGAAAAGTATTCACTAGCTGACATTCCAAGGTGACTGAGACAAACTCCGTATTTAACGCAAGAGAAGGAGAGAGGGTCAACTTAGCAGCCTACAGCGAGTGACTGGAGGTATACAGCTAATACAATACAAAATAGGTCTGCATTTATAGCAACTAACATCTTGACTGATAAATACACCATTTCACAAAGTAAAATATTCCAAGAAACGGGGGCTTTGGAAACTCCAAAATACTGAGCACCGTTAACACGAATACTCTTAAAAGGCACTATAATAAACACCAGGAGGCATGCAAACCATTTTTTAAAAGGAATTAAACAACATATGCCATAGGTGTGCACATCTTATGGGTTATGATTTTAGCAACACTACATATTTTGGTGCACAGACCCAGGGTGATGGCAAAAATGCACGTGCTGAACAACGTATCTGTAAGGTTAGACTGAAGGTAGAACAGAAGAGAACAGCAGCACACAAAATATGTTAGCTAATATCATGTAAACAGACAGTTTAGAAATGACAAGCAGGTGGAAAGCTGGCCTCCGTACAAAACGCTGTGGTGAACCTGGAGATCTGACATCCTTACAGTAATACAGAGCTGATTTCTGGGTAAACATGTTCCCACCCAGTGACTCATTTGCCGTGGGGAGGTGTATGGGTGCGAACCACAACACTCCATTAAGGTACTGCCATCTGCAGGTTTCACCGTTATGGGGTTAAAAAGCCATTGAAATACAGAGCCTAGGTCAGGACCTCCACAACCTACCGGGGAAACTTACCTGAACCAACCTTAGACAGCAGCACCTGTGGACTTGGCAGTCACTCTGTTATGGAATAAAAGGGGGTCACAAAACGGACAGCCAGTGTACGCACCTTCACTAACGGTGGCGGTACTCCCTCTCACGGTCCCGGTCCCTCTCGCGGTCCCGGTCCCGGTCGCGGTGCCGCTCGCGGTAGTAGTCCTCGTGGCGCTCGCGGCTTCGGGACTTGTGCCGCCGGCTCTTCTCCCGTGAGCGGCTGTGGTCCCTCTCCCTAGACCTCTCCCGTTTTCTGAGGGGGGGGGGCACACACAATCACGTTCAGCACTCTCATTACACAGCGTGTGGCTCTGCAGGTTAGGAGTCTGCGCCTGTGTCCAGAAGGTTGCCAGTTCTCGTGGCTTGGGCCTTAGAGCAAAACCCCACAAATGCCTGACCCTGCACTTGGTCCCCAAGCGTTACTGTTACCTAAAAGATGCACATCTCCGAGAGCAGGACAGGTTATATGAAAAGAAAAAAAAAAAAAACTGCCCATTTATGGAAGTATATTCAATATCACCATCACAGTTACAGATTGGAAGGCTAAGTGACCATCCAGAGAATATGGGAGGTTCCCAGAAGCCTTTGGGGGTGACCCAAAGTGACAGGGAAGGACCTACACAGACAGCTTTTACCTGGAGGCGGAGCCATAGGACTTGGACTCGATGCCATGCAGACAGTCCTGCAAGGAGCTGATGAGCACCTTGCAGCGATCGTCAGCCGAAACCTTGGACTGCTTGATGAGGGAAATGGCAGTCACCAGCGTCTCAATGGCACTGCCGTAATCAGCTGAGGGACCAAGAGGGGAGAGCGTCACACGAAAACGGGCCGACGATGGGGAGGCGCACGCACAATGGCACCCGTGCCGCCTACCTGCGCTGGCGTCCGACACGGCCCGGGAGATGGCGCTACTGGAGATGGCGCGGTTACGGTTCATGATCTCCTCAAACTCAGCATCACTCAGGGGAGCTCGGGCTGCATCCATCTCTCTGGAGGAGAGATGGGGATGGAGACGGACAGGGAAACAGCGGCTAGTTCATTGGTTGAGAGATGGACATCTCAAAAACAGGGTGAAGCAACACAAATCCAGCTAAACACGGGACGTCGTCTGACTCCACCCCAGGAAAAAACATCTGAGCTTCTTTTTCCATTCAGCTGCCTTCACGGATGAGAATACACGGGACCCGCTCTCGATTCCCCGACGCCGAGAATACACGGGACCCGCTCTCGATTCCCTGACACTATCACTATCATTCCCGAAGAACGCTGCATGCTATCACACTCCACCCTCAGCACTGAACCACAGGGCTTTAGACTGTTAAGATCAATAAGGTCATTACGATAACATACACACCCTCAGCTTCTCCAAACTCATCATTAACCCTTTACAGGCACACACAGGCCACATGGCATTAGGATGTTATGGAATTCTTCACTGCCTCGTTATTGAAGCATTAAAGTTTAAGAGTTTACTTACACTCGCACTATACATTTTTACGCATTTGCTACTTTACCGGCTTACTATGACTTGGCAAGTCGCTTTGCATAAAACTGCGTGCCACATAAAAAGTAACGGCAAGACGAATGAACACAAGGTGTTGTCCCGAGTTGTCAAACTGTGGTAAACCTCAATTAGGAGGAACTAGCGATACCATAATATCAACAGCACGATGTTCGTTCAATGCCACGAACTTTGAAATTCGTTACAGATACAATATATTTGCCAAAATCAAAGGTTTTGCACACCAGCAACAGTGGGGGGGGATATGAAACAGCCGGACTGTGTCTTTACCTGCAATATGCTCTGTTAATTAAACTGATTGAGTAATTGTAAAGATCAGAGGCCAGCATTACCTGCCGGCAGGGCCATAATCTCCCCTCTCATAAGGCGGTGGGCGGCCATAGGGGTCACTGGGAGGGGGGCCGCGGCTGTCAGATGAGGGCATGGTGCCGTTACCCGGGGGAGGGAAGAACGCCGGGTTGACGTGAGGGGCTGGGGGTGGTCCGCCATGTGGAGGGCCAGCCATGTGTGGTGGGGGGGCCAAGCCCAGAGGTGGCCCAATGGGGCCAGGAGGCCGTGGAGGGTAGGGCCCCGGAGGAGGCGGGCCTTGCTGTGGAGGAGGGGGCCCTGGAGGGGGGCCATAGCCTGGGACAGGAGGCGGGGGGCCAGGAGGAAGATGGCCTAGAGGTGGCTGGCCGAACTGGCCTGGGAACATAACAGGTGGCAAGGGACGGTCGCCTCGGCTTGGGGGTCCCGAAACAGGAGGAGGGAGGCCCTGTCCTGGAGGTAGGGGTCCAGGAGGTGCAGGGGGGCCGGGTGGACCTTGTGGGGGTCGTGGGGGACCTTGGAGACCTGAGCAAAAAAAGAAACTTAATTCTGTTGTAGTACACGTATGACAACTGGCACCAGAGCCGTCCCACTAGCCATCTTGTAACCATTTAGCCTGGTCACCGTGGACAGGACGTCAGTCAATCACAGGCCACAACACAGAAACAACATTTAGAGAGATCAATTTGCTTAAATGCATATCTTTGGACTGCAAAGTACCCTGAGGAAACACATAACACCGTGAGAACATGCAAACCTCACACAGACAGAGCAGGTGTGAGATGTGAACAGCCAGCCCAGGAGCTGTGAGGCAACAGTGCTACTCATTGAGCCGCTGTGCTAACTCAGCTTGTTTTACGCTCTAATCTTTAAACCTAGTCCATAATCGATCACTTAAGAGAGAATAATTTCGCACTTCGGCCAAAACTTCTCCACACCGCCGTCTCTAGATGTTGTCAGTATTGCCATGACATGGTAACACCAATGATGAATATTCAATGTCGCAGCACTGATTGGCCCTCAGAAAACAAATCCCTGCTATGCCTATTCAAAAAGAGACCTACAATCCTACCATAACACTACACCATCAGGACCTGCTGAACAGGATGCTCTGTCCTTAACAATTTACCAAAAAATACGGCTGACCCACATTTGCACTACTTTGTTGCAATAACTGGATGACTGCTCTAGTCGTTAAGCACGACACACAATGAACTGCTTAAGAGATGGACATACAGAAAGCAGCTAGTCAATGAACAGTTTTTGCTATTTTAGTCTCGTTTCTCCTCAAAATAGCCAAAAGCAAAAAGGGCAGTTAGTCCAGAAATACGACCAACGTCTACAAAATTCCTGGACTGTGTAACAGACACAACAACTCGGTAATGGGGTTTTCAGTCTACATCTCAGGAAAAACTGGAAATGAAGGACACAGGGTTTGACAGCAACCTGCACCTCTGGAGAAATTAGGGTTGAGGCTATTGCTCAAGGGCACAACTGGGACACAATTACTCCACTGACCATGGGATTAGTACCTACAACCTTCTGAACAGGGGTACAGATCCATAATTTACAGACTGTTTTCTGGTGACAAAACAGCTCAGAGCAGAAACATAATACTCCTGCCGAGTGATGAGAGCATGATGGGTCAGGCTTACCTGGGAAATGTGGAGGAGGGCCACCAGGTCCCACAGGCCCCGGAAAGCGGTCTCCAGGTGGCCCGGCAGGGCCAGGGAAGCGTCCCCTGCCTCTACCCAGGGGAAAGCCCCCACGAGGGCCCACACCCGGGGGACCAGCCTTGCCCTCTCCAGACATTTGTCCTGACTGCGTGCCTGGACACAGAAGCAGGGAGAAGGGAATACGTAAGCACCAGAAACTTTACACCACAGACGTCGGCAGGCCCAGTCGAGCCTCTAGCCAACATCATCCAATACAGACTCCCGCACTGCACAATTACAGTTGGTGGAGGTGACACAGGAGAGTGACCATGTCAACTAACAGACAGACCAGAGAGCACATGCACCCAGAGGTCCGTGCCGGCAGGGTTGGGCGAGCACCTACTTTTTCGAGACTGCATCTCGAACTGGCTGAGCGATTGCTTGTTGCACGGCGTGACGAGGGGGTTCTGTCCGTGCAGCTCCCGTTTGGGGAGCAGCTCCAGAAGCTTCCTGGAGGAGGCCTCTGAGCCCACGCAGACCAGGGCAAACCTGGGGGTGACGGGCTCGTCAGGCACAAGGGACGAAGCGGCCCCCAAAAGCATTGGCCCAGATTTAGACTGCATCATGACGGTCATGATGCAGACCACAGTGCATCAAAAAGCAAAATCTAAGCTAATGACTACCAACCAAGTCCATGATGACCGCAAGCTTTATCACAGAGAAGGAAAAATGATGGGTAGGCAGCCTCACCCTTTGGATTGACCATTAGCCCGGTTTTCAAAGAACTTGATCTCCAGCACATCATTTATACCCACTGAACGAATGCCTTCGGTCAAGTCTTCATCGGTGGTCCACTGTGGTGGGAGGAAACAAACAGGGCAGAGAGACCCACGTGAAACCCAGATGCAAATGAGCAGGCCGACTCTCGTTCATCAGTAGACGCGTGTGACGGAGGCCCTTACCCAGGTGAGGTTGCCAATGTACAGGGCGACACGCTTTCCGGTGTAGGTGTACACCACATTAGATGGAGCCCCTTTGCCTCCATCTCCACCCACGGGTGGAGGAAGGCTGTCCAAGTAGTCACGGTCTTCTGGGGCATCCCCATTGTTAGCAGAGGGCGAGATGACATCATCATACAGGTCTACCTGCTCATGGACGTTGTAGTCAGACTCCTGCGAAGAAATATTTGCGTCAAGTTGGAACCCCCCCCCACGACGGATCATTTAAAAGGAGCCTAGGACAGCAGACAATTCGATACTTCTTGAACATCGCAACACTACCATTCCATCACCATATACTGTAAATCAGTACCGATTCTCCTGCCTGGATGACTACATCACCCATAATCCCTCAGGTTTTACAGAGGGACACTAACTGGACCTCACCAAAGATAGAACAGCAGGAATATCTGCAAGCAGAAATGTGTGAAAATGCCCCTGGAAGTGGTCAGGTTTAGGAGGTGACATTTCTCCTACAACCAGATGTGCCCAATACGCTTTCTGAAGAGACGTGTTTATGAAAGCTTTTGCTCCAGTCAGGATTACATTCTCTCTATTCAACGTTAATTACCTGTGCAAAAATGAACTAATGCTGCATTTAAAGAACGCCGTAGCGGTGATTAGAACTAAGTGGATTGACTTCATCCGGGCCTAGAGTCCTGCACCCTGCGAGGAGCTAAACATGGACCAGCAGCACCATCATCCACCGAAGTGGACGTCGGAGTGACTGAAGCCGCGTCACGCGGAGCTCCGGGTCCCCCGCGGCTCGAGCTTTTGCCGCCACTTTAAACGAGGCGGCCGTTCGGCCGCACGCGCGGCGTCCGAACCGTGGCGGTTTCTCCAGGCGGTTACACCGCGGCCGCATCACGACGATGCGAACGTAAGAGAAGAACGACACCGCCGGGGGGTCCCGGGCGAAGACAAATCGAGACGCTTTATGGCTCAGCAGAGAGAAACGAAACCGCCGTCAAGCCTGTTAATGCGTAAAAGAAAGACCGCAGTCACACGAAACGCAATCGGCGTCTCTTAAAATCACGCATTTGTACCTGGTTAAACTCCTCTTCCACATCCGCGTAGATGTCGATATGATCCACACCGTCAGCCATTTTCACTCAGCTTCCTCCTCCTCCTCCTCCTCCTCCTCTAACCGAACGAGAAAAAACACAAACAGGAATAGAACATGCGTCACATCCGACAGAACCTAAACATTATTCTTAAATAAAATGATTATGAAGCGAGGAGTCCACATTTAGCTACACGTTTTATTCCTCTCACCACCGCCTCACGTTCGGCAGGGAACCAGAAGATATATAGATTTTTTTTCCCACTAAAATATATTAATAATCTAAACGAATAGTATTCATATTGCCGGGGCTAATAGCTGAATTGTGGCTTTATAAACACATTTTATAAGCGAAACACATTGTTAAGAAACAATAACCCAGTATTGATAACATTTTAACTAGTATAATTCTTCTCCCGTATATTTAATAAGCTTAAATCAAGTTAATGATGCCGTTTATTCACGCAGGACACCGGAGGCGCTTTATCTTAAATCTATAACCGAACCTTACAGATTCTGCTTTCTTTTATTGATACAGTTCATGTGACGCCCTTTTACAGAGATCAGTTTAAATGTAGAGGCCAATAAAGCTATATGGACCGACTACTTATTGGAACTAGCCTTCACTCTATATTTAGCGAAAAATTTAAGTATTTTAAGAAAATTCTCTGCAGCATCCAGGAGGTCTTTCACAAAAGTCTCTGCCTCTTTTAAACCAATGCCTGTTTTTTAAAAAAAGCTGAAAATGTTATCGTCCTTGTGATCGTAACGACTTCGTTTATCACGTAGTGTAGAACTGGGCGAAGAAAACTTCGTTTGCGAATGTCGTATGTCTGAAGGGGGGCGCGTGTCGGCGGTAATCCGGACAGAAATTTGAAAGCTCGCGGTCACATTTTAACTAAATTCGAGACCATCAGTCATATGTTGCTAGAATTTTGAAAAACAGATTGTCTCGTCCAGTCCTAATTCATGCACGAAAGGTTTAACCGTCTCAAACCTTTAGGTACCACGTACGTTTTAGCTATAACATACTTTCCTAGTTATGTCCCGCGCCAACGTAGGATCCACTTTGGTGTAGCCACCTAGCCTAGAACACATAGCTTTGGACTGTGGGAGGAAACGTAAACTCCACAGAGAAAGGCCCTAGTCGACCGCGAGGGTCGAACCCAGAACCCTTTTACTGTGAGGAGTGCAAACCACTGAGCAACCGTGCCTTTTGTTTCAGTTTTAGCTAAGGAAAACAATACATGATCATATATGGAGAAACGGGATCCATTTAATAAGTTGCTTGAGTAAGAAAACCTGTTGAATTTTTTTGCACTTAGCTTCAATCGTCTTCGGCATTCTGCTCTGACCTCAAAGTATCTCCATCCATAGACACGTCAGTCAACGGTTGGTTTCTGTTTGCCATACCATTATCTGGATAATATAGACACTGGTACATGAAACTCCTGGGAGGGTGGCTGCTCTTGATGTACAGAAACTACCACACAGGGCACAAATTGCCATACTACATTCATAATTGCTTAAATCGGGTGTCTTAGCTAGTGACAGGACAAATGAGGCTTCAAAACCAATGGTGGGTCAGAGTATCCCAAACTACCAGTTGATGTTGACAGTAAATGAGACTTCAAAACCTGTGGTGGGTGGAAGTGTCCTGAATTAACCAAACAATGCCCATCACTAGTCTTAGCCATATCTAATGCTTGCAGTCAGCCTGCAGAGTAAACGAACTTCTTGACCTTGTCTGTGTGGTGTATGCATTCAGCTGTAGCCACGTGATTTACCATTTCAAGGAGCAAGCTATTTGCATTAGTAAGCAAGTGACACTGTGACTGTAGACACTGGTCATTCAGTGCACATCTGCTCTGTAAAAACAAACGTAACCAAAAAAGTATAGCAAAAACATATAGCAAGTGAAAATTTCTTGTGTCTTTGTTCGACTTAAAGACACAGTAGTTACACATAACTAGATGATATATGCTCACTGGCCACATTAGTAGGAAGATCTGTACACCCGCTCATTCATACAAGTATGTAATCAACCAGTCATGTGACAGCAGCTCAGTGCAAAACAATCACAGAGACAGTGGTCAAGAACTTCAGTTAATGGTCACATCAAACATCATAATGGGAAAAAATGTGATCCATTTAAGTGATTTTGACCAGGGCATTGTTGTTGGCAACAGATCCGGAGTGTTCACCCTTGTGTAGGAGACGGTGAGTCACCCACTTCGGCTCTGACAACATCAACTTCTTGAAGGTTTTCGAAGACCTTTTTGTTCGAACTAAACTAGAGTGCTGGAACATCACTGGAGGGAACCCCAGTTCTCTAAAGCCCTGCATCTTAGCTGTGGCAGGACCCTCCCTGTCCCTACAATAGTTTCATTTATAAGGGCGCAACCCGAGAAAACGACTGCCGCCACACATTGTACATAATTAAATTGCTTAAGTCATTGGCTGTATCATCTATGAATATCAAGTTGTGTCCTTTAAAATGTGTAATCTTTTGTACAGAAATAGATTTCTCAGTTCCAGCAGTTTAGTGTGTCCACTTCAGTTAAACGCCGTCCTTATGGAGCTCTGGACCACTGCGCTGCACGTGAAACATACGCAAACATATATGTTATCCAGGTTAATCATTGCCTACGGTACACTTGATAATATACTGCACATGTGCAAAGAATCCCTCAAAATGTGCGCTGCTTCCTCTTCTGCTCATTTGCTAGGAACCTCAGCATTCAGACGCTTTATAAAAGGAAATATTTCTGTCTTTAGCTCACACTTCTTAAACACTTAGTATGCAGGCCACCACTTGCAAGTTAAGTCTTATTTGGTTACTCAGCATATATACATTGGGAGTGTCTACTTGTCTTCAAAATCCATTCAGAGACTCTTTCAACACCTTCAGACGGTAAGATTGTGTTGGAAAATACACATATTTCAAAAGACCCCGGAATCTTTGTATTTATTTATGTTCTAGGAGTATCTCATGTTTGAAAGCTCCATGATGATGTTCTTGGAGATCTTGGAATTCTATGGAATTCTGAGTGATACCTGTTCTATAATCCAGACTGGATAAAAATTTGGAAATTGGGCATAGCCCTAAATGACTGCAAAATGATTACCTGCAAGATGTAATATCAGGTGTTGGGCTATTTGGCCGTGGTGCATGAGCGGGAAGTCCCTAGACAGGTTACACCTGTGGCAACAAGCCAGAAATTTTTATTTCTGGACTTGGGTTTCTACCCTACTGTCTGCCAGTTTTTCCAGCTATTTACTTTGTTCATTCTGTTACCAGTATTTAGTGTGAAACTTTATATCTCTACAAAAGAAAATAGTTGTATTTCTAATTGTGTAACAGCATAAAACATGTAAACAGTTAATGTTTTAGCTATCCTGTAAGATATTTCACACGGGTCTTTGAAGATAGTCCTTACGTGTAAAGAAACCAACATCCAGACCTTTAAATGCAGTTGGGTGATGTTCCTGTTTAAATGAAAGATACACAGTGAGATGATGAATTTGCAACTGGTGAAGATGACAGTCCAGTTTGTGCCATAATGGAGCTGTAATGTTGTGTTTGCAATATCGCTGCTGTGCAGGCTACCGTAAGAACCGTACTCTCCCACCACCCATGTCTCTATGTTCCCTGTATCCGCGACCTTTAAAAACCCAAAAGCCGCCTCGTCACATGACTTGATGTGGGCTGCCCTCTAGTGTTGACATACACAAACAATAACACTCGTTAATTAAGGCTCCTACGGTTAATAATTTCACATCTATGGTGACTTTTGTAGTAGATGTAGAAAAGACGAGCGATAAGAAACAAACTTAACTGGTGATAAAAGTGCCAAATGTTTTTCAGTTGTTCAGGTTATGATATTCTGGCATTGTATTAGATGTATTTTGGGTCAGTAGGTAGATCTATTGCTGCACACCTACAGGGTTGGAGGTCCAAATCATTCCCTCATTCTTTATGTGGTTCCTTTACTTTCAGACAGCAGGCATGCAGTTAGATGAATCAGGGTTTCTGGATTGCCCATGGTGTGTGATTGTGCCCTGTGGAGAACCGGTGTTCCATCCAGGGTGTACCCCAGCCTATACCCCTTACATCCTGGGATAGGCTCCAGCTTTCCTGTGATCCTGTCCGGGGGAAGCATGTGGAAACTCGAGTGGTCGATTATTTAGTTCGTGAGGCCTTTTTGTCTGCAGTGTCCGTCTGTAGAGATGCTTCTTTTTTTTGTAATTTACCTTTCATTAATATAACTGGGAACTTTTTATTTCAGAGCATCATACATCCAATGGCCACTAAACAGCAGCCCAAAGAAGTAAGCCAAGTGTCACTTTTATTAACTTCTGTTTGCTGTAGTTATGATGTGTCATCTAGTGACTTTCCCATGTAGTAAACTCATCTTGTTGGGCTTGAGGAGATATTTTATAGTTGAACAATATATAATTACTCAAACCTTGAAACAGTAACAGAACTGTTCTGGAGAATGAAATAAGAGCCATTTTCAAAAAGCTAGAAACTAAGAAAGACCACTGGAGCACAGGTGGAATGCGTCAGAACTGCACTTGACCGAAGTTCCTCGGGTGTCCCCCCCGCCTTCAGGTTGTCAGATGGGGGCTTACCTTGTGCTCCGACTGCTCCTTGGGAGCCCACTCCAGTTCCGTTACCGCAACACGACCGAAACGGAGCGCTAGTTCAAAAGCGGTCAGCCAGAACTGTCCATCCATTACGCACTTGCATAGTACTGGAAAATCAAAAAGTCGGGATGACAGCTTCAGGAATAATGAATGAAACATACAAGTGGCAGATATAATGACAGGTCATTTTATCCTTTCTTTCGTGCCAAGTCAAAGCAGAAACGTTAAAATCGAGAGGGTAATTTAAAACAAGGCTGTTTCAGTGCGATTTCTTGTAATCCCATATGTCGACATGCCAGCATCCATCTGCTCGGATTGCTGTCTCTAAACTGAACAGCTTCGTCATCTGGACGACATATGGGCATTTTTACGAAATCCGCCTTGCTGTCATCCTGATCGCTGACGCGTCGTGGAGTGACAGCAGACACATTCTCTCGATACGCACAGACAGACACACAGAAAACAAAAACTGGCCAGTTATTAGGGATCTTGCCTATTTCGGGACTCTTCGCTCTTGCTAATTAAGTAAACAGATTGGCATGTCACGCTGCCTCCGGAACGGTAATCAGACGACACCGGGGAGCCACCCAAAGACACTTCCTCTGTGGCTGGGTCCAGCTGGCCAGCTGTGTGACACACTGCTTGTCATTTCATATCACTGAGCCCTTAAGCATCTCTGCCAAAATCCTCAGTGAGATTCTTCAGCATCTGCATGAATTGCATGACAGGAACCAAGATAAATGGAAAAATGTGAGGCATTTCTTACCCAAAGGAAGATGTTACCCCACACCTTGAGTCTTCTTTTCAAAAAGGTGGAAGGGTGGCAATAATTTTGGCTTAGCCTGTAGGTCGTTGAAGGATTCCCAGAAGTGATTAATGCAAAGCTGATTTGTGGACACAAAGAAAAAAAAAAAATGATATTGACCAAATTACAATAGGTTTCCACTAACAACTTGGGCAAAGTTTTATTTCAGTTCCAAAACTTGGGCAGTTTGAGGGTTGTGCCTAGGATTGTTGGTTTAAGGCTTCATGTTAAGCACTTGTTAGACTGCCCATTTGGCTTAAATCCTTACCCCATGATGCTCAAATTTCAAACCATTAGCAAAAAGAAATTATGATAAACAAGCCGGGCATGATGCATTGAAGAGGCTCTTGTTTCAGGACACCTTTTGTAAAGCTGTGTGATTGCGCTTGGATTATGGATAAATGCAAAACAATAAGCAAATCGAGACAATTGAGTGGGTGAGTTGGGCAAATGTACAAATAGTCATTTTCTCCAGTAACCAAAAAAAAAAAATAAATAAATTAAATCCTTCAGGGCTAAACTTTTATTGTTGGGCTCTTTCCCATTAACACCCAAAACAAAAACTTTATAGCCATAACTCTATTATATATATCTTTTAACCAAAGATTACAGGTGAGTCGAGGGGCTTGTCCCCTGATTCCGACTTTCACCTCATCTCCCAGTCTGCTAATCAGTAACTCAGGCACTCTACCTTTGGATATGGGCCTCAGCTGAAGAGTTTAAAAGAAAGGGGTGAGACGAAAAAAAAAAAAATCAATCAAAATCTGAGACCGAAAACGAATACAGCAGGTGGAAAGAGAACCTACCTCACACATCAGCTGCAAGGCAGTATCTTTATAGATTACACGTGATGATGATTAAACCTGAGTACAGCCAGTGTAAGTATGTACTGTGAGTTCTGCTTATAAGCTCAGTCCACACTGGTTACTTCTGTCCACACCACTCAGCTCTGTGCCTCGTGTGATTTAACCTCTGTGGGATGTGCTGAGCGGCGGCCTGCTTATGATGCAACTGCGGCGGCAATTACAAACCCAAGTATCTAAATAGCGAAGGGGAGGCTGCACGTGAGGGTGGAGCTTTACCGAAGCACACAGGAAACAAATGAACATGAAAAGGTAACCAGACTGCCAGGTCGAGATACTAACATATGATGACAGGTTAAGTGAAGCAGTGACAGAACAAAAGCTTGTTTTAAAATCTTTGATTGAGGTAAATGGTGCTGCTCCTGTTGAACTGTTCATTCAGAGGTGGGCCGGCATCTTCCATAAGCATACCCCATGTAATTGTACAGATCTCACCATATTTAACTGCATTTGTGTGTAGACGTGAGCAGAGTTTTTCCTTATTGAGGTTTGAGAGGGGTTCAGAGGATTGCACTGATATAAAAAAAAAATACTAATATAGCAGGTTATTTGCAGCTTGGACAGCTAGCTGCGGCTGAAACCTACATATTATTATATAATAATAATAATAATAATAATATAGCAGGTTAATCGCAGCTCGGACAGTTAGCTTGTGGCTGAAAACTATGGCTGCCAGCAGACTTTGCAGAGCAACCAGAACCGGAACACAGCTAGGGGCCTCATGGTATCGGCTCTGAGGATCATCACTGAGACTGGACATCCGTAGGCAGCACTGCCCTGGGAGGACTGATCCTTGCTCCTGTGCATATGGGTGTTGCTACTGCACGTGATGGAGCACCTCACCCAGAACTACCAGAGGGGCCGCTGGGTCACACGGCTCCTCGACACCGCCTGCGTCCACATCCTGCCCTCCGTGAACCCGGATGGCTTCGCGGGCTCCACACGCTCCAAGGGGAGGTGAGGGCGTGGAGCTCCGTCCACCAGACCTTACCACGGCTACATCACAGCCGTTGAATTTGTGTTGCTTTTGAAGGTGCCAATGAGCAGGAAGCCCATTTAGGAGAGGTCTGAGACCAGGAGCAGGTTTGAGATGGAGAAAAACCGGTGGACTCAGAGGAGCCAAAATTAAAATTCATTATATATTGTAATATTTATAATTATCTCTGAGTGAAGGCACACAATAGTAATATACAGTATACTTTACTAAAAAATGACGACATGCATGTGATTCATGACCTTCAAATGAAAACTGTACACAGATTAGATCTGCACACCTTCCCTCTTCAGGTCCATTCGACTACAGCAGTGAAAAAGCACAGTTTGAGTCCCGAGAACAGAGTGGAGTCGGTTAAGAGAATGAACGACATAGCCTGGTCTCCTTCGAAAGTAAACGGGCCACGTCGCCTTCCTCGCATTAGCAGAACATACCGCAGCCGTTGATGGCCTGTGTGAGGTGTGCGTTCAGCTCAAAAACAGCACATCTCAGCATATCTGTGAGCACTAGACAGAAGATGATGAACACATGTCTATTTCTGGTAAATACAAAGCAATAAAACTGTGCAGGAGGCCAAATCATTAGGGAATTTTGTAATGTGGTTTCACTGGAATTTAGGACAAGACAGTTATAGAATTATGAATGCAGTGAGAAATGTACTGTTGTGAAATGGAGTTTGTGATGCCTACATATGGTGTTACATAAGCCCACTTCAGGCCAGATGGAGGGGCCTGGCCCAAGCCATTGCTACAAGCGTCACCTAATACCGTGAGCCATATTGAAAATATCCAGCCAAACACAAGCATGATTTCACAACGGTCTTAGAGGTGAAGGATCCATTTTGATGGGCATGATGAAAGATTGTGTGTGATATGGATCTGGTCCGAGAGACAGGACCTAAATTGTCCCTGACACAAGTAGGATATCTGAGGCAGTAGGCAGGCAGAGTCTCAACAGAATTGGCACAGGCCATGTGCAGCTCTTACCAAGTAGGCAGACACAGTGACTGAGGCAGTTTGTTAGCTAACTTATGATAAGGAGGAACCACACTTCAAAATAAACATTCCTATGCAAGCTTCCAAAATGGGTGCTCAAATATTTTTAAATGGCCGAGAGAGATCCAGATAGCATAATAATGTAATCAACATGGATTAAATTAGGCAGTAGCAAAAACAGCAGGAGATAAACACAGGAATTTAGAAGCAAAGCATTTTCTGGGAGCAAAGAAAGAGTGCCATGGTGACCTGGTTTAAGAGGAATCCCCATTGTGCTCAAACAGTAACAGAACTGGCCGGATCTACAGGACCGTAGCCCATAGCAACCCATCTAACCAACAGCAGGCCAGCTGCTTCGGCCTGTCCTAGGGTTACTTTAGCTCTACACGTCTCTCCGAATTGTTTGACGACAGACCTTGACTTTGTGTCTTTGAGGCTCTGCTCATAAAATTCAAAACAAAGGCCTGAAAGTAATGGCCAATAACCAAAACTGTAGCCAATAATTAAATTCTTATATTGCGAAGCAGTAACTCAACCGCTTCAGTAAACAAACAGCTGTGTAAAAGGATGCTGTCAAAACAGACATCACTCAGTGAATTTGCCAGCTGATTTCCTTATGCACCTGTTTTTTTCCCCCTTATTAATTCTCCTAGAACTTGGAAACGTTAAACTTACCTTCCATTATCAATCAGCTTCAAGCCACCTGACCTTATCAGGACATGGTCACAAGTAACGATTTCAATGCGGACGTTAAACCTTCCCAATAGCGCCATGTTATTTAATATTTTCATAACAGCAAAAAAAAATTATATCCACCCATTTAATTTGTGTATATGCAAAATATAGCTTAATATTAATTTGCTACTTATGCAAATTCAGATTTGGATTAATTAACGTATGTCCTTACAACCATGTTTGAGTTAAGTAGCTTAGTATAAGTGGTAAGGCTCTGAGCTCAGCCAGTCCATTACCGATTGTACTTCTGGCTCTCGTTTCTGCTTTTTGCCCTTGCTGAAGGCATCTGGGAAGTTCCGGTTGAGGTCCACGGCATGCTTGTTGTACCTGAGCAAAAGACCTTACTGGCTATCGTGCCCATTGAGTGTAGGCAAGAAAAGAATCATCTGACCATGTTTTGATGATAGTTCTCAACACTAGCAGGCTTTCCATCTACCAATGGGTCAAGAAGACAAAACTTTTTTTGTGGTTCTTACTCACATTATTAAAAATGGAATTGCTGTCTGACCCAGGAGTTGAGCTGCAGGGGGAGGCCAGTGTCACCCCTGATGATGATGTCTTTGTCCACCTGGCCAGCACCTACTCTTTCAGCCACACACTAATGCACATGGGCAAAGTCTGCAGAGGCTCCACAGGCTTCCAGGATGGTGTCACCAATGGGTATCACTGGTATAGGCTCTCAGGTCAGCAGTGCTAATTCTACAAATGCATAACAAACACCAAAGCTCATCTTCCAAGCTACCTTATCGATCAGTAAACGGGCATTTGAGAAGGTTGTACGATCTGCTTTTAGGAGGGATGCAAGATTACAACTATGTATAGGGCCAATGTTTAGAGGTGACATTGGAGCTGTCCTGTTGCAAGTACCCCCCTGAGGAAGCGCTACCTAGACTGTGGGCAGAGAACAAGGGCTCACTGCTGGCCTACATGCAGCAGGTCTACCTCGGTGTGTATCCGGCTGCTGCTCTGTACTTCATGCTACTAGTGGTTGGTCCAGCATGCTTCCTTCCGCCAAGACGAATGCTGCTACCTGGCCTCAGCTGACCACTCCTCCGTGCACCCTGGCTATGCAGTTTCTCCACTTTTGTGGACATTCGAAATCTCTGGGTGTCCCATTTCTTCAGGAGTGAAAGGACAAGTGTTGGAAGCAAATGGGCGGCCAGCTGAGAACGTGTCGGTTGAGGTGGTGGGGAGGAAAAACCTGAGGCCTTTCAGGACGGACCATAATGGGGAGTTCTACAGACTCCTGCTGCCAGGGAACTACACATTTAAGGTATGGTGGTAGGAGTTCGCTGCCACTTTGTTGTACAGCTTCAGCACCTAAGTGCATGAGCTTCTTGTAGTCCCCCTTCTGCTCTGCCGATGTTAAGTTTACATTCAGCTTAACAGAACACAGAGAACGTCCCTAATTCTAAGGCCCTGTGTCCTATACCAAACAAAGCAAAAACCATTATATACATATCTACTAGTTTTCTTCAACAGGACTCTCCACCCATCCATGCATGCATGCATGCATGCCAATTAGACATGAAACTTAAAGAATTATACTGCTGACAAATATTAAGCCTTTGGATTCAGTCTGCACAGGATCTGCAAAACCAAATCACACACTTCTTACTGTAATGCAAACCCACCCAACGAGTAGCTGAGCCTGGCATGAGTACCTGTATCTAACTGTAATTTTAAATCTCTCAAATCTCCTCGCAGGTGACAGCCGAAGGTCAAACACCAATAACAGAGACGCTCACCATTCCATATGGACCAGACTCGTTCTCGGCACTGACACACAACTTTGAGCTACCTGGGAATACGAGGGTCCCTGACATTGCAGTCACGACTAAGTCTGGGGTTTCCAAAAGGTGGCACTTTGCAAAGAACTGCCGGGCTGCCCCACCGAATCGATACCTCACGACCCTTTGGACTCTGGTGCTGTGCCGAATGCACTTGTGGGAGCAGACTTACAAGAACCTCACTCCATCTTCCCCACAGCGTGAACACACATTTTGCAAGCAAAACAATCTCATGAGCCTCTGCTGTACGCAGTAAGTTTTAATGTGGGAATTTCTTGTCATAATTCTTAGCATCTGTTAGACTCTCATATCCTTAAGCGTTTATGTGCTGTACAAGCTACGCTATTTTAACACTGAAATTAATAATTTGAAGTAAAAGCTTTTGGTGGTAATTGATGGTGCCTATAATCTGCATTGATTCTTCAGAATGCACTGAAAACTGCTTTTAACTTTAAAATAAAAAGTTGAATTAGTTTAGTGATTTCTCCATATTCCAACCTAATCATACTAAACAAATATAAATAAATATGCTGCTTTAAGCTAGAGTCCTTTGTCTCATGTAGCCAGGTAACCATGCTTCCTCAACCTTTGGGTTTTACGCAAGATACCAAAAACATTTTATTCCATCACAAGATTTATTCCTACCAAAAAGGCATAAAAGTCAGTTTACCTGTTCAGTCGTACAAACCATTTATTAAATTGTCATTATTTGCTTTCAGACGTGTTTAGACAACCGCGCATTCCTGCCTTGTGGGGAAATCAGGCAGATATTCAGACATGTCTAACCCGCACCTCTTCTGTAACAAAGTGTGACTTCTAGAGGTCAGCGACAAACAACAGAGCAAAACCCCAGAGCCGCTGGGAACGGCGCCTCCCGTCCGGTTGACATCATCCTTCTGATCTACGTGGCACGCACGCCACGTGATGTACGTCAGGGCAAACGGATGCCTCAATTTAACAGTATTTAATAGAAAGAGAACTATGGCCCATGATCACGTGACTCGTAATTACGCTCTATATGCCAATACTGAGCATTAAGACTGGGAGAGCCACTGTTGGAGGCTGAAAAATGGTGCTGTGATCACATTTCTTAAGATGCTATGAAGGGTAGACAAACTGGAAAAATACAAATACACTTCTGTATCATCCGGCCATGGCCCGTTTAGACAGATGCATTGACGAGAGATCATTAAGCCGTGTTTTATTTAACCAGGCTCTTGGTACTGCCACATGGGGCCTTCCTGTGCATGTACGTATTTAAGCACTTACTGTAATTTCTTGATCAGTATTTGCTGTTAATGTATACTGCCTTTTGGTAGTGTTGTCCAAACAGAATCCATTTCAAAAACTAGCATATTATAAAAATAGTTCCACAGTAATACAAGGTTCAGTCCCCCAAAACCTAAATGCCATGAAACACATCCTGAGCCTCTCAACGGCAACATTTAAATTTAGTATAAGAGTTAGCTAAAGTTTAGCTTAACAGTTGGCTTATGTACTTATGCCACTCAAATTAAATACTCAAAACAGCCATTTACAAAAAGCATAAATTAAGCAAGACGTTCCTCTCTTAAATGATAGCTGTGCACTTTAAAATTTAATCAGAAAATAAATTCCCACTTTATGTTCAAGGAAAGAAAAAATATGCAGAACGACATAAAAATGCATTTTAGGCGACACGGCAGAATGTCAAATCACAGCAGCAAAATATCACCTAGGGGCATCGTCTGACTTTCAAAAATGCAGCGAGCCTACGGGGCACCTGTAACATTTCACCGGAAATGAGAAAACTACTGGACAAGTAATAGACATAAATGAATTAGTTATCGTGAGCATGCTTGCGATGTCATATCCTCTCCAAGGGGTGGCATGAATCCATCAGTTCTCTTCCTAGGAAGAATGTGAAAGTGGATTGTGTAAGGTGTGTACCATGATACTTTAACTGAGAATCCCCGTGCCACGTTACGCGTGCTAGCTATGATCAAACAAAGTTACACACAGGTCAAAATAAAAGTACTCGTGATTTAACACAAAGCAAAAAAAAAAAAAAACCCTACAGATCTTGGTAAAATGGACACTGACTCAATCTTCAAATGAGCAGCTTAATACCATGAATCGTTACTGGTTTCAGTCACTCATGACAAAACCAAGAAAATTAGATTCTTTGTAGATGTGAACAAAAGTCACAAAACCAAAGCAGATTTTACTCAAGTTTATATTAATATATTTCTTACCTTTAAAAATATAGGTTGACATGCTAATATTGAATACCTGACAAGTTTACAGTGTGACTGAGTCAGCTGAACAGGACAAAACCTTTCCCCACATGCTCAAGACAATACACTGCAATGCACTTTCCTCCGACTGTTTTACAGGATCACACAACTTTGCAAAAATATTAAGATTCGGTGAATAAAACGCGACCTTTTCCACCAGACAAGAAATTTGCCAGTAAAACCAGATGGTTGCTTATGACCAGAGACATGTTGCCAAGCTTCCTAGTGTCACATTAAAAGGGGATGCTAAGTGGTTAAGTAGAATTTATTGGACTTCAGACAAACATTTTGTCAACCCGATTTACTGAAATGACAGCTGCTCAGTTATACAAAAATTGCACCACTTGTAGTTAAGGCTTATAAGTTAACATCTGGCCACCTGAATATGCAGATGTTGCATTTCAAACACCGCACCTCTGGATATGAGACACAGTCACAAGGTCTCAGTTTCCAGGGTAGCTGTGATGTGACAGAAATCAAGCGACACCACAATCCTATAAACAATCACCCCCAGCCCCCCAGCATTCACCAACTGCCACTGACCCAAAAAAAAAAAAACCTTGTCACATAGAAAACAAGTACTGAATACCACTATTTGGAAACAGTGAGTTTTTTTTTTTTTTTTTAAACAACTCCTAAGTTTTAACACTGGTGCAAGCAAGGGTAGGAAGAATCTAGGACCACCAAAACATGAAGAATGACATAATGAACAACTTTTTATTTCAATATTAAAAACCCTCATTTTTAAAATATATATTTATACATATATATATATATATAATATACTTCATGTTGTGGGGCAGGGGTTCCACCAAAGTGGACTGACCTTCAGCCACAAGGTTACGGCTTGCCCTGTGAAAGTCTCAGCTGGGGGAAGAGGGAAGGCTCAAAGGTCAAAGAGCTTTCCCCACCTCCAAAAAAAAAAAAACGCCAAGTGCAGCCCTCTGCTGTAAAAGCGGATGCGAAATCCAAAGAGACGCACAAAGTTAACTTGTTTTCCGCATGATTCTCATGAAAGAAAAACTACACTACCTGAAGGCAACATCCTGGGTTACAGAAAACAGTGAAAAAAAAAAAAAGAGCACACGTCACCGTTCACAGGGTCTCCTAAGATACAAATCATCAACGGCTGTGACAGTACACTTTGCAGCAAAACAAAAATTTAGTCATTCTTAAAGAAAAGAGAAAATGGTAAAAATACCAAAGAAGCCAATGTTAACAGTCTGAAACACACGAGTTCCTCTGTGGACTTCCCCGTCGCTTAAATAGCGGCCCTCTAACTTTACAATGTCATACAGGCCAGTGGCATTTGGGTTGGTTTGCTCTCACTTTCTGACAAGATCAGGACCCACTCCTCTTCAGCAATAATACTGTGTGCAGCTCTAGACCTCAGTCATTTCCACACCGTTAGAACGCATGTTGAGATTTAACCGTGTGTTTCTGGCGTGCGTGTGTGTGTGTGTGTGTGTGTGTTTCTGGCGTGCGTGTGTTTCTGGCGTGCGTGTGTGAGTAAGATAGGGAGGGAGGCAGAGAGGAAACCACATTCGGGCGTACGTGGTTTGCATACGGGCACAAAGTGAAGGTCAGATGATATATATGACGTAGAGCTTGAATCCGGCCATTTGGGGGAGGGGGGGGTGATTGTTGTGGGGGTCCAGACACAGAGACATTTGCTGGAGGATGAGTTCAGTTCAGCTGCCAGAGATGGCTGCTCATCAAACCTGCGGAGGAGGGGGGAGCGAGACAGGAAGCTGCAAAGTCCGAGGTGGTAACACAAGGAACAAAACGTGTGGCAGTCAAGTTGTGCAAGAGAACTGAAAGAGGAACACACCCCCTTCCTGCCCTAGAAACGAGGGGAGGGGGAGGACACTACAGAGCACCTAAGAAAATATGTTCAATAAGCAGAGCCCAGACAATCCCCTTCTGAGGTCATAAGACAACCCAAAAAAGGTTTGTCATAACGTGCTTAATGGCACGGACCAAATCAGCCGGTGCCTGACTGGGCTTGACACTCCCCCAGGCCCCTCCCCCCACTCACCTGGCTCAGAGCAACAGCATGGCGGCATATTACAGAAGTTGGCAAGTGGACTTTTTGCGTGCCTTCCCTGGAACGGGGGTTTTCCTGTTGATCTGTCGGACCAGGTCATAGAAGATCTGGAGACAGTTAAAAAAAAAAAAGTCATCACTAGTCACACTACGTCAGATGGTTATAGACCCACCTCTACCAGGGAGAATAAATCATGACTACACTGGTCCGGTATCAACAGGTCTACCATCTTCTCATCATGCAACTCATCCTGCTGTGGTACAAAGATCACATCCCAGCTGACCTGAACAGCACAGCAATAAGGAAAACGGCACCTCCCTCATTTCACTGCCGTAAAGAGAGCAGGTCAGGGCCCCGCCGGGCCTCCCTCACCTCATTGACGTTGATTTTGGACTTAGCCGAGGACTCCAGGAAGGCACAGCTGCTCCACTGCCGTGCCAGGCTCTGCCCCTGCTCCTTGCCCACCACCCTCTCCTCTTCAAGGTCACATTTATTACCCACCAGGATCATGGGCACCTGGGGGGAGTGAGGCACACAAAGGGGTCATCAGCTGCTTTGTGTGGAGCTCCCCAGTGGTGACCCCCTTCAAAACGTTAACCAAAGGAAAATACTGAGCCAAGTACTTGATTAAACTATATTCAAGAGGTGCAGCCGCTTGTTTAAGTCAGTTTTACGCTTATTCCTACAGAATTTACAAAACCTGTGCGTTTGTAAAATCTAGCTTTGTTCTGCATTTCTTGCTACATTACTGTGCATTACTAGCCGTTTTAACACCCCCCCAATGCGTGTACATTTCGACTGCCAGTTTCTCTTTTTTTTTTTTTTTTTTTAAAACCGCTGACAGCGTGACATTTACACACTTCCCGTGCGCTGTAAGAACCCTATTCACTTCAGCCACCAAAGCAACCAGAGGTCTGTCAGAGAAGAAACTGAGTGCCTTCCGGTCCGACGCCGTCTGGGTGGAGGAAGAGGCCTCGGGCAGGGAGCTGAGTGAGGCGTGTCAGCACGGGCACAAGACATGATGGGACTTCACCCAGCATCTCGAAGCTTCATGACTCAACAGTGATGGGAGAAGGCATCAGTGTCCCGACAACGTGGTGTGTGCTGATCAGAACTCTTCTGGAATCTGGACCTTATTCTTGACACTTACCCTGGTTAACGTACACTAGTTTAAACTTCATGACACAAAAAGGGTAAAAATTTACCCTCACTCTACATTTGCACCAAAACCATATATAAACACTTAACCCAACAACCGTGTCGTTACTGTAGCATTTACAAATTTGTGCTCAAACTCTGGGAAATAAACAATGGAGGAAAAGACCCGCATGAAAACATGACTAGGCAAGGTTAGCTATGATCAACATGTGGTGAAATTAAGGAAATCAGAATCCAAAGACTTGAAGTTAGGGAATTAACCTGCATAGCATCGTAGGTACAGAAACAACCAAAAATTTTGTTATTCCAAGCCGAGACTGAAATTTCAGGCCAAAGGACTGGCTGAGTCACAGTCAACGTGGTTGACTCAACCAACAGTAAAGCTTCCACCCTGGGTAAGGATAAAGACTCACATCATCTGTGTCCTTCACCCTCAGGATCTGTTCCCTCAGGTCCTGGAGATCGTTGAAGGTAGACTGGGCTGTTATGGAGTAGACCAGTGCAAATCCCTGCCCGTTCTTCATGTACAGGTCCCGCATCGCTGTGAACTGTTCCTGTTGGACAGGCAGAGGCCACAGAGGGGCGTTTGTTGGCCTCACGGCGTGCGAGCTTGAAGCATGTGGATGTGATCCTGATGGCGAAAGCCAAACACCCATGGAAACTCGACACCCTTCAACCCGCGTTTCTCGTGGAACCTTCGAGATTTCAGCAAATGCTACCTGTTTTATGCACATCCCATTTCTCAGACGGCCGAAAAAAAGACCACCAAAACTATCTGGGCTGCTCTCAAATGTGTGAACTCCGAACATTTGTCTGCTATGAACCAAAATAGCAAAAGGTAAATAAAAACAGATCCCTTGCATGCAACTATTCTCACTGACGGAATTCTAAGGTCTGTGAAGGTCAACAAACATCACGGCATGGACTTTAAGACGCAACTTCAATACAGATGTCAGAAGCAGCGAAGGGCGTAAAAATCAAAGGCTGCAGACACGGCCACGTGCTGCTGAATACAGACACTGTCCACCAAAAGCCGTCGTCAGGGGTAACGGCAGCACGAGTAGCAAGACGGGCGAAGAGAAAAGAGGCCAAGGAGCAGATTATCCGGCTGTGATTACTGCACAGGAAGTGAACGGGATGAAAGGTGTGGGCAGTTAGCCTACACAGAGTAGTCAGGGTCTCCAGCTCCCAGATAAGCTTATCTGGTTACATGTCCGTCTCAGATTCAGTCTCCCTGCAAGTGAGACCTGCTCTCATATTGGGTGCTGACATTTAAAACCTCATACACAGACACACGTGTCCAGATCCTTCTAGCGTTAATAGCTCGGGGGGGGATGGTACAGCCCTCCAGGGCCACTCTTACCGTCCCAGCTGTGTCCAGGATCTCCAGCATGCACTGCTGCCCATCTACTTCTACTTGCTGTGGAGGAAGAGAGAGGGAAGCTCAGTGAGGCAGGCTGCTGTGGGTCGAGGGTGACACCATCCTGCCTCCATTAGGGGTGGTTCCTCACTGGAGGGGCAGCAAGGAGGCCATGGCTATGTTGTTGAGCTCAGCTACGAGCCCCAGGTGTGATGGCGGGTGGTACAGCCCTGCGTGCCCAAAGGCAGCAGCCAATACTGAGGGAGTCTAAATACAGCACTGGGCCAGTGCTGCCCTCTAGTGGGGAGGCATGCATCAGCATCCATTAAGATATGTAATCTGGGTAAGAACCCAGGCAGAGGTAAACTCAATCTATAGGGAGAATTTAAACCACAGTCCACTTCAACTGAGCCCCATCAAGCAGTTAGGCACGCTTTAAAAAAAGGCACAAATGACATAAATATTACACATTGTGGCTGCAGTGAGCAATATCTGCTGCTGGGGGAGGGACTCACCTTTCTGTACGAGTCTTCTATTGTGGGGTCATATTTCTCAACAAATATACCCTGAACAAACTGTACAGTCTGCAGAGCAAAGTGGAAAAAGCATTAAGAAAAACACCTACACGATTATTAATTAGAACTTTTCTCAGACAATTTCTGGCTCAAAAAAAAAAAAAAATCTATCAACTAACTTAAAAGTAATTAAAGCAGCAGAGAGCATAGCAACAAAAGAACGTGCCATAAGCTGAACTCGTTCTGCAGTCTGATCACCCTGCGAGGGTCCGCGGGGCTGTAACGATCACCAGCCTACATTCCCCCACCCCCAAACACACACCAGAAGGACACAAGATGTTCGGAGCTCCTCTTCTCAGTGGCACACCCTGCTGATGTCCTGGGCTATCAGTGGGCTTAACCAAAGTTATTAATGGCTGATGCAGACTCTGAGGTACGGCTGTGAGCTTCTCAGGGTCTGCAGTCAGAGCCCCCTGGCCGTGCCCTTGTCAGTCACGGGCTGTCGACTCAGCAACGTCAGCCCCAGCGTTTTTACCGCCATAAATCAAACACACACGGATAACCAGGGGGCCGCGGGTGATCTTAACGTGGCACATTTAAGCGTCAAGATGGCCGAAGACTCGCGTGGCGTTGAGCTGACGAAGGTCAGCGTGCCAGTCATTCAGAGTCCCACATATGGAAATCGTTTCACTAAGCCCTGTACTAACCACACCAACCAACCTGAAGATACGTTCTCACTACGTCACCTGGAACACTGCAACTCACCGCTGGCTTCAAGCACTCAAAAGTAATTACCTAATCTTAAAGCGACACGCTTTTCTACCACATGATACTTACACAGTAGATTAGAGAATTGCATTTAACTCGTTATGAGGCGTCATTTACTGTGCTAATTTCCCGCTGTCACTTTTTGACCAATGAACAAAGTCCAGTTCCGAAAAAAAAGTCTGCAGGTTTCTATTTTTATACAAATGATTATAATTTTTTTGGTTTGACCAACTCACAGCTGAAATGTTAACCTCAAAAACACAAAGGAACCAAGCGAAGTTTGTTATAAGAGAAATGTTACAAGCACCATATTCACAAAATTGCCTGGTTGTTTGTGAAAGCCAAGTCAGGACAGAGATAACTAAAACAGAGCATTTAAGATAACCTTTAGCTAAAGCTGTCGGTTTATTGACTTCGACCGAGCAGTTCTCTCTGGCAGCCGTGTCCGCTTAATGTCTTTTTAATGCTCTTGGCTCCGAGACCTCCGGGGACGTGAGGAATCACCGGGTTGCTAAGTGCAGGGTGTCGAGGGCCTACTTACCAGTGCCGACTTGCCAACACCTCCAGATCCAAGGACCACTAACTTGTATTCACGCATCCTGCAGTGTCTGTGGTGCTAGCCTGGATGAAGACGACATGAAAAGGCGTGTTATGGCCGCGTACTTTTGAC
Organism: Gymnarchus niloticus; assembly: GCA_009936485.2. Classification (NCBI taxonomy): domain Eukaryota; kingdom Metazoa; phylum Chordata; class Actinopteri; order Osteoglossiformes; family Gymnarchidae; genus Gymnarchus; species Gymnarchus niloticus. The sequence goes on along the minus strand of JAACJT020000052.1, from coordinate 17,317,360 downwards.
ATTCTATATGTTCGTTGAATCACACTACTCTGCATTTTCCTTAAATTACACCCCCACTTAAAGCAAGACACGCCCCCCTTGTCACAGCCGAGCCTTCTAGGTGTCGACAAGCTCAGCAGTAGGTAGACCTGAGGTGCCCTGCCCACTTTCAGACCTCCCCATGAGCACTGGGGATTTTCCAGGCAGCTCTTATCTACCAGTCATTGCACAGTCCATATTTGCCCTTAATCATGCAGTACAGTAGTTATCATGTGACCCGAGATATTGAACTCAACACTGAGCACCTCTAATCCATTTCCCTGCCAGACTCAAATCAGTTTACTGATTAAATCCACATCTTCTGGGGGTACTCACATTTTTATAAAATATTAGTGAAACCAGTAGCCCTCTGATACAGACTCAGCTGACTGGCAGAGGCTCACACGAGTGGGCAGAGACAACAGAAAACCCAACATGTCCCAGTAAAGGACCGAAGATGATGCAAGGTGGAGGTCCACATCACTTTCCTCAAGTAAATCTTCAAGACGACAGCTAGTCCATGGAAATTCATAATCCATACATTTAGCAAAACACACACACACACACACACTTCACACATGCATGCATAAACCAGACACCCATGAATGCCTCTAATCAGGGCTTCAGTGCTTGTGCTGTAGGGGGATTAAAACTCCTCTCACACTGACCAGTGAATGCACTGTAAAGCTAATTCTTTAGCATGCTGCCACTGGCATCAACAGGCAGGAAACGGTGACCGCAAAAAGCATCATGAGAAAACCCAGAGCATACGACTAAAAAAAATCAGGTCATTTTGACATCAGCTGGGGTGGGAGAAGGTCCCCTCTCTCTGCAGACAGTAGAGTGACTGCCCATACATGAAGACCCCCCCCATGTTCTTATACAGTGTACAACTGTCACAAAGTTCACACATTTAAGAATTAACGCATTGGGTCAGTCTTGCAAAGGCTGTGAAAAATTCTGTTGCAATCCATGTCATCGGCTACCAGACAGCGTCTGCTTCATTACCAACACAGCATGGGGGCTCACACAGCAATTTAGGTGCCCGGCTTTGACGGGGTGTTTGTCACGTCTTTGGCATGTTCTCAGACACGTCTCCATGCTGAGGGAGTCAAGCGCAACACATACAAGGGGAAAGAAATGGAAATCTCAGTCATCAAGTAAGAGGGACAACACGGGGACTCCGAGAGTGGACCGCAGGTGTGACCTGACACCCGCAGCAGAACCTGCACTTAGACCCAGGTCAGATCTTCTGACACGTTTTGTCAAATTTCTGGTCAGATAAAAGGACTCGCACACAAAGAAAATGTAATCTGATTTACTACGTCACAAGCTCCTGGTCTTCTTGGGAGCAGAATGACAAGTTTTTCCAACTTCGCATCCATGCTTGGGTGGCCTAGCATCATACATTGGGGTCAGATCTGCTGGAAGGGTCCACAAGTCACTGGAGGGAACACACCAGTGTGTGTGCTTCTTTCATTGCTCACCCCCACAAACACACACACACACACACATACACACACACACACAGGTTTGCCCAACACCCACCCCATGAGGCCATTGACTCCTAGGTGTCATGAAGTTAGAGACACCCTGGAAAGGGTCGACCTGCGGAAACACAAAGACAAAGTCCGGCCTTCGGCGGTCTCCACAGCCAAAAAGAGCGTGCACATGCATATTTTGCACATTTACACGAGATCCCCAGGGACCCGCCTATCCCAGTGCACCACTTAGCACAGACGCCGATTTATACCCCACAGCCCCAGCGAACGCGGAGCCTAATCGCGTTTGTGTTCCCAGAGGTTTTGCTCCAGCTCCCTCTGAGACCACTTTAGCTGTACACGGCATCTGGGAAGGGGTTCAGGAACCGGTGGCTAAGGGGCTCGCCAGGGTAGAGAGAGAGAGCAGGTGCAGTAAACTAGGATCTGACCAGGTCTCCTGGTGACCATGTAGCCGCTGGCAATGGTATCAGAGGCTGGGATACACGGGCACTCCGGGGCAATCTCTGGATGCAGAAAAAAGGAGGAGAGGTAAACACAGGGGCAGAGACAGACGGGCACCAGCTCAGGCCCTTGGGGGGGGGGGGGGGTTTACACTCTCATTAGGTCACCAGGACCTGTGTAGACTAACAGAAACATGAAATGACGACTCCTTAATATAAACCTTAAAGGGCCAGCGAGCCGCAGAAGACCTTAAAGGGCCGCCACTCAGAATGCAAATGAAGTCGACAGTCTCGCAATAACAGACCAGACCGCACCCGCTCAGCCCAGGAGGAAACACTGAGGGTGAGACAGCCATGCTGAATGAGATGCACATGACCACAGAGACTTGTGCTGAGGACCAAATTATATGTGAGAAACCAACTCCCGCAACCATTGTACCCACTCTCAGTCCCAATTAATGAAAATAGTGCTGAACAGCAATTTCTGTGAAGCTGACCACACTTAAGACACTTGAACACGACCGTATTTTAATTACTCCCGAACAAGTAATTTGTCCAATTTTAAATGTAGCTAAAACCTTGGATATTTTAATACCTGTAGACAGCACAAGTCTTGTAAGGTATGTTGGGTTTTCCCCGAACCCGGGTTCGTGGAAGGACTCACACAGAGGCACAGGTAAAGATCAATGAAAACGTCAAACCTTTATTTTATGCACATTCGCGATAAGAGCAAATATATATATTTGGGAG
>JAACJT020000052.1:17290939-17314550 GCA_009936485.2 Gymnarchus niloticus | reverse complement strand
ACTCGATGAAACTCCGTAATCAAAAAAGTAAACCACATGTATTACAAGACAAATTACTCCCCCAATTCAATGACAGCCCAAATACGGGGGGGGGGGGTGAAGTTATTAGAAAGCTGGGAAGGAAAATTGACCTTCTTGTATTTGGAAGAAGGCATAAGTTTATCTGAGTAACCTTGCGTAGAGGACATATTCTTCCATTGTTCACCTTCTTACCTGGATGGCAGTGTTTCCCTCTAACCCAGAACTTCCCAGCTGAATCGCTTTGACCTTCGTTTCACCTCTGGAACATAAACTGATTCTTATCTCACATTATGAACATGATAATAAAGGTTCCAAAGGTTCCAAAGAAAGTCATTTTATGGTTATTGTTTAATCTAAATATCTATGAGGGAAAAGTGCTGCAAAAAATTCCAGTGTCATATTTCCAGTACAGCGGCCTGTTCCACAAAGTGGGTTTAACATATCCTATAGTTAAACCTGAATTCAGATTGGTGAAAACGGAAAGGTCGACTTCAGGGTTTGCTGATTCCCTGAATCTCCTTGGATTTCTTCAATCAGAATTCAGGTTCCACTACAGAATTTGTTAAACCCACTTTCTGGAATGGGCCCCAGGAAATGAATTCCAAGAAAAAGTGAAAGCTTGAGACAATCAGAGCAACAAATAATCGCATGGTATTTATTGCTCAGTTATGTGTAACATTAAATACAGTACATATTTGACCCCTTTCGTGCATGAATTATGACAATTCTTTTCCATTCTTCCTTCAGGATGAAAAAAATACTCTGAAGTGATTTTACTCCAGTTGTACTTTTTAGGCATGTATTGTCCTGCATGTATTTGAGTATTGCACTACAAGTAACACATCAAATTACCAATAAGACTGACAGTAAATCACAATTGAATCCTTTGCTCCTCTTGGGGCCACGTTCCCTAAAGAGGATATTGTACAGGACCTTAGATACCCTACTGGACTTTAATTGTACAGGACCTTACAAACCCTGCTGGACTCCAATGATATGGGACCCAATTCAATTTGAGCATATGTATACTGGTACTCTAACATCAGCATCAGCGCTCTTGCGTCTCTGGAGTATTGACGGGGTAATGTGGCTGCCCGTCGTGTTTTCGCTCTTGCCAGTCGCTCTTGCTCTGATTGCCCTCGTGTGTTACACCTGTAACTTGTGTTATTTAAGTCCGTGTCTCTCCTCAAGTCCTTTCCATACATTTGTTTGTGTCACCACCTGTCTCGTCTTTCTGCTTTCCGTTGTTTTCCTTGTGGAACCCACTGGTTATTTTTTTGGTGTCTATTATTAAATCTGTTTCCTACTTGCACTTGCATCCTCAGCTTCCTGGTTTTTTGGCCCTGTCAACTCTAGTCCGGTGTCCACTGTGACAGGTACACTACCTATGGCCAAAAAGGCTAGCCTCTCAGTACTAGTGGAGGGTTTTGTCCAGTGAAGGTCACTTCCTGAGACAGATGGTAATTCTTTAAGATAGTAAACACACCACCCTGCGATATCATGTCAGACATGTCTCTGATTTTATAAAATTATGCACTTTGTGTGATAGTCTAACAAAACTACAATTAAAAGTTGCCAAAGAAAAGATCGTTTTTTTCAGTGATTAGCTTTGAAAAGTTCTAAGATAACCATCAAGACAAACGACATCCTTTGGAGCAAAAAAATGCTGAGGTTAACAGTTTGAGCTCCAGCCAAGAGGAAGTCTTTAGAAAAAGAAATACTTATAGACAACTGACCAGCAAGCAGTCAAATGAAAGGTGTCAGGCGCCTTCCACCTGTCAGTGGACCAGCCCAAAGGGTTTCATTACCCAACATCAGTACTGTGGACACACAATATGTCCTGCAGCTGTGCAGATGAAACCACAGCCGTGCAGAAAGAAGGGCAGGCTGGTTTATCGCTGGCTGTCAGCAGCATTTTGGTCACATGTCAGACCATACTAAATATGTAGTGGCTCTGCTCTTCTGAGAATTAAGGTCTCTGTGGCGAAATCTCAGTACTGTACCCTGATGTTACATAATAGTCTAGCGGGAAGAGGTCTCACTGAGTTCTGGCTGAGATTACTGAAGGCCGTCACTTACGGTAACTTTCAGTTTTCTTCCTCTAGATTCTTCCTGGGCCTAAGTAAACATGAAACGGCTCTACAATACCTCTTGGGGTAGAAATCAACTCCGTAGGAAAAAGACTACCACGAACCTGCTAGGGCACCAGTCTGATGATCAAAACTTTGTTTGCTGTTCTGTTTTTACCGGATTTGCTTTCATTTCATCTTCCTTCTCCAAAGGACTTCCTCCTGTGAGTGCTTAACAGGAAAATATAGGATACCGTGTAATAATATTAAAATTAGAACAGATTAAAATAAAATTATAATCCATAACCGCACCTGAGCTTCCAATTTGCTCAGCTTATAAAATGTGTCCTATTGCAGGTACAGAATTAATTCATTTAAGGTCCTCTTCAAATATTCTGTATGACAGCCTTGTGAGCTGTCAGGGTGGCCCGATGAATCATTCGCTGACAGAGATTACATATGGAAGACTCACACGTTTCCGGGCTTCTATATTTCGTAGCACAGTGACGCGATTTCATAGAGATCAGCGTTTCTGCAAACTGTCTGGGCTTCCTGTTCTGAATGAAAAGACGTCTGGTCAGGGTGCTCCATGACTTGTAGCATCTATCCCAAGCCCATAAAGCAGGCAATGGTGGCCATGAACAAACACATTGTGTACCCACTCGAGGATGCTAATGGGAAGAGCCTAGCATACTGCAGGTCAACCTGGGGGCTGTGGCCTTCAGACTATGTAGTCACTGGCCAGTCTTAGCCATCTTCTCCAGGATCTGTGACCATCTTGCCAACGAGAGGCGTCAGAGCCTGCCATAGGCAGGTTCCTCACGTACAGGAATACCTTGGAGTGACTGAGCGGCCTGCTTCAGAGCAGCGGGACGACGCTTAGTGTGTGATGCTTTATCCCCTTCTGTAGGCTTTAGAAATCGCTGCTGAAGTACACTTACGGCACATCCCAAGGTTGACTTTGCAGATGTGTTTGCGTTTCAGGGAGGAGTTCCACAATCTGAGAGCAGTCCAGGAAGCGTTCAGTTCTAAATGTGACTGTTTATGAGCATGCTAATCTCCAGGTGGTGGTTATTTCTGGTGCAGCCAGAAAAAAGCAAGCATATGGCAGAGGAAAATAATGGACAAAATGACAGTAGAAGAGGAACGTCTGTAATAAGTTGAGACACACACGAATGTGCAGTCAGGATGGTGTCCCAGTTACTCCCACTCAGTGGCCACTCCGTCTAGCTGACAGGTGGCCCAGGACGTGTTGCAGCACCTGTCAAAGTTCAGCACTAGTGCTGTGGAAAGCCGGCCCCAGGCCCACCCCTAATCGTCCACCACTGGCCGGCCCCAGTGAAGCCTGGGACTGTCAAGTAGGAGTGCCCCAGAAGACCCAAAGGGCTAGCACCCAAGCAACAAAGGGTCATTACACCTACCAGCAAGCATGAAGGTGCTATGAGTTGGTAGTACGGCAGGTACGCAACAGCCATGAGTACCGCTGGCTCCAGTGCATCTTCCTTCCCATCTTGCCACAGATGAGCCCAGTGCCACTTAAAGGACCCCAACCCCATCTGCACCCTCGGCCCCCCAGAGCACCTCTCAAGGTGCACCCTCTCGAGGCTGCTGAGGGTGAACCTTGCCGTTACTATTGTGTGTACGAGCTCACACCTAGCCACAGCACCAGAAGCTTCCAATATTTTTTTCAATCCAAAAAAATCAAGTCTGTAATAAACAGCAACCCTACACCAGAAATTCTAATCAAATTCATTGGCATTTGGTGTCTCCCCCTTCTTTGTCTCTCAGAGACACTCAGCTGTTTAATGATCTGTATTTAAGTACACATTAACCTGCCTCACAGCTCAGTGGATTATTATAAACATGACCCTCTTTACTTTGCAAAGAATTCAATTCCTAGCAACTAAACGGGAATCCTTTCTTTTGCGAACAAACACCAGGAGTCTAACCAGATAAACCGGTTTAGTTTTAACCATCCGAAAGCAATGCACCAATGCATGTTAAAAATAGTTTTTATGATTCATCGCCTTGGAGGCTGAGGTGGCAAAGTAATATAGGGGAAACTACAGAGATTTTCCTGAAAGGGGAAAAAGAGTGCAAACAGCAAAACCAGCTCTACGAGTGTCATCTCTGAAGCTTGTGCTGCACTGCATTTACAGGCAATCAAAAGAGAAAATCAGGTATCGGTGATTCCTGTTGTCTTTCGGGTGGCTCTTTAGCTGATGTCATGCATGTAAAACAGGACAGAAACAGACACACATCAGGGAACATGATTTAGCCTGGAGATCCCGAATCAAAACCCCGGACGAAATGAGACGTAATGAGAATCTCGTAGTGAGATACTTCCCAAGTTGCAGCCAATGATCTTACAAAACAAGACCGTAAGCTCTCAGCTTGTGCACCATGTCAAAATAATCGGTAAGACAAATCAGTCAAATATCGGTGTGCAGATAACAAGTGAGAGAACCTGATGTAAGCATTAAATGTAACCTGAAAGTAACTGGGGTACAGTTTTTGGCTAATTTTCTGTTCCTCTTCCAAGTAAAGGTTCTGCTCATTAACTCAGCCTAAATGTTTATCTAAATGTCTTTTTTTAGTACGATGAACTTGTTAATAGTGCTGTGCATTATTAACGAAAACGCTGGTTGAAAAAAATTCCATGCAGTCAATAGTATTACCGGGTAAAATCTCCCTTCACAGAGATACACTTCCTGAGTCTCGTCCCCTCTACCTTCAGTGAGTGTTTACCATTATGGGATGTCAAGACTCTCAGGTCTGTGTCTTTTAGAGGTCAGTGAAACTGCTGCCTTCTCTTGACAGCTGCCATGTTACCGGGCTCAGATTTTCACGTGGGTCGCATTTGTGGAAAACACGCGGCGATAAGTGGCAGCTGCACTGACAGCCTGCCCTGGCGATGTGGCTGAGATTTACGGTAGCACAAACGCTGCCAGTGACCTAAATAGAAGGCAGTTTGCTGGAGGCCCCGCGGTGAACAGTGTGTGTGGATACATTGTACGTTTTTGCCTCTCCGTGAGAACGGTGGGCTGCATGCTTACATGTACTCCATGTTTTTCAATGCTGTCAGTTAACGAGTTCTAGCTTTTCAGCATCTTGTTGCATGGCGGGCAAGCAGCCCAGTGTCTCCCTGTTCACCTCTCCCGCATCACATCGGCCACGCTGTTCCTCATGAAGGGGTCAGAGCTTATTTGCTTGGCATCTTCATTACTCACCTCATCGTTCACTTGTTCATCACAAATAAGACCAGATCTGCAATAAAATGTGTATATATAAAACATGTATGTTCCGGCTTGTTTACTCAAATAAAATACAATTCATATGTTGTACTTGTAATTTATAAGGACTAGCATCCAATCCGTGTTTGAAAATCCTTGACACCATAAGCTGCAGCTTCGTAAACATCATGTACAGACGTGTTTACCCGCACTCTGACAATCCAGGCAGAATGAAGGCTGAGAAACGGGCGAGCATCAGAGTCTGGACAAGGCAGACTAGGGTGCAACGCTGCAGTGAAACAATGCATTGAAACCAACAGTCGACGTTAACGCGTTAGCGCAGTCTCCGTTAGCGCTTCGTACACCTGCCGTAAGCGGTGAGCTGCCCAGACGAAGCAGCCCTTCCATCGAACGGCTGATTTAGCGCTGATTAGCATTATGGCCGACGACTTGGGTCTAGGCCGTAGCATTTGTAATTAACCGCCACTGCTAAGAGCGGGCAGCTTACTGGCAGGCTGAAGGTTGGGGGGGGGAGGGGAGCATCGATGTGGGAGTTATTTTGGAGCTGGCAGGAGCATAGTGGTGCTTAGATTAGCCCTGGCCATTGAGCCATCTGTGAGAGCAGTGGGACAGCTGACACACAGCTGATGGGCCCCCTACGGTTCAGCCATCACTGCTGTACAGTCTGACCACATGGCTCCCTCTGTTCCATTACAGGCGGATGCATGAAATATAAAGAACCCACCCCCACTGAAATCAGCACAAAAAGGCTCGATCGCAGTATGTATTATTTCAGCCGCCACCCGGGCAACACAAATAGGCCCTTCAAAAGACTTCCTGTTACGATGATGACACGCTTTTAGCTCTGCGTCCGTGACACTCCCTCAGCGTTGAGATTTATACGGCCCATTAATGTTTCGGCAGGCTTCGCGACAGGCAGTTGCTGAATCAGACGGTGCAAAGTACACAAGAGCAAAGACACTTTCGCTTGCGTAGTGCAGCCTGACCAGTGATCTCGCAGCTCCTTAACGGCACGCTTGCTGTCTTAAGTTCATAGACAGCTTTAAAGAGGTCAGTCACCGAATGACCCAATACCTTCACTTGTAGAAACAACGAAAGGTTATTGGAATGCATAAATCTTATCTTGTGTCCTCTGGTTTGCTTATTGACAATCCAATATTTTTTGTCCATTAATATTGCTGTCTAATCCCTGTAAGTGCCAATAAAATCCACTCCGTGTGAGTGTCACTAGACATGGTAAACCAGCAGGTATTCAATGTATTCCTCTCATCTCTAAGACACTGTCAGGCACAGAGCCTTAGTGGACCTACAGCCCTGGGTAAAAGAGAACACTTCGCTTTGAACTCACTCTCAAACTCATTTCCAATCTGCTGCAAAACAAGATGGAAACGAGAGCACAAATGTATATATTTGGGGTAATATTTAATCCAGAAATTAATCCAGATCAGTGACTGATGTAGGTTGCCTAAAACAATCGCACAGGCCGGACATAATAAAAAAAAAAATAATGACAAATCTGGTAGCTGTTAGTCTCCAGAGCATGTAAATACCGCCCTTACCCCATCGCCATGGTGATTTGGGCTAACTGGCTGACGATGTGACTAGGGAAATGCATGGTCTGAGGCAATCGAGCACAGCAGCCTTCACAGGTAAGCAGTGCTAGGTTTTAACCTCACAACGTTCTACGGTGGTTCAGAACAGGTGTGACTCCACTTGGAAGAGAAGAAGGTGTGTTGTTCTGTATGTCAGTAAAAAAAGGGTATCATTTTGGCATAGCTGTAAACAGATATGCGATTTAATGTATCAATACATTTGTGTGTGCTTCAATGCCAGAGTAAAAAACCAGTAAGGTTTAGTAGAAGTCAACAAGCTCCCCATAGGTGGCCAAGGTTTACACAGGCATGCTGGTGCTAATCTCAAGCCCATACCTAACCCTGGGTGTGTTGAAGAACCTGCAACACCGCCGGCTCAGTCTGCCAGCCAGAGCCACCCTCCGTGACCAGGGGCAGAACGACATCATGGCACCATGAAGAGCATTGAACCTCGCTGGGTTCTGCTGTGAGACATACATGGTCCGGTAGGTAATGAGGTCAGAGGCACCTTGATCAAACTCAGAATTTCAAGATTTGCTGAGCATTCTGGCCACACTTTCACTGACCTCCTGGTGACGTTTTCACCTTTGCTACGTCAGCGGTCTACTCCTACCCAGAGCTAAGACTCATCTCCTTCATGTGTGACCTGTGCGGACACGTTTCCCGAACAGTGAGGGCATACCAAAGTTAAACCGAATTCCGACATATCCATAGGCTACCCTTTACAGCGTCAACTTTCCCCGCAGCAGAAACCTATTTCACATTACCCTGACGGTACCAACAGCACGCTGGGGATACAATCCAAGAGAGACAAATCCAGAGAGATGCAACTTGGGGTCAAAGCCGTTGAATTCACCCTAAAAAAAAACAGCCATACTCAGCTCACAGATTGCTGCTCCTGTCCATATTGCAAATCGTGCAGCAGCCAGAGCACTCGGAGACACGGGCCACATGCTGCAGAGCACTTCAGAAACATCCCGCTCGTTTTAAATAGCCTCTGTCTGTCTGCTAAGAAATGATGTAACGCGCCTTTGGCCAAACCAGACTGTGCTGAAAGCACATATATCTACACTGGGGGGGGGGGGTCTCATGAGGAATTAGGCGGAAACTTTCTCGGGCTTTTTAATCACGGCACTTCATGTCCAGTGTTAGATGGATGCAAAACGATTTCACCCAAGTGTAGGAAGTTTGCAGCCATCGAGTTCTTTTCACAGACAGAATTAGCTATGACTATGAAGTCAGTGCAGATGTCCGGGGGCAGCCTTCAGAAGAGGAGAACGTTATGAAACAAGAATTTAGACGTGTGCATCTTTCCTGCTTAGTGGGGAACAATTAGCCAAAATCAATTCTTTTCAGGTAATTTGCTGAGCATCACCAGGCTCACGAGCGAGCTCCTTTTTCTGGTGACCTTTAACCTGCTATAAAGGTCACAGTAGGGCAAGGCAGCAAGCTTGGATCATGACCAAGGCATTGTGGGAAATGTAGCAAAGCTGAAATACTTCTCCTGAGCCTGATCATTAGGATGAGAGAAACCTGGTAGCTGACTGTGAGCTCTCGCTGTTTCAGTGACACCCTGGGAGGCCATGTGAAGTCCAAATCCTCGAAAGATGACATCTTGACAGTTGGATGTATTCGATTTTACTTAGAGAACAGCTTTATGGAGGTAAAGCTTACCTTAGAGACACACAAAGTCCTCTTTTGCAGGATAAATGTTGCATGTGTAACAAAAAAAAATTGTCAATTCTGAAGAAAGTGCATCTGTTAAGGAGACACGGTGGTGAGTAACGAGCAGCAGTGATCTGATGTACCGACCCAAGGAGCCTGGCTCAACCCAAGAGGAACCTCTCAGCGATGAGTTTCATGATTCCTTGGCTGAGTGTGCATCCTGATCCCACCTACTGCGTGTTTCACTTGCCCTAAAACTAATAAAGTGATTCACATTCCATGATATTTAAGGCAGACTTTAAAACCCAGTTCCAGCACAATCTGTGAACCCGTCTGCCTTCACCTCACCAGGCTGGTTAAGTTGGTAGTTAATAAACTTTAGTTGCGTCAATATATTGGCAATGGGATAAATGTGAATATTCTTGACTTAGGGTTCTGCTGATTAAAGCATTTCCCACTGTTTATTTATAAATTTGTGTTAAAGCAGACAAGAATTTCCAGCGCACAGCAATCTTCAGTTTCAAGTTCTCATCACTACTAGTTGTAAGACTGCAGGAAAACCTAACCAATTACAAACTGCCCAGAAGTGGAGCTTCTCACATTTTTTTACACTGGGCCAGCTACACATGCTGAGAGGAAATAGAAGGCCGGCAGACTATTACAGAGGAGTCAGACAAGGAAGAAAAACATCTGAAGGTCCAACAGCAAATCCCCAGGTGATGAGATACACAAGCTGTGGGCTGCATAGCCTTTGCTTTTCACACACACACACACACACACACACACACACACACACACACACACACGCAGCTGCTGAAACGCTCGGGTAGGACTGCAGCCTTTCCCTCTCCATCTCCACCCCCCTTAAGTTGTTGACAACAGTGCTTGTTACCCGGGTTCACCTGGGACCAATCCCGACACCCCAGGCAGTGACAGGACCAGAGCAATGCCATGTGGGGGCTGGGCTCACGACTGTCATGTGAAAGGCAGTGAAAGATCCCTTGGGTTGAACATGCGCACACTCCCTGTGAGGACAGCTGAACATTTACCCAGCCTGCCTTTCCTGAGGGAATGAGAGGCTAGAGCTCCCTCCCCCATAGCCCTTACCAAAACTGCCTGTGTAAAAACAATACAACTACTGCGTTTAACCTTGTTTAACCTAACTAATTGCATAATGTACAAAAGCAGCTATCGGCACAATTTTGTGAGCTTTCGGCTTGAACGTGTTACTTTGAAAAGTGCTCGTTACGACTCCTCCCCCAGCACCTGGAAGGTCCTCTTACCGTTTATCCTACAGAAAGGCTCCTTATTGAGTCAGAGATGGACCAGATCCCTGAAACACAGGCTGCGTTAAGCCTGGAAAACTGATCCACTCCCAAGTAATGAATGCAATTATTGGTGTTGATGGGACCCGGCTGGTTTGTGTATTGCTTTTGGAAGCCCTTGAGTTGAAACCAGGCTCCCTTACTGTGGGTGAAGGCCGAATCTTGACATGACCCGGGCTGTCCATTGTCAATACGGTGCCATCCTGCAATGAGCTCCATTCACAACAGACAGCAAAAGGCGATGCAGTGACTGTTCAGGAGTATAATTCACTGTCTGCAACTGCGTGAACTAAGAGGGGATTATGACAGCAACGTACAACTCAAGGCCAAGCCAGCGAGAGTCAGCAGGAGTTAATGTTTTTAATACACGGTGTAAAACGCACACGGCTGACCTTTCCACTGGTGTTCTCGTAACACCGTGGGAGAGGAAGCTGTCTAATGCAGCTGTTTGACTCGGTGTAGCGAGAAAACTGAGCACCAAATAAGACGCCAGTTAATGAGGACCAAAGTGGGAACCCTGAAGAACAGTTCAAGTACATCCCTCTGAAAACCATGCCAAATAAATTAAACAAATCAGGTTCTACTGTAGTTTTTCCAGTTCTGCTGGGGTTCTAGTTTCACCATAATTCAAATAATACACAAAACACAGACAACACGACCGTGCTGGAATGTCACAGTCGCCACAAGCTGTGCGTGAAGGTTCGAAGGCCCCACTGCCACTATAGCTGCCCGGCTCCGCCCCCACGTGACCCAGCACAGGGCTCATTCACAGCCTCGGTAGACTCTTCCGTTTTTTACAGCACCAACAGACGCTACACTCTGTCCCTGCCGAGCGAGCAGATCTCACTCAGCGAGAGAAACCGCGTGATTCACGCAGACTGGCTGCATTTCTGTCCACAATTATGCAACCTGATGGAAGTCACCCCTTTAGGACTGATTCTCCACGTTCCTAAGATAACAGAGAGGGGTGTGTATGTGCGAGTACATAGGTTTTTAATTAGCGCAGAACGGAAAGTTCTGCACTACTGTTGCCATCCATGCAGTTTCGGTTTCTTCAACGCCACGTGGTCCTCTCAGCTGCAGCATTAGAGGCACATCCTGTGGGCGTCGATGCTCCAACAGCTGCTCGAGTCACGGCCATGCTAACCGGGCCAGAGCCCAGTACAGAACACCATGGAGAACCAGCTGGTGTCTACACATCACTAGCATTAGCTGTTGGTACCGGCCCACCGGCGTGCCGGAGTTAAAGTGAAGGGAATGCAAACGGGGCAGCGTGCACCGACTCTGCTTGGCCAGAATAGATCGGGCGGTGCTAAGCCGGGGGCCTGCTTTTTCCCATGGCACCAGGACAGCGAGGCCTGGGAGCTTTCGCCGCTCCTCCTCGACTGCTACCAGAACATTCATCTGTGGTCAGTCAAGCTGTGAAACAGGACTTTTAAAGGAGATTAAAGCGACATTTGTGGATGGTTCATCGATCCTTCACATAGAAGTGGCCGCATGATGGAGTCCCTTTAGCTGTGAGGCTGAGAGAATGACTTGTTAAACATTAATAACACTACGTAACACAAATGTTGTTCCTGGATAGTGTGTGTTCTTAATTGCGTCTGTTGTTAAAGTGTAGAAAATGACCGTTATTCCCTTCAGACTTTGCATTTGTGACCTGGATAATGAAATGCAATGTAATTGACTCTCACGTATCGGCCCCCAATTACCCAAAAAAGCAAAGCAAAATTTGAAGAGAAAAACAGGTCTCTTCCATTTACTTAAGGCATAAGGAATTGGGAAATAAGACATTTTCCCCAGGAACAAGAAAAAGTAAAAAATTTTGTTACATATTGAATCTGTTTACCCGCCTAAATCTGAGAGTTCATCGGGATTTCTCAAAGTCTCGTATTACACATTTATTGGTCACTCCCTTGATTGAGTCACACAATTATTATCCATAATTATGTGAAACCTCCCGATGAAATCTGCTCTCTTTTGGTACAGGACGTGCAATCAGAGTACCTAAAGTCTATGCCTAGTGTACAGACTTCAAAACTGTCATGGTTGAAGGCCACTTGTAAAGTATTTCTTGCAACACAATCATAGATGCAATATCTGCCCATAGGTGGTCTTTCATAATATAGACCGGATTCTCACGGAGGATTAGGAACACAGAGGGAAACGGGGATTAGGGCTTGTCAACAAGAACAAATTAACTCACTGCAAATTCCTCTTCCCTCAGTTCAGCACCATCCGCAACAGTAAATAGGCTGGGTTTGAACAGTTTGAGATAACTCGAAAGATTTCAACCTCCAGCACAATCTTGGACCACACAGGGTTAGGGTTAGGGTCAGGGTTAGGTGTGCAACCTGCTGCATGCGAGCACTAGACACGCAGAAACTCTCTGCGCGAGTTAGATCAGAGCTACACATGATGTTGCCATGAGGAAGGCTAGGCTCGGGTTCCAGTATGGGCTACAGAGCACACTGTTCACGTGTCATATTTTATTTCTGGTGAGGGTCAAGAGTCAAAATCTGTGTGCAAAAGGGCAGAGAGCAAGTCGAAATAATTTCAAAGCTTGCTTGAAATCCCTGGAGATTTTATGATCATCCACTCGAAAACAGACAAGCACATACCGCGTAAACTGGCTGAGCTTGAACCTCTAAGTGACCTTGTGAGCAACCTACAGCACTACAAGAGAAAAGCACCGTGGGAAATGTTTACTATGGGATTGGAGTAATATTTTAATATAATCATGCAATGAAATTTTACATTTATCCAAGAGCCGCCACACGCAGCGTTTGTAAAGATGGACATCGCTTTTATTTTTCCCAACCACGACAATAAAATTTAACAAGTGATCACAAAAAAAAAAATTATCAGCTGTACAATACATACAGTCATAAAACTGCCCCCCCAAGATGAAAACCCACCACAACACTTAGTGTTTAACACAGCATTTATCCAGAGGCATAAAAAGAAAAAAAAAACATCCTGAACAAAACCTGCAAAATTTCACATATATACATTTAACGTCATAGTGGCATAACACTAACAAGTCATTGGTTTCTTAATCAAAAGAGGAGTCTTGTACAGTAGCTGAGCTCCAGTTTCAGCAGAACGGCTAAGATGTGGCAGGAAGTACACTTGAAAATGTCCCTCCCATCAGCCACAAGCCTGACCCCAAGTCACACGATGGGCTCCTGACTTACCATGGATTTGAAGGTCATGCTGCTTCCACATCCGTAAGGAAACAATGGAGCAGGTTGAACAAAAGAAGTCTGCAGTCATGCTACATTGATTTAACTACATCGGGTGGTCAATAGACTCTATGCAGAGGCACAGTGTTAAGCTTTGCCCTGGAAGATTCTCATATTTGAACCTGCAGACAGGTACTCGAGAGTATGGCCGGAGTGACCGAGCTAATGGGAAGTCCTTTTATCAGGATTGTGAGGTGAAATCCATAGGTACCTTCCCATACAGGCATCAAGTCACAGGGAGGAATGCCCGTTTACATTCCAAATGCCCGGGGTTATAAACCAAAACATTGTGCCAAAACAAACTGAGGTAAGTTCTTGACATACGTTACTCCCCGCTCCCAGCTGATGTTACCAACGTAGATCTTACAGTCACCATTCTCTCACCGGGGAGAGAGCTCTGGGTAGCAAATGTAATACTGCTTAGCTTACAGAAATGAGTGTTTATTTCGGGTCGGATCTGAGTAATAATCAATCAGACTGCTCTGGCACAGGTAACCTTTTACTGGTAACTAGTTCAGGCTGATGGTTAAATATATATATAGTCATAGAAATATCCTTAGGAGATGAGGGGAGAGGACAGTGATGGAAACAGGGAGAATCTGTATAACCAAAAGGCACGTCGTACGAAACCCGAAGGGCACAATTTTACCTGTTACTGTAAATAGCCATAAAAGTGAAGCATAATGGGGCTTGTTGGGCAACCACGCACAGCAGCCCTTGAGACTGAAGGGTGAGTGAACCTCTGACCTACTGCAAAGGGCCCCAAATGAGGAGAGCCCCGCAAACGGGATTCCATATCCTCTTCATGACCAATAAGCCCTATCGGTGGAGCATCTTTCGCAGAAGTAACAGTGACACGCAAAAGGTAACGGGACATTCCACAGTCTCAATCCCGATAAATGCAGAACCTGGATGTGCTTTATGATTCATGTAGCAGTGGAATTTAACCTTTTTTTGATCCTGGGATCCAAATTACCATGACCGACTGCCTTCACGATCCACCAGCCTGAACGCTGACAAAGTCCCAAGCTAAATATTGAGGCTTTAAAAAAAAAGACTTCTCATACTTGTGGTGTCAAATGAGTACTGTAAAAGCAGTGATAGGTTAACATTTGTAAGATACACTTAAAATATGTAAATTGTATAAGCGATGGCGGCCATTATGCCCAAAGGCTCTCGGCATCCAGCCAAAGCTCTTTGGGACCCAAGTGGATCCCAAAGATCCAAGGTTAAATACCTCTTGCATACCCATACTAGCTCCTCTTGACGATAAAGAAATGTGTACAAACCCATAAAAACGTGCCAAAACTATTTTTGAAATTTGATTTCTTATACTCCTTTGACATGACTTACTAAGTTTTGAGAATGTATAAAGTTGAGCCTTTAGATTGAGGTCTGGCTTAAAAACTGAGATCATGCGTTGTGTAAAACCTCGTTTCAAAGGAATACAAAAGCTATGGCAATTACAAGGAAAAATATTTTTAAGCATTACTGCCCTTTTCCAAACACTTGTGAGCACACGCACAAAAAAAAAAAACATCATTCCAAATATTGCTCTGTTGAGGGATTAATAATACTTCAGCAAAACTCTACCCAAGTGTCTCCCCCGCAAACCATTTCCTTAGTGCCTTAATTTCGATCCTAAAAAGAGAGAGAAAATACACCAACCCAGCCCACACTCTAGTTGCATGGAGCCCAGACAACTAGTGATGGGACAAAGGAGGCTTTAAAACCTGTGGTGGGTGGGAGTATTCTGAACTAACCAATCAATGCTGGCGCCAAATACTGTCATCTGCATTAACTGGTTGTTTGGCGTATCCCACGGGTTTTGAAACCTGATTCGTCCCATTACTACCTACAACCACCTTCCCCATTCAATCCACCCGACGTGATGAGTTACCACACACAGGTTTCCGTTAAATCTGCGCATCGCTGCCGCTCGATTGCAAGTTACTGGTAACACAGAGCAGTTTCGAAAGCCACCACATGGGTCAACTAACACGGTTTAATTACGTTTTAAAAAAGTACCTTAATACAAAGGTAAAAGCACCAGATACATCGTTTGAAATACCCAACTGTAAAATATCATGGTTTGTTGTTGCTCACAGAATGAGCAGTTTGAGAAAGAGACCTGAGCCACAAGATAAGGGATACATTACTATAGAAAAGGCCCAGTGTCCACAGCCTCTCTCTGGACCATGTGCTGACATGGCATACAGATGCATCCATCACCTTATACCCATCTTCCAGCCAATAAGGAATGTTAAGACGATTTTAGGCACATACCAAAAGCACAATGTGAACAGATCTTAACGTCGAAACAAAGGATTCTGCACGTTTGTTTGTTTTTTTTTTTTCCTTTTTTAATTTTACTGCCCCTCCTCTACATTGCTTACATATTCTTGCCTATTGAAAATGCGCATTTCTCTCCCACAAACTGTTGGGAAGAATCATTGTTGAGCACATGGCGGTGTCCTTTTGCAACCTTAGCGTCAAAGAGGCACAAATACCATTAAAACCAGCAGCTACAAATATGAAATAGTTTACACAGGTTTGAGAAAGAAGCCATGGACAATCCTCCCCTCTTCATCAAGACCACAGCAGTGACAACCACCGTTGAGCTTGCTACGGCATTCCCCGACTCGGGATCCGGTAACACGATGGGCCAGATTGCATGAATGTTGGCAACATGAAACATTACATACAGTCCTGAGATAAGAACCTAGAAGTGTGGCTCCCTTTGAGACAATATTTTAAAAACCAAGGTGCAAAACAAAACCAACTACTGTATTACAAAGTGATCAGACATTTAAAAAAGCCTAAAACCTTCTCTCTCTCGCAAACACACACACACACACACACACACACACATAAAATTCAGTAGTAGTCACTGACAGGTCACTTCCCCTCTTTGTTCCTCCACCTGACTTCAGACAGAGGCTACTTCATTTTACAAAGTATAAATTACTAGATGGATCCAGTGCCAGCTCAGCTCACTAATTTTGGTAATACTGTCCTCTGTTGGATATTCCCATTAGCATCAGTGATCTGAGACAGGTTAGTCCTCAGTTTGGAGGCCGCGCTTGAGGGTGGAGGTAATTTAGAGACAGACGTTACGGTCCCAGAACCTTCCGGGATGGACTTCATAGGGACCTTGTCCCCAGCTGGGGGCTTTGGCAAGCGTCTCCTGAGCCAGGGGTGCCTCAAGGCTTGGTTGGGGGTCATGCGTAGAGAAGGGTCCCACTCTAGGCACTGCCTGAGGAAGTCCAAGAACAAGGGATCGTCACATCCCTTAAGGGCCGTCGACCACTCCTTGCTCCCTGGGGGGCCCCGGACCTTGCCCCGACGTGAGCGTCCTCCATTCAAAGCCACGGAGCCATCCGGCAAGGTGGTGACCGTGCAGTAACGGGGGTAACCCTTAGAACTCACAAAACTTTTGGCTCTCTTAGATGCATCCAGAAGCTTCTGGGATGGCATACCCAGAAGCTCAATGACACAAGCCAGCTGGTCCCCTTCGTCTTCCCCAGGCAGGAGAGGATACCCCGTCAGTAATTCCGCCAAGATGCAACCCAAGCTCCACATGTCAATTGGCATTCCATAGCGTGATCCTAGGATGACCTCTGGCGCTCGGTAGAAGCGGGACTGGATATACGTGTACACCCGCTGGTGTTCATAGCAGCTGGAACCGAAATCGATTACTTTTATACCACTGCGGCCTTGCTGTTTGAGCAGGATGTTCTCGGGTTTAAGGTCACAGTGGATGATCCGATTCTTGTGCAAGGAGTCCAGGCACTGAAGAATGGAGTGCGCAAACTTACGTACCAGCGGCAGACTGAAGCCCTGAAACTTGTTTTTCTTGATGAGCTCATAAAGGTTCATGCTGAGCAGTTCAAAGGTCATGCAGATGTGGTTGCGGAACGTGAAGTGCTCCAGCATGTGGACGACGTTCATGGTGGAATCCTTGTCCTGTTTGCGCAGGTGCTCCAGGATGCGGATCTCCTCTGCCGCCTGCCGGTGGAAGCGCTTCTCATTGCGCACCATCTTGAGTGCCACCTGTTGATGTGTTTTGTGATCAAAGGCCTTCACCACCTGGCCAAAGCTGCCCTTGCCGATGACCTTGAGCACCTCATAGCGATAGGCGACATGGTCATGAGGCACATGGATGTAGGAGCCCTGGTCATCATCGTAGCCGTTGTTGTTGGAGCCCCCAACCACACCCGGCCTCTTCTTGGCATTAGGACCCACAAAACAGATCTCCGTGTAGTTGAATATCTCATGGTGCTCAAAGGCCGTCAACTTGGAAACGTACTGCTTCATGGCCTGCTCCGGAGTCATGGAGGTAGGTCTGGCTTTGCTGTCAGACGACTTAAGAGAGTTTGAGCTGCCCTGCCGACAGAGCATGCCATCTTGCACCCTATCCTGCACTGGGAGGCCCCCCCGGCCAATGGGGGCCAGACCATTGGGCTGTGCCGTCAACACTGCCCGTTTGTTGCTGTTCTCCTCAAAAAGCTGCTGAACCTGGGTCTGCTGGTGGTTGCCGACGTGCAAGTGGTCATTCATTGTGTGCCGGGAGCTTCCAACCTGGATGAAAGACAGCCAAACATTAGGACAACAGCTCCAACGCATTCATCTAAAGAACAGCAGATCACAAAAATGACGAGGCCCACGGGTGCCGACGGTAAGACTTGATACAGTTAGGAAAAATAAAAACAAGAGAGTTTACGCCAGCTCTTTTCTCCAAGAAATGCAGGTGTCTGAGGCATGCAGTAATGTGGGAGTCTACAATTCAGTTGTGTTATGCAACTCGTCCCGGGGACTCCATGTTCACAGTTTAAAATGTTCTCTTCATCAAAAAAAAAAAAAAAGTGGCCTGTATATGTACGGAGCTTTAGTGGTAACAACTGTGTGCTTTCACCAGACGTTTAAAAGCCAACCAGACTCAAAACACACACTTTCTAGATAATGCCCTACTTCCTCAAAGTCAAAAGTTTTCAAAGACTTTATTACCTCCATATCTTGTTAAAAAAACACATATCCTGTGGTTTCTGTCATCAGACAACCTGTTTCCTGGACTGGGTTAGAGAGGATACGCAGCAGTGGTGGCCTCAGAGGCCACCATATCCAGTGGACGATCTTCATACCGTCTGAGGCACTCGAGATCATTTAATTCGCATTAAAATTTAAATCTCCTCCTGGCTTCGGTGTCTCCCTACATTTCAGTCCATCGCTTACAGGCTGCCAAATAGCATATCTGGCTGTCCTGGCAGGAAAATCAGAGCGCTACAAAATTCTAGCTTTCTATCTGGATTTCAGAGTATACTAGAATATACCTTATTTGGCCAATGGACCATTCCAAGACAGGGACGGCTGAGGGAGAGTCTCCGATTTGACAGTTCCTACACTATACATGCATGATTGGGACGGCTTGTATTTTGAAGTATACTTTCCCTCCCTACCCCCCCTTCAATCAATGAACCACCACAAAGGTTACATAGAATCCATGTGCTGCTATTCATAACCAAGGCCATACCTAGCTAACAAGAGGAGCTCAGTCAGCTGACACAGTAACCCATGCGTTTGGTGTGGAAGACAGGCGGTCATCCTAAAGAATGCTGAATATTAAACAGTCTGACAACCGAGCAGTGTCCATGTCCAAAGTTATGTCTTAAGAACATCATTCCACGGAGCTTCAGTCCTATCTAAGGAGGAATGAGGGAGACGTTGCAATTGTAAACCCTAGTAGAGCCAAGGCAGAGGGACTTTTGAAGCCCCTGACTGTAACACACTACAGTTCTGATAGAAACAGTACAAATTCTTACGATCCAATAATATCTGTGAATTAAGAACCACCGAAAGAAAAAGAGAATGAAAAGGGGGGAGGGGGGAACAAATTACTAAGGTCTATGCTATACTGACTAATAACAGACAGAAATAAAGGGTCCCCGTTCAAGCTTAGTGACTGGGTAGGCACTTAAGAGTCAAGTAAGGGGGAGGAGCTTGTAGAATTACTCCAAGATTAATATATTTTTTTGTCAGCCCTCAAGAAATGAGGGCACAAACATCAGCAGTTTTTATACATTATAACACACACACGGTTTCAAAAAAACTAAACCCTTTGAATTTTGGCAATAACTTTGCTGATCTTGAGCCGATTTCGATCATCTCTGCCAGAAATACACCTTAAGCTGTAATAAAATACACGTTATTTCCCACCACAACCGTTTCATGTATTGCCGCTGTACCTTGTAACACATGCAACAAATCTGACTAATGTACACAATGATAAACATTAGGATCAGAGAGCAAAGTCAGGGGTCAGTCAAGCCAAAAAACAGTGACATAACAAGTCATGCAGATACAGCGAATGTTCGAAGTGTTGGTCATTAGCTCTCACACAGACCCACAGTGATTCAGCTAAAAATGATCTAAATTGATTCAGGATCAACAAAGTTATTAGAAAAATAGAGAGAGTTTAGTTTTTCTGAAACCGTGTATCTGCACATACATCCGAAGTTGTCAATATGAATTTTACCTTTTCAGAGCTCAGGATTACTGAAGGACTATCAAGGATAGTCACACCAACACTCACTTATGGACTTACAACCCGCTCACAAGTGAGGACATAAAATGCAACAGTCAGTCTGAGCATCTGCCTTACAGAACCTGGGGGGAAGGGCGTCCATCCTGGGCACGTGGAGTGAAACTCTAGTAAGAACTTTATAATTTTATACAAATTTAAATTCCCCCACTGAAATTCTTTTGACTCAACCCTAAAAAGTTCTTCCCAGATTTCCACGTTTACACTCCACAGCAGCAGCATCATTAAGGTCAATCATTCGGGGTTCCTGTCCGAGATGATTTTTCTGTTTCTAAAAGTGAACAGAGTGTCATCCATTATTAGCAGATTGTGCGTCAAAACCTTAAATCAGAATCTAGACTTTCTAGGTAAATAAAATACTGCATACACATTTAAGGCAGATGTGTTATCCCCCCCCCCGACTTCCCACGGAGACATGCCCCTTCTTAACGTGAAACACCCACCATCAAAACTGATTGATTTTGAACCAGACGATGATTCAAAGCTGACTGTTCATTTCCATACATACAGCCACAGTACATCTGATTAGCAACAGTATTTGTCTTTGACTGTTTTGCCTCAAGATGAAAACAGGCAAACTAAGTCACTGACCCAACACCCGGTGTTAATGGCAAGTCATCTGTTAGCTAACATTAGCCAATCGGTAAATCCAGTGTCGTCAAAGCATTTGCTTGTCTAGTCATACGTGGACTATTATGTCTGTTCTTTTGGCCTTCAACATTAATGAAAACACTTTGGTATACGCAACCTTAGTGTTAGCCAAGACTGTTGTGTTATGGGATTTTTTTTTTTCTTTCCCAGCTGCTTATGGGTATCACATCTGAAGTAAGAAAATGATGAAGCAGACTAAAGACCAGACAAAATATATTAGGAAATATTTGGGAGTGATGATTTATTGTCAATCCCTCCCCCCAATTCCTAGGTCTTGGGTTTTTTTTCCTCTTACAAAAGATCTCCATTGTTCCCTAAACTGGTTCCTCAAATGTATTCCAGATTAAATCACTGACATTTCACTACACATTAAAGGTGTTATGATGTTTTTGAAACTATCCGTTCTGAGGAATAGCGTGAGATAATTTTGAATATTTAATGCTACCCTAAATGCCACTACAAAAGCCCGAGAAAAGCCCTGGATATTTTGTGATGTGACCCAAATATTATCATAACCCCAAAACGCCTCTGCTCCATGGGCAGAATCATCAACATGATGCAAACCAGACAAACTCAGTTCTGGAAAGCAAATTTGTTTTTAGTTTATATAAATTAACCCTTGAGAAAAAACAGCTGGCTGGAGAATGGTATCCAGCTCGCATTCATATTTTCTGATCAGTCTATACACTCGTTTAGTTGGGGTGACCATTGTGTCCTTTCTTCCCGGACATGTGCTCATTTTGGGACCTAAAAAATGCCTCCGGCCGGGATTTCTAAATGGCCAGAATGTTCCGGATTCAGTTTTAACTTTCTGCAGTCGATTTTCATTGTGTGCGGGTGTCCGTCTGCCCCATGCCACCATCTTGCCCCCAGCGTCCACTTTTTTTTTGACAGGCAAAATATGGTCACCCACTCCAGTACAACACAGAAGATAAAGCAGGGCTCAAAGATAGGCCCTACACACAACACAGCACATCCCCCGGGGGGGGGGGGGGACCCCAGCAATGAGAACTTGTTACATGGCGAGTTACTACGAGCAACACTTTGTGTTTTGGAAACAACTGTTGCCGTGTGTATCGAAACCAAAATTGAAGACTTCCGGTCGGCCGCTGGCGTGACGTCACGGCGCCTCTGATGTGGTCCGGCTGCGCTACACTGTAACGTTTAAAGCGAAACAGAAGCGCGGCCCCGGGAGCCAGCAGGGGCGGTGCAGATGTCCGGCGACGGCCCGTACCGTGATGGAGCTGGGCTTCTTCAGGGCTGGTAATGTGACGGGTGACGGCGGCTCGGATTCCCCCCCGGGGGAGGACTGCACCTGGCAACCGGCCTCGCCGCCCTTGGCTACGGCAGAGAGACACGGCGACACAGTCACGCCATGCATGATGCACACACTCGGTGTGTCACTTCACAGCAGCCTGTAGGTACGGATACGAAGGGCCATTTCCCCGGGAAAGCCCACCGATACGCGGCTAGTCTACCCTCACACACTTAAACCATCCCGCATATTAAATTTGGAACCAACCGAAAAAAACAAAACATAATAATACAGAGAGCAGGCACCCGTTCGCTTATCATCCCGTTGTGCATCATAAAACGGCAATAAATCGCAAGCTTTTCCGCAAAACACCAGAAGCTTGCCTTTATTTCCGAAGCGACGCCCCCTAGACATTTACGAAGAGGGAGGATCCGTGTGCCTCACGCCAGGGTAAAGCGATCAGAGACCCGCCACCCCGGCTGACAGCCGTCCCTGTCCCCCAGCTCCTTACCCGCTGGATAGACGGCAGCACACGGCTTCTTGGTTAACATGGCCGCTTGAGAGTCTCTCTCTCTCACACACACACACACACACACACACACACACACAAAAAAAAAAGCCCACTTCAGATCTTCCCCTCCTCCTCCTCCTCCTCCTCTTCCTCTCGCTGATCACCGGCTCTCTTACTCCAGTCAGCTACATCCAGACTTGAACGCTCGATCCCAGTCAGACAGGTAGCCCACGTAAACGTGGCCCGAAACACCAGCAGCATAGCTTTAAGGGACCAAGCAGAAGTTAGCAGGACTTTCAGCAGCCGCGACAATAGTGCCTCAGCTGGCCCCGGCCGCCTGCACCCAGCCCGGCACGGCACGGCACAGCCCTGCCCACAGGCGTGACGTCTGTCAAGCCCTGCTTATGAATACCGCCGGATCCTCCACCTCTCTGATGGGGGCCAAGACTGCAGCGCTACACACAGCCACTGGCACGAAATTACTGACATCCATTAATGCATCCTGTCACTTGGGTTTGCTTACAAGTCCTTGGATCAAATCTTTAGCTTCTTCTACTTTTTCTTCCTCCTCCTAATATTATTCCATCAATCCATCCGTCTTATAAGAGCTTATCCTGGACAGGGTCTCCAGGCCAGTACATAATGTTTTATGTGTAGTGATCAGTTCTTCTACGTTCCTATGTATGTATTTCTAATCTTGCTGGCTGTGTACGCTAACCCCACTAGAGGGCGTTGCACTGCACCATCTGGCATTTGCCTGCAGCGGGCATGCGCCTCCAGCACTGATGCTGATTATTGACTCTTTGGCGTGCCTATCTCATATTTCAGATTTTATATGTGAGGAGATTCCTTTGACCACTACCCTTGCTGCCTTCTGATCTGTTAAACCAGCAGTTTAGATTTCTGTTTTGGAGAATTGCGATGGATTTCGCTTGCGGGTTATATGAGATACACGGTACTGCTGTAGAGAACATGATGAGTCAACGACTCGACGTCATAATGGATTTTGAAGTCAGCCCGAAACTATCTGCTGCCTTAACTGCCCAGTTTGCCTGGAACAACAGGAACCGCACACCTGAAAAAATCACCACGCCTCTTGTAATCGTACTGCGCAAAACAGAGTCCCCTGTGGTGTTCCGTCACAGGGCACTCCAACACTGTTTTCACAGGTATCAAGACACACTGAAATGGAACCCCATATGAGCTGGGTGAGGCTGCACCATTAAACCCAAAGAAGCCAGTCTAGATATAAATACTGTATATAGATATACTGGCCATTCAGACTTTGGATTTGTGTGTCCCTATGTGCTTGTCATAGATAGAAACTGAACACTCAAAGGAACATTCTGTTGCCCCCTCCCCCCCCCCCCCCCCCCCCCCCCCCCCCGCCCCCCCCCCCCCCCCCCCCCCCCCCCCCCCGCCCTC
>JAACJT020000052.1:17262837-17286457 GCA_009936485.2 Gymnarchus niloticus | reverse complement strand
GCCTTTTAAATTTTGGTTTTTGTTGCCCCTTTGGTCTTTTCTAAAAAAAAAACTAAAACCCAAAAAAAAAATTTTTTTCCCCCCCCCCCCCCCCCCACTGCCTACCCCACAGGGTTCCTCAGTGCCTACAGCTCACACCGTGGAGGAATCCAGGTACAAACTAGCAGATCGTGACTTCCGATCATGAGACCACTGTTTGCCACATCACTGGTGAGTAGAGTATTACATAACGTAATAGTATTGGCAGACTGGCAGCATTCTGTAAATGGAATGTATCCAGTCATTGCATCCACAGATAATGTGTTCAGAGCCAGGCTTGCAAGACTTCCAGCGGATGCAGGTTCAGTTCGCTCTGTCCCAGACAGCTATATATACCTCAGAGGAGACGTGTTTTCGCGATGGGTTATGTTATGAAAACCACATTAAGAATCACAACACTGTATCATTTATTTGATGCTGCAGTGTTAAAACACTTTTTGTGAATAAATAAGTTGCAAGGCTTTGCAGCCATGCACACTGCAAGATGAGAGAATTCTTGATGTTGATTTTGCATTTCCTCCGTCGTATTTTGTTTTGTCCTTTTGTCAGACTCCATGCTTAGAAATGTGACAGTTTCCAAAAAAGTTCTACCATGCTGCATGTCTCCAGCTCTCCCCAGCATCGCCGAGCAGGGGGCATGTCATAACAGAACCGTTTTAGCAACACCTTCTGGTAGACCTCAGAAGCCACCATGCGTTGAACCGTGGTGGTGACACGGAGGTTCAGATAGGATGATCAAGACCTGATTTTGTGACGCATTGCACGATTTAATGCCTCCTGATTGTGGGGGTGCCCAGTAAAAGAGCTAGTTATTAAGCAGGACCGTGTCAAAAAATATGACCACTGCTTCGTCTAAGGATCAGGATCGGCTAGAAAGCAATGGCGGCATCAATGCTGGTGTTAGCCACGGACACCGACCATGCTCTCAGTCAGCCTGTTTACGACTTCACAGAAGAGGAAGGATCAGTCACTTCTGGCCCCTTAGCCTTATTTACTGCCCTTTCCTGTCCAGTCCCAAAAGTTCCTCTGGGTTCCATTTAGGGACCCCACGTCTGCCGCTGAATGGCAGTCCTGCTTCAGGGATGCAGGTTCCACTGTCTACCACAGCTACCTTCTAGCTTACAGCTCTACTACATTCCCACAGCGGCACTACAATTCCCCTCCCAGGACACCGGTGGTAGGGATAAATGTTCAGAGGCACAAAAGAACCCTGCATTCACAGATGCAGCAGGTTGATAGGTGGCGTTCTAACATCGGGGCAGGATAGAGGTACAAGAAAGCAATGCTCAGCCCAGTAAAAGACTTCATTAAGAATGTTCAACACTAAATGGAGTTACAGCTCACTTCGTGCACATGCTGACAAGCCCTAAGGCTGAATCGTAACTGTTGTAATCCAAACCACAAAACACAGCAAAACCAAAGTATTGCTTTGAAAGTCCCTTAAAGCATCACTGAGTTTAAACCCAAACAAGGTGGTTAGCCAAGTCAGGGTCAGTTTGGTTTCATTGCTTAAGACATGTGCAGGAAAAGGATTAATGACCAATTGTCATGGTAACAAAAGATATTACTCAGGCCCATCTAAGTGCCATAACACTACGTCCTGCTGGCTCCCAAGAGATGAGGCGGAAAACAATCCCTCTCCTCTCATCATGGACTTACCCTAACGTCTGCTGATCCTCAAAGCTTAGTAACAGCACGCTGTAACACCACTGAGTGCTTCACCAGCTGTTTTTAGAAATGTCTAAAGTACCTGTAAGCCTCCTCCCACTGCTGTAGGGTATTTGACATGAGAATAATTTGGCTCATAATCAACTGATTCATGCTTTCCAAAGAAACGTCTGAAATCAAGTCATTTGCTAACAACTTTAGGCTTTTCCACCCTTCACTTCTGGGATTCTAAAGTTTCAAATGCTGCACAACTAGTTCAATTTTTAGTGTCTACGGATATGTATGGGTGAGCACAGTATAAACAGGCAAGCTAAAAATAAATCCTCTCACGGAGAGTCGGAAGGAAGAACAACTACTGCCTAGGTACTCATACATCCTCTGCCTTTATCTGGCGTGGGTTCATTATCCTGTTAATGAAACTGATCAACATGATCAACTGACACTTAAAGCAAGCTTGAAATGTTTAGTTCCCAATTAAATATGAGTAGCTTGTAATGTGGTATCACTGCAAGGTGGTTTAATGATCAAAAGTATGTATAATTAATGCAGATTTCTTAGCATCGATGGAATACTTCATAGTTGGGACATTCAGGCTGCAGTGTCCCCAATCATACGGACAGCTGGAAGATCTGATCATCATATCATCGGATGGCTGAAACTTGTTTTTATTTCGAAGCCGCGCTCTGAATGACGGTGTAGAATGTCATTAGAACAAATGTATTTGCTCTTACAGATATGACCACATCCTATGAAAATTCACGCTGGGGTTCTATGGGCCTGTCAGCTACGTGGCTGTCAAACAGGCACGGTACACATGGGTGATCCTGGATGTGTACATGCGGCCACAAGCACACACTCTCACGTAAACACCGGTCTCCGTGTGGTTTCGTACACATGCCATTCCCATAGTGCGTCACGTGGACACTCAGTTTCCCCGGGGATATTTTTGACGTCTTGGAACACAGCGAAATATCCGGCAATCCGAGCATGCTCCTTCAGCTGATACAGGATTAAAATTCATACATAAAATTGCTCCTGTCCTCTGTTTCCGCACTTCCACTGTGCATCGCCCAATACAAAGACGATAAATATAGAGCAGGACCGTTCCCGTCAGTTATACTGTCATAAACTCACCCACATCACACACATTTAGCAGAGTTTATTTTAGCCATCATGTCGTGGGTGCTGAGAAAATTCTGCAGACCTGGTACCATTGGTGCACACTATATTTAACACTAATCATAAGTCAGAGTTTTCCGGCAGTTTCCTCGGTGTGGATGGCAGCTCTCGGTTTTGAGTGTCAACGAAAGGCGACACCGTCTACGAAAAGGTCAGGATGCCTCACGGACACTTATTATCTAACTTCCATTACGTATATTATTCATAAGTTACATCAAAACACTGATGGGTTTGTTTGTAGTTCAGCATTTCTGATAGCACTGCTCACAAAGCAAAGAAAGAGCTTCACCGTGTGAAAGCTCATCACTAATGCATTATTTCACAATGACAGCCCTTTTCATCCAAACTCCTGGACAGTTTTAGATCCACGGAGCAGACTGCTGTGTCTACTTGCTTCTACAATGACACCCAGCTGATGAGGCTTCACCTGTGCATTGAATCAGTCATTCCAATACAGTTTTTTATTCAAAACCTTTATTATACATCAGTTAAAAAGAAATACGATAAAACAACTGGAATCTATCAAAAAAAAAAAAATTCTTTCTTCAGTCACTCCAATGCAGTGCCCACACAATGGAAACAGCTCCTGCAGGCAAACCCCGGAGCCCACAGACTGAATACTGCACTTACATCTACAAATGGTGAATGGTGCTCACCTTTACACCGACCATGTTAATTGTTATTCAGTGCCTGTCTAGCTACAGATGGTGAGACTTTTCCCCAGGATCCTACATGAGATAGAAAACAAGTCCAACGTTGCAAGATCTAAGATCTTTTCTCATCTGGATCTAAAGCTGACTTCCATCCCACAATGCATCACTATTTTCTCAAAGGGCACACCGGGAAAGATTACTGCACAAGTACAGAGTGTCCCTTTAAAATGAACGTGAACGACAAGCAAAAATAACAGAGTAATGGGACACACTTTGCAGGCATTGTGCTGTATAAACTCTTGTGGAATTTCAATATCATGAGTATAATTTCTTGGAACTTGGTAAACAAAAAATCCACATCAACAGCCTGAATTCCAGGCACATGTACATTTTCTGTGCAAATGTACCGTGCAGCGGATCAGTGTGTGTAAACAACTGGATTACTGTTATAGTTTGCAGGAGAAACAATATCCTCTGAGTTTTGTTGTCCAACCCGTATAAACAGCATGACTGGCTGACAGTGTGATGCATTTTGTGAGCCCAAATTGTGATTTTTTTTTCAATGCCAAAAGTCTGGAATGGAATCGAATGAAAGCGTTAACATCTTATTTAAAAGCTCAGAGGGATGAATGTGTCAGGAAGATAGTTCCTACCTGTTATCACCGTGTCCCACTCATGGCAGAGATGAATGGCCAGAACCTAATGGATGCTGAGGGAAATCGATACGCTCCTCAGACAGAATCAGTCTGCCCATTTGGGAAAGGCTCTGTCTGCTCATGAAGCAATTTATGCAGTATCACTTCGCCGAGTGGGATGCAGCTCTCTGAAAGAATTGAATTAACATCACCTGCTGGCTGATCCTCAAGATTCCTCTTTGGGTACGTCCGCCATGCCTGTCTGCCGGTGGGTTGACTGCTACGATCACGGGGCGTTCCCTTGTGTTTCACGGTGGCCTTTTTGGTTTTATTTAACCTTTACAGGCTTACTCACCCTGCCGAATATTGGATGTGGACTCTGGACGGTGTGCCTTTCCATCTTAAAGCAACATTCTCACACAATCACACACTACGAGCAATGCGAAGTCACATGGTCACCTGAGCACACAGTTTTGGACTGCATGTTTCTCCTTATAATAATAAATAATGAGGTAATAATAATGGATGTCCCAGCTTCTGTCTTTATCCGAGTTGGGATATATGATGAAGGAGCAGCCAACAGAACACAAACAGAGCAAAAAGCGTCTGGACTGTGTGTTCCATCTTGGCCTACAGCTGAAAAAGCACTTGCCAAAAAGTGAATTATGAAGGACATTCTGTCAGTTAGCAAGAGGAGCAGATTTACGCTAATCTCACAGATTATGTAAGCTTGTTTTGGCTGAAGGCAGAAGATAACTGTTGACTGAACTCTTAGGTGTCTAGAAATTTGTGTAGGTTTTACATAAATTTATGTTTCTGTATCGACGTTGTGCTATGCAATTATTATGGAGTGATGATATAACTTAGCAATATACCCATTGATATGTATGCTGGATGCATATAGTTGCATTGCCTCTGTTTGTCTTTTAAATAATCTGTTGCTCTTATATTGTGTGTGGGTGTCAGTGGCCAGCTTTGGACCTCACCATAGCGACTCATTCATAACTCATAATCCTGCTGGATTCAGGAGGTTAAAATAATCATGCAGGTGTCCTTTGATGACCTTCAGTGAGCATCAAGCTGTCAGGCTGACCTGAGTCTACTCTGGCTACATCAAAGTTGACTTCTTCATTAAATGACTTCTCTTTGGTCTTCTTCACTGCGATGCAAGGTAACTGTATAGCACAGACCCTTGGAAGACAAGACAGAGAAAGAACGATAGAAAGAGCTCCAAAACGGAGATGGGCAGATGACCAGGGATTCCAGACTGTCTGGATGAACGCAGCACCTGACGGTGAAATGTGCTTGCAGAACATTAGCGGGAACACTGCATGCTCAAGCCCTGCAACAAGGTGAGCTGACCTGGAACCACCTCAAGGTAACTCCAAGACTTGAAGAGTCACATAACATTTAGCAGCACTGATTGGCCATTAATTTGCACTAATGCAAAATGTCATCAGATTCAACAGCTTGAAATATCCCACTGTTATATTAGTATGGGAGGCTATAGATAGAAGCTAGACCTCCCAAAACCATCTGACTGTCATCTCTGACCTCAGCGTGAGATTATCCAAGATCAGAGTTAACCATCTGATTTGGCCTTTCCTTCCCTTGGTGTGGTGCTTATCTCTGTCAACAGATGGGTGGATGTGAAATTCGAGGTACAGATAAAAAGAACGACCAATGGGAGAGTAGAAAGGGCCAGACGTCCCTGACTTCACCCATTGGTTGTCATGTGGTGGAACATTAGCTGTCGACATATTGCTTTCCTTATGGAATTTACATGGATAATTTACTTAGCTGCAGTGACAAATGAAACTGTGCCAGCATGCAGCTAGTGAGCAGTTTGATTGCCGTGTAGACACAGAAAGGAAGCACCCATCCAGACACGTGAGAGCGACAGAGCCATGGGTGCGGACTGCCCGTCGTGTGAAATCGCACTCGGGAACGACAATGTCTGCTTTATTCCTGCCTGCATCCTGGCAGCCAACCGAAAGAGCTGGTCAGAGTCTGACAGAACAGGGTGCCCCCACTATAAAAAAAAAACAAAAAACAGCCAGTCGGATTTCAGGATGTTTTAAAAAGACTAGGGCAACTAGGGTCAAAACTCGGGTGTAACGTGACATAACTGAGCATTCAGTAAGATAATTACTGCAACCCAAGCATATGATAGCTATAATTAAATGTGGCCATAAGCATCAGAATAACCTCTGAGAAAATATCATGAATAATTCATTTTCTAAGTGTGAAAAATGTCTTTTCCCGCTCAATGTTGAATTTTGAAAGAGTAAAATCTATAATTAGAGCAGAAAGGAACCCAAGTAAGCTTTGGCGAGAAGAGCCATTATGGCAATGCTGTTAGAAGGACAGAAGGTCACGGGTTCACGCCTCGTGGCCAAAGGTAACATGAACCACCGAGGCTAATAAGCAGCAATAAGCCCTTCAACCGTGGGCTCGTCTTACCGTTACGTCCCAAAAGCCAGAACTGCGGCTCCTTCCCGCCAGCAGCCTTAAACCTGCATAACGTCTCTTCCCAACAGAGCCGCAGCCACGCCTGCCAACTGTAATTGGACTTCATTCTGAGTCAGCGCCGACATCATTGATGGTCAGTCTAGGTAAACGTAGGCATCCGAAAATCAGCAGTCTGGTTGTCTGTCAGTCTAATCTAAAATGCTGTTATCCCCAAACCACACAAAGTTTGCACCTGAGCAGTCGCATATAATTACCATTCTGCTGCCAATGGTCCTTGTTGCAGCTGCCCGATTTTAAGGAGTTCTTATCAATAATCAAATACTGATACAGAAGCAGGCTCCAAGAGTATTCCAAGAGTGCCCTCTAATGGAGGTTTGACAAACCCAAAGCAAAAATCATCATGAAATTCTGTTTTAGACGGGTGCTCACAAACATGTATTGACGTGTCATCCAGGGTGTTCTTCAGCCTTGTTCCCTGTGCTGCCTGGAGCAGGCTTCAGGTCCCCCTGTAAAACAGACTAGCATAAGTTGGATGACTGGTCAAAGGAATGCGTTCAGCAGGATTACATGTGTGTAATCCCAGGCAACTCCAGACACTTTTACTGACTTGATAAAGCTAGCAACTTCTCCTTCAGTTAAAAATATTTTTTAAATATAGCAGAGGAGAAAAGATATTTAGTTGTTGATTGAAAAAACCAAGCCGAAAAAAGACTGTACACATACTGAGCAAGCTTGCATTTAACCTTATATAATCCATACAAATAGGTGGATATTAACTGTTCACAAACCCACACAATAAAAATTAACAATGACTGTTGAACAAGAAAACTAACCACAACTAATATGAATTTCTAAGGATAGAAACTAAAATTTATGACACCATGAACGTTCATTAGCACAGAGAGAGCCAGTTAAACTAAAGGATAACAATTCTACTGATTTAAACAGCTATTTTCACAATATGAAAGTGAGTAATGAAGGCAGAGGTATTTAGAACCACTTAGAACCATCTAGACCCTTGATTTAGCCCCGTCTCCACCAGGTTCCATTGTAAAATTGTCATACTTCAGTCAGGGTTTTGCAGTGCAATTGCAGGCGAACGCCAAACCAAGCATACTTCATACAGCAACATCCTGTTAGCTGTTTGCTGCTACAAACGTCACCGTCCAACGATTTAAGGCTCACGCAACTACAGGAAATATATTATCAGTCCAGAAAACTGTAGTGGTTACACTGTTATATTTGAACATCGATAAAAAATTCTAAAAAGCACCTATGAATTGTAACAAAGTACTTAGACATGGCTGAGTCCTTGAAATACTTCCTCCGGCCAGATAGGCTCTGCAGGTTCCTGGAGTGGGCCCGCCCTGGGCAATATCTGTATGGTAACCTTGTAGACTTAATGGCTGGATGCCCACAGCCATTTTCCTGAAGTTTACATTACTAACCTAACAGACATTTCTCTGCATGCTAATGTTTGCAGAATAGTTTATATGTAATCTTTAAACATTCCGAAGTTAACACATAATCCCTAGCCAGCCAATTTGACAGGGTTTTTTTTCTGGAAAGAGCAACAAGGAGCTGTTCACAGAGAGCAGTCCTACACGGTCCTAATGTTGGAATGCCACTTTCCCAGGAATGTGAGGAATGTAGTCCCACAGCAGGGGGCCAGGAGTCCTTGACTGGCCAAACCACTGGGGCAGAACACCTTGCCTCCAGTGCAGCTACTTAGAGCCGTAGAGGAGAAAGCAGGCAGTGCAGACCCACAGAGGCCTATCCCCCATAAGGAGTCTGGCTAAAGATCACCCAAGGAATCACCTGCCACAATGTTCACAGTTCACGGTCTATCTTGGTCACATGACATATTCCGGCGCGATACTACCTTTACGGTACAAGAGTACTCACAACGTGTTTCCCAGCGAGAAACAGAGGCACAGAAATGGTGAATTAATTTAGCTCTTTAATGATATGATGTATGCGAAAATAAATCTGTTAGGCAGGTAGATAAACCTCTGTCGTCACACAAATTGTGTAAACATTTAGGTATCAGTTTTAGAAAGATGACAATTTCCTTACGTCAGCAGTAACCACATATAACACACGTTTGACAGAACTTGATTAAGATAATGTAAAAAACTGCCCTAAAGCGAAGCACTCCAAAACAATGAAGCTGTCAGCCAAAGTGTAACAAGCCTGGTGTGAAACATTAATCACTGAGCTAGTGAAAATTCCAGTTCTGGACAGTTCTTAGCTGGGGGGTCTAAGACTGAGGTTTAGCAGTAGGGATTTAGGAGGGTTAGGTTTGAAAAATATTGCCCAGGATTGGAGGATAGAGTTAGGGAGTAAATGGGGAATTTGGAACCATATGAATGGGAAGAATGAAGAAGAATTCTACTGCTGGAGTTCAGGAGAGAATTTTGGGTGTAGGGCAGGTCATGGTGATTTTAGGCAGCGACCCTCCATTAGAGCTGGCGAGCTCCACGGTACGCTTCGGAAGACAGCCTGCTGGTGTCGAAGGGTTTGATGAGCTGGGCACCTGAAGGAAGCAGGGACGTCTGGGGCTGCTACAGCGGCAAGCAGGCCTCCACCAGTAGGGCAGACACTTGGGCTGAAGGCGGCCCGTCATCAAGGAAGGGGGAAGGTCACTTCCTGCTGGCGCCTTCCTGTCACATGACTGGGATGGTAAAGCCCAGCCTATCTGACCATGCTGGTGCCCATTGGTGGGCAACCGCACGCCTTCCTCCTGAGGCACCATCTCTTGCCAGAGCTCCTTCCAGCCTCGAGGTTTCAGGGGGAGACAATCTCTCCGTCCACCCAGACCAGTGGAGATGGAGATTCCCAGCTTCACAAGTACATCAGTCTTTGCCGAGCTGTGGGTCCCCACACTGCCCCCATCTTTAGCCAGGACATGGGTGAAGGGTCGTTGACCATTAGGGAGATTCTCTGTGGTCATGTCAGGGGGGTCACGGTCACCTTTGTCCTCCCCCTTAAAGTCACTCTTCATCGCTCTGCAAAACACCATAACCAAGAGCAAAAACTGAAAACAGATGGCCAGATGGCAGTAGTTTATGGCACAGAATGATTGCTGAAATATGATATACACAGCAATATGTTTTTCATATTTCTTAAAGGCATAGTCCAGTTGAATTCTGTCAGATTTTTTAAAGTTGCTCATTATTAAAACAATCACTGAAAATCAATTTATTTTAAAGTGCCAATTATATGAGCTTTGTTATGTAAAACATTAATGAGAGTTATTGTCACAAGAGACAGTAACTGCCTATAATAAAACTTTATTGAGACCCTTATCCAAAGCAACACACATGGTCAGAGTGTCAAATTCTAATGTAGTCAGTGCACTAAGAATCGGCATGAGCCGAAAAGCATTCAGATTTCATGTTATTTTAACGTAGTGGCAAGTGCTGACATCAAATAGCAAAAACTGTGAAGTGTGACCTTGCATTTCGGGGCTGAAATTTGCATTAGAATTAGGGAAGTGATTGAAGAATCCTAAGGCAGCATGTCGTCCTGCTCTTGTGTGTAATTATAAAGGGTCTTTCAATTCCAGGCTGCCATTAAATCCTAGCAGCCTGGAAATAAGGAGTATGGGGATCTGATTTGAGGAATGAAAATAAATTAGCATAACCAATAAACTTCTTTTACCCAATAAATCTAGAAAATACTGTGACATTTACAGGCTGTAATTAATGCAGTAAAATTAACTCTTGAAGGTCCAAATACTATTGTTAGGAGTGGGAATGTGTTGCTGGGCGAGGTGGTCCCACACATTTCCATGTGCTTCAGTGAAACTAACCAGACTTAAAATCCCCCCCATTTAAAATGTTACTGAACCGCTACTGGTAATGAATATAAGAAGAACCTGCTTGCTTTTAAAGAGAAACGTCACTACTGATGCCCTACAATTGGATAAACCCCTTTTTGAAGACGAGAAAGAGGCCGCTCCTGGACTGTGGCTGGCAGGCTGTGCCATACCTCTTTTCAGCACGAGACGGTGGTCTCTCCTGGCTCTGGGTCTGAGTGCTCCTGGGCTCGCATATGGGCGGGAAGATACAAGCACGGGGGTAGCTGGATCCTCGTACCACCAGACCACACCTAGAAGAAACAAAACCATGGAAACAGAATGAGCTGGAGAGACCAGAGAATCTCCCTAATGGTCAACCACCCTTCACCCATGTCCCGGCTAAGCGGAAACTAGAGCTAAAATCCATGCTTCGGCAAAAACCACTGGATTTTTCAATAAAGCCATGACAGTATACTTCTGGGTGATTTACCTCATTTTATTGCTATCCACAGATACCGGGGGTAGCTTAAGATCAGACATTTTGGTAAACCCTCTTGACCGCTTGGCCCTTCTCCCACAATGCACGCTCTTCAGACTTTGTGTCTTGTCGTCATCCTCCCAGATGCTACACCCATCTATCCATGGTAACTCTCCAGCCACACCCTGATGCAGTACATACAGACAAAGTAGGGTGACAATTACACAGAAAGCAGGAAGCAAATGATACAAGCTGCGTCTATTGATGTTCACGACATTGAATTTATGTGGATTAAATAATATGGTCGCGGCCCATATCTTAATGCTGAACTTCTCCGGTACCTTCCTGTGTCTCAGGGAGATGGGTTCAGAGTAGAAAGAGGGCACGGGGGAGATGTCCCTATGAGGGGACTGGACCCTCCTTTTCCTGAGGTGCTGCTCCAGAACATGGGACTGCCTGCGGTACCGTGGAGCGTTGGGCCGGTCTACGGGAGTGAGCAGCTTCATCCCGAAGAAGGGAACCTGGGCAGTCAAGGGGCTTTACCTGTGTAAGATAAGGCTGGTTTTGCACCAAATACCCGAACTTTAAAGCATGTAAGCAGATCTCACATACAGGGTGGCCGGTGCTGCTTTAACTCTGTCCCTGAGACGCAAGACAATTTAACACCATTCCAACATGATAGCAGAGCCCCTAAATCAGCATCTCACCAGGCTGATAACTCTCCATGACACCTTTAAAGCCTGTCCTATAGATGCTTTCTGTGTATTCTCTCCAACCAGAAGCCAATGAAATTTACATGTCAAAAACCATCAAACAAATACATGTCAACATCAAGAAATATATCATCACTGTCACTATACTGACATTGATGTCATGGCTACTTTTGTAAATGCATGCTTCTTAGCCCTCTAGGTCCAAGTGATTAATATTTCATTTTACTGTAAAACCCATCTGGCTCCATTTATAATTATTCAATTTCATGACAGTAAAATATGAAACTGGGCAAAGAACCCAGGAAATTTCTTTCAGTGCCCATGAACAGCAGCTACACCCCACAGCCGAGAAAATTAAGTCTTACCTGATGAGCTTAGCGTTGGCTGGAACGGGCAATTACACTGGAACGGAGTAGACTTATAGTGTGACGTCACACCGGGGGAGACAGAGCCTGGAGTCGCCAGAGCTGATTGGCTGAAAGGGTTATAACCAGGGTTGCATGGATCAGTTAACCACTGTAACAGATTTTATTTGAAAAGCATGCTGCTCTTATAAGGAAATAATTGCATAGCTTTTTAAATTTAAATAATAGAACCCGAAATAACCATTTGCAGTGTATTTAAAAACATTAAAAACCTTAGGAAATAATGAAGTTGCTTGGCTTTACTAGCATTTTTCTAACAGGGAGCAATAAAAACTGAGAGGACTGTTATAATTCTATGTGTTATGTTATTATTAGGATATGTTATTACCGGATAAATTCGAGGAGATTCGGGGAATTGACAAATCCTGAAGTCGGGCTTTCAGTTTTCTCCAATCAGAATTCAGATTTAACTATAGGATTTGTTAAGCCCGCTTGCTGGAATACCCCTTAGTTCTTCTAAACATCCATCCATCCATCGAAGTAACAAAAATGAACTCGTAACAGCATATTTAGCTAGTGGGAAACTGAAACAGCCATAATTTATATCCAGCATTAGTACAATACCAAAAACCTAATGATGTGTGTCTGAAAGATTCATGTTTAATTTATGAAGTGAGATCTGCCTGCATACTTAGTACCCTATACGAGTAATGGGAATAGGTGGTAAAATCGTATTTCTTCTCCCTTCAAGAGAGAAATCTAATCACCTCAGTTTTTCTGTTTTGGTTAAGTTAAGAGTTTATTTCACCCTCTTGGTCCTCGACCTGACCTAAGCTCGGCGGGAGATAATGGAAGTTCTACCTCCTGCTGAGCGCACCACAGCAAACGCTCATAAGCATTTTTGCTGTGGCAATGATTAGCTGGCAAAAGTTATTATTTCACCAAGCAGGTCGACGTTAGGCTAAGATCGGACTGTGCTGCGACAGCTTTATTAGTCTAACAGGGAATCCGATTTCTTCTATATATACAATACAGTATCATATCAATGCGAAGTCTACTCATATGTAGGATTCACAAAAAGACACTGTTAATGCATTATGTGTTTATTTTGTTAGTGGGGAATATCGTGAGTGTAAATTATGATTTCCTTTCTTTAAAGTTCGCTTAAATATTAACCTCGTTGAGTCTTGACACGCATCTAGAGAAGCACATTGGCCGGCCCGATCCGACTTTTGCCTAAAAACGTGGAACTTTGGGTTGGTGACAACAGTTTCTTGTCGGACGTTAATTGTTGTCGGACCACACTCTGGAGCGCTCGTCGCGCCATAAGAATTGCGGTCAGTATATAGAAAAGCTGCAGAGTTTCCGTACATAAAACACATGTCTCAAAGCATCAACACTTGTATGGTCAGGGTGAGCAGGAAAAAAAATTATATTATCGAAGTTGCTTAGTTTGTAGGTTGCTCATTTTTCGACGTAAAGAACTTCCGTACATCGGAAGTACGTCACGTTAGTGACTGTTAGCGCATGCTCAATAACGATATTATCTGTATTTCATTCAACTGTATGTATATATTATAGGCAGTATTCGATGCTAAATTTAAATTCCTTAAGACTCAAACAGGACTTCATGCATCTCTTTCTACATTTATTCCAACAGCTAAAATAGGTTGTAGTCAATGTGATGTCCACTATAAAGCAAAGATTTATCCGTAAAATATAATTGCTTTAAAAGTCCTAACCACACTGGCCCATTGTGCGAGGTGTAGCAACCATCGAATTCAGTTTCTTGGACTTTGGGTTTTCTGCAGAGTGTGCTAGTAAGGTTCTGCTTGTTCATTTTTTGACAAACAACTGCTCTATAGCAGGGCCCCAGGTAGTAGATAGGGGTCCCCCATGCAGGGCAGTAATAGGACTGGGTTTGTTTACAGAAGTGTGCAAAATCATAAAGAATATGTCTTTGTTATTATACAGTCATTATTTATGAACACTCACTATGACAATCTTATTTCGTGCCGACATTTCATGCGGTTAATCTGCATTTTCCTTAGTAGTTATTACTCCGAAACATGAGAAATTTTTGCCTGTATGACAGACTTTCTCACCTATAGGTCTCAGTTTGTCCACCTCAGTAACCGCACATCTGATGTGGCGCAGAGTGACACTGGAGTTCCCCAAGGTACAGTACTGTCACCCTTACAGTTCTCTCTCCACATCTGTATTCCAGTGAAGTTCTCTGATGATAAATCATTTGATGGAGGGGACCCTGGGAACTCCTGGCAGCTGCCACCATCCAGGGGGAGGTTCTGGAGATGATTTTGCCATAAGTACCTTGGAGTCTACGTTTACGACAAACTGGAATTGGATGACAACACGGATGGGCTCTACAAAAAAAGGCATAGTAGACCGTTTTTCCTGGGTAGACTCAAGTCCTTCAGTGTGTGCAGTAAACCGTTGCATGTGTTTTACCAGTCTGTTGTTGCCAATGTCCTGAGCTTCACTGCTGTTTGCTGGGAGTGTAACACCAAAAGGAATGAGGCTTCCAGGCTGGAAATCTGATTAAGAAAGCCAGGGTAATTAACAAGGGAAAATATGGCCTTATTGTGTTGTGGTAAATGAAGAGCAATTTTGTTGATTATTATAAAAAATTATGGTGTTTTTGAATTGTGCTGGGAGTCATCTGGGTTTTCGGGACCCTTCATTTCTTTCTACAAAAATGTTGGAATTTCAGAACCATAAAGTATGTGGGGTCTGAATTTTTGCCTTACCAACGTTTTTTGGGAATTGAGGTCATCAACTACTCAGAGTCAAATACTTATTTCCGTATCACTATCCTAATGTTTCATGAGTTCCCCATAGTAACTGGAGTTTGAGAGATGTAGGCGAATGGACAACTGCTCAATCCATCCATCTTCAAACTACTTATGCTGGTTAGGGTCACAGAAGGCCTGGAACTTATCCCAGGCAACACAGTCTTCAAGGCAGATTGAATGATAGTCCATTGCCGGGCACATGAGGATGCTTAATCATAATCACACCTTACAATCATATATTAAAATTTAGAGATGCCTAACTGCAGGTCTTTGGATTGCAGGAGGAACCACACGAGACATGGGGAGAACATGCAAACTCCACACACACAGCAAAAGTGGGATTTGAATCCCCCCAATGTTGGAAGTAACAGCACTATCCACTGAGCCAGCGTTTCTCGTATTCTCCTGCTCAGTGTTCAAGAAAATAATTAGGGAGTGCTTCTTAGATGAAAAGGAAAATGTCTGAATTAAGAAAGGGGAACGGTACTGTGTGTGATTGCACTGAATAGTCCTGTGCTTCTTATTTGCTGCTGTGTTTGCAAAAGCAGCAGTAATTAGCTGATTGAGGAGTTATGAATTTGCAGGCTCAGTGCTTTGTCAATCCATCGTGTGAATGCCGCAATCCTCCTGAAGAAAATCTGGAGGTAACAGCCAAGAGGGGCGGATTCTTCACAGCAAATGTCTTGATTCATGTGACAGTTCAGATTCCCTATTTATCTTTTGGAGTGATGGCACTTGATGATAAATACACATCCACTCTTATGCATAGGAAATTCTATTAATGATTATTCACATTTTAGAATGGAATAGATACTAAAAAAAGAATCGCACCAAAAAGATTTGTGTGAACACGGCATGGCATCAAAGAAAAATTCAGGTGGGAAAAAGTACCGTGTCTGCCGAGG
Organism: Gymnarchus niloticus; assembly: GCA_009936485.2. Classification (NCBI taxonomy): domain Eukaryota; kingdom Metazoa; phylum Chordata; class Actinopteri; order Osteoglossiformes; family Gymnarchidae; genus Gymnarchus; species Gymnarchus niloticus. The sequence continues at coordinate 17,270,735 of JAACJT020000052.1, read as the reverse complement.
AGAGGGGTGAGGACAGGTGATTTTCTCATTTTGTGATATGTCAAGATGTTGACTAAGATCAGAGGATAAAACAAATCAGTGTTTATTCAAAAGTTCCTGTAACACAGTTTTCACAGTGAACACCATACATGCGGAGTTTAACATGCATACATGGTAAATGGTAAAAATTTGGATTCAATGACGTAAGACTAAATTATCATTAACACGATGTGGCTATGAGCTACATCTCATTTCTGAGTCAGGGAATGTTTAGGAATTGACACTGCTCTCTTCTTTGGCTCCATGGATGCATGCATGGATGGATGCATGGATGGATGCATGATGCCATCTTGTTTAATTCCACTACACTGTGTTGCATTACACATTAAAATATCCGTCTAGCAGCGGACAGAAATACACAAAAACTTACATCGCCATTGGCTTTTGTCATGGCGTTCCCCCAACAGAAGACACAAGCACCGCAGGACATGGTGTGCCTGGGCTGAAAAGTCAGAGGTTGATCGCCCTGCCTATGAGCAAGTCTTGTGTAGCTTGGTATTCATTATGTTGTGGCCTTCTGATCGGCATACATACATTAAAATTCCGTAGGCAGGATTCTGACAGCTGAGTCTGGGTAACTTTGACATTAAATAGAGCTCTGCTGAATGTGTCCCTTTCTACCTTGTGACACAAAGCAGTGGGAGGTTGTCGTTAACGTCTACTAATGCAGTTAATATGCCCAGCAGAATGGTACGGTGAATATTTGACGCTTATTTTACGTAGTAATGCTACTTGTAAAAACATTGCAGATCTTCTGCTTGCCTCATTACAATTCGTGGAGAATCATTATTAAAATTAAAGTATCCTTTTGAGTGGCATCGAGCTACTGAAAAAAATAAAATGTACCTTTGCACGTGGCATGTTATGCGGAAGAGTAGAAGAGAACGGTTCGATAAATGTGCGTTACCGAAACATACCAGCAGGTGTCAGTGAAGAAAACCGCATGCCATCGTTACTCTGCACTTTGGCAGAAGAGTGATGAAAACCCCATGAAAAATTTAACACGTATAATTATTTGAGCTTTTTTTAGGCCTTTGTGCATATGATATTCAGAAGCTCGAGGATGGAGGACCTTACCTCCAGTACTTGCAAGATGGTTTCCATTTGTATGGGGAAAACCTGACCACTGTTCACATGTAAAGTGCCCGTTTGAATGTATCTGAATTTAAGCTTTTTCTGAGGGATGGTTGGTTCCTTTAATGGCCATCGTGAGGAATTCAGAACGGAAAGGGTGCAGGTCTATAGCATTTATCATCATTTATCTATTTCTCATACTGGGGTGTACTGCAGTTTTAATTCGGTCATTACTATCATTTGCATGACAAATTCAAAGACAATCCATCAAGGTTTTTACCCTTCTTTATAGCAAAACCTCCAGGGGCCATAGGCAGCTATCAAGCAGACTGTTTTATTTTGTACAGCATGTTTAAACTTTGTGTTGTTATACATACATGCCCTATAGGTAATGTTGCAGGCCTGCAGTGTTATGAATTCTCCTCAGAAAAATGGCTTTTAATAAATAGTGTAAAAGCAAAATAAAGTCCAGTCTCTTCTGACTTGTAATAGATGTCAGCTGGGACTTGTCAGAAATTAAATCGCTTATGTTTAATTAGTTTAGTCTATGGCCCTTAATATTCAATAGCGATATACTCAGATATAGAATTTGTGAACAATCCAGAATTTAGATGTTATTTTTATACAACAAATCGCAACAGCAATGAATACAGTCAATACTCCAGCCCAGTTCCTGGTTTGAAAATAAGTACAGCTCAGTTTGTTTATGCTAGATTTTCATATCTCAAAGCTGCAGGCATGTTTTGTGAGGAGTGAAATGAGAAACCAGAGACACTCCTTCCATTTGAAGGTGTCCTTCACTGGATCCTGAAGGGTTATAAGGCGGTGGTGATCAATGGTCAGGGTTCACTCTGTTATCTAGTAGCCATTATGTGCACTGAATTAGATTCAGGGAAAATCACTACAGGTTTGGCTGTCTTGAAATGTTTTTATATCTTAGGCTGCCAATAGTGGACTGAAACACGTCCTTAATTGAACGAACGAATTCTGTGAGGAAACGCTCACGGAGTCGCTGCTTTCCGCGTTTAATGCTCTGCACATGCTGCGTTTGTCACATGTGCACAGGAACACGCTACAGCTCTGAGCCGTGTGCACGGTCGTCACCTTTTCAGAGCGGAATGCCCTTGGCAGCATTCCACAAACGTCTCGTGGCTGTCCCACTTACTTTATTTTCGGAATGCATTTAATTAAACAACATTAGTTAATTTGCAGTTAATTAAGTCACAGTAAATGAAGCTGGGGTCTGACTCACTGTTGACGGTCACGTCTTTCAGCGTGCTCTGTTACAGTAGGTCCTTTCAGCAAGCGTGACCTGCGGTGCACGGATAGGCCAGCACCCTCACCAGAATTTCCATCTTAATGTTTTCCTCACAACATGGGGACGAATCCACCGCAATTAGACAAGACGTAAGTCATTGTAAAGATAGTGGAAACTGAAACAAAAAAAAAAAAATATTTAGAAACTAATTATGGTATAACAAAAATGAATCATCGACAGCAGATTGTACATTTGGAATTAGACAAAATGCATATTGTGTTCTTGTATATTTAATATGTAATTATAGGCAAAACCTAATAGTGAAATTGGGGGGGAAAAAAAACAGGCGTGGATATTGACTGATGTTTTCTTTGCCTCCTATTAGTAATGTAGTTTTGTAATATTGCAGAAGTCTCTTCCTGTGTGTTTATCCCCATGGCGATTAATATAATGGCAAACAATGTTGTATTATTTATGCTGCAGCAACCCCGTCTGTGTGATCAGCTAAATGAATCTGTGCTCCAAAGACAGTAAGAGGCATTGACACACTGGCTGATGGACTGCACATATCAGACATTATAACAGTCATAAACTTCTAGTATTTAATTTGTTATGCGGATTTGGTATTTTATCAAAATTATGAGTCCACTGTCACTTTCACCTGGATTATTAATATTTGTTCGATGCCAAGCTTGGAGATGGTGTGCATTGGAATTATTTTTATTATATGCAAATCTCAAGAACACCTTTTTAAAATAGGGATACCGAACGAACAAGACTTATTTTCTGAAATCGTTCTTTTAGAATATTGTTTCATTTAATGGAAACGGTGGTACCTACAAATTTTTCGAGGACTGTGTGTCCTTGCGTATGAAATGTTTATTTGTACAAGAAAGAAAATGCAAAGTACTTTATATCCGTGAATGAGTAAAATTATCAAGTTTTTTCCTTCCCTCACCTGCTTTCATCTCTGCCTGACATCAGGTGCTTGGCAAGGCAAATGGATATATTTGATTTGTGAATAAGAACTGCATTTTGAGTAGCGTTGCCATGGAGCTTCTGCTTTCATCCTAGCTAGCACCACCCAGGGCTCTAAAGTGGGATGCAACCAATGGCATCGTCCCTCAATGCTTTCTCCCCATGTGTGTCTGCCCAGTTGGCCAATTAGCCAATCAATCAATCAATGAATTACATTTAACTTGCTATACAATACTGTTACAAGTAACTTCTTCAAAAGCATGATTGATTTATAGTCATTCTAGACAGAACTGAAATAAAACGGAAATGTCAGAGCCCCCCGAAAATTATCCTGTGATGCCTTTATAGAAGACGAACAGGTACTGCTCCAGCCAAATGGCACATATGAAGGTGACAAGTACAAATACAGAAGGCTTGATCATGGGTGAGGGATCATGGTCAGGTTATGAGGCTGCTGAAAGTATAGGGGGCAGAGAGAGAGAGAGGGCCAATCAGGCGACGGCATCGGTAAACTCTGAGTCATGTGACAGTGTTCTGAAATGGTGCAAGGCAGGACTTCTGGGTCCAGGTGGGGATATGATGACTGATTTGGAGACCAAACAGAAAGCAGGAAAGTGGGCTGATTATTGTGCTGATAAATAATGATTTTATATGATTAGAGTGCTTACGGAATAACTCCAGTGTAGCTGTAACTGCATTATATAATTCACACATACGATAAATATTATATAACAAAAGTGAATTAGGGCAGCATATGTGATCCAAGTCACTAAAGTTGAAATTAACCCTTTAAACTTGCAACACGATGGCATGTATTAATTTCCAGGGGCTGCTTTTGCTGCGGCCCGTTTAAACATGTAAGAAAAGCCGCATTTAAACAGCTCTGTCAAGGCAGCTGTGTGCCATATGATGAGGGCAGTACTTGTTATTTGTTTAGATGTTGATCATACAAAATTTGATATAAACATATCCTCTGGTGTCTCAACCAGAGACAAAAATTAAGGACCACTGGCCAGCCTACGTGAAGGGAATGACTAATGGCTGGAGGATTGAAGGAGTGTCATCATGCTGAGTAATGCTAGGTGTTTACACGTTGCCTGTAGCTGAATGTGAGAGACAGCTGACAACAAAGATTGAACAACGTCAGTCTGCAACCAACAGCTAAATATACAGAATACAGGCAGACAGTTTATCCATCCATCTTCTAAGGTCATGTCCTAGTCAGGGTCACTGGGGGGGGCGGAATGGAGCTTATCCCAGGCAGCACAGAACACAAGGCTGGGGCAGCGTAGACCTTGGATGGCACAGTAGTGCATTAAATGTAAGCAGTTTCGTTTCCCGTCATGTACACATTTGTAAGGGTGAGGTCACTATAAAAGTGTGAAGGCAAAATGTGTACGTAATTCATTCCAAAATCCAGTGTTTTCTCAGGTTCCCGCTTGGTTTCCATGACACTATGATGATAGTTGACTGCCAGCAGCACTGTAGACCAGGGTCAAGATCAGACAGCTAAACACATTATGGATGCAAACTGGTCATTGCTCTTTGAAAAGCAAGTATTCAGGAGAATTCTGTGAAAGAGGAATTCCACTGGCATTCCATCATTTGTTTTATTGCTTGCATTTGCTGTGTCACTATTTATTTGTCCATTCACTCATCCATTCATGCTGGTCAGGATTACCGCTGCTTAAATGCTAATCCACATCAATGTTTACTTTTCCATAATTAAAAACTCATTTTTCTGTTTAGTTTTTTTTTTTTCCTTTTTTGTCAACAATCAGTAGAAGGAATCCTCCCGCAGTTTCCAGTGAATATTTTCTCATCTACCTTCAAACTGCTTATCCTGGTCGGGGTTATGGGTGGGGGTTGGAGCCTATCCCAGACAGGATTCGAGGCTGGGGTACATTCTGGACAGGTTACTAGTTATACACTGAGGGCAATTTAGGGACATCAGTTAGCCTAACTGCATCTCTTTGGACTGAGGGAGGAAACTGAAGGAGGAATCTTCACCCACACAGAGCGGCAGCAAGGTTTGAACTCTCCACGTCCGGGGATGCAAGGCAACAGCATAACAAGCCACCCTTTAAAGTAAACTACTGAAGAATAGAAGTAGCAAATATGCATGGAGAGCCAGTATGTTAATGCAGATACCACTAAAAGGAGTATTGAACACCTCAATAGATTTAAAGCAATCAAGAATACTTTGTATATGCAGGATAATGATGATGGACAAAATGTTCCTGTGTGTATAACTGTTTATACAAACACACAGGCATATCTGTAAGACAGAATTCCCCTTTAAGGACAATAATTCTTTACAGAGCAGGCTCTGGAGCAGAACCACAGAACATTGATCTTTTGTGTGTGTCATTCAATGCTGTGGATCACTAAATTATTAACCGGACAATTCTTCAAATCTGTTCTTGAATATACAGCACAGAGATACATTCCTGTTCCAGTTATGCAGTCTGCACTGTGTGGCCATGGCGTTTAATGAATGCAATTTCGGTTTCTGTAATATTATATGAAATGATTCAAAATATGGCTTTTCTTAACTGATGAGATGCAAAGTAAAAAAATATTGCTGAATGTATATTTCAGTACGGGGCTGGTGAGGCACAGTGATGTCATCGTCCCGAAGAAGGTCACCACGCATGTCATTTCCGCTCCTTGCACACAGACAGTTTCTGCCTGCGCCTTCCATCCACTCCCTCTGTCTCAGCTCATGGCTCTTTGGCTGCAAATCAGACTCTTTTCCCCGTCTCATGGGAGAAGGGGGTGCAGTAGTTTATCGATACCCCACCCAACCCCTTAAAATGGCAGGATTCTCAAGCTCCAAACCACACATCCCAGGATAGAAGCGAAAGCTGGCGACTAGCCTGTCTTATCCCCCAAGCTCATGCTAGTATAAGGTAGTACTTTTGTAGAAAACCATTCTCCAGTGTTTCTTAATTCCCTCTAAAGTGGGGGTGCCCTGATGAGGCAAGTACCCCCAGCCAGGGCCTGCCTGCAGTTGACTCACACAGGAACCCAGTGTGACAATGGCTTCATCCAAAATAGCAGGCAGTCAACTCCACTGCCAGTGTCATTCCAGCCTCTGTAAACCTCTGAGATTTATACTTGGTGTGAGTGGCACGCCAAACAAAAAGACCAATTGGAATGAAATAAGATTTGAGCTCCAGTCTGACATTAACCAATGAAAGACAAGTCACTGACTGATGAGAATGGAAACACTGCCAGGCAGACTCTGTGACACACAGTCACTGTCCCTACCTCTGGTGGTGAGGAGACAGCAGCAGTAAAGCTTATTTAGTGCAGTCAGGTGCAGGGGAAGTATTGAACCTGCATCAATATCTATCAGAATTGACAATAATTGGCCAACTATTGGCCTTTGCCATGTAGTCTAGACTGTACCGACTTTAGGAAGAGTGACAAGTTAAGTTATCGAATGACGGATTACTACCAGAGGCAAAAATGTCTAAAGTTTAGACCAGAACCTGGATGGTGCTGGCTCTTCCCAAAACTTTTCTGAGCATTTGAGCCAGTGATCTTTGTTCGTAATACTTAAATATACTTAGTGACACTTAGGAAGCTGGAAGAACACAGTGAAAAGGCTGCAATAGCTCAACAACACCTACCTCAAAGGTCTTGAATTTGACAATGTCTGAACACAAAAGGGGGTCTGTCCTGCTCACTGAGAACACTTGACGCCCTTGCGGAAGAACAGATGGTTGAGTAACTATCCTAATTATTGATGATGAAAGCCTTTCATAGAGTGTGGCTACCTGGAGGAGCCGCTGGTCATGCAGTTAGCATATCTTCATGCCTGGTGTGGCCTTCGCACAGCAGTGGAATGATTGTGTCCTATGCCACTCCAACGCTGCATCTTCAACACCTCAGGTGTCACTTACAAACCGTGCGCACAGTCAGTGACGGTGCCTAAGGCAATGCTAACTTCCAGCGCTTCTTGCCTTGAGGGAGCAAGATGTAGACTTGGTGGCTAATGGCTAAACAAACTGTCAAATGCAGTGCAGGGCTAACTAAAAACGGGGAAGAAACACTGCAGGTGTTTGCATTACATTTTCAGCTACGCAAGCCACAACTAACATAAAGAACTCAAATGCTAACACAGCACCCATCACGAATGAGGTCATTGCGTGACTGTATATCTTTTCCACTATGGAAGCAGTATGGGCCAGTTAGTTATTTACAGTTTATTAATTGTAAACAGGACAGTTGTTTATTACCATGAAACCAAAGGATGTCCATTTCATCTGAGAACTGCTCCAAGTTGGACAAACCATTGCATATAACCTCTTGGTGGTACAGTAATGATGAGCCTTCATTCATGTTGAAATAATAGACAGCCTGTAAAGTACAGCTGGACTACTGAACGAAATTCCTTGCCATCTGTAACACAGGGATATAGTTGACTCCTAACCATCTACAACGCACAGGTACGTAAATGTCTCGACATCCTAAAAGACTCCTCACACCCGGCCCATGATCTCTTCCAACTGCTGCCATCAGGCAAAAGATACAGAAGCAT
>JAACJT020000052.1:17239868-17261060 GCA_009936485.2 Gymnarchus niloticus | reverse complement strand
GACCTTGCATGGAAGGCTCCGCCTCCACTGGCCTCTACCTTATGTCACTTACCTCCAAGACCTTGCATGGAAGGCTCCGCCTCCACTGGCCTCTACCTTATGTCACTTACCTCCAAGACCTTGCATGGAAGGCTCTGCCTCCACTGGCCTCTACCTTATGTCACTTACCTCCAAGTGTTTTACAGCATGCACACAGCAATCCATTCCATGAGGTAAAATATTTTAGCTAGCAGTCTAAAAGTAGCAAATGGACTGCTGTAATACCATTTCCCCTTCTCCCAATTTCTTTCGCTTGTATTAACTAATTAAATTCAGTTAACCCCTTGAGGCTTTAATGTGAACGAATAGACATCCTGAAAGTCTTAAATATTTAACTCAACTCACCTTTAAAAAAAATGTGGTTTACAGTGTGTCCGATTTCGAAGTATGACAGAAACGCTGCGTTTAAAGCCAAGAAACTGGACCTATTGACTGAAAGAATCTGCCCGATGCAAGTAATGTTTAGGATTCAGGTGTCACCAGAGCGGGTATAGTGGAGTGTTTTCCATTGTCTACTGTTCAGTCATCAGTTTGTAAAGGACATATGGCCCTCGGTAGACTGGGATTGATGAACGTGCATATGATGATGTTTAACGTTGGAAATATGGTTGAGATTTTTGTACAACTCTTTGTATTTTCTACATGGCTTCATTTGAACACTGCATATGCGAGTTAGCAGTCGAGTGCCGAGCTAGCTGTCTGTTACCATGGTGATGTCAGAGCACCCTGGGGTTGCGTCCTAGGTGCCTGGGGCCGTGGCCTATGGGAGGATTTGGTCTTCGTCATCCTCCGCCGTGCTGCCCGAAAACACCACAGTTTCCCCCTCGGAGACCGAGCTCAACAGAAGTGCCTGTGATCATGTGAGACGGTGACAGACGTGGAGGCTGCTCAGTGGGGAACGTCAATATGGACGTGGCATCCAGCTGTGAAGGAGATGGATCCCTGCCTTCGTCCTTCAGCTCGCCACTTTCCTCCACAGCCCGCACTGCGGCATGGAGACCTGCTTCTGCGGGGTCGCAGGACCGGCTTGTGGCAGATGTGAAGTGTTCCTCATAAGTCAGCTCTGCTTCTTCGCTTGTAAGCGTGAGGGCTCCGGCTGTGGTGGTGCTTCTCGCCCATCTGAAGTAGCCTCTCTCTCGCTCTCTCTCTTCTGGGCGCTTTCAACTCTGCCGAAAGTTGATTGGCTGCGGCGAACCGGCTGAAGAGCGCCTCCGCTTGTCATTCATGAAGTTGAGGGGCCGCAGAGAAAAGAAGCCAACCGGGTAGAGAGAAGCAAATGTGATTAGCTTCCTGGATCTTCAGATAGCGGCCCAAGCTATTGCCAGCAAACAAAAGGTGTGACGTCGGCATACTCCTCCCCACGTCAGAGTCGAGGAGGAAGCCTTCAGGTCCCTTCTGTAGAGTGCTTCACACTCCTGAAGCCTTGAATTCAGGCTGGTTGGAGCCTGGCCTTTAATATGCTATGGCCGGGGTGGGGGTTGGGAGGTGTTCTGTCCCTCATGTATAAAACTAAGTCATGTGACGGCATTTTCCAGGATGTCGGTCGTGCCACAACTTCTCACACTGCATTATGGTCGGGCCTACAAAAATTTGGGTCCAGTGCCTTAATTTCTGGTTGTTGTTTCAGAGGCTTGTTGTGTTGACTGTACCTCTGAGAACGACCCAGACTGATGTGTAGGAAGATTTGCATGTTTCCTTGTGCAGTCATTTCACCTGGAGGATGATTTTAACACGAGAAAACAAACTTTAAAAAAAAAAAAAATACTAGAAATTCTCCAGTCTTAGGGTTGGGTGTGTTCTTACTCTAGGATTCGTGGAACTGAGCCTTGTTATTAGCCAACTGGGGACCGGATGTGTTTAGCAGGGCGTCTTGTGCCAGATTTGATTTGGGTTGCCACCTGCTCTTCTAGTTAGTAACATTAGCCTGTCCCGGTTCCAGTGTGACCTCGGTCCCAGCCCCCCTTGGCAAGGTCGAAGGTACATGTATAGAGGACCACATTGTGTCTAGTGCCAAGTAGTGAGTTTGGTTTGGGTTTCATAGGGCGTGTTCCAAATCCTGCCGTTGTAGTTACTCTATTTTGCGTGTACTCGTAAATATGAATCTCCCCGAAATGCCTCTCATTGTACCTTGAGCACATACTAGTAAATACTTAATATGTGCATGAGAAGAGTATGCAGGTACTTGGATATACTGAGGTAATGGTTTCGCACATCACCAGACCGGGACCGTAAGGTCAGGTAATCCCTCAGGGACAGTGGTGATGGTGTTTCAGAACATTGTCATCACAAAAATGTCAAACTAGCCATTTCCCCCCACAAATGTATTCTGTTAAAATGTACTTTGGCTAGTGGTAGTAGCATGGTGTTAAATAGCTTCACAGCTGTACACAACTTAAATATTTCATTTTTATACAATTATATGCTTTAAAATGACTAAAATGTTCTGTAATTATATTACCAGTTAAAATATTTATTCCAGTTTGCTTTTGCCTGTAGTTCAAGACAATACCTACACTGTGAATTTCTGTCATTTAAATGTTTATTAATGTTACCCTTTTTTGGGAATAGGCCCAAGTCTGGTGATTCGGCGCTCTGGCGTCTTCGTGGGATAGGGTGTAGCATCCACTGGTTGTACACGTGGAATTTTACTGAATGTAGTATACCATCTATAGTGAGATTGCATACTACTGTAGATTTAGTGTACTATATAGCAACCAAGCATGCGATTCTGGCCGCACCTCAGCTTGTGAAGTGTCATTGTGTACCTGCGAGACTAAACATTAGCCTGTTCCCGATGGCGTCAGAAGAAAACGTCACTGAGAGCTGATAGTCCCGCCCTTCATTCACTGATTCTTTTTTCCATATGTGGCCACCTCCCCCCTGAGAGAATAATTGTCCCAGCTTGGCCCCCCTACTTCACATAGTTCAGAGCCGCCAGTGGGTCCAGTTGGGGATCTTTATAAAGGAGTTGTTGGATGGGTTGGACTCTCTCAAGGAAGATTCCAATTGTTTGTGGTGGAAGGGCAAATGGGGTAGTCACTTAGCTTTTTTAATACTTTGTTCACTTAATGGAAAGGCTGGATAGTGAGATTAGCCAGTGGGTGGGCGGGCCGGTGGGGCTCTTTGCTTCTGGCCATTGCTTTATCTTCCATCAATGAGGCCTGACCAGACTCAGCCTTTTCATCAAGCCGTTTACTGACTCCAGCCAGTGGTCCCTGCTTAGATGGAACTGACTCCCGGTGTCCTTCAACGGCAGCAGGGCGGTGCTCTTTCCCTCACTCGTGCTTGATTATGGTCTAATGATGTGCAACTCCACCCATGCAAAAGAAAAGTAGCAAAATCAGTGTGAACCTTTCCAGAAAGCTTCAGTGGCAGAAGACCAGACAAAAGGAGTACCAGGCTGAGCGTTTTGGCTCGTTCTCGAGCCATTTGTACATTGTTAGCTGTAGCGTACCTTGCTAACCAGCAGAACACATAGATTAGATTAGAATGAAATGTTTCACTTGGATGTGTAGGTAACTAGCTAACTTGGGGTGCACTTGAACCCTGCAGGTCTTGCAGGTTTCGCTAGCAGCCCCTGGGTAACGCGAAGAGTAAGAAATCTTGAGACGGTGCCCTGGAGAGCATTTAGCTGGAAATTATAGCAAAGTTTATGCACCTACTTCAGTTATTAAAAGCTTTTATTTGTGGGCAAGTTGCCCTAGGTACAAACGGTTCCAGTTCCATCAAAAAACCCGGCCTAGTAAGTATGCTTCGCCTCATTAAAACGCCGCCACTCTACAGTCCCCCCCCCCCAAATGAATGACTCCGCCATAATCGATACGGTGCTGCTTTTCCTCGGTTCTCAATTCACTTCAAGAATCCGTGCTTTAAGTGTGTACCCGGGGAAAGAGTGGCTCACTTACCCTCCTCAGCGCATAAACCCCTGGTGTGGATGACTACTGCTCACATTCAGTATGATCTACGCCATCAAAACGCATGCAGAGTGGAGATTGTAGCTTTTTCAGACGGGAATGACGTGATGCTCCAGACTGGTCTCCGTGATGGTGAAATATCCCACCCTCCCAAATCCCTGATGGCCCCCCCAGCCATGCTAATGAACGTAGACAGCCCATCCTTTTTTTTTGGGGGGGGGGGTCTTCACCATTAGAGATTAGTCACAAGAACCCTAGCATTGCATATTGACATCACAGTACTTCCCATTGGTTTAATGTTTAGTTTTAAACTAAGGGCCAAATTAATTTCAAATGAATGAACAGTCTGTGTTGTACTGTGACAATAATAATAAAAAAAAAAAAAACTCCTTTGAGAGAATATGCCAAATCTGCAGCCTTACGGAGGAACATGTGGAGTCAGAGTTTTGATAACAGGGTGTGCTGTCATGGTGCTGGGGGTGTGGTTATTATTCCATCTATTAAAAGTGAGGAAATTGCTTTTCCGCCACGCTGCCGACTAAGCACTTCCCCCGGCGTGATAACGGCCCCGCTGACTAGCTGTGTCACTGCATGCCTACGGTTTTATTAATTTATTTCCCTCGCACCTCACATTGACTGGTGCAGGCCTTGGGTAGGCAGTGTTCCGCATGCGGGCTGATGGGAACATTCCTTCAGCATGAGGAGTAGACAAAACAGTAATATGAACTTTGTTCTTTAACACGGAATGACACCACCGGAGTGAGGTGAGGAGCCTTGTTCAGGACACCCAACGTCTGTTGATATCTTTACATGAACGGTCCACTGAAGTAAAAGGCTAGGTGCTTTTAGAGATGTCGCACGGTGTTTGCTGTTCACAGTAACCTTCTTGGTGTGATCTATAATCGCACACGCGTCCAGTTTTCAAGTCCAACTGCCTGCCTCCTTTCCTTTGGTTTCTGTTGTCAGCTGATCACAGTTTGTCTTAAAGGGTGGTTCTGGTCCACTAATAGACCAGCTAAAATCATAGATAGGGATGACACTTGCTCCTCTGGTTCTATAGGTGCTGTATAGCTGATCTTGGATCAGTTCTTCCTTGAAGCTCACCCTGATCTTCCTAATTGCAGCTGTGACAGATGTTGCTGAAATCGACTGCTGTTGTGGTACTTGAGTATACCACTAGATGGTGAGCTTTAGTTACAAGAGATTAATGTCATGGGGATAAACCTTCCAACCACTTATCCAATAGAGTGTCATGGGGTTCTGGCTCCCTTCCCATTTGGCATGAGGGCACTAGGCTGGGGTACACCCTGGATGGGATGCCAGTCTATCACAGGGCAGAAGGCTGGGGTACACCCTGGATGGGATGCCAGTCCATGACATGGCACAGACACTCACAGTTAGCAATGCAGAGATGCCAATTAGCCTAACACCAGGTCATTGGACTGCAGGAGGAACCCAGAGCACCCAGAGGAAGGCTGCTCGACACAGGGAGAACGTGTGAACTCTACACGCTCCTGAAAATGAGGCAGCAGTGTTATCCAAGAAGCCACCATGCTGCCTGCTGTTAAATGTAGTGACGGCTTGGAATTCTACATCCTCGTGTGTGTATGGAGTTTGCATGTTCCCCCATGAAGTGTGGCTTTAGTCTGAGTGCTCCATTTTACTCAGAAACTCTAAAGACATGTTAATTGGTGTCTGTCTGTCTCTAATGGACTGGCACCCCTGCTTCATTCTCTGTGCCGCCTTTGATAGGCTCTAGTCCCCCCTCCCCCCAGGTAAATGGGACTCATGGCAGTTTAGTTAAGTTCCATTGGTTACTCGTCTGGTTAAACCGGAACAAGACTGACAGTGTAGCATAATTAAACACACTGTGGCTCTCAACGCCTCCCCTAAACAATGAAATGGTTTCTTAAAATTGCAATTTTGCAATACTTAGATTTCTTTTCATGTTTTTAAGTTGAAAACGTTCAGTATTATTGCCCCTGTTATTTTGTCAGTTTTGATTGGCTAGACAGAAAGCTATACTTGATGATCACATGGGTGTTACTCTGGCATCTAAAGCAGACGGTGACTGACTGTTACTGTTTGTGTCTTGCCGCTTGACAATACTTTAATTCTTTTCCTTGGAGAGTGCTTGCTACCCATTATAGATCTCCTGCTACCTTTTCTATCGAAGCTTTCCTAGACGTAGTGCAGTTAATATGACTCATGTCCAAGATTAGACATTTTGAAGTGTTTTTAAAACATTCAGTGTCTCCATCAAATCTCATGGCTGTCATCTGGATGACCAGTGGGTCATGTTACAGTTTGACGGAGCTTCCATCCCGTAACGTATGAGTACTCCTGCTGGGTGATGGTCTGGGGGCAGTAAAGATAGACGACACGAGCATGAAATTTCTTTTCCTTCTGTTTATTGTTTGTTATTCTGTGAGTGCTTCCATTTTATTTGATTTAATGGCCCTTGGGGGGTGGGGGGAGAGGGTTGCAGGGCAGACGGTGTGGTGAAAACTGTACTGAATTTAGTTTTGAACTCTCTCATTAAAGTTCAAAAACAATAATGCATTCTGCAGTGTGCTTTATGTACTTTCCAGCTGAATGAGTTAGGTTTTCACCTTTGGGAAAAGGTAATAGTGCTAAGTGAATGGAAACAAACTATCCCAGGTTCGGTTACTCGATTTAATTTGCTGGTTCCAGAGTTCTTCCTCTCCTAAAGCCTATTCAAATAGTTTACAGTCAGTACCTTTTTACCTTCTGATTACTTATTTGACACCCCTCCCCCCCCCCAAAAAAAAAGCTTTCTGTTGTCCAGTCACTCCAGTGGTCTTGTTTCTCCTGACTTTCGTGCCCCGTGTTCCTTTTCCTGGATGTGTGGAGTGACAGAAGTCCCTAATGAAAGGGGGGAAGTTTACGGCCAGCAGGTGGCATAGCACTTAACATTCAAACATTCCAAGGCTAATCAGTTTGACAGACATGTAAATATTGACTTGGTAACAAGGTAATGTAAATTAATAATATATGTCAGTGCATGTAAGACCTAGGTGTAGGGCTGATAATTTGTTTGGGCCAGTTTGTGATGGTTTGTTCAGTCCACCGGGGAGGGGGGGTGGGAGAGAGAGCATTCAGCTCATTTGTGTCTGTCTGTTGGATAGTCAGGTGTTGTCTGTCGACCTCTTGGTTGATTTGCTCCTCTGGGTTAACCTCACTTTCAGCAAATGGTTTTTCCTGCCATTTTACCACATAACTCTTTCAGTGCTGTGTGATAAAAATAAGAATGTTGCAAAGGTCATACCAAATGGGGTTATTGGTTGGAATCGGCCTCGCGTTAACATGCCATGCTGTATTTTAGTGTGTTACCTGGTTCCTTATTTTCACGCTTTTAGTCATTTGCCCCCAACGTTTAACAGCCGCACCACCTAAAAGTGATCACCGTCTCTTTCTTGGGTGTTGATGAGTCCATTGCCAGAGAGCCAAGGAAATCGACTCTGATTGCGTGGCACCCAGAACCAAAATACAAAGGCTACTAACCCGCCTGGAGGTTTTACTCTCCTGCTGTTTATAGTCCCACATGGGCAGTCGGTGACCTACTCTAAAGTTCCTTTTTATGGGTCAGAATAAAAGCCTGTCCTGAAATATCTTTGGAATTAAATGTACTCTAGCCAGGTTGTATTTTGTAGACTTTGTGAGGACTCTTAATCTGACTTGGAGCAAACAGTTCAAACAGGTTAGGGATATGGATGACAATCTGTTTGTCTTTTTTATTGTAAGCTTTGAAAAAGAGACAAAGATGCAAAAGATCGAATTATTAAGAATTGATATGCTGATAACTGATATGAATTTCCTCAAGGGATACCAAGCCAAGGACCAGCCAATGAATTTCACAATTCGAGATTGTTTGGCTGAGCTGTTGGAATAATTCCTTAGGCAAATGGGAAATTTAAGTCATTCTTGAGATTATTTGCTCTGTTTATTTTTTGCGATAATTGTGATCTGCCCCACCTGTGAGAGGACATGCAGGTGGTTGGTGTGACAGAGCGGGATGCGGAGGACGGGAGGAGATGCAGACTGTTGATCTGCTGTGGCGACCCTGACGGGAGCAGCCGAAAGTGAATGATGATGATGTGATTTGCCCCACCAACCTGACCAGAAAAAAACATTGGAAGATGGATGGATGGATGGATGGATGGATGGATAATTGTGGATTGATGAAAAGTCTAATGTAAATTATTGCCTAATAATGGAGATACCAGACTACAGAGTTTGAGAGTACTGTTGGTTTTTTTATTGAGATTGCGGCAGCTTGTACCATGAGAAATGCCTGCATGATGAACTTGACCCAAGTGGTTCCAAGTCCTGATTGAAGAAGGTCGGTTCAGAGCTATTCCACTGTCTGATGAACGCAAGGGGTCGCCGTGGTGACCAACCATCCAAATAACACCAGTAGGACAGAGGGATGTGACTTTGATTGCTGTGCCCTGTGCACAATATCAGCAGATGCAAAAGTGCTCTCCGGTGCCCCTTCTGGACGAGCGACATGCCAGCATGCTGCCCAAACGGAGTTTCGTTATGCCTCCGGCCCACGCCGGTGTCCTTAAGGCATGTGGCACTTTAGCAGTCACCGGGATCGGCCGGCTGCTTCATCTTGGAGTCATTCGGAGCTGCCCAGCCATCAGCTAGCCGACTCCCATTGCATACAATCATGTGCTGTCGGGTGGTGCGCAGGGAGAAACGCCAAAGCAATTTACACATTCCATTTTTAATAATTTTTTTTTTTCTTTTTTGCAAAACGAACGCGGCAAATTCCTTGACGCCTGTCATTGAAACAATAAGTTCTCCGTAGTCTGTTGACTCTCATTAGTTATTTTTATTCAGCGGTGTAATATGGACACCCTCAGAGCGAGGAGAGGCAACACGACACCCAGGTACCGCGAGATCTCTCTTGCCATCGTGGTTTTTTCATACATGTAAATTGTGTATTAAGACTCTGTCCGTTGCGTGACATCATCAACCTATGCAGTGCGTTAGCAAGTGGGGACTCCCACGTGGACACTGGGTGTCCACCCTGTCCTGAACCCGTACGTGGGAGATGGATGTCTATAGATGTGACCTTGCTAGCTGTGCCAACTGCAGCAAAGAGCGTCCTCAGCTCTGAATCGGCTGCAAAACGATGGAGCGGTTGTGAAGGTAACGATGACTCTTCAGGCTGATTTATAACACGTTTTGGCCGTTCCTAACCATGTAGCCTAATTTATAAACAATGAACTGTGGCCTACTTAGGAACTTATTATGAAGAACAATTTAACGCAGGGTGAAATCGAATCAATTTGAATGGTATTTAATCACAGAGTCTTTGTGATTGGTTGTGATTAAGTTTGGCCAATAATAAATCCTAACTGAAATCTTAAAACTTAATATTTTACCCCTCAGATGAATATTGCAGTAGTGAGAGGTAAGGTACAGCTTTCAGGTTTACTCGACATAACTATGTTCCTGTTCAAGCAGAGTCTGTTCCCGTGTGTGTGTGTGTGTGTGTGTGTGTGTGTGTGTGTGTGTGTGTGTGTGTGTGTGTGTGTGTTGTATTCCCTGCAGATTCAGATAACTGCCCTTGTGTTCCTATTTCCTTTGAGGACTCCGTCCTCATCTTGCCTGAGGCCATCTATCAAACCCCGATGTCTGGCCAGCAGACGGCGGTAACGGCAGATCCTTACTGCTGTTCTATAGTTATTATACGTGCCAATAGAAGTCAAGGTGGAGGCCTGGAGCTTTGTGGTCCTACCTGTTCCCCTTAAAGATCCACACATCTTCAGCAGTGAACATTCGTGTTCTCATGTCTTCACAGACATGGAGGGAAGTGACACCTGAGTTGGTGCCACTTGACATGCTCTGTGCGGTACACACAGGTTAGCTTGACCACTTTTAACTGAAGCCCCAGCCGCTTGGACACCTCATCCTGTCTGTGTTGCGACTGGCAGTGTCTGAGGTAACGTCAGTCGGAGTGACAGCCACAAACGGTGGAATTTCATGGGGGGGCGGGGGGATGTTTTTTGGCACTATTACTCAGACTTGCATATAAGGGATTAATTAAACATATTAATGATGGAATTGTGTTTACACATGGTCATCGTGCATCAAAGTAGAGGGGAAAACTTGGTAAAAAGTGCAGCTGGTGAATGACATTGTAAGGTGTTTCTGAACACGGTCAGTCCGTTCATTAACATTCTTCTTTATCGCCGTTCCTGTCCCATCTCATGACATTGTTGTTAATCGCTCATCTGGCCCTTGCGTTCCTACGCCGTACCAGATTTCATAGGCAAGACTGACCTTGATCAAAGCACCTGTAAATCTAAGTTGCCCCTGACGTGACTTCTCCCCAGAAACGCTGGTTACCGACACAATATATTTCCCTTAAATAGTCTTAAATCAACCGTCTATAAGTGTAGACACCACGTGTGAAAGGATTCATTCGGAGTGCCAGATGAAAGGGGCGAACAGCTAGACATGGGGTTACATCAGATATCGTCCTGAACTACAAGGATTAGCATGAGCATTCCATCTCCTCATCAACCCGTGGATGTCCAAGAGCACGTCTGTGGATTTCTCAGCAGAAAGACAGCACCGTCACACCAATATAAAGGACTGTAATGCTGAACGTGGTTCCAGCAGTGAAGAGTTTTCATACTATGACTATACCGTGTGTTTAATTGTGACGTGCATTTTTCTGGTGTACCGTTTAGCGTCTCTGTTTTCTGAATTATCTATTAGCATTAACCCTGCTAATAATGGCAGATCTTTTTAGCATTACGGTGTCCCCGCTCAAATGTTTGTCCATCAGTCTAATAATATAATATTACCCATGTCAAGTGGCCTTCTGAGTCATCTGAACTTTAGCATAAATTTTATTTTTCTGGAATAACGCCTCGCTTGACAATTCCACGTCTATCAGCCAGGTGTGAGCTCATACAATCTTCTCAGGCCTTTCTGTATGGTGATGTGCTCTTTGTCTTTGGGAAGCAATACGAAGTGTAAATCAAAAGTTTAATGGCGTGTAGTGACAAGTCAGGCAGGAGATGGCCTCTCAGTTTAACTTCCACAGCTTATATCTTTGTGTTTCCTCATTTTTCTTACTGACCTTCTGCTTTTGTTCTTACTGACCAAGTGTTTATCCATGTTTATGTTGGACAGGAAAGCTACACGACATGGGAAGAACATGCTTACTAAACACGCAGTGGAGGCAGGATTCAAACTCACAACCCTGAAAGTGTCAGGCAATAGAGCGACCCCCCAAGCCACAATGCATGTTTAACTTTACCGCTGTGGGGTAGCGACAGACAGGGACCACAATGCCATTGAAAACAGCATAAGGTAAACAGCAGTGCCATTAAAGCTTTTGAATTTATTCCTGAGAAAACGTGTATTTTAAACAATTTTTAAAAACGCAAACAAAAATCTGCACCAAAAATCTGTAGACAAATAACAACCATGCAAAGATTCTACTGAACTTTGAACCTATAGCCTGCTCATACTTGGCAACACACACCTAGCTAAGAGTATAGCACAGATTAAAATTCGCATGCAGAGTACTTACAACCACATGACAGCTATGAAATGTAATGTGATTGAGAGACTGAGTATTTATTCCTGATTGTTATTTATTTTGGATTTGTCAGTTCAAAAATATGCAAGGCCCACGGAATTTGACATCGGTTTGTGCCGGTAGCCCCGTAAATTATATTGCATACATCAGATGTTTGTCAGAATCGGTTAGGTCAACGTGCCTTAAATATACGATTCAGTTCTACGTAATTCGTGGTTCTGAAAACGCTTGACGGAATCCGTGACTCGCATGTTTCGCGACGGTGTTTTGATATTCAGGGTGGAATCTGAGTTTTTGTCCATCAGTCTCTTGTCTATATGAGAGACCCTGTTCTACGTTTCCTGCTTTTGCCAGGATGAATATATTATTGTGGCAATCATGGCACTCATTATGTGACCGGGGATCCTCAGCCCCCCCCACTTTAACTGTGGCGATGGCCAATTATTGTCCGGTGTGTACATCTGTAGTTTTGCCACGGTCACTCTGACATTAACAGTACGACCTTTAACCCAAGTACCTCATTGCCGCTGACATTTTAATTGCAGGCCGTTAGATTGCGATGTCTAATTAAGCAGAATTGACTAGTCGGTGGCTGTGTTGATGAAAGTAGGAGCGTATTCCATAGCAGGTTGGACTCTAATTAAAGATTATTTATTCCTTTGAAAAAGCACGACTGGTGTTTTAGTGATTGGATTTTGTTCCCCCCCCCCCCCTTCCTCTTTGACATTTACCGTTTGTGACCGTGTGGCCTCTTGAATTATCACAGGACGATGCCGTTTGCCGGGATAATTTCCCAGTGAGTTGGCTAAACATCTAATGCGCGTGTCACGGTCAAGAATAGCGAGTGTTGTCCGTGCGACTGCACAACTGTTTGGAGTTTTCAATGTACACCACAATAAATGTGTCACTTCCAGAGCAGGATGGCGTCATTAATTTGATTTTTCACTTGTCCCGGCGACGCTGGCTGTCTTTGATTCGGCGTATCGGTGTGAGAGACGGTGCGGATGATGGCCTTCGTGCTGCAAAGTGATGGTGAGGAATCCCGTCACTCATATGGGAGTTTGGTCTGCATCGCCCCTCCTGTGCTGGGGTGTAGAATAGGGATTAGTGTAACGGCAACTGGAAAATGCATGGATGTCCCATCTCATTAGTTGGTAGTCCTTCCATATGAATAATCATGTAAATTAAATGTGGGTTAAATTAAATGCAACATTTTACTTTTTATCAGCAAGAATAGCACACGCAGACTGGGTATTCTGTGGTCTTGGCCCAACAGTATGGGGCTGTCATTGTTTTCCTATGCTGTCCATATACTAATTTTTATTTTTTACACTTGTGGGCCTGAATCCCTTCTCCGTCGGTCTATCTGTGCCGCTTTCTTATTTGCGAGTGTTACCAGGCACGCTAGCTTGACGTGTCCGTGCTGAGCGACGCGGCAAAGCCGCCTCAGGCCCCTGCCTGCGTTTACTGTCATGGTTGCCAGGTCGCCAACATGCCAGCACGGATGTTTGTATTTATTATGGCAGCTGAGACAGCAGCAGGTCACCCCCGTCGCTGTCTTCTGTTGGCGTTTTCCAGCCGAGACAGCAGCGGAAACCCCTACACACTCTTCAGTTGGTACGGTCCAGCTGAGGCAGCAGCAGAAATCGCAGCAGGCTGCTGTGTCCGAACTGTGTCGCTGAGGCAGCTTTTTCCCTCTGCCGGTCCTCTCCTGTGCTGTTAGCTGTCCTTTGCCACCTTCTTGCTGCTCCCATTTGGTTTTGATTGTCCAGCTCCATCCTCTTCAAAGCAAGAGAATTTTTTTTTTGTGACAAAAAGTCACAATGCAATATTTAAATTTAGCCAATCTGTGTAGTTTAGTATGCGCTCTTGTGCTCAGAGGGCACACAACAACAGTCTTCCTGCAAACGAGTAAATGCTTTATTAGCGATTTTGGAGATTTGCTTTGAGGAATTAAAAATGTTCTTTTGGTAAGAATAGATATAGTGCAACAGGAACAGTTTAAATGAATCTCCCTTTTCCACTCTTACCTCTCAGCTTGTCTGGAGCATTAGGACCAATTTTGGATTATCACACCTTGAGCCCCTGACTCTCATGATGTATTGTTAGTGTTTTTGGTCCTGGGTGGCAGGATGAGCAGTCGGGTTGCCTCACGTGTCCAGGGGTGTGGGCTCGCCTCCACGTTGACAGGAAGTTCCTCTTGGTACTCGGGCCCTTAAGTGGATCCGTGTCTCTGATCTATCCGTAGTGTGTCAAAGTGTTTGAGTGTACGCCATGTTGCCTGGCATCCACCCCAGGGTGTTCCCCTGTCGTGTGCCCTCCGTTGCTTAGGAATGGCATGGTCTGCTCTAAGGATATTCTTGCTTTTTCGAGAACCCAAAGCAGGTTCACTTCGCTTCAGCAAACCCGTAGCGTTCTTCGCTATGCATGCGTTCAGCGAGGGTGATCTGTGATCCCCGGCCTCTCTTGGCTAGCCTGCTTCCTGATAACAGTATTATACAGTATGTCAGTAGGATTTTGGGTTATGACATTTGACAGGTAGTAGGGTATTATGTCATGACATTTGAAATTTCTCTGAAGGCTTGTGGAATAATACGTGGGTCATTTCTGATCGACACCAGTCATAACTGAGAAGTTTTGGACAGCCAGCATATAAAAAATACAGCCTGTGCTGCATTAAATTAAATGTGATTGACACTAAAGCATAATTTGTATCCTTCGAAGATTTAGGAAGGCGTTCCTCTCAGATGAGCGGTCGTGCTTGGGGTTGTGTGGAAGTTGATGCGGTCTTGGTCAAAATCGTTCGCCTTGATATCCTCTGACTCGATTTTTTTTTTTGTGGATATGCGGAGAACAAGCGGCGAGCGCCGGTGATGTTGGCAGGGCAGCGTTGAACCAGCATTCCGGAGCAGTGAGATTGATGGCACACCCACAGGAAGTATGACATGGCGACCTAAGAGTTAAACGCAGCCAACCAAATACCTAGAAGAAGTAAACCAGGGCCCAGCCTGGGGGCATCTTCAGACTGCCTCTCTTTCATTACGTTCCTCACGCTGTCCTGTGAGTAACTTTTGGGTTAAGAGCTGGTGTTTCAGCATCTCTGAAGATCGACCACGGCCCTAATCACGACTTGCTGCCACTGCACGGCCCTAATGGCTCCTGTGATTTACTGAGGGTAGTGAAGAAACAGCTCGTCTGGATTCAACGATGTCTGTGGTTTGTCGTGCCTTGGCGGTCACAGCTGCAGACTTCCTGCAGGCTCCATTTCGGGCCCGTGTGTCGCTGTTTCAGTGTTTTGTCTCGTTCTAACGTGTGCCATGGTGATTAGTTGGGATCGCTTATTGTAGAATAAGGGAGGCTATTAACATTAAACTCTTCTTTTAACAAAATTTCGTGAGGGGAGTGAAAAAACAAATCAATCTGCCAGGCGTGTAACGCCTTTAGAAAGACTCGCTCAGAATTTCAGGGCTTGAAGTAATTTTTTTTTCAAATATAAATGGGTAAAAATAGTAAGCTACTCTGCACAAACCACCAGTTTAATTGTTGTTTACACCCTGCCTCCTCTTCCCAGTCGAAGTCCTCTCTTCCTTCGCTCTCTCATATACTCTGAGCAGTTGGCTACACGCTCAGAGCCTTGACAGTGTGTTTCAGCTCTGTGATTTACTCTGTCCCGACCAATCAATGTGCCTGGAGCTTTAACAAGACCAAATTGACCCTCTGAGTGGTCTGATCCTTGAATCAACAGCTCTGAAAAACAGCTCTCCCTACACATTACATCACCCGGGCAGCCTGAGATTGACACATGTGGTCAAATTGCTAGGAGCCCTATCATCTAGGTGTTCATTTAAAGCTGCTCTCTCTCCTTTATTTGTGAATTGGGTAAATGACGTAGGTGTAATTGCTCGGAGTTATTTCACACTTTTGCCACAATGATTTTGAAAGCAGCAGGCAACGTCAAAGCATTTTATCCAATTTAAGCAGCTTTATATTTAAGTAAATTTTGCTTTTTCGTTGTCACGTGGAAAATAAAGTGCCTCTTAGTGGTGTTAAGTCTGATCGACCTCCATCCTCTCTGAATTGGAAGGTCGGGCGTATACTTGCCACATCACCAGGTAGCAACACGTTTACATCCCGTCCCCAGCTTGGTTGACTGGAGCCTTTACTTGATGTTTGATGTCTGAACCGTGCTGAATGCATGCCGGTTGTGGCCGTGGCCATGTGATTTGTCTGCCTGTCTTGGGATCGAGAGCCAGATGACTGGAGTTGGAGTTTTAGCTTGTCTGTTTGGTTTGCTTTGCCGCTGCAAGCCCGCCTGACTTCAGTCTTGGTCCTCTTTGGGTCTACTGAGACGAATCCTTTATTTTTCGTGATGCAGTGTGCATTGTGTCAAACTCTTCACTGCACTAACCCTGTTGATCCTTTCTGAAAAGGACATCCTAGCCCTTAATGTCCGGCCTCATCCCTGTATCGAGTGCTTCTCCCAAATGTCTTTAAAAATTCTCTTTTGTGATCCACTGTTTTGTATGAAGGGTGACATTCTAATTTTACCATCTGAAGGCTTTCCAAATGTTAACTTGGAGCTCAGAAGTGTCTGCCTAACATATTGATCTCCAGTGATAGCATAGTGATAATGTTTAATTCAGCTGGCTCATTGTGAAGCTTTGGAAGTTGCTCTTTATGGACCAAGATGCTTAGAAATTCAGCCAGGGTGCACATTTAAATCTGCAGTTGACCAGAAAAGACCTCGAACCGTTTTGGGGTGGGCTTTTCACCCTTCATTAGATTTTACCCACCAGACAAGTTAGCCTACAAATTTTCACTGGCACAATGACGCACATTTAAGGTGGTGTTGGAGATTTTCCTCTCTCTTGTAGAGTACATTCTGTTGTAGCTAGTAGGGTTAGACTGGGTCTGTTCAGTGCAGTGATGTAGACTGCAGGCCACAGACCACAGGGGAAATGGTCCTTGTTTCATTAAGTCTTTACCTGAGATTCTGGATTTAATAAGCATTAATAAAGTGCTAAACAATTTAAGAGCTTTCCAGCTTATGCCTTATGTACTCAGACCCACTACGTCATTTACAAGGCATCCTTCTACATACCAGTAAAAAGCATGTAGCATGTGAAAGTCCTACGATTCACTGGTGAAGGTTTTAAGGTTGTTATTCTGTCTGCATTCTTGTCTGACTTCTGTCCACATGACGAATATCCAAGGGGGTCAGGGGTCAGTGCCTCCGCAGGACCCTGATTAGAAGTTAGCCTCCTTTTCCAATCTTCATACCCCATGGATTGAGGCTGTAGAGAGAAATCCTTCGCAGCAGCAATTAAACTACCAGTTAAGTTCATCATTGTGCTATTCTATAGCTGTTTCTGGTGCTGTGCTGTGTGCCCGCGGTATCTCCACTGTGTCAATCAATCATTTCAACCAGTCGGGACAACCCAAAACCGGTGGAGAGCCGGCCCGGCCTTACCGGTCATGAATTGCGCCAATGCTTCCGGCTTGGCATGCGGAGGAGACTGTTACAGCTGCTGTAGTGGGATGCCCGAGACCGGCGTCGTCGATCTCTTTACCTCACCCCGGCACATGATGCGGATCCTGCAGGCGACGCCATGGGAACAAGCTGCCAACGCCACACGGTAGTCATTAATATGCTCGTTTGGAGGGGGGGAGGGGGGTGGGTTTGCTGAGCCCTGAGATGTTGCAGTATAGGTAGGTTTTTGCCTAGGCCTTGTCCCACACTCATACTGGCACCTGCACCACTTCCATATAAATTGAGACCCCGATCTCCGGTGGATGATGCCGAAGACCGTGTGATAACGACGCTGTAAGAAATTCACACGCACGTTCCATTAGCATATCGCAGACGCCTCAGATGCTTCGCGTGCAGTTTGTCACGCTTGTCCGTTGTCGCAGCTGCCCGCGCCGTTGTCGGACCGAACTGGTAGTCGTGGGTTTCATCAACCGTGTGGAGAACCTGGCGGAGCAGGAGCCGTGCAGGAGAAGCCACATGGGCTTCGCGCAGATAGACCGCTTCCCGATTTAATCGCCGTCATTACAGCTAAGGAAAAGCTAAGCCTGGGCGACGCCTTTCTCTGCGTGCACTTGATGAGTACGGCTGGAGGGGTGGGAAAATGATGGGGGGAAGAAAGTGAAATCAGAAACTAATCTTGAAGTCCTCAGCCCACGCCAGGCTTAAAATCAGGAGAGCCATTCTATGTTATAATGAGGCACTGAGCACGTTTCCACAGCTAAGCGCTAATGTCTTCTCCTCTAACGCTGTCAAGGAATTCAAATGAGGTCTTGCTTCTTGCTGGCCAGATTGAAATTGGAATTCATTTAGGGGCCGACTGGAGCTTGATGGAACCGAATGCGTTTCATTTCCACGGTTCTAGTAAATTGACTTAATGTTTTGCTTCCCTGTTTTGTCTACGACCGCGTACATGCTACCAGTCAGTAGGAGGGGACCGCTCTGCGTGTTTGTGGCACATCACAAATGGATCGGTTACATAATGTTGGGAGGGTGGGCTTAGGGGTCGATGTGAAGGATGTAATAGTTCTGAAGGATAGCCATTATACCCACAACTCTTAGTGCCTGCTTAGTAGAGCACCATGGGTGTAGTCTGAGGAGATGAAACAGCAACGGCCTTTGTCTGGGACTCTGTTTTCCGGGGCTTCTCCTGTGGTTTGGGGTGATTCCGTGGGCTCCTACAAGGCCTGGGGCTGTTCACTGACTTGGGTTCAGTTTACCTCTGCGCTGCTTCGCATACTTCATTCTTCATACCCGCCGAGCTCAAACTTCTCGCGCTGCTCTCTTCCGGAGTGACCCCCTGTGCAAACGCACTCCCCGGATAGTCAGCGATGGTAGCCATTTCATTCTCGGTGGCAGGAAGTGTCCTCGGTTTCGCGGCTTAATCCATTTCCCCCTCAGAGGAACCAGTGCACGCTAAAACTGTGTCGCCGCGAGTTATGCTAATGCTACGTTCAGTACTTGGCGTTTTTCAGTTCTGTTTTCAATAAGAGGTGGGGAAGATATGAGGAAATGAATTTCCATTATGTACCACCCAACCTGGTATAAAACATTTTAACAAAACTGTAGAGCAATTGCTGCATCAGCATGATGCTATGGCTAGTTAGCAAAACGGATAACAAGAATACAGATATACTATCTCAGTGTTTCTTAAAGTATGGGTCGAAGCCCAGTTTTGACTCACGAATGTGCTTGTGACGGGTCATGGCATGATAATGTTTGGTTCTGCTGTCATTGTGGTACCGAGAGTGTTCTGTAGGTCCAGGGATTAAAAAGTTTTAAGCTCCTCTGGTCCTTCGCAATACATAGTATGTATTGACTGAATTTGTGTCATACGAAAACCTGCATAGTTAGGATCCTTAGCTGGTCTAGCTAATTACAGTTAATCAGAGCTGCTAAGAATAACAGCTTAAGACCTCCGATGACAGCGTCCATGGCCTCCTGCCCCCATGTGACTGCTGCTGGCTTGTTATTGGCTGCCAGTGGGGTGGAGAAAATGACAGACTGGCTTATAAGCCAATGTGATCAGTATTGTGCCTGTTTTGTTTTATTATCTGATGCATTTCTGGTTGAGAGGAACATGCCCAGTGCTTGAAAACACTGTGTAGTTGATGGGCTCAGAGGAGTTTACTTGTGGTGCGACTTCTACGATCCTCATCCGAGCTTTTGGCTCTCACAAACCTTTAAGCATATGCAGTGTTTAGCCTAATTCAGGTGCGCTCTCCCTCTCTGTCCAGCGGCTGGTCCGTGCCCTTCTCTGGTCAGGTGGCTGTTCCATGATGGGTGGGATGTGGTTGGTGGAGTTTTCAAAACTCTGCAGGATGTGAAGACAGAAGGAGGGTCTTTTTCAGTGTGGACGAGCTTGCAGTACAACACACAAAATGGTTATGCACCTTTCTCCGGTCGAGAGTGTGTGAAAGCAAAGGATTCTGGGATAAATACTTTAGATAGAAAGTGCCTAACGTGTAACAATTCAGTGCTTTTTAAAAGAATTTCTAGTCCACTGTGAAATCTATGGTTGTGACTCTAATGCCAGAGATTCAGGCTTAATTTTTACTCCAGAGTTTCATTCTTTTACAAGTCATCTCGCATATGTCCAGGTCAAGAAGATCCCTTTAAATTCTAAAGGCATAACTTCTCTCTATTTTTGATAATCAGCTTTCTAAGAGAAGGTTGATTATCTCACAATGAGTAAGTGTTAAAAGGCAATTAAATCTAAATGTATTTCTTTCTGCCATCTTGTTTCTGTTCATCAGTCACTAGATTGTTTTCTGGGAGGCCCATTTTGCTCTTGAATAAGTCAACACGGCTGTGTCCATTTCGTGTGGTTAATGCCTGTCAGGCACTGCTTACATTTATATTTTGTTTTCCAAGGATGAACCATCTTAAACATGACCACATCCTTTCTCGTTCATGCAAGACGTCATTCTGTCAGCACTAATAAATGAAAAAACAAATGCATTAATGATGCCATGGGAATATTCTGGTCTCTACTCAGCCTGTAGACATTCTCATCATCCTTGCTGTAATTATGGTTCTAGCCTCTAAGAGCTGCCTTTGTCCATGTTACACTGGCTGCATGATTCAGGCTGGGAGCAAAGTTCTCATTTCCTTATTCCTGGATGCTGGCGAATAATTAATGTTCTTATGGTAAAGAACCAAATAAACACGCATCCTGTCTCACAGAATTTCAGCTGCTCCTCCGGTGGGGCTCATCTCTCTGACATACATGTCTAATTCATGAGCCCACAGCTGCTTACAAGCAGCCCGTTCTCCGAGAGACGCCTGGCATTCCTCTGCTGAGGAATGCAAAATGACAGTGACGTTTCGTGTGCAACACCTGCCTATTGTAATGAGACGGCCGCAGTAGCCTGTCTACATCTATGATGGAACTGGTAGGGCTAGCAGATGGGAAGACCCGTTTTCAGTGAAACAGTTAGGGACCTTGGCTTCGGTTGGCTGGTAATTTGGTCTCAGATTTGTTTGTTTGTCTGACAGTGTACTCCGTGGTAGCACGGTCTTTGACGTTACCCATATCAATTAGCAAAACCTGCCACTTCTCATACTGGCTGCACAGCTGCCGGGGGAAGGCAGATCTGGAACAGACTGTGTCTAACCTACTAAGCAAAGCACTTGTTTCTGTGATGCCTGGTGTCTGGAGTGCAGCCATGTGCCCTGGAACCCCTTGGCCGGTCTCTGTCCCCATGCTGTAGGTAGAAAGGGCTTCAGTTCCTACCCACGTACACGTGTTTCTGATCTCTCGCTCTCTTCTGCTTCAGCACCATCTTTCTCTCTCTCTAACCCCCACCTCTCCCCTTTTGAAGTGGAGTGACTAAAGAGGGAGATGGAATGGAAGAGGGAGGGGGGGGGGGGAGAGAGAGAGAGAAACAGAGAGAGAGAGAGAGAGACTAGGACTGCCGCTGATTGCATGGGAAGTAAAAGCCAGCCATCGCTGGGTTTCCTCCACTCACCGGCAGCTCCTTTAAACTTTGCATCTCCACAGAGGGGAGGAGGTGTTTGCTTTCCATGCCGCTGCTTCTCCTGACGGCTGGAACGGGCAGCTGGTACAGACGGAGCTTGGCTTCACGACACACGGCTGGAACAGGAAGCTAGTTTGGGGG
>JAACJT020000052.1:17212917-17239768 GCA_009936485.2 Gymnarchus niloticus | reverse complement strand
ATTTGTGCTCTCGGTTTCAGCAGTTACAGCTGTAATGCCTAAAATTACTGTTGACCATTCAGTGATCCCAAGTGCAGTTTCCTGACAGTCCATGTGATTGATGTTTAAGGCTGAACCCTTCAGGGCTGGCCTTTAACCCTGAGCTGGCATCTGAGCTGGGGTGTCTTTCCACGTGGCTTAGTAAATGTTTTGCCGGGAGTGTGTCAAATTCGCACGCATGTACCCCCCGTTCTCAGAGCGCTGTTCATCTGATTGAATCCCCAGGGTTGTCGCCTGACCTATTCTGGGCTTCCTTATGTGTGTCCGTTTCAGCTGTTAAGGTCTCGTCGGGGAGAGATTGAGTCATCAGGACAATGCCTCAAATAGCCTGACATTGATTACAATTTTCAGTTTGCTTCTGATAAAAATGCAGGGTTCTCTGTTAATCTGTGTTTTGATCTAATGAATACAGCCTCCTACACCTAAGAATATGCTTCTTTGGGAGATATTAAATGTATTTGCTCTTGCTTACTATGGATTTCTACGTCTGAAGTGTCTAGGCAGCATGGCAGGCCAACCAGACATGCTTACTAATTGACTTTGTGGTCGAGCAGCACCATTTTCCCGTGATTCCACACTGGTAGGAACCCACAGAAAAAAAGAAAAAAAAAACAAAAAAAAAAAAACATGATGGTCAATGATTCATCTGGTCTAGTTTCCTCTCTGGGCAATGGCAAATATTTCTCACCTCTCTGCAGCACCCAGGATGAGACTGCGTGTGCCATTTTTACCTTTGCCGGAGTGTTTGGCTTTCAGCAGCGTTGTGCAGGTTTCTGTTGCTGAGACATGGCAAACAAGATGTTCCTCATCAAACTGTGACATCTCGAGCCGCTCGCTCACCCTCGTGGGTCCCGGGCTCGGAGAAATCAGCCTCGATTTATCAGACCCCGTCTCTGACCGGCCTCCTTTTCACGGTGGAGTACCCTCCACTGTCTTCGCAAGAAGCCCATACCACACGAGTCTAGGCAGTAGGGCCTCTTCCAGACGCACGATATATGCCCCTCCAACCAAATACTCTAGAGGAGCATTGATCTCCATGAGTTTCCAAATGAGATGTTTCATTAAGAAGGATGTAACAGACAAACCAGGCTGTATCGTACATCCCATCCCTGAGAAACATAATGCACACCTGATAGACCGAGGGGAATAGGGGCCCGGTGGTTGTAATGGGAGCATTACACGTGGTTATTTGCAATGCCACGGAAGAGATTGCATTTGGTTTTTACCGGGACAGGGTGTTGGACCCTACATCACCTGCAGATCTGCAAACGCAGATGAACTGGCATCCGAATAAAGCTGTTTTTTTTTTTTTTTTGTTTTGTTTTTAATTTTATTCAGAATTGTTTCTAATTGCTGTCCAAAAGCCACTAGCCTCAAACCACTCAGTGAATAATTATTTACTTGCATAAATCATCGCCCTTAGCAGAGCTTGTCCCAATGTTTAATTACTCTTGACAGAATCATTCTAAGGTCACTGCTTGTTTTATGTACGCAGCTTTAAAAACACAATTTATTAGACCCTGTCCCTGAAAAGGTGCCGACTCCCTCTTCTGCTCTGCCTTATTTCATTCCGTCTAGCGGTGTGTTTGTGTCGTTTTGCTGCAGGTCTGATCTGAGGAGCTCTTCCAGCACATATTTGCGTATGTCTGTCTGGTTTCTGTTTCGGATTTTCATCCGATGATTTGTAATACCTGCAAAGACTTCTGCTGAGTCTGTTGCCATGACGTTCTTTGTCATAACTCTGGTGCCACCAAGAGGTGGTAGGTGGGCACCAGGTACCCTGGTCCCTTTGTGACCTGAACCAAATCCAGACTGTCAATGGCGATCTGCAGATTCTAGCCAAAAGAGCCTTCGATGTTAACTTCAGAACACCTCAAAGAGACCAGTGCAAACACTCCACTGCACATTTATAGATTCAAAGCAGTTTATGGATTTTATCTTGTATTGTACAGTATTTATTGAGAGTCATAGCATGGATTGTCCTGCTGAAATATTGGGTTCACGCAAGACAGAAGGTGTCATCGTGGTTGAGCGCATGTACTTACAAGCTACAGTTTGCTGGCTCAAATCATAGAAGCTACTGAGGATTTGGGACATCATATTGGATTGTATTGTTAGTTAAACTACTAAATGTAGTTTGGTCAAGTGAAATGGTCATGAAATTGTGAGGTGATGGGAGAACCAGTCTCATCACTATTTCTCATTTAATATGCAAAAAATTAAACACACTGTGAGATTGTATGAGTGCTGATGAGTTCAGTTTATACACCCAGCACCTGTTCAGTGCGTAGCTACTGTGTAATGGTCATTTTCAGAAACCCTGCTGAGTAATTATAGATCTGTGTTCTCGAGATCAATTCCATCATTTATACGTCATTTTTAAAAAGTCCCCAGCTACGCTAGTTTTTACGTGTTTTATACAGCGCATTAAAATTTGCTTTCCCACTTTTGGATATCTGTTTCTCAGGTTAAGGGAGGTTGTAAACTTATGTGGGAACATGTTTTTTTTTTAATGTTTCTAATTCTTCAGAGGACATTTCACTAAGCATCCCTTTTTTCTGAGAGCTCCTCTGCTTTGTAATTACAGTATTACAGTAGATATTGTTTTTGCCTTTTGTAGCCCAAAGCACTGTAACCAAATAAGGAAGTTTATGGGCTCTGCTTTCATGTCTGCTGTCTAAAGTGTCCCTGAGCTATGTAAATGGGGGGGGGGGTGTGTCTCAGACATAAAGAACTGCTTTGAACTGCAGATTAGAGACAACAGACTGACCTGGAGGCATTTATTGGTGCCGGAGCCAAAGTCTGATGACATCATCTCTAGGAGTTTCCTGAGGGAAATGCCAAATGTCACATTACACTGAAATCCGGTTAAAGCCATATTTAATTGACAGCATTTGTGAAATTGTAATATACCATCAGTTAATATTTGGTCATAAGAAATGTTTACCCATAATCCCTCATCACTTGCACCTGCAGGTATAAACGTGAGGAGTTTAATGTGTATGCCATTTAGCTCAAAAACCTTGACTCCTCTCTCTCCCTGTAATGGCCGTTTCACCTTTGCGGGAAAAAAATACTTTTTCATATTTAGGTTGGAAGTACTGTTTTGTGTGTGTGTGTGTGTGTGTGTGTGTGTGTGTGTGTGTGTGTGTGTGTATTACCTGACGGTTTCCTCAGATTTCTCTGTTTCAACCAGAGCATGATGGGAAGGATTTGTGAATTAGAAGGAATTCGATGAAGATGGCAGGCTAGGGGGTGATCGTAAGCGATGCCTGTGGTGCTCATTCTTGCTCCTGTCATGTGACTTACCCCAAGAGAATGGGTTTTGATCTGCTGAGGAACACACCAAACCTGAGGCTTGAGAGACAGTGTTAATCTGAGATGTCTTGGCTGTACGATCAGAGGAGCTGGATGACTGAGTATGTTCCCCTTTTGAAAGAGGTTTTTAAAATGTCTGAAACCAGCTCCTGTTTACACAATCACTATGCAGCCGAGTGTCACAGAAAAGTTCGCTTTTCAATCTCGAGATAGAGGTTGTTCAAAGTACTTGTTTTACAAATCCACATTCCGAAATTTGGCTCGTGTTGCTGTTGAATTCTTTCCAATACGCAGTCAGCCATTTGCACTAGACAGCACCCCCAGAACAGAAAGGTTAAAACAATGTTTAATTAAGAATAACTCATCGTATTGGACCCAGATAAGTGGTGGAAGTTGGATGGATGGATAATTGGATGGATAGATGGAAAAATGTGTAGTAAATAAATGTAATTTTAATAAGCTAAAAGGACTACTGGTAATAATAACAGAATCATTAAAATGAAGAGAATATTGCCTTAACTGGCATAACTAATGGTGATGCGACAACCAAGTTGTGTGATTTGATTGCAGTTTTCATTTGGGGTTTATGAAATGAGCTGCATTGGACATGTAAGAATCTAGATTGATGCTCGATCACTCCTCCATCGATAGAGAAAGATAATCTTCAGTACTTTCCTGATAGCTGCTCTACATCACAGTGAATTTTAGTAATGATTGTCGTTTTTGTGCGTTCAGTTCAGGTGCTCTTTTTGACAGTCGAGCGTATTAATTGTAACTTTTAAAGGAACTTTCTTTTCGATGTGCAAAGACATGATGCTTCACATGGTATCGCGTGATTACATTTGTGTAATCCTCTTTTTTCTTTAACTCTCTCATTCTTGTTTTTGGTGCTTTTTGCAAATGCTCCGAACACAGTTGGGCGTCAATGAGTCTCCGCTGCCTAGATGAAACCCGTCGGTGATGTAGCCTTGCTCGTTTTTGTGAACCAAACTATATAATGACCTCTGAGGTGCACGTTTGCCGCGTTGACGTGTTTTGTTGTCATCGACGCGGCAGTGATTTCATTTAGATTTAAATATATTAATATGCCGTGTTATCATTACTGTGGTTATTTGGTTTCAAGACAAACAATAGGCCCGAATGCAGACTATGTTTATCGAGCACGCACACAGCCAGGCTGTTGTTATGGCAAAGATAAATGGCCATGTTACTTCACTGGCCGTTTTCAGGAACGCGAGCCACAGGTATGTAGTAATTCTTTCATTTTCACGTATCCCATCATGCTCTCCATGAAACACGCACGTACAGCTGATCTTGAAGCTTGGGGTCAGAGCACAGGTTACGTCATTCTATCCAGCACCCTTGGAGCAGTGTTTGAGGTTAATGGCCTTGCACACTGCTCTTTACTTAGTCAGTCACTTTGGTCTAGTTGCTGGTGCTGGCCTACATTACAGGTAGACCTGCAAAGGTGTCCAAGTCGGGATCTCGTATTATTTAATAAAATGATCTTTCATTTTACCTGAAAAAAGGTACTGTGTCTAGCACTCAAAGCACTGGATACTTGACTGAGTGTCCAAATATGCATCTCAGGGGAGAATATTCACCTATGGTCTGTATCTTAAAGACAGTGCAAAGTCTGTTCAGGTCAACATTATTGAGATCCCTGAATTTTACATTCATTAGACTCCGAAAGTACTGGAACAGCAAGGCCAGTTCTTTTTTTGTTTTGTTTTGTTTTTTTTATTAATATGTACTAAAAACATTCGGGTTTGAAATCAAAATATGAATATCAGCTTCATTTCCTGGTGTTTGCAGCACGATGTCTTACAAAACATAGACTATAGTAGCTTTTTTTTATTAGATTATCCAATATTTTACTCGCATAAAAATTGGGTAATGTGACTGGCAGGTGTTTCTTGTTACCGAGCAGTGTCCTGCTAGATAGATTCCTTAAACAATAAATAGCTCTAAATGAATACTCTTGGTTTGAGCCTTGGGGTTTATCTCTGAAGATTGCATTTGTTGTTAAAAAGGATAAACTAACATGAAGACCGCAGAGCTGTCTACTGGAGAAAAGCTGCCCATTTTGAAGCTGAGAAAAGAGGGAAACACAATCAGAGGAATTGCCAGTAAAATAAATTGGAATGTGCTGAAATAGACCGAAACCAGTGGTGTTCTAAACGACAGACATAGAATGGGTCTACTGAGGAAAACAGCAAAACAGCTGATGACGGAAACATTGTGAGGGCATGAAGAAAAGCAGAAAAGCACCAGCTAGTGTGAGATCACCGAAAACCTCCACAAGACAGGCGTGGAGGTATCAGTCTAATATTCGAAGAAGACTTTGATCCCGAGCAGAAATATAGAGGCCATACCACAAGATGCAAACCACTCATCGGCACTAAGAATTGGAAAGCCTGATTGGAATATGCAAAAAAAAGGTACAGAGTTGAACCACAGATGTTCTGAACCAAACTTTTATGTACTGATAAGACCAATATTGACCTTTACAAAGGTGATGGGGAAATAAAGAATCTGCTCATGATCCAAAATTTATAAGCTCATCTGTGAAGCATGGTGGAGGTAGAGGAAGTATACAGAAACAGTTGGCCTGCTAATTTACAGAGAAATACATCCAATCTAATGGAGGGGAACTTCATCGTGCAGCAAGACACTGATCCAAAACACGCTGCCAACTCAACAAAGGACTTCATTAGGGGAAAGAAGTGGAACGTCATAGACTGGCCAAGTCAATCAGCAGACAACCCAGCTGAGCCTGCATTTCACCTCGTTAAGAGGAGATTGAAGGGAGAAATTCAACAACTGAAAGAGGCAGCTGGAAGAGGATAACAGACAAAGAAACCAACAATTTGGTGACATCAGTGAGTTGCAGGCTTGATGCAGTTATTGAATGAAGGGGATATGCAGCCAAATATCGAGTTATTTACTTTAAGTTCCAGTACTTTTGCTCAGCTAAAAATGGGTGGTCTGATACAAAAGGTGCTGTGTTCAATGTTGTTTAACACACCTAGGTGGAAATAAAAGCTGACATCCTGAACTCCCGTCTCACGTTCATCTTTTGATCTCTCTCTAATCCAAACGTCCTCAGTATATACCGAAAACAAATGAATTTTATTAGCCTTGTCGTTCCAGTACTTTCAGAGGGAATTGTACATCATATGTGATATCTGGGATGGACTGTGTAGTTAAACAGCTTAGGTCTAAATACAGCACAGTATAAAACAAGCAACAGAAAAAATAATGGAAGGGAAAAGTATAAAGATGGAATCACTGTCATGACACAATTATTGGAACCCTTTTTGAAAAATTCAAATCTATTTGGGGAAAAAAAAGACTATATTGTAATATCACTGCACTGAGAGTCATCTGTGATGGGTCATCAGTGCTGATATGGCTTGAATTACTTAATGAATGATGGCTTCGATGGTAAAGGGCCAGCTTTTAGTTCCTTTTTCACCGTGGTAAAGATGAGAGAGCTACCTGTGAGCACAAGAAATGCTATCATTACCAAACATAAGAGTTCTTAAGGGAACGAGGCCATCCACACGACCTTGGCATCCCTGTTTCAACAGTTTGCAATGTCGCAATGCAGCTCAAGGGACTGTCATGAACCTCCTGGGATGTGGTGGGAAGAGGAAAATTGATCAGAGAAGGCTTCAAAGGTTGATGTGTGAACTCTAGGGAAAGAAAAAAAAAAAAAAGCATTAAAACATCCACAGAGCTTAGAGGTGACCTGGTACAATCTGGAGTGATGGTTTTGACCCCTACCATACGCAGCACAGTAAACCAAAAGGGTCTTTATGATCGAAGGCCAAGGAGGACACGATTGCTGAAAGAGAAACATAAAAATGCATGCCTGATCTTTGCCAAAATCTACCTGGAGGAACTACGACCCTCCCTGAAAATGTTCCGTGGATGGATGAAACTAAAATAGAGCACTTTGGCAATGCAGACCAGCGATTTGATTTTGGGCAGCAAGATGATACTTAAGAATATGAACACCCTGCCAACAGTGACGTTTGATGGAGGATTCGTAACGTTATGGGCCCGTTCTGCTGCCTCTAGTACTGGAGGCCTTGAGCATACTAAAGGGATTATGAAATCGAAAGATTACCGTGACGTTTAAACTGAGTCAAGTGTGCAACCTGGTGTTACAAAGCTAGGCTTGCATCAAAGCACGCATCCAAAGGCGCAAAAGAAAAAATGTTTCAAACTGGCCAGCAATGAGTCCTGATCTCAAAATCAAACCTTTGGAAAGAGCTGAAATCAGACAATAGAAACAGGAATCATGCAAGCGTTCAAGAACTGAAACGAGTTGTAGTTGATGAGTGGGACAAACTACCAGCAGACAGGTGCAAAGACCTCGTAGATATGTAGAGGAGACAACCAAACGTGAGGCAGGGTTGCCTTTTAATGCTTTCCAGGGCATACATATACAGTGCCGTGAAAAACAATTTGCCCTCTTCCCGAGTTCCTCTGTTTTTATTAACGACACTTAATTGTTTCTGATCTCCGAACAAATTTAGTATAAGACAAAAGACAACCTGGGTAAACACGATAGACAGTTGTCAAGTGATCTGGTGATTTATTGAAGAACAAAAACTGCCCAAACGTTATCATGGAATATGATCCTGCTTCATCTGTTCATCTTGGGAATATATGCTTGCTATCTCCTTCATGTTCTTCTGCTGGTGGTGATATCCAGGGTAAACTTGGACAAATCTTGTCCTGGCCAAGTTAACAGGGCTTTCTTTCAGAGCTGATGTTTGGTCCTTAAGCCTTGTGCCCAAAAACCTACCAATGAACCAGTGCAGATGTATTAATGAGCTTATTTATTCATGAGTTTTCAAGGCTGTATAGAGTCAGCCATGCTGGCATTCTGAGTTGTTGAAGTGGGAAGATCAGGTGGAACACTGCCCGATAGTCATGTAGTAATTAAACAGAATCAATTTTCCCTTTTAGTTACGCTTTTTAATAAAGCAATTTATTCTCTCCCTGCGAAAGCACATAATTGTAAGGGCTTTTAAGGCCTTCCATTATTCAGTTTTATGTTGATGATGCATTGGGCTAAATTTTGAATAGAAAGCATCTGTTGGTTTGTGTCTGACGTATTTTTTTATTTTTGGAAACTATGCCGTACATCACTATGGAAATTTGCTGGAGAGTCACATAAATGAGTGTTTTTCACCCACTGATGCTGCCAAACTGTTCTTTAATTGGCTTCAGAATGTCTGATTTAAAAAAATGTATTTTTTTAATTTTGATGTGTTACATGTACTCCTCAAAACAGCAGAGAACCACATTATCTAGACGTGTATTGACTCATGTGGTGTCTGAATATTTTTTTTAATTAATAACCAGGAAGAGCCAGCTGGTGATAGTATATCTTGGTTTCCAGTAGAGTATGCGTTGTGGTGTGCTGTGTCAGAGTCTGGAGACTGGACGCTGCTGTTCTCGTTCACTTAACAGAGCTGTCATCTTGTTTACGGTGGCCTCAGCGTAGGCAGACCTGCTTGTAGGATTGAAATGAATGAGTTTGAGATAAGCCAGGTAAAGGGGCGGACTCGCAGATGGCTGGATAATGAAACGGTGACGGATTGCTGTGGTCTTTCATTGAAACCTCATCCCTGTTGTGAGCCACTGGCCCTGGCAGTGGTGTAAGAGTAATGTGTTGCTTTAGACTCCTTTAATGAAGCCAGCCCCTTTAAGATTGACTGTGTGTTTTTTATGCTGGACTGTCACAAAGCTATTCACTCTTCAGGAATTTCACCGTTTCATCCAGGAGTCATAGCCCTACTGAAACCTGGCTGGGACGCGGGTTCAGCCACGAGTCATAGCCATGCTGAAATGTGGCATTGCTGAATGATTGCGTGCCAAACCGAGATCAGATCACACTTGCTGAATGCCGTGTCTATCTTCTGATTGGCTATGGAGGGTCCCCACTTTGGACACAGTTTGTCCCGTATCTGTGAATGCGAGGGCGACATTGCTGCAATTTTGACATGTTCTGGAGCAGCGTCATTGAGCTCGACGGTCAAATGACTTACAGGTTTCTTGACATTGGCTGCATCTGTCTTCCGTAGTTTGCTTGCACTTCAAATACAAGAGTATATGCATTTGTAGTGACGTGGACGGACTAGTCTCGCATCAAAGGCAGGACTGTATCCTTCTATGTATGTGTTACTCTACCTTGTCATTCAAAGGAGGTTAAATTAAACCAAAGATTTACTGATCCTGTTAATCATGCTGAGTACCGAGTCGCTAACACTGTGGAAATAAAGTCTAGTGGAACCTGGTTGGGCACAAATTGAAACGCGACATCCCAGAGTAGAGAACCGTTCCCTTCACTGCTCTAGCTGTTGGTAGCCTTTTTCTCCATGATATAACCCAACTCCGAAGAACTGAGCAATGCCTTGACGAATCATGAGCACTGGTGAAGCAGATGACAGGTTTTTAAAAAATAAGGGTGCGGCGCGAAGTACGTTACAAAGGAACCTAACATTTTATTTCTCAGCCTTCATTCCAGTCTTTGAGTCCCCGTGTTTTCCTCCCTATGTTTTTTTTATTTGAGTACTTTGTGGGGCATCTCCATGCTAGCCTTCTGTTCCCACCACCCCAAGCTCTTTGCCTTGTACAGAAATGGACAGGTCAGCAGGTAGGCCGAGGTGCCTGCTGCTGGCTCTTTGTGGTCACGTAGCAAGGCCAGATTGAGCTCCAGAAACACCTGGCTGCCCGCACCGTGTCAGGTGAAACTCGAGGCACCCGGCAGCAATGATTCGGCAGATTTTGTCAGATGCTCTGCCCTGCGAGGAGCGAGATCAGGACTGAGCCAGCACTGCCTCGGGAAGAGAAACCGTCTGCTTTGGCAGAGCTGCGGCAAGCATGATGAGATTCCATTCTCGTCGGCTCTACCGTGAGCCCTGCCCTCAGTCGCGAGTCGTCTGCGTGCGTATTGAAAAGCACTCTAGCCCGTGGTATTACCAGTCTGTTCGCTGCCATTTGGGCCTTTACTGGTGCAGGGTATGATTTACCACTTCTGTAATGGCTGCCGTTAGTGGAATTTAGACACGAAAATCCTGTGCAATTACACCTTATGTACTATAATATAAATTATTTTCTACCAGTGAATGCTACAGGGGCAGTATTACTCTGCAAGAACTATTACACCATGCAAGACTTTCTCTCCAGGCGGGATGACGTGAGACAGGAGTAGGAAGAAAGAACAGGGACATTACCTGGCGACAGGAGCAGATACCGAGTATACAAAACTGGGCCGAGTGAAAAGGCAGCAGTTTCTGCATCGACACTAGGGAGACGTGCAGGATGCAGAAGGCATGGCAGCAAGCCGCAGGCCTGGCAGTCGGGGTCCGGGTACATGTTCTGGGTCTGAGAGAATAGAACTCAGTGAATGGATGTGCTTGTTATCTGCAAGCATGCATCGGGACATCACGTGACGTCGACTTACGCCCATTTATTTCAAGTTACCAATTTATAACATTAAAAGGGCTATGCGAGAGGGAATATTGCAATGTACAGTTTAAATAAGTTTCAAATACGATTGCGAATTGAGTCTATTTTGCCTGAACCGTATTGCAAGGTGTGCTCAATTATTTCATGCAAATAAAACCAGACAGTTTAACTGAACATCGATCCACAAATCTGTATAGTTCAGCCACTCGCACAAACGTATACCTTTGCTGCAAGCGACACCGTTTTGTAGGCATGCTAGACCATGTTCAGATTGCTCTCCCTCCTCTTGACTGCGCTGTGGAAGGTCTGCTCACATGCAACTTTCAGGCTTTCTCTGGACCTACTAGTTTCAATATGGCTGTTGCCACAGGAATAATAACGCTTATACTGACTTGCCGGTCTCCACGGAAATGGCAGAATGCTGAGACGGACGCCTCCGGTT
Organism: Gymnarchus niloticus; assembly: GCA_009936485.2. Taxonomy (NCBI): domain Eukaryota; kingdom Metazoa; phylum Chordata; class Actinopteri; order Osteoglossiformes; family Gymnarchidae; genus Gymnarchus; species Gymnarchus niloticus. The sequence continues at coordinate 17,228,478 of JAACJT020000052.1, read as the reverse complement.
TGAGTTTCCATGGAAGGTGAAGACGGAGGACGCGTGAGGTCTGATCTAAGGGTGCCGGTCGAGCTCCTGCTGGTCAGGCTCTCAGAGTCTGCTGACTGATTCTCCCCTGTGGTCGGCCGCTCATGACAAGCTCTGCCAAGCTCTGCCCCGCCCGCCTGTGCATTTCCAGGCCTGCCATGAACTGGCCTTAGGCTAAAAGTGGGGTCTGTCGATTCCAGGTGCCCACCTGGCGACTGACAATGATGACTAGCCACAGGCTTCTCTGGGCTAATGATGCGACTGAGTGCACAAGCCTCAGGAACAGAAAATGCTAGAAACTAGCTTATTATTGTTATTGATGCAATCTATCATTACGGTTTCAGTAAAAACTGAGCTTGTGATACTGCCTTTAAGTTAGTTAATAAATATAGTTGTAATATAGTTTACGTATGCCACATACTGAGGACAGTGAATGGCCACATGTTGGATAAGGTTTATTCCATGAAGAGTGCTTATGGAAAAATCTATGCACAATATTTTTCTGAGTGCGTGACAGTGTGTCACGGAAGCCTGAAAACGCACCAGTTAGGACCAGAGATTCACTCTCACATTTACATAGCATTACTGTTGCAAAATCGCAAAAAAACAAAAGAAACTACAAATATGAAAATGGATACAGAATCAAATATAAATTGGTCCAAGAAAAGCTGAAACTGCAATTTATAAAAATAAATTGGAGCTACACTCAAGAACAACATGAAAATGGAGTGGAAAATTTAAAAATCCTCAACTTAGAAAATGTACTTGAAATTTTAAAACAATCCACCTGTAGTCTGAGAATAGAGGCTGGCTGTTCGGCTTGGTCATGTTTGTAAATTAAACAAATGTGATTTGCAGTATAATAATAATATATAATAATAATAATAATATAATAATTATAGTACCAGTACCAGTACCAAAAGCATAACAGGTGATTCTGATATAAGCTTTGGCATCCTTTCAAGTTAAAAATATGAACCAAAATTGTTGTTGGCTGTGTTTTTTTTTTTTTTTTTTGCCTCTGTAATTGGCATTACTTGAGGTGTGTTTAGTTTTGTTCCTTTTGGTCCTTCACGATTGCCTGCATCTTTGATGCATAAATTAACAGTAGCGTGTGTACTGATCAGCCACCAGGTGGTGGTGTTACCAACCCTGACACTGTTGGTTGGTATGTTTTGGGGAAAAAAAAAACAGGTTTGCATTTGAATATCAAAGAGTGATGGGGGCACCATTATGTGTAAGGCTGGTGAATAGCTTAGAATGAATGAATTTTAAATTCATACTTGATAGACTCACCATACCAAGTGTAACTATTATTAGTGTCATTTCCCCAAAGGAACTGAAAACCCAATTATGGATGGCACCTGTGTGGGGAAATGTCAAATCAGCAAATTTCTGTTATGAACACTCAAGGCAGTCTATCTTTTTTTCATGGGTCGTTCTGTGATGTAGGGTAGAACAGAAGAGTAGAAGTGACTCTCTGGAAGAACCTGTTTCTTTGGAACTGACCATCATTGCTAGTGCTTGTTGCCCCTGATACGCTGCATTTGGAGAACATGGCTTCCTTCCACTGATGTTCAGCCTTTCAGGTGGACTAATCTGCTCTTCAGAGCAACCTGTGCCTCCTGCTTTAATGAGTTCCCTAGTGTTCTATAGCTGTGTAGTGCTCTGCGTTCTAAACTGATGTCCCGTGTTCTACAGCTGTGTAGTGCTCTGCGTTCTAAACCGATGCCCCCCGTTCTACAGCTGTGTAGTGCTCTGCGTTCTAAACCGATGCCCCCCGTTCTACAGCTGTGTAGTGCTCTGCGTTCTAAACCGATGCCCCGCGTTTGCGTTCTAAACCGATGCCCCACGTTCTACAGCTGTGTAGTGCTTGCGTTCTAAACCGATGCCCCGCGTTCTACAGCTGTGTAGTGCTCTGCGTTCTAAACTGAAACTTGGTGTTCTAAAGAAACTGATGCCCTGTGTTCTGTGGGAGCTCTCTGTGTTCTAACCAACTGCATCAGTCTGGTTTAAGAATGCCAAAATGTGACTAAGATCCAGTGGTGGATGTGTCTATAATCAGGGAGAAAAAAAAATCATTGGGAGCATTTCTTCCCTCCATTAAATACATTTTCCACAAACTCTGCACACAAAGCCTCCAGCATCGCAGAGGATCCACCCCCCTTCCACCCTTCTCACAGTTTCTTTGTCCATCTGGCAGAAGGTACCAGAGCATCTAAACAAATTCTGCCAGGTTCAGTAACAGCTACTCCCCCGAGGCTATCAGGGCAATCAGCACCTTGCTGTCCCCTTCCCACCTCCCTGAGCCTGTAATAATCATCACACCTCCCTCATTCACACTGGCCATGTTACTATTCCTCTGTTTACTGTTGGTTTACCCTGAATTTATTATTCATTGATCTCCATACTCAGACACTATGGACATAGTCTAAAGGCCAAACCCCCTTGTCTTGCACAGTCCTGTATTCTTGAACTTTCTTATATTGGGATGCCTTCTTTTTTGTCACTTAATGTCTCTGTGTTATTCCATGGTCCTGGGGGGAATGTTAGCTCATGCTACTGTACACTTGTATATGGATGGAATGACAATAAAGAACTTCTCACTTGACTGTGCATTCTGAACTGATGCCTGGCTTCATGGAGAAAGGTAGTGATCTGGGTTTGAAAGTGCTGCCCAGGGTTCTAAGGAGCTCTCCATGTTCTTAGGCAGTGGTTCTCAATCCAATCCTCAGGGACCCCACCCAGTCCACATTTTTGTTCTAGTCCACCACCTGCACATCTAAGCCAGGTAGTCAAGGACACTAACAGTAAATAGCAAGTAAGTTCGGGTATGTAGGTGGTGGAACATAAAAATGTAGACTGGCTGGGTTCCCTGAGGACTGGGTTGAGAACCACCGTTCTAGAGCAGTGTGGTTCTATGCCCCGTGTTCTTTTGTAAAAGAGCAGCCTATTTTCTAAAGCAGTACCCAATGTTATAAATCATAGGTGCCTTTTTAAATAAGACCAGTACTTGGGAAACGATATATCAAGTAATACTGAATTAATCAAAAGGATGTTGTAAATAGCCATTGATCTTCTCCTGCACTTCTCATTCCCTACCACGAGGGCCTGATGGATTTCCAGAAGTTGGTGCATGCCATGGCAACAGAGGTCCTAATAGCACTGTAGATGTGGTCATTGACAGAGCTTTCGCAGGAAAAAGAGCCAAAAAAAATCTGAGCCACAGATCTATGTGCCTTTTAAGGTACAGGGAGAGTGCCACATGGCACGGTAAGCCACTTCTATTAACAAATTGACATGCAATAACTAGAAGTGGAAAAATTTACTGAATGCAATAGCAATGTATCTGCTGGGGTAAAACTGACAGAAATGTCAGTCTAGAACTCAGAGGTGCAGTTCATTCGTTAAGCAGGTACTTTCTCAGTTGCTTGGGATGGATATGAAAAAGCTAAAAAGGCCGTGATGCTCATGTAAAGTGCAGGGCACGGCGGGTACGTGACCAGTGATTGGCTGATTGTGAATGTTGACATGCCACGACCGACTGCCAGAATCATTAAAAAAAAAAAAAAAGTCTTTCAAGAACTACTCAGAGGATACTGCGGTCTGACTGTGGAACACAGCCCCTGTCAACACTGCAGGCCAATGCCATTTTCATTTGCAATCAGTGATACAAGCAGCACAATCAGTGGACTGTGGGGCAGTGGTGAAATTATGATGCCCACTGAGTCATCCTGTCCTTCTGAAGTATGATGTAGCCCTTATGGAAAATAATTTGCAATGCATATTTTTATTTTTTTTTTTAACCACTGCAGTCATGACACCTATGGCAACAGTGTATTTACCCTTCACATAAATATTTGTTAATCTTTAAACATATGGGGTGACTGGAGTTATGCCCATATGTCCTCTCGTTAAAAATAAATGCATTAGGTAAATGTGGAATTTTGTAATAATTTGGCATTTGAAAAGGTGCTAAGTAGCAGAAATCTATCTGTTGGATGTTGATGGAATATCATGTTTTTGAACTAAAGTCATACCCTCACCTAGAAGTAGGGTCTGTCCTTCGTCCCCCCGGCTTCAGAGTGCCTCGCCTCCCTAGCGACAAAAGTACTTCGCATTATAGTCTGTGTAAAAGGAGTCAGGAATGATCCTATTGCCTGATACTAAGCAAAAGTACATGGAGGGCTATATAACAGCAGTTGTCGTACTGGTGACGTGTTACAGTATAACTCAACACAGCAATGAATGCCTGAATAGCTTGTGACATTTCTGGATTTTTATTTTGGAGTACAACCACTCTACCTAAATCAGTCATTTTCTCTCTGTACCCAAAATTACATGCTTTCCCTCGCGCCTGGGGGCTGCCCGAAGGCAGTGCTGTCACTAGCAAGCCCACAAACAAGTCGTATTACCCTCTACAACCCCCGATAAGGGACTCTCCCTAGGTTCACTAAACCCCTGCATGGCTGTCAAGGCCGGCATTTAACATTAACAGCGAACCCCCACGAGCCCCTTATCAGGGATTCCATTTCTGTCTGGTTACCGCCACTCGGTAGCTAATCGCTCCATCTGAGAGACGAATCAGCCGCTGTGCAAGCACGTGAACACATAAATGTGTACACACCGCCCACACTGTACCCTCATGCGACATTTTTCAAGTATTCACATTTAGTGTGTGACATGTACAGTTTCAACTGGTTCTCTAGGAGACAGCCAGTACCGAAATATGATGGAGCCATACCATCCATGTGGAACGTTCCAGTAGAATTTCACATTAGGAAACCGTTTGATTGGTTATGGGCGTGTGTGCTCTGTGCATCCTGGGAGAGCCCCCAATCTCACAGCAGCCCAGTGCTGGCTACGTGTATGTATATGGATTTCACTCCTCAGCCTGTGCATAATAGATGTAATGAAACAGCATGGGAGTATTGCTCTGTTGGAGGAAATATTCCAGGAAAATTCCATCTTATCTCAACTGGGCTTTGAACAATTTAACTAGTATTCCATTACTGGGAATAGATCTGGTAGTATAGATTACAAATTGTATCAGTGCTAGAGAGGGCTGCAGTAATAGGGAATTTATTATTGCCTATGCTATATTGCAGTCCACTAAAGCTATCCATAAATGCATGTGCAGTATAGTCAGATGGTCGACAGGTTTTAACTAATTTTTTCCGTACATCTAAGGTAATAATCCAGCCATCTGTCTCACAGCCTCTACTTGAGGCAGTAATGATTAACGTAGTTATAATTAAGATACTATTAATATTGTATTTCATGCATATTTAGTTGAATGATCCTTTGACCTTGTGAGAAGTAAACGGTGCGACCCAAATGCCTGTACGGGGAAAGCAGAAAGAAACAACAGATTGCGGTTTTGGAGGGAAGAAAAACAGGCGGGAAGAAGCGTTTGCTTTGAAACCTGTTCGTCCCGCCAAAATATAACGGCTAATAACGAGTGAAGCGTTAATTACGCCGCCTGACGTCGAATACAAACGGGACGACCGGGAATCCTGTTATATGTGCTCGGTTTGGGTAAAACCGACTCTTTCCATTGCTGAGGAAGGAACGTGAATGTGACTTTCGGCGCTGAGGCGAAAACGCGACGCCGGCGTTTAATTAACGGAGGGCGGCAGCTCAAATTAAAGTGTATTAATTATGTATTAGTTGAAAGGAGATGCGGAGGAGCTTCGTTCGGCCCGTCTAATGAATTCCCCCCGTCGTGTGGCACGGTGGCTTATGTGAAAATGGGACGGGAAAGCAAGCAGACTTAAAAATAGGCGCGGGTTTTGCTTGTGGCTCCGAATGAAGCTACCTGGCGTCACAATGTCATCATTTAAATGATTAATATAAGCGGGGGGGGCTCGCCGGGCTCCCGTGTGGAGCTCCGTCCCTCCGTGCAGCCCAGCGCCGCCGCACTGATCTGCGGTCGGGCTCCCCCCTTCCCCCGTCCTCATCCCCGCCCGACTGCTGCCGCCGGTATGCCCGGGGAATGCGGAGCCACTGCATCACCTTGACAGCCAGGATGATAGCGCTCTCGTTTAAATGCCGCTGTCAGATACTGCGGAGGGTGAAGAAAGGTACCGTGCCGCGTATGCATGCAATCCTCACGACCGCGATGGGGGCTGATCGGCTCCGGATGCGGGGTGGCGGGACGCCGTTATCCGTGCGCCGAGGACGCGCCGGAGCAGCTTCCTCTCCATCTCCACGGATGCGGAATCGATGAGAGCTCTGCGCTGCCAGCCGCAGTGATGGGGGGCATCTGCGCCCGCTTGCAAGGCGTGGGATGCTGATGGGCATCAGGGCTGAAGTGGCTCGGAGGGCGCTGCGATGCTCCTCACTTGCAAAGCGGTGATCTCCCGCCAGGCTGGCAGTGGTGAAATTCCCGCAGGGGGTGTGAATTTCTGGGAAGCGGCTCGGCATATGAGTGTTTAAATGTCGTGTGCGATTGGCCTTATGTGACTCGACGCACGTGCCTGTGATGCTGCTGGACTGTGATGTGAGGATGCTGGAGAGCTTGCAGACTCGGACATCGGGCTCTCCTCTGAGGATAGGAGTCAGGGAGAGGTGACTGAGAAGCGGCAGAGGATGGAAAACATAAGACAGACCCCTTCGACATAAAAGTAGCAAGGGGAGAGAAAATGTAAAAACCAGCTAAAGCAGCATCTGGAGGAGAAGGACTACCTCAGAGCTGGGCTGGACATCAGGGTGTGGATCGGGTTATTGGGGCCAGGGAGAAGCACAACTCAGTCTGATGATTAGAAGATACAGGTCACCTGACTCTGCCCACCCCAGGACGTGCTGCGTAGGCTTTGTACAGTCTAAAAATTTCTGAACAATTACGTTCAGTAAATGGTTGTAAACACGAAAGTCGTGCCTGTGCGTAGACACACAGCTCAACATCTAGCTGTCAGCACAAAAACGTGTGTATTCTTTAATAAGAATTTTAATGTGAGGTATGATATGGCTACCCCTATATACACCAAATTATTTTAAACATCCAGCATTCAGCTAAGCACAAGGTAAGGAGCCTTCTAGTTTGTTGATACTGACATTTAATTTCTCAAGTTTAACATTAGCATGCAATTTTGTAAATAATTCAGAAATTGTGGTGTTCCAGTGTGACAGAGATACCAGTAAAGAGGTGAACTCGACCAGAGCATCACTGTAGGACGGCTTGTGGGAAAACTCACTGCCCAGCTCTGCTAACGCGTCTGAGGGCATTTTCTCGCATTTTGTTTCGTTTATTTGGCAGACCGTGCCGTCATTGCATACAGTGTACGAAGACCAACAACACAAACACATGATCGGCAAGTGTGATAATCTCATCCAGCATTGCTCTAAATAAGAACGGCTAGCGTACCGTGCTGTAAGCTGGTGGTGTCAAACTGAAAACTGACATGAATTAGGACTTGCGGCCCAGCAGATTTGACAGCATGGTGATGTAGGTGTGGATCCTGCAGAACGGACGTGCGAGAGTTCAGAAATGCGTGGGGAGAGGGTGAAGGTTCTCGGCGAGGTGTCATGATGAGTGTTCTGCAGAATGTAACCCAGGATCGTGAACAGAGTAGCCAGGTCTTTGACAGTTGGAAATGATGATTTTGCATTTAGGATGGATTGTCAGGAAGACGTGCTGTAATACGTGACATCCGACAGTGTAGTAGAGCAGGGGAAAGAGGAACGTCTTTGGCACAGTGGAGATATGAGAAGCCGTGAGGGGATGATTGAAGCCCAGAGATGTTATGTACCGGGAAGAAAGCGGGGGACCGGGTACAATGGGACTGAAGCAGAGACCTCGCTGAGAGATAAGATTCAACTCGGGTCACTGCATTACCTTTGGTTCCCGGCTTACCTAAGGCTGCCAGAAGAATCTCATGATTGATGGCATTGAGTGTTGCAGATAAGTAGGAAGAGCAGAGGGGAGAGAGAGAGAGAGAGAGAAAGCAAGCCTGTTGTGGAAAGAGAGAGCCTTAGAAACAGCCAAGAGAGCAGATTCAGTGCAGCATCCAGTCACGGATGCCTACTGGTGGGGATCCACCTGTTTCCAGCAGCCTGGCTGGTGTTTTTCTACATCCTGGTTCTCCTTTGTCCTTTACGCTCTGGTTCTTCCATCTTTATTTAGCTCCGGTAGGTCTGCTCCATCAGACTGCGCTGAATCTACCTGGCCTGGTGAAATCCGTGCCATGTGTACAGAGATGTTGTGGTCTGCTTTCCTGTTTATGCTGTCTCCTTTGTCCTCCTTATTTCTTCTCAGTTCCTCAAAATATTGGCCATATGCTACTTAAAACCGGTTATGGTATTGTGATGCTTAAATAAACTATCCTTTAGCGGTGCTGCTCATACCCTTATTTATATGAAACCCCCCCCCGGTCTGGCAGTCATCTCTCCTGCTGCTTTGTGATTGCACCATCAATGCCCGATCTTCACACTGTCGTATGATAAAACCACCCACGTTGACTTCTGCTTGGGTTTTAAGTTATAATTACTGTAATTCAGCATCCTGAACTAGCCAATCAATGCTGGCGCTAAATGAGGCTTCAAAACCTGTGGTGGGTGGGAGTTTGGCATGCTCCTACCCACCAACTAGTTTTGAAGCCTCATTTGTCCCATCACTAGTTATAATATCTACACTGCCTTCCGACTGGACTGTCGCATGTCTGTTATGCGCCTTAGGGGTGGTCTCCGAATCACCTTCTGGTTTCTGAGCTGAGGCCTCATTATTATTTTATTTATTTATTTATTTTTTTTATGACCGATTTTATTCCAGGCAGGTTTCGGTGCTGCAGCAAAGGGACTTTTATACCCATGGCACAGCCTCTGGGGTCTTGCACCACTGTCCCCACGTCATGCAATTGCTTTGCTGCTGGCCTATCGATCAGCTGCTGCACTATGCAATTTTGTGCTGTATGTAGACCATGCATTTTATAGGTCATGCATTACGCTGTGCATTTTAAATCTCGCCTTTATATTTGTGGATTGTATAGGCTTCACATGACATAGATCAGTTGCACTTGTAAGTCTATACCATGTTCATTCTGTTCTCTTGGGAGCTCATGGATAATGTCAACTACTCAAAATGCTCATTTTATTGGCAATATCCGGAGACGTCCTGAGAAACCGTCTGTGACATGGATATTTTGCTCATGCATTACCCAGACTGCACGCGTTGCTTGCGTATCAAATCTAGCGTGTCATGTCGTGTTCCACGTGGCACGCAGATGACAAAGGCTCATCCGTTGACGCCAGAGACGGAGTGTATCAGCCAGGCCCGGCTGTTTAACACAAGGTTTCCTCAGGCTGATCAATGGATGTCCGCGTGAACAATAAAGCCAAGAAAATGGGAGACAGATATTAGCTCGTTGCCCCTGGAAACCGGCACAGCCACGGTTCATCGTGGCTGATTCACAAAGAGATCCAGTTTGCGTCAGCCGTGCGGAAAGCACTGTGTTTGAAGCATTCATGAATAGCCCTTTCAATACCAAGGTAAGAATGTGCTGCGGAGTTATAAAGGAGGTGACTCCTGCGAGTGAATTCAGCCTTTATGCCAGGCCATTATCTATAATATCATTCTCTGTCGGGTAACTGGCTAATTCTCCTGCAAATGAGTGAGCTAAAAATGTAAGAGAAAGGATTGGTCATTACTGATATCCAGCCTGTGGGAGCTGAAGAGAGGATTCATATGTGCGTGGTACTGGGACCTGTTAGTGGCTACCGGACCCTCTACCTTCTCTGTAGTTAAAGTGAGGAAACAGTTCAGGTCTGCACTGGGGACACTGCTGCATCTGAAACAGACCCCGGTCTTCCACAGCTGTCAATTTATCGACCATGTTCTTGAGAACAGCGGGACTGTGTGGATGGTGGTAGGTTTACAGGGCTCAGTTAGACCTGCTTACTAGTTCTCCTTGCATCTTCACATCCTTCAGGGCTTCAAAGGTCTGATGGTGCTTTCAGCCACCTGCTCATGCAGTTCAACCTGGGAAATATTATGGGAACCTGCAGTATCCATACAAAAATATGGAATATTTCCATTCTTGAAGCTCATCTCTAATTAGGTGCCCTCTACAGACAGTAATGCTCTGAAAGACAGTTTTCACATTAGTGCTATTCATAAATGACAATTCATGCCTGATGTTTCACAGGTTAGGCCTAGATGACACAGCCAAAACAAGTTACAGATCTCTGGGTGGGTAAAGCTTGTAACTACATCAGTGATGAAGAACAAGAAAGTAAAAGGTTCGGAATGGTCTAGATCGCAGTCCATATCTAAAGATCACTGAGGTTTTATGACAGGACCAGAAATGATCAATTCATGTTTCCATACCCAAAACAGTTCAAACTTGGACCATTGGGCTACAATCTTTTCCCCACAGCTCTGTGAGAGATTGGTCAATATCTTTTATTGTTGTCATCAGAGCTAAAGGGGTGATTCTGTTTTTCATACAAGGACTTTAGATGCTGTATGATCCATCCATTTTCTAACAGTTCGTCCTGGTCGGGGCTCACCCCTGGACACAATGTCAAGCCATGTGCACACGTTATGGGCAAATTAGTGATCCCAGTTAGCCTAAACCGCATGTGCTTTGAACTGTGGGAGGAAACCTGTAAGACATGGGGAGAACATATAAACTCCACACACACAGAGTTGGGATTCAAACCCACAACGCTGGAGGTGTGAGGTTTGGATCCTATATAATGTGGGAAGGAAAGTATACATTTTCATTTTTTTTTTACATCTGACTGCTTGCAGATATAGATATAGAATTTCCCTTCATATAATTTACTATTCATTGTTATTTAAAGATCGGGTAATGGTGCAAAGAATATACAAGCATACATGATATCTAACCGGAGAAGTCATTTTTTGCATGGTATGTCTTTTGGTTGTACCAGTCGGTGACCGTGCAGTTTCTTCTTGCTCCTAGATGAGGGGCCCTACTCAAAGTCCTCCCACAGACAGATGGATGGATCCCTGTCCCTCCGAAGGCAGAGCATCCCGGGTAAGTCTATCTGATGTTGACCCCTGACCCAAACACCACTACTTAACCCTGCCCATCTGATTCTGCCTTCTCATTAATGTTAGGCTCTCTTTCTCCAAAATCCACTCGAGTCACACACGACAGTCTTGTCTTTTCAGTGCCTGTTTCAACACTGTTCCTCGAGTCCCTAATCCCAGTCTGTTACTCTTCCATAGTCCCTAAATACCTGCCAAGCCATAACTAGCAGCTGAAGGTTTTATAGCCGGTCCACGTGTGAGCTGACTACTGATGTCTCTGAGTCCTTCAAACTTTCATCAAAGGAGTTTGGGATTGACCCACGGAAGGGCTGAAGCCCGTAAAACCTTCTCAGATTGGGTTGTGATCACACCCCCAACTGCATAGGCTCAGATGTGGGTTTTCTTTATAGCCAGTACGGAGTCTGCTGTACGCACCGTGACAGCGTCATCATTTAATCCAATTACGCACTTCTGCTTAGTGTAATCACTGTAACAAATGAGCTGAAATATTTCCTGGATTTGATAGTGGGGTTGAAGGTCATTTGCAGCATGTCAGGACTGACAGCATGTCTGTGGTCTTGCTGGGTCACTGCTGGACGTGATTTGTCTCTGGCAGGGTCAGCCAGGCACCTTGGTGCCTGGTTTTGTAGTGAATGTCATTAGTATATGGAGGTCAAACACTTTACAATATAGTTGGGATCTTTACCTGCATGCATGAAGTCTTTGTTTGCACCATTTCATACAGTACGTTAAAATGTGTTTCTCAAATCTCGGTCTACATGACACACACACAAAAATTAGGTGAGAGAAGCTTGGGGTCAGAGCACAGGGTCAGCTGTTTACCTGGCACCCCTGGAGGGCCTTGGTCAAGGGCTCAATGCTGTACTTTTTCTCAGTTGGGGGATTTGAACAAGTGACCTACCGGTCACAAGCACAGATACCGAACCCACAGAGCCACGTAGCGTAACAGAGCTGGTAATGACTTGCATATATGAGAATCCACATGTTACATGCAGTTTTTGATCCCAAATATCATTTATTTTAAACAGTTTGTAATTTCAGTAATGCTACATAATATATGTTCTTTTAATGACTTAAGGAAAGGAATGCAGTTTACTTTAAAATATGTAAACTTTTGAATAAAATAACCTACTTTGATCTGTGAGAGTAGCTAGAATAAAGGGGAAAGTTAGTCTATTTTCTTATTACAGTATGCTTATATTTGGTTAGGCAACAAAAACAGTCCCTTCAAGCCGCACCGATAAAATTAACTCAGGATCCACAGAGGATGAATTACCTGATTTTTTTTTTTTTTCCCCCCTTCCTGTAAACCAGTAAACTGTACTCCCTTCGCAACGTACAGTGTGTGTTGTATTTAACATTGATTCTCTGCCTTTGCTTGAGTGAAAATTGGCCGTGTTTGTGTGTGTGTGTGTGTGTGTTGGGAAGGAGGACCAGTACACCATACTGTGGATATAAAAGCAAGACACGCCCCAAAACATGAGCAGACGCTCGGCCCGCTGGTGCGGTGGCTTGAATCGATGTGCACCATTAGTCTCCTGACTGTCGCTCCCAAGATCGATGGCGGCCCCTCCCTAGTCTCCAGCCCCCCCCCCCAGTCCTCTCACGCCTGTAACCAGGTTTGGGGAAACGGTAACACAGTTGTCAAGGTGCCACCTCCGCGATTCCTCTTCCCCCTCCCCTCCAGAGGAACTGCGGGGCTCCAGTCTGGTGGAGCTGCTGAAGAAGGAGGGCTCCACCCTGGGTCTGACCGTGTCCGGTGGCGTCGACAAGGACGGCAGACCCCGCGTGTCCAACCTGCGCCAGGGAGGCATTGCGGCTAGGTGAGCTACACACAGCAAGGCCTACTGTGACACCCTGTGACTTCCCTGCGTTCGTCTGTAGGGACAGGTGACGTCCTTTGTGTGTGATGCCTGCTTCACTATGTCTCAACATATGTAGTGTGTGTGTGCGTGTTTGTGTGTGTGTGTGTGTGTGTTTGTGTGTGTGCGTGTGTGTGCGTGTTTGTGTGTGTGCGTGTTTGTGTGTGTGCGTGTTTGTGTGTGTGTGTGTTTGTGTGTGTGCGTGTTTGTGTGTGTGCGTGTGTGTGTGCGTGTTTGTGTGTGCGTGTTTGTGTGTGCATGTGCGTGTTTGTGTGCGTGTTTGTGTGTGTGTGCGCGTGTTTGTGCGTGTGCGTGTTTGTGTGTGCGTGTTTGCATGTGTGTGTGCGTGTGTGTGTGGCTCTGTATTGTCGCAGCTGGGCTGTGGTCCATCTTTGGCATGAGAAGCAGCAGATTCTACAAGATAATGTTCACATCTCCTGAGTTCTCTGCCCCAGAGACTAATGTACTGACTTCTTCACTAGCTGCAAGGAGAATGAAGAATTGCCTCCAAGTCCTGGCCGGCTCTGTAGCTCTCGTTCTCTCTCTGTCTCTCCGCCTCCTGACAGGAGTGACCAGCTTTGCATCGGAGACTACATTAAATCGGTGAACGGGATCAACCTGGCCAAATTCCGTCACGATGAGATCATCAGCCTGCTGAAAAACGTTGGGGAGCGGGTGGTCCTGGAGGTGGAGTACGAGCTGCCCCCTGTCTGTGAGTGTCTGTCTGTGCTGGTCTGTGTGCGTGTGGGTGAAGCATGTCTGTTCGGTGGGCAGTGCTCACGTGTCGGGTGGGGTCTTGCTGTCTGGAGCGTGTGTGTTGCTGTGAGGGGGAGGGATGTGCCATAAAACAGTCAGTGATCCTTTTCAAAGGCCGTGTCCCTCCTGTCTCCTCATAGCCGTTCAGGGCTCAGGAGTGCTGTTTAAGAACCTCGAGGTAACATTGCACAAAGAAGGGAACACGTTCGGGTTTGTCGTCAGAGGTACGTAGATGTCGTTTCTGACTGTTAAGAGAGTGGGCTTCCAGATGCATCTACAAAGCCTTTTCTTTTCTTAGTGGATTTAATTTTTTGTATAATTTTTCTCGTACTCCACTGAACAACAAACTAGGTTTTATAAAATGCTTTGCTTCTACATTATTACTTACTGATACAGTAAACTTTTTTTAGAGTTTAAGGATACCAGCTCTTTCGTTGATGGTCTGCTTTCCTCCCACGTGCTGCAGTCAGACGTTCAGGTTTATTCCGTTGCTGCGAGGTGTCGTGAACGCGGGCTGTGTTGCTGCGGCGTTTGAAATTGTGGCCCAGCGAAAGTGACAAAGGCGCCTCGCCGTGGTGTGTGCTGTCACCACTCTGTCTCGAATGCTGCAGGGGGCGCCCATGAGGACAGGAGCAAGTCTCGGCCCATCGTCATAACGAGCATCCGGCCAGGTGGCCCTGCCGACAGGTGAGCTCATTGGATTAGGAGTCCAGCAGACTCGGCTCCTATTGGCTGAAAATGAGCATTGCTCCCATTGCCTACGAGTGACTGCTGAGTGTTCCGTTCCTTTCCTGTTTTCCAATGACCTCTAAAATGGTTTCCACTCTAGTCAAACTACTCTCAAGATCCATTTATGGCCACAGGGAAAACAGCCCTCACTGTTGCCGATGTCTGTGTTGCTCTTTGCCTCCTCCGGTTCCTTTCATATGGATTTTCCTCCTCCTCCTCAAGTGCTAATTTTCCTGATCCAATTCCTCCCCCGCTGGTCTGACCTCTGTGACCTCCGTCTGAGTTCTTTTCTCACCGATGAGTGCTTTTCTGGGACACCTAAATTAAAATGAAGAGTTTGCCTTGCAGCGCTGTGCGTTAGGCTGAGCGTCGTGGTTACTCAGCTCCTTTCCTTGTGTACCCATCATGCTCCAGGTTTCACCACAAGCACGGTCGCTCGCTCAGATCCACAGATAGGTGAATGTTAACTGTAAATACAGGGGAACCTGTTCTGTTTGTGTTGTCTTTGAGGTCTCGTCTGTTCCGCATGACCGTACCGCTCTGGAACCCATGTCCAGACCGTTCTAGTGCACCGTGCCCTGGGTGCTGTGGCCAGAACCCTAATGAGGGTATTCACATCTAGCCAGAGCAGTGGTACCTGGTCTAGCGAGGAGACTTTCCTTAGAATATTTCTGACCGGTTTTAAACCTGACAAAGTATCAAAGCTGCACAGGGTTACATTTTCTGATAATCAGCAGTACCTCACTTAAGCACGGCCGGGTCGTGATTTTTAAGCTTCCCGTTTTTTTTAGAAAACAAACCTAAGCTGATGCACTGAGCTAGGCTCAGAGCTGACGGCTTGCTCTCGGAGACCCGAGAGCAGCTTTTCCCGAACCCACCACAACTCGAGAGAGGCTCCTACTCTGCTGTCCTCACAGGGAAGGCACTGTCAGGCCCGGGGACCGGCTGCTGAGCGTCGACGGCATTCGCCTGCAGGGCTGCTCCCACGCCGAGGCCCTGAGCATTCTCAAGCAGTGCGGGCAGGAAGCGACACTCCTCGTGGAGTACGACGTGTCCATCATGGGTACGTCCGGTCCGGTGACCCGCCTGACTGCGCTGCTCTCTACTCCGTGGACACCAAACTGACCCCCTATGGGGCGATTTTGATCCAGAGACCTTTGCAGTCTTCAAACCCTGTCT
>JAACJT020000052.1:17196160-17208108 GCA_009936485.2 Gymnarchus niloticus | reverse complement strand
GGTCTTTAACATTTTTAGCACCTTTGGTTTCCAGTGAAAAGCCATCAGTCCTAGAAAAGGTGTGCAGAACCAGCTGAGGAAGTTTGGCATTGGGAACCAGTACCTGTATACCCCAGAATGCTTGATGCCGTGGATCTGGCCTTCTGCTTACATGCTGGATAAGCACAGGAGCTAGCAAAGCTGATGGTTGCTAGTTCATATTCCTGGAGGAGCCTTGCTGGAGGTTTAGCTGATAAACTGAATTACCTGTAAAATGGCCAGCTATGCAAAAGGGTTTGTGTGAAAAGCACAAGTCCTGTCTTGATGGTCATGAGCTGCTGCGGTGGAGGCAGCTTCTCTGTGTCTCCTGCACCAACCACCACCACAGGCAATAAAAGGATGCCACATTTAAAACAATATCTGTGTCTGGGGTAGTAAATTCAGCCGCTTCAGATGTACCGTAAATCCTGGAGGAGCTCCCTCCACAGCCGTGCTTAACAACGTGCAGCAGATAACGGATTCTTTATGACCCCCCCAGTGTCTCTGGCCTCTAGCACACTGGGCCTGTCTGGTCAGGTGGTCCACACAGAAACCACGGAGGTCACCCTGGTCAGTGATTCAATCATGGGCTTCGGCATTCAGCTGCAGGGGGGTGTGTTTGCCACCGAAACCATGTCCTCCCCACCTCTCATCGCGTACCTGGACCCCGACAGCCCTGCGGAGAGGTGAGGCTCACGTCCGCTTCTGTTTCTGCGTGACCTGTGACCTTTCCCGTAACCTTCAGCCCCGTGTCGTCTCTGCTGACAGGAGCGGGATCCTGCAGATCGGTGACCGCGTGCTGGCCGTCAATGGCGTCCCCTCAGAGGAGAGCTCCCTGGACGAGACCAACCAGATGCTGCGGAACTCCGCCATTGGCAGCAGGGTTACCCTGGAGATTGAGTTTGATGTGGCAGGTACAGAGCTCCCCCTACTGGAGTGGTATTTAAAATGGTTTTACTTATAAAAGTGGCATTACTAATGAGCCACAAGCCACAAGTATTATTGAAAGAAATGTTAGAGGCTGTGAGCCTAGGTAGTTACATAATTCATAGTTTTTTGCTCTTGACAAGAGCTTCTGACTGCTGTATATTTTCTGTTCTCATTCTGGTCAAGTGTCTCGTGTAATTTTAGTAACGAAGCCCGTAGTGATCTCTGTTCTTTGGTGGTTGTGCTGTGTCAGTGTTGAATTTCACCTTGGCTTCTCGTTTACATGCTGCATCTGTGCTTTGCTTTCCCCTCTCTGGCACAGAGTCCGTCATCCCCAGCAGTGGCACCTTCCACGTGAAGCTTCCCAAGAAGCCAGGTGTCGAGCTGGGTATCACCATCAGTGGTGAGGCCCCGCCCTCCGCCTCCACGCGGGCCGCTCGCTCGCCAGCACGCCGGCCTCATTCCTGCCTTCTTTCCCCCCGTTCTGTGTCCTCTTCTGTCTGCTCTCCTCCTGTGGCTCCTGCCTTCTCAGCTCCATCCAGCAGGAAGCCCGGTGACGCCCTCATCATTTCCGACATCAAGAAAGGCAGCATGGCCCACAGGTAGAGGATTTGCTCAGTCGCGCTCCATTTGGTTTCCGAAGTTCCCGTTGAGGGTCGCACCCTTCGCCGTCTGCCTGGCCGGTGTTCAGGCACGGGGCTGCATAGTCATCTTCGTACTGAAAATATGAAACGCCTTTGTTTCACCGATTTTTGCTTTGCCTTTGAGTACATGTGGACAGCATCACGGGCTAAAGACAGCGGACGTCAGTGTTGCTTGTCTCCCCGTGTGTATTACAGGACGGGCACCCTGGAGGTGGGGGACAAGCTGCTGGCCATTGATAACATCCGTCTGGAGAGCTGCTCAATGGAGGACGCCGTGCAGATCCTGCAGCGCTGTGAGGATGTGGTAAAGCTAAAGATTCGCAAAGACGAGGACAACTCAGGTACCCGGGACACATTTTTGGTGGGACACATTCCTTAGGGTCCAGGGCCACTTCTTACCTGAGCCTGGTTAAAGGGGTCATGTTATATAATGTCTGTCACAGCATGTAGTGGGGTACCTCTAAGCATTCTGGGACTTCCAGAAAGAATCATTCCCATGGGACAGCCCTGAGTCACATGCCTCCTGCCCGCTGCGGTGTGTCCCCAGGTGACACACACGCTGGTGCTGATGTGTTGCAGATGAGCAGGAGAACTCGGGTACCATCATCTACACGGTGGAGCTGAAGCGCTACGGGGGCCCTTTGGGCATCACCATCTCGGGCACCGAGGAGCCCTTTGACCCCATCATCATCTCCAGCCTGACCAGGGGCGGCCTGGCCGAGAGGTGAGGGCCGTGAGCGGACCGGGAGGTTGGACGTGACCGTCAGAGTGATTGTATCTCGACATGGCTTACTGCCGCATCCTGGATATTACTTAGGCCAGGAATACAGAACGAATGTTACTTCATTATTTAAGCCATTTGGGTATTTAATGAGCTGCTTGGGCCTTGCTGGTTTAATCTTTAGTGAAATTAGAACTGTACAGTCATTTAAAATGCTGTCTTTGACTTACAAGTGAAGGACTTGAGTAATCGTGGATATTTTTGGAACTGGCACTTGCAAGCATGACCGCTAATCCTTTTGCCCATTTTTAACTGGTTGTTTAAAAACGCTAGCTGAATTGTTCACGCGCGCACGCACACATTTTCATCCGCCGTGTCTCCTAGCGCCTGCGCTCACCCCCGCCGTCCCGCTTTGCCTCCGGCAGGACCGGCGCCATCCACGTGGGCGATCGCATCCTGGCTATTAACAGCCACAGCCTGAAGGGCAAACCTCTGAGCGAGGCCATCCACCTGCTGCAGGCGGCCGGGGAGTCCGTCACGCTCCGCATCAAGAAGCAGGGCGAACGTGAGTGTGCTGGCTCCCGCTGGGCCTGACACGCGAGTTGCTCACTCGCTGCAGATGTTTTTTTCCTGTCACACTTCACATCTGGGACTCTTCTCCTTCATGTCTGCACCGGTACACTGCTTACTGACATCAGCTAATTTATCGACTGCCCCCTTTTTTTTTTTAATGCAAACGTGCTCACTTAACATACTTATAGAACAACGTTGTGTAATTTCAATGTTCTGCTTATCTTTCTGCTTATTAAATTTCACTCTTAGTAACCTTTAGTTCTGCTAATTAGTGTTATTAGTTTTGCTTTATTCTCCCGAGTTTATTAATAATGTGGTACCTGCTGCTTTTCTGCCTGTTGTTTGCTGTCAGGTCAAGTGATTTTATGTTTTTTTTTGGCATTGGAGTGGAAACAGGGACAGTGGGAGAACCAGGGTCCTGTGTACAAAACTCAACCAGTGCTGTTCCCGCTGCAGTGCCCAGCCCCAAGGTGCAGCAGGGTTTGAACAAGCTTGGGGACATGGAGGATGAGTTGGGGGGCATGGGAAACCTGGGCAAGCTGTCAGACAGCTGTTCCACCACCCTCCCCAGCGTGGACAGCTATTCCGCCACCCTCCCTAGTGTGGACAGCGCTGTGGACTCCTGGGACGGATCCACTATAGATACTACTGTCAGCGGACAGGGTGAGGCTGCTGATACCTACAGTACTTAATGCTTCAGTAGGTTTCGTGTGTGTGTGTGTGTGTGTGTGTGTGTGTGTGTGTGTGTGTGTGTGTGTGAGAGAGAGAGATCGGTGGCTAATGCTATTGTGTCTGTGTCTCCGTGGTTTACATTTGTATGCTGGGCAGCCTCTGGATCCAGCCTCCACAGCCCCGAAGCAAGGAACACCCATTCACTGAACAGCCAAAAAGAGCGCCCCCTGCCGGACCTTGGCCAGACCTACGATAAATGGGAGCAAATTACCACTATCGGCAGGTATGGCCTGCCCGTGGGGTATGGGGTGGTACGGCCGGCTGGCATAGGGAGCAAAGGGTTTCACTGTCTAGTTATTAAAATGATATTTAAGAAATTACAAAGTATTGTTTAAATTTTAAATCATCATTTATTTATCGTGCCCATTACATGTACTTGCTTACCTAACAGTTTTGGCATATTTTAGAAATCTGTGAATTTTCCTGGAATAATTTATGTTAAGTTCTCTAGCTGGGCTTCAAACACAGCGTTCCTTGTTTTTAATCATACTGCCCCCTATTCCTCAAAATGATGTGAGAATTTCGGTTCCTGTAATTCAGGATTTAAAACCCGAAATTAAGACTGACAGCCTCAGTCAAATTCATACAAACCATTCAGTTTGTTTGGCTTTCAGATTTGAGTTTCAAAATGTACAAATTCGGGGGATTAAAGGAAGAAGGACTTCAGATACATTTTATGTGTACAGCTGGACCATGTTTTTGTCTTTTAATCATTCACACTGATCGTTAAATAGCCATACATAATAAGTCAGTCTCACTTTCACCTTTGCTTATGCTGACGCTGTGAATAAAGGCACGTGAACCTGCTGTAAGGCCTGAACCCTCCATGTCACTCCTTAATTGAATGTCACACTGTTTGCCCGGTGTCATACTTTTCAGAATAACATCCATTAATAAATGAGGCCTTAGGAGCTTTTAAAATAGTCACTGACCTCAGGATAGAACTAAAAAGGAAGACGGGCAGGAGGTACCGAGTAAGGGTTTTATGAATTTCGGAGTCTTAGGGGAGCGTAGTGCCCCGGACATCTGTGGGGAGAATGTAGGGGTTTTGACTAGGGGGTCCTGGGGGTCAGCGGCCAGTTGTGAGTATAGTACTGGGATCAGTGGAAGGTGTTCCATGGTTGGTGCATACCAGTGAAGTTCTCAGCACTGTGTCTGTACCCGAGTCGTTTACTTCTTCCCAAAGTAACATCCAGAGCTTAGATATTCTTTTCAAAGTATGCCTGTGAGTGCTGTCTCGTGATCCACACCTCCTGTGAATAAACACGTAACGTGTCGATATTGAATGTTTTGCTGTGGAACCTGTGACTACCTCCTCCATTGTCGTCTTTACGGTTCTGCTGCGGAAGATTCTGAACGTTTAACGCTTTATTATTAAACGATAAAATTCAGCCGCAATCTTTTGGTGTCCTGAAAGCCTCTTAGCTCAGCTGCTGTGATTGGCTGATGTTCCTGTCCTTCACACCTGCAGGGCTGCCACGTTGCCCACTGGCCGTACGTCAGAGAGCAGGTGAGTGTCTGGGCAGTTCCACCTCTGTCCACAGCTGGTGTTACACATACTGGCTGTTGTCTTTCCATGTCCCGCCATTGGCCACTCACAGTTTTTCCCCCCCTGCTGTATGGGTAGGTTCAGCCTCGGCCATGAACGGACAGTGGCTGATCAGGATGAGAGTTTCTGGTCCCAGGCACTGGAAGACCTGGAGACATGTGGCCAGTCCGGCATCTTACGGGAGCTGGAGGTAAAGTCTGAAGCCAGCAGGCAATCAGAATGAAGGCCAGACAGAATGCAGGGCAGCCGGTGACCAGTCAAATTAGTCTCCTCCCAATATCCACCCCTTTCCACCCTTTGAATGGCAGCATCTGCTAGCATGATGTCACTTCCTTTGGATGTGTATAATATTCCCTCTCTTTTTAGGACAAGAAACCTGACCAAACTGGTATCCGTGGTCTCTGTTCTTCCTCTCAGCTTATTTTGCATTTTGCTGTATCCTGCTAATCGCTCCGTTGGTTCTCTGTAGCCTGCTGGTACTCCTATAGTCACACAAACAGGGTGCCCTTGGTGGTGGTGGGGGGGGGGGGGGTAGCTAGTAATGCAGCACTCTGACAGACAGCTTGTCCGTCATACTGAAAACATTACAGCCCTCGTGTAGCTACTTTCTAATTGGCAAGTAAATGATATTGCGTTGGCGGCAGTGTCCTCCTTTAATAACGCATTTTAAATACACTTGCAGAGATGCGACACTGCATTCCAGCACCGGTCATCCTGATTAACGACAGAGCCGTAGCTTGCTGATGTTGACACCGTTAAAAGTATCATAATTTCAACATGAATAAAACCAAGAAAGGCTGAACGACCCTTAATGGTGGTACTTCTTTTGAATAAACGTGGCCCGGCGTGAACCGAATCCACTTTCCGAAAGACCGCTAGCGTTTGTCAAAACAAAGGCTGGGGCTCTCTAGTGGACCGATGGCAGGGGGGGGGGGACATCGCCTGGTATCAAGGTGATGCTGTATCGTGCGGTTTCCGCCTGCTGAGAGAAGGTGCCATCTGCCGGTGAGACTAGCAGCCCTCCAGTCTACCAAGGACACGGTGGACGGTGCCACACGTAACGCGTGGTGTGCTTTCGAATGCTGGCGCGCGAACGTGCAGGGCGGCATTCCGAATGCAGAGGTGGCGGCGGAGGGGTGGTATCGTCCCACACTGCTGCAAAAATCTGTTTCTGTGTTAATAACAGGAAGAGCCTGTCGTCATAGCCGACGGGCGGTCCTTAAAGCTGAAGAAACTCCTTCGACAATGACTGCATCAGTATTTACATCTCTTGTCATGCAGAATTGCAACGGATACGTGTGCAGCAAAGCGCATGAACGTGGGTCATATATTTTAAGTCGTGCGTATGGGCGACCCTGTGTATGTGTGTAAATTCTCTGCTGAAGCCTTGTGTCTCCTTACCCCCCCACCCCAGGCCAGTATGGCAGGCAGCACCCTAAGCCTGAATGAGGCCCCTCCCACACGTAGCCACCTGGGGCGTCAGTCCAGCCTGCAGGAGCGCAGCTCCACCTGGTCACAGTACAACCAGTACACCCACTACAACCAGGCCGGCCGCAGCCACACGCTGCCCAGCCACCCTGGCCACAAGCCCTTCGGAGTGAGGAAGACGAAGCAGGATGTGAACGACGTACCTCCCATGCCAGTGGAGCTGCATAAGGTTAGCAGGCGGAAGAAATTTTGAAAGCTTACAAGAGTGACTGTGCAGCGTGACTCTTGATTCTTCATGTCGCTCTGTGCTCCTGACAGCCTGTCTCTGCCCAGGTAACGTTGTACAAGGAGGCGGGAGCTGAGGACTTTGGCTTCAGCGTGTCCGACGGTATCCTGGAGAAGGGCGTTTATGTCAGTAACATCCGGCCCGGGGGCTCAGCTCACCTGGGTGGGCTAAAAGCCTACGACCGGCTGCTTCAGGTACTAACGTGGGGTCTCTAGACTCACTTAATCTAGAATGCAGGTTCATGCATTGTTGGTGGGAGGGATTATAAGAAATGGAGATGTGTGGGAAACGGTTAGCTTCCCTGAAACATAAATGGCAGTGAGCGAACCGTCAGCACCTGCACTGGCTAATGATAGCTGTGAAATTTACTGCCAGGCTATCTGATTAGAATGCTGATGGCAGCTGGCAAACTCCAAACGTGGGCTAAATGCCAACCCTGGTGCTGACTGGCAACAGCTAGCTAAATGTCATCCACGGTGCTTCCTCCTGGCTAGCAGATAAAGACATCAAGCCCGGTTGGTTTCACGGCCTCCATCACTGTGTTCCCACACGTAGGTGAACCACGTCCGAACGAGAGACTTTGACTGCTGCCTCGTGGCCCCGTTGATCGCTGAGTCCGCAGACAAACTGGACCTGGTGATCAGCAGGAACATTCGCGCCTCCCCGTCTTGTATGGAATTGACCCAGGCCACGGAAGGGCCTCTGGACTGGACCGAGCCCATGCAGAACCACCGGGCCACGGAAATGGAGGCCCGAGACACATCCCAGACTTTATAGCAGCAGGATTGGAACCGGGAGAGTAAGAACTGGTCCCCATGGTGCTAACATCCTTAGAATGGTGGCTCTGTCAGGCATGCAGAGCTAGTCGAGGGTGTCGCCCGCTTCCTGGCCCCTGAGTCTGTCGGGCGAGTCCTTCTACCCCCTTTAAACAATAGAATAATTAGAGGGCTGCCCTGTCTCGGGAAAAAAAAAAAGCACGGGAAAAGAGAGAAAAGAGGGAAAAAAAAAAAAAAACTGAAACTGTGCCATCCTTTTCTTAATTCCGAAGGACAATAACACTTAACGAGAGCAGGAACTGCAATGTTTACATGTGATGTCGGATGTGCTTGTGTGTACGTACGTGTGGTGTGCGTTTACATGCGTGAACGTGAGCGTACGTTTGTGCGTGCAGCCGAGACAATTTGAAATACTGCCCACCCCGCCCACGTACCCTCACTCCCTCCCTACCAGCACCAACACACGTGTCCTCTGTTGACGCACCTTGGGCAGAGCGTGTTGGGCACCTCCAGCCTCGAGAGAGGGCCCCGCGTTAGTACGCACAAATGACTCACGTTTTCATGTTTCCCTTTCTCCCGTTAGTTTAATTTTTAACTCTCAAAGCACTGCTGTAATTCCGGAGCATTAGGCGACGTGACGATGGGCAAAGAGCGGGGCGAGGCTGCGGTTAAAACGATTCAGCACAAAGAGCCGCAAAACACATACGGGTCAATATGTAGACTGTAGGTGTTCTCCGCAGTGAAGACCATCAGAGATGTATGTTGTTCCCTCTCTTGAAAAGCTCTGTTTCTCCTTTCGGAACAGATGTCGTAGCAGTAAGCAGAGAAATCGGGCCATGATAGTAAGGAGGATAGATGCTAGGGGAGTCTGTGGCCCACTTAGCCACACCCACTTCCATCTGCTCAGCCACAACAGACTTTCAGCGCTACGTGTGTCCAAGGGAGCCGCGGGGAGCCTATAGTCGCTCCACTAATTGACTGTCAATCTGATAGCACCTCCCACTTTGACTGGTCTGCAGAATGCTCCTCTCCAATAGGATGATTCTACCATGGTGAAAACCAGCTCTGCCACAGGAGGCGCCGTTTATTTTGGGCTGACAAGGGGGGGCTTTGGAATAATAGTATAAGGTGATTTGGTGTTAAGTAGCCTTCGATGGAGGTGCCCTGCCAGCTGTTTGCTGTGGGCTTCAACTGTCGAATATCCCAGGACACTGGGGGTCCTCGGCGACTGCTTTTCCGCAAAAAGCAAGTGGCGGAAATCAGGCTGGCCTAGCTGAGCAAAGATGAAGAGGAAGAAAGTACAGTAAAAAGTCAAGCATGAGGTTCCCAACACTGACAAATGTTTACTGTGGATTTGTATTTTGTATTTTCCCCTGCGTTAAGTAAATATGAATATATGTATATATGTGAAACTGGAATTATTAAAAGGGTCCATTTTCTATGCTTTTCTGTTGTTATTTCTAGGCGGGGGTCACTTCCCACCTGGGGTGAGTATTGGGGTGGTTCTAGGCTCGGACGAGATCTGGTGCTGAGCACCGATCCCAAAAGTTAAATGGTTGGCGACAAGTAATTTGGGGGTGGTGAGAAGCCCCCTCCACCTTACTGTATTCCCTTTTAATTTAGGTTAACGTTCTAAATGAATCTCTCTTTCAGCTGACATTTTGTATGTAGAAACAGGCGTGAAGTTCTGGAGTAACGCTGAATGGTCCCGTGTAGAATTCTCTCATCGTGCCCCTAGTTTGGCTGTTCCTGCAGTCAGATGAAGAAATCAGAGTTGTACCACTGAATTTATGTCAAAGTTCAATGCTAGTAACATGCAGGTTCCATCTATACACGTCTGTACAAGTGCCCTTGTCAGTGTTAAACGGGCCTGAAAAGGACACCTTGTTAGACTGTGCTACATGTCTGCACAACAGACACGCCAACACAATTCAAAGGCTAGGTCAGTGTAGAGTACCCTGTGAAAGTAGTTCTGAAATTCTCCACCAGAGGGCGATGGAACAAGAAGAGGTAGGTGGGGCATGAGGAAGAAAAACTAAGGCAAGGCTTTGTAACTGCAGTGTCCTGAAGGTTTGAGACTGCGTTTAAACTTGCACAGGGCTGGGCGAATGACTTTCCGGTCGACTCAAAGCAACAGATCTGAATTTGACGGAAAACCAGAGCACTCTGTGATGTCCAGAACCAGCCATGTGTTGTCTTGGCTTAAGCCGTAGGTGCTATTTGCCTATAGAGATTTTCATATTAATCTCACTGTTAAATTTTAAAAAGAAAATTGTGACTGAAGATTGTATAGAAAATATTTTAATTATCATAAGCTTCAGAATGTCATAAAATATCATAAAATCAGGTAAAAGGTACTTCGATATATTAAAACTTTGTTTTCTGCTACAGACTGACAATGTTTAAATTTAAAAACTACAGGTACAATTTCTAGCAAGTAATGCTAATTAATAACTGATGTGGTGCTCGTGCATCTCTGTTCGGTCGTCACTCATCTCGTTGCGCTTTTCCCGTCGACTTTCTCCGCTTCACGGCGTTTACATGCTGAAGTGGGAGCTTCACGAGGAGCTCAGCTAAGCTACTTCTGCTCGACAGCATCATTCCCCTCAAAGCTGGGCTGCATGGAGAGCAGCTCCAGTGTGTCAATCAGCCCTCGGTTGTACTGCAGGATCTTGCCCTCGAGTCGGACCCTGGCTGGGTTCTCCACGATGTCATTGGTGCTGGGAAGCCCTGCGTAACCACAAGCACCAGGCTGAGGATCCGTGTAAGCTTTCACCAGGGTAAACACAGCTGTTGTTAGACATCACGCATGTTTTACACCATTGGTTCTCTACACAGGTCAGATTTTTGCGCTGTTCCGCCACCGGAATGCAGGAAATGAGGCTGGGGAAAAATAAAAGAGCAGTACAATGCTTGACACCTGCCTTCAGTACCGTCACGCTGCACAGGTGCGAACCCATTGGCCTTGCAGTCTTCACACTGCGCTCTGTCGGCCTCTGCTGCACAGCTGCAGTGCACGGGACGGGAACCGTAAAGGTCCGGCACCTCCCATCCCCACGAGCAGGCCCGCATCGCCGTCTCGCTGACGCCGGCCTGCCGATCGGACGTGCTGGTCAGGTAAGTGACCTCTGATTGGCTGCATTCGCGGGGGTGTGGCTCTGGGTTGGCCCGGGGCGGCGTCTGCATCTCATCATCCTCCACAGGCAGGCTTGGGGTGGGGGTCTCCAGGGGGCGGGGCCCCTCCTGGAGCTCACAAAGCATTCGCAGCACCTGGGTGGGTCACCATGGCAACCTCACTACACATGTACTAGATGTTCCACAGCTTTATAACTTGTCAGGGTGTTGTGTGTACATCGTTTCTGAAAGCGCTGCCTCTGTGTGCTCTGCACATATACTCTGTTTATATTACACACTGACGAGACACAGGACACATATCATTAATGTCAGGGTATACCGTGGCTCACCTCCTCCATGCCGGGCCTGCTCTTGGCCCGCAGCGCCGTGCACTCCAGAGCCAGGCTGAACAGGGCCCGGGGGCCGAGGCGGGCCCAGCAGCCGGCACTGGGGTCCAGCCACCCGATACACGCGTCCACGCTACCTCCGTCCTCCAGGGCCTCGTGTAGCCGCTCCACCTGAGAGATTCGAGACGGCAGAGCTCAGCTGTGAGCCGACGCATCTGGGTGCCAGAAGGCCGACTGGGGGCTGGTGTAGCTGGCCATACCAGATGGGTGTGTGCCGGACCCTCCCGCACAGCCTTCTGTCCTGTCAGCATCTCCAGGGTAACCTTTAATGAGGATGATCTCATCAAATCGGCCCGCTTAACAGCCAAGTGCAAACGCATCCGGCACCGGTAAGTGATTCTCATCATAACGGCATTACTTAAATCTGGCAGCTTCTGTTAACTGCATTAATTATAGCATTTGATATTCAGCCAGGCAACATTATTAGTGGAACGGCCGTGGAGAAGCCATACTGGCAAATGGCCACTCACCACCCCTAGACTGTACACATCCACCTTGGCCGACAGCTTTCCGCCGCGAATGTACTCCTCCGGCAGGTATCCCTGGATGGCGTGGGAACCAGTCGCCATGGTGACTATGCCGCTTTGAGTTACGGAGTGGGGTCTCAAATGGGCTGTCCCCAGATCACACAGCTTGGCCTGCAGGCCATCATCTAATAGTATGTTTGCACTGTTGGGTGGGGTGGGGGGGGGGGGGGGGTTTTTGATTTTCAAAAGTAAGGGGAGACCCTTTCCACCTGTCGTGGGGATTAAGCTACCTTAAAAATAAAGGGA
>JAACJT020000052.1:17182196-17196060 GCA_009936485.2 Gymnarchus niloticus | reverse complement strand
CACATGGCAGATGAGTGTGTTAGGCTTGCCATGCTCTCCAGGGTTTTGACTGTACACCTGCACCTTGGGCGGGGCTGGAAATCAGGGTGGGGGTACAAATATCATTAGAACCACTTGAATTAACTCTGTTGGTTGATTCTTTTCTGCAAAATAAAGTTATTCACAGCGTTTTCTGTGTAACAGAACAGAACAGAAATTATTTATCCCTGCCAAAGACACATACACGTATATATATTCATATGCTGGTAATAAAACACCATGCCAAAAGTAAAGAGATTTGTTTAATAAATATCATGTCACCATACATCTTCAGGTAAATATGGTACAATAGTCTATATATATATATTAATTTGTATGATATACCTGAACAAAATACAACCTAATGGATGTGCATGTTAGCATAATTATTTCCCTGGTTTAATCCAGGAGCTGAAATGAACTTCATATTTAATTTTATAAATGAATGGTTAGGACGACCAAATACAAAGTTAGTTAAGCCATTGAATATCACCTCAGAACTTTGAAGGAATAAGAACAAGCAGGTTTACACAATGTAAGAAGACATTGTCAAAAGGATCAGTCTGGCTAGGCTGCTCATTGTCATTAAAAAAATGACAAACAACAACAAAAACCAGGTCTACGTTATCTAGGGGGACTACATAGCGACCACAGCCCAGGTGAGTCATTCTCAACAAAACGAAACAAAGCACGCAGAGTTTGAGAGAGCCTCTGTTCACTAGCTAAGTGTAGAGGTTATGTCTCTACACACGACCGAGCTATCATTTAAAGCTACAGTACGCAATGCATTTATTCCTAAATGTTACTGTTCAACAGCGCGTCCATAATAACTGCCGTAAGCATGCCTGTGCCTAGTTTGGTCAGCAGAGGGCGCTGTTGCGCAGCTGATCATAAACGTAGCTTACAAGAAAACGAAAGTGAAGTCAGCAGGGGAATTTCCACTGTTCGGTATAATAAACACGGTAGAGTTTAACATCAATCAGTTACACACGTTCAAATGATATAGCAATTGACTGACACTCATCCATCAATCACATTAAACGATCTATAAGAATTACAAATGACTGAGGATACCATAGCACTCCTAAATTAAGGATTACTTTTGGGGGGGTTAAATGCGCTTATAATTTTGTGGACAAATACTCAGCCGTTGAAAATCGTATTTCATGCGAGTAGATGCACTCTGAAAATCTGAAGAACCAAATTAAATAGCAAACAACGCAGAAACCACCGAATGGCAAACTTCCTTTTCAAACCACACCTTACTGCGGATGAAAAATTGTACGCAAAGTGCCGCCGAATTAAGTGGAAATACTGTAGCGTTAATTTAACTTCCATACTTACATAATTTTGCACTGACGCTGTACAACACCAGCCCCAGAACCAGAAGGACCAGAAGACTTTTCATTGCCGGTTGAATCTTTGCTTATCTTTAATCTTTAGTTAATCTTCAGCTCAGTTCTGAAGGCAAGGGTTTCGATCCCGACTTCAGTCTAAATAAAAGCGAAAGCCGAATGAAACGGCGTTTATTCGTCTCTAAGCCACACCCACATATATATTGACAGCCAATCAAAAATTAATAGCATGAAGTTGCTAGGCAGATGTAAAAGTTCGAGGTTGCGTTTGACCTGGTGAGAAGATGGCGAGTTAAAAATCAAACAAATGCAAGCACGTTTCAAAACAAGTACACTAATCCATATTGGACTTGTTTGATTTGGAATGTTTCCATATGAAAGGAGGGCTGTGAAAATGTTATAACGTTAAAATGATACGTGAATTTATCTTCACCTGCTTTCACAGTTGTTTAGATAATATTTACCATTTTAGGCTAACCCAATTGTTCCATCTGTTGCATTGTGAAGGTGAACACCATTCACAGAGAAGAAGACAAACCTCTGAACAACATAAATATAGGTAAGTAAATAGTTTGCTATGAATATCGTTTATGTTTATATTTTGGTCGTTACACTCCTGTTACATTTAGTAGTTGGTCAGATTTATCAAATCAAATTACCTTATATATTTACATGTATGTATTTATTTAGCCGA
The DNA here is from genome assembly GCA_009936485.2 of Gymnarchus niloticus. Lineage (NCBI taxonomy): Eukaryota > Metazoa > Chordata > Actinopteri > Osteoglossiformes > Gymnarchidae > Gymnarchus > Gymnarchus niloticus. The sequence goes on along the minus strand of JAACJT020000052.1, from coordinate 17,193,993 downwards.
TAGTTTTCTTCTAACCGATGCACAGTGAGGCAAATACAAGACAAGCTTGCATACAGCTGTTAATGAACCAACTTAGGTACAAGAGCAGCTAGGCTGAGCATCCAGTGAGGGACCTGAAGAGCCTTTCAACTCTTAAGACGTGTAAAATTCAACAGCCCAAACAAGCGATGGCTGATGTTAGAGTAAGTTAAAGGTCAGCTGTTCTATCTGAAAAGATGGGTCTTCCGGTGTTTTATCGAAGGCCGCGAGGACTCCACTGACCAGATGTGGATAATTGGGCACACGAGAAATGTTTCACCTTACATCATTTAACAGTCACATTAATCCAAAATAACATACAGCTCAGTGTCAATAACCCTCCGTCTGTTTCACACAGATGTATATTTCTACTCTAAATGCTGAGTAGTTTGCTACTCAGTGGTGAACTGACCTCATGGGTATCATTTGTGACCTTAAGCTTACATGTCATGTTCCCTGGACGCATATCTATATATTATTGTTGTTGTTATACTGTTTCTGTAATGGACTTGGCATCCCCTGAATCATGTTCTGTGCTTCAAAGTATAGTCTGTGACCATGTATGGATAAGTGATATGAAAGTTCAGTTTATGATAGTTATAAACTTCAAATTTGCCCCATCACAGTTTTATGACTAAGGAAAAGGTCCACTGCACATTGTTTGGTTGCCCCAGAGACAAAATTTTTATCTGAAATGTGTCTTTGATAAACTGCATGGTGGCCCAGTCCTAGAGCTGATTTCCACATCCAGTAATGCAGTAAATAGTAATACGGTTAAAAAATATATGAAGCGCAATATTTTAGAAACTATTTGGTCAAGTCAAGTCAAGTCAAGTCGCTCTTTATCGTCATTTCAACCACATACAGTTAGCACAGTACATAGTGAAACGAAACAACGTTCCTCCAGGACCACGGTGCTACACAGAGCACAGGGACTACAAAAGACTACACACAACATACACACAAGACAGTGCTGCAGATGATGACAGTACACATAAATTTACACAAATTCTAAATTTACGCATAAATTTAGACGAATCTAGCTGCAGATCTTAACTCTGATACACAATACATTTTCTTGCTCCAGTCAAATTCAATTTAACGTTCAAGATCGGGCTGGTGACGTACCAGAATTCACGTGAATCCCACAGGAGCCCTGATTATGCGGCGTTTCATTTAACGATAATTGCTTAAAAAAGCGCCTCCTAGGGGAAACGACTGAAAATGTATTTTTTTCTGAACAGAAATAATCTGATCCGTCCAACTGATTACTCAAGACTAATTATACATTCCAATACAAGACAGTAAGATTTATATAAAATAACATGATCCATCTTCTAACGACTTATGTTTGTCAGGGTCACAGAGGGGGCTGAAGCTTATCCCAGGTAGTATGGGGCACAAGCCTGGGATACCTCTGCATTCTCATACAGCACATTACGAAGAATATTCCATAAAAAAACTAAGAGTAAATATCTCATCTGTCAGATTTACTAGTTTTCAGGTCGTGCACAGTATTCTATGACCAGTTAACCCAGTAACCATATAACAGACACATGAAGAGTCATGGCAACACGCTGGCTCAGTGCTGAGCGCTCTCACATCCTCCCCTTTGGGAATTCAGATCCCGTGTTCTTTGTGTATATGGAGTTTACATGTTCTCTCTGAGCTGCACAAGTTTCTTCCAGGTACTCTGGTTATTCCCTCAGGGAGGTGAATCTGAATTGCTGGGTATTTGTGCCCATTACCGTACTAGCATTGTTAGCGGAGACCGCTCGGCGGGGTCCGGCCTGGTGGACCTTAGGCGTTGCAGGGACCGCTCATAGCTCGAAGGAGCGTAAATGTAGTGGACACCACTGTTGGGAACACTCTCCCTTCGCTGGTTCGTAGATTTAGGCTGTATGTATCTCGGTGGGTTGGCCAGAACATGTGCAAGTTTGAACATGACTCTATAGCCCTCGAATATGCTCTCACAGGTCTGAGATTGACTTAAATATATACTTTTAGGCCCCTCACTAATGCGATGGGAATACTGCAATGGCTAGGGTTCCACCTAGCCTAGAAGAGTATTATTGGGAACCTTAGGATCTATAGTAAGAAATGAGGGTAGTGTAACCCAAGATTCTGCCTGCTTTCTTGAAAACGGAGGGCCTTTTCTACATTGTGTAATTCCTCCAGTATTTCTTGAGTCTTGGTCAGATCCTGTTTGAGACATCCAGGAATATCAAGGTTGTAAAAATCTTCCCTCTTCACCTTTTTCTGGATCAGCATGCAACACATCTCCTGCAAGGTGTAAACTAGACAAGATCATATCATTTTAGAAAGCACTTAAAACACGCTGCGCTGTTAATTCACAGCATCTTTGCAAAAAAATATATATATAATCTAGCACTCTCTAATTTGTATTCGCATCTAATATAGTGTATTGAGTAACAGGAATTTCAAGCCTATATCAGTTTTTTTGAGCTGTGGAAATTCTCAGGAAAAAAACACCCTGAAGACATACTAAGACATTCTTACCCACCTGGTGTGGTGATCATCACCTTAATAAATGCAGGAAATCCATGTTCAAATTCCGTCAAAGTGGGGAAGTAGACTTCTTGTCCATTTGCAAGAAGTTTAGCACAACTGTCAGACGTTCTAAAGACCCATGGATGAGCTTTAATTAGAGAAGACACAATATTTTAATTAATAGTGAACATCTTCAAAAATTACACTTCTTAATACAAGCAAATGGATTTATAGAGGAGTACGTAATTGTGGTTGTTGTCATGAAACAGAAAAAAATACGACTGCCTTATGGCATCAGCAAAAGTTTGTTTTTGTCATTGAAGGCAGAAGACAAGTGTGTGTGTGTGTGTGTGTGTGTGTGTGTGTGTAGATACCCACTGAGATGTGTATGTATTTGCAGAGATTCGCCCGGCCCTATGTCGCCGTAGGATGCTGGGTGTCCAGAAAAATCTAACCACCAAGCTGTGGCCGTTTGCCTGGAGTTGTTGACGAAGCTGACATAAGTCGGTGTGTCTGAATTGAGAGACCTCAGCATCGTTCTGGCTTCATCGTTGGCCATGTTCCTGCAGGAGCAAGATTGTCCTCTTTAATTAGGCGAAGAATTTTTGTCATGGCATCACAACGAACACAAGATGGCGCAATTCGCCCAAGTAATGCCTTCTGCAGCAAAAGCTCAAATCGGGCCAGCAGAGGTGCGTTTGGAAAGTGGCGAGCGATTCAGTGTGAAGTAAAATTTTAATTTTTTACAGCAACTTCAATAAGCTTAGAACTCACGTTAGTTAATCAGATATTGTAGGTTCCAGTTGTGAAGAAGCCTTAGGCTGACGCTTCACTCTCTGGCGAAGTAGTGAGCCAAGAGAGCACCCGATGGACCGTGTGGCTCCCTCCTTCTTAATTAAATCGTGCGTAAAAGGTTTCGAAGAACGTGACAACAAATAATAAATGATCGATTCCATCGCGAACATGATGAAGAATGTATCCACAATCAACAAACGATCAATCGAGCATCTCTTAGGTTCCTGCAGATATATATTGTACGTATACACAGTATTTCAGTAACTTTCGTCACCCCCTTTCCCCCCCCCTCCCACACTAAAATATTCCTGCAATATAAAAATGAATCAGTAGTGTATTAGTTACGCAGACCTACATGTCTATACGTACTAGATTTGGGTTGTAGACAGTTGGTTAATTTGTGGTAAGAAACTTCTAGCCGTATACGTGTAATTGTAAATGAGTGTTTTTTTTTTTCCCCAGTGTTATCTAAAAGGTTTTAAATTGTAGGAGCAGCATTAATGCGAACGATTATTTAGATTTCCATGCTATTCAGCATTAGCCTTTTCAACAGTTGTACCACTAGGGGGTGCTCGACACACAATGTAGTTCTTCCCTCTTGTTTTCTCGCACCTGAGTTTTTGCGGACTGTGCTGCAAGCCAGATGGCCGCACCACTCAAACCCTCGAGCCTTGTGCCATTCCTGCTTTTGCTCCGGCAGAATAGAAGGACGGGGAGGCCTTGCACACGTCGCCTTGGTCTGTCAGCTGTTCTAGGTACTGTGCCCTCTTGGTGTTTACTCTGTTGCAGTGTATAAAAATGTTGAGGCCAGTTGAGAAGAATGAGAATCATCTTTTGGAGCTCCTCAAATGAGTGCGATTCTAAGAAACTTGAAGCTAATAGCTCTGGATCTGTCAGTGGTTTTCACTCTCGGCCAGAGCCTAAGAGTCCTTGGCTCGGTTTTTACATAATGAACATTGTTTCCCTTCGCTTTGGGGAATGCTATGTAAACTGATGGCTTCTGCATTATGGGTTCATATTCACTCTGAAATAATGAAAGCTCTGTTGGACTTTAGCTTTTGGACTTAGTAATGTTCCCCACTTTCACTGACATTTGTCCCAGGGAAGCACAAAGGCGGGAATAACTGGCCAATTGAGTTCTCCCAGCAGGAGCTACGGCGGCGGCTCACATCCATCCAATACCATGTCACGCAGGAGGCCGGCACCGAGAGGCGGGTCAGTCGGCTGGGGAAGGCTAGGAGGTTTCACACCCGGGGTGGCTCTCCATCTCTTACAACCCTAAGTCCATCCCTAAATTGGTCCCAGCTCCACACTGGAAATATTTCACTAGATTAACTGACCTCTTGGTTGACCCTCCTTCCTCACAGGGCCTTTGTAGGAGAGTTCACTGACCATAAAGAAGAGGGACTATATGCATGCATGGTCTGCGGGGCACCACTGTTCAGGTGGGTGTCTGGGAAAAATATTGACTGTCTCAGGATGACTCGTGTAGGGGTCACTCTGGTGTCACATGGGCATCACTGGCTCCAGGCCTAATTCCTCAGAGTGGCAATCTGGCACTAGGCCCGTAGCAGGTAACAGCCTGACAGAGCCCATTCCACATTAGAGTTCATAACACATCACTGTATTACAAGACATTTCCTGGTTCTGCTGTATTAAAAATGCCCAACTTTTTATGTCTTTTTTAAGGTTTGTTAATGTGGTGAACTGTGTGTGTGTGTGTTTTCTGTGTGGTACGGGAAGTCTATAATTGTTCTTGTTCCTTGAATTGCAGTTCTGCTGAGAAGTTTGACTCCGGCTCAGGTTGGTAGAAACTCTGCACAACTTGTGTTAGATTAGGCAGTCCATCGCACGCCTTCGTGTGTGTGGCTGTGTTTGTGTGCATTTCTCATGCAAGTGATGCAGTAATCTCTCCACCCTATACGTCTACACTTTCTTTTCACAATCAGAATTAAATCAGTTTGTAAACACAATTAAATGGCGTTTGTGTATAATTTTAAAATGCACCCCTTATCATATATGAGAGAGAGCTCTGTGCTCTTGAGTGATCCAGTTATACTGCTACTGCTACACATAGCTTTGGAGATGACGTCACAGCGCTGTCAGTCATACACTAGGGGGCACTCTGCTGATTTCACGTCGCTGTCCATGACCACACATGACATCACAGGCATTTGGAATATCTTTCCTGTGACTACAGGATGGCCCTCTTTTGCTGATGTGCTTCACAAGGAATCCGTGACTCTGACTGATGATGTCTCCTATGGAATGCGTAGAGTTGAAACTTGCTGCAATAAGGTAAATCTCGTTCCAGGCGTGTTCTTTATGGACAATAATTGCCAGTATTTGGAGTGGTGCACGTGTGTGATTGAAAGAACTTAAGCAGCCTTCACGTCTTGTTAGTGCGGGGCTCACCTGGGGCACGTGTTTGACGACGGACCCCAACCAACCTGAAAGAGATACTGCATCAACTCTGCCGCGTTGACCTTCTCGCCGCAGAAGCCAGAGGGAACAGGGAGGTCATGATAAGGCACCTCAGGCTAAAAGGCAGAATTCTGAGAATGTTCCTTGCTGTGCTTCTGGCAAACAAATTCACACGTTCATCTCGCCAGTACTATTCCCGTCTAAATCCTGATGAAAGATGACTGACCCTCAAAAGATCTGGCAGCATTATGACATATATTCTGTACTATTTGGTCTTTTCAGGTAACATGCAATGCCGCATTTATACTCAACACTGTGGCATGGGAACCTTTTCAAACCATCAGATATGTTTTAACAGTGTGTGTATATATCGTAAATTCAATCAAGATTCTTAGATGTAAACTCGATAAACGTGATGTGACTTTAAACTGTTCTTTTCTTAGTTGACAGCAGAAAGCACAGAACTACGTAGCATTTTTCCTGTGTATGACCGGAAGTCAAGAGAAGTCCGTCTCGCCGTAGCCGTGGGGTTCCATGTTACGAAATGAAACAGTCATTCTGGAAAATGTGGCATTTTGAGATTCTGGAGTTCTGTCAGCGATGGACCTTTCTACTGTTAAAATACAAGGTTGCAGAGTGAAACATAGGAGCAGCTGTAGTCACTGAGTAAATATGGAAAACTGCTACAGTTTCTGAGAAACAAATGGGTTCACTTCTGAGAACTGAATGTTTTCTTTCAGGTTATCTGGTTAGTTCTGCCTGTATTGCAGTTTGATGATGTTCTGCTAAAGTTTCTGATGAGATGGCCTTAACATTTCAACGGCTGACATTATTGGTCTTTACATCCGAAATGGGATTATGGCATGAGCTGTTCGACTGTTTGTTTTGTTAACCCTTTTCATCAATTAAATAACTAAGCGCTGATTAACTTTTGGTCCCCTGACCCAGACAAGTGGTTATAAGACAGATGGATGATTCATTTGGGGCTTTCCAGTACACATGGGTGATTCCTAGTGTTAGGGTTTCGCTCGACTGCAATTTGAACGTGTGATGATGCTGAACCGATTTCACTGAGCATAACTGCTCACATTTGGTGTGTTTATGTAGGGAAATGTGTGCAATTTAAGTACAACTTTGCATCATTCACTTAGCAGCATTTGACGAGGAGGCTTATGAATACCCGTGGGCTCTAATAGCGAGAAGCAGCGACTATTGATTTGGGTGAGTTTGTCCGGTTCCCAAACTGCAGTGTTTCACATCTCCAATAATGTTCTATCAAGGTGCTCATTTGTGAAAAGAGGACTCTGATATTGAGACACTCCATTATATTTGAGTGGGATAAAATGGAAGATCGCTGTCATTTGCCAGAGAAAGGACTCTTCAGTTGTGGGGCCGTGATGATGATTTTCAGCACGAAAACTAAAAAGCCTAAAGACAGACTTTTGGACAGTTAATTGAACGGAATTGAAATCTAAATTGCATCACCAACATTATACACCTACATTATTGAACTGAAAGAGGTCAGCATTCCGACAGATCACAGGTATGGTGTTTTCAGAGAGCCATCGCTGTGTGCTTGATCAGTAGAGCCGGTTTGTAAATATGTATTTACTGACTCTTTCCCTGCATAGGGCATAATGAATTAACATATGAAACAGTTTTTTGCTGGAGCGTAGGAATGGTTATGCAGAGGTATTCTAAGTAACTTATTTTATAGGTAAGTGGGAGCCTTAGAGACAGCAAGTCCCAGACCAGGCCTAGGAAATATTTGAGCAAACTTTCCTATTGGTCCTCATCGCCTCTCTTGATCTGTATGAAGTTACAGACGATAGCTCTTCTTAATCGATGGTCCTGCAATGATGCAGACTGTAAGATGACTGTAGCATGGCTTGTCGATTTCTATTCTAGTCTGAATATCTTACCCAAGGAGTGTGCTGTTATGGGAAGTGCGTGGAGGTGTACATTTATACAGTATTTTCTTGTTTTTCTTGTTTACATTCACATGGTGATTGATGCGTACGCGTACTGTGTAAGGCAGCAAATGCCTTATACACGCAATGCAACTTAGCATGAAGAATATTGATTCGACTGATGCATTGATGTATGGGGAGTTAATTTCAAGCTATTGTCCATACATCCATTTCTAATAACCACTCGGTTCCCCTGGTGCATAATGGACTGGCTCTACTGCATGCATGCACTGTATGTAACCCAAGCTCAGCTAAAGTCTTAAAATGTACATATTCAATGTGCTGCGTATTCCATTTCCATCTCAGACCAGGTGTCAAGTGATGGGATTTCTCTTCTCTCTGTATTTTGTGCTTAAAGACCAGACTTTCTATGAAAGATCACAGTTGATATACTCCTGAAGTTCCACTTTTATTAACTAGCCTATTGTAGCTCCTGATCAGTATAATTTCTTTCGGATTAACTGATAAAGCCGATGGTTTGTTTGTAAACCTGAGGGGAGGGATTAATGTGTTATAATGTGTGATATTAATACATTTTCTACGTTCTTGAATGCTACCGGAGGCCCTTAGAGTTTTGTCGTTGCGTAAAAAATTGCGGACAGTTTATTTTAGGTTTGAATCTGAGTTTGAGGTTGATAGATATGGATAAAAAAGAAATTGATGGTTTGTCGATGAACTGGAAGAATTTATAAGATATTTGTACCATTTATGGAGTGAATTCAAATCGCGATTTCAGTGTCGTGTTGGGGGGGTAGCCGAAGCTTTGGCTGTGCGGCGAGCCTTACACCGCCGCACGTATATCGATTTACCTGTAATGATGTTCTGCTGACATTTATGATATCGGGGAATTCTTTTGTTAAAATTAATTCTCATGTCCCGATAAATGAAATGTAATGCATTTGTACACATTGATTATAATCTGCTGTAGTCACATGCATGGAGAAGTCAGCCGGAAATTTAAGGCGAGTCACTGCGCTTCTTCATCCATTTGAATTTCCAGTAATGTTTGCGGTATACACTTCATCCTAGAGGCACCCTGCCTAGAGCATCTCTCTCCTCCCCTATGGCCAGTGCGAGGCTGGCGAATGGGACCGTGTACTTCACTAATCATCACGTTTTAAGCCGATTACACTGCCAAATCGTCCGCCAGTCTGATTAAGACCGTTATTAAAATGCATTGGTTTTGTCACCACGCTCAGTTCTTAATCTCCTCTTGTTTCTATGAATTCGAGATGAGGTTTCTGAAATTGAATAATAATTTGATCCGTTCATCTCCGGAGCCGGCAGTTTTACTTGGCTGCTGAAAGGATGGAGCTTCATTAAGTCATGTGTGTTTAATAACCGTTATCCATTATCATGTAATTAACACTCCCCATAAAGACTCATACGGAAAATGCAAGTTTAACAGAGGGGGGGGGGGGAAAAAAGACAGTGATGTGGGGCGGGGGATCCGTGGAACATATCTTTAATGAACTGGAAAATGTTCATCTTGTTCTATTCCATAATGGGAGGTGCTCAGCTGCCATTAACTTTGTGACAGAACAGAAGGGTGTGATTTTTATGTCTCCAGTTTGCGGTTAATCTATTAAAAGCCTTGTTTCATCACCTATTTTTATCGGATAGCTGATTAAACCCCCCCCCCTTTGGTGTTCAAATGAACACCAAAATGTGTTTGGTTGAGATCATGTTGCCCTGTGGCCACAGATTTTCCTGTATTCACGGCGGTGACTTACCGGATTGGCAGCCTGTGCCGCTGCCTCGTTTGGAGAGCTGTGATTAGTTGCACTGGCTAATTGCTTTCCTGTTTACGATTGCACAGGCATGCAGGTGCAGCTGTGGACAGAGTGGGTAATGTTCTGGGCTCTTTTCAGGGGCCACGTGGTGTTCTAATCCTGGTCTCTGGGCCAGCATTTCCCTCACCGACATTGAAAGACCTAAAATTCCTGGCATCTCTTCTTTGGGTACATTCTGTTTAATGGGGTGCTCCTAGAGGCTCGTAAACCCATCACACCACCTCCTCGACTGACACACTGGCACCTACAATTTTAACCGGCATGGGCTTATGGTGCCTATCATGAAACAGGAAGAGCTGGTCTCCTAGCTTCACACAGACCACACGGCGTTCCACGCTAGAGTACAGGTGACCTAATTCCTTCCAAATGTCATTTTCCATATTCCATCTGCATATATGTGATGCTGACACGAAGCATGCTTCTCTCTTCTTCTCAGTCAGCTACAGGTGGTGTCATAGCTGTGTAAAGACCCTTTTTTTATTATATTTATAATCCATTCAGCTTCTTAGCTGACATTTTTATCCACTGTGATGTCGTGCGATTTTTCTCCCCCCGTTTATAGAGTTGGATTTTCAGGCTACGTTCTAGGTTTTCACGTAATTTCAGCTTTAAGTGTTGCATTAAACATCGGAGCCTGCATCCTTGAGGTCAAATCCAGGTTCTCACACGCTGCTGTCTTCTCTTGAGATGTATGCCTGTGTACAAATTCTACAAGTCACCTAATGCCTTGTCTTCCGTACTAGAACAATATGTAAATTTCTCCCATGTCCGTGAATTTAATTAATGAATAGCCTAATGGGTAAAGTGAGTATCGCAGATTAATTAGGTGCTAAGTGAGTTTAAACAATTTGTTTTAGTGGCTTGTGGATTTCGATTTTAATTCACCAACTCCAGCTTTGCCTTTTCCTTTCCCATCCCTCTCTGTAATTAAAGCATCCGAAGTGTCGACCTTGTCTCTCGGCGACTGTGAAACACGAGCTGATTAATTGCAGGATTTAATAAGTAGCCCCAGCAGACACAGAGAAGGCGGGAAGGGTCTCTCCGTTTCGTTAAGTGTAACGGCTCAATACTGGTGCGGGTTTCAAAGACCGGAAAGGAAATGGGGTACAGAAGATGCAAACGTGCTGGTAAAACCTGTAGGGGAAATGGGAATCACCATTACGTTTAACTGGTTTCATGGGATGATGTTTCAGCAGGTGATATTGAAGCACGAGGCGGTGCAGCCTGTCTCACGACGTACCTCGCCCTCCAGATCGGCTTCCCTCTCGACGCGGCGAAGACTGAAAATTCAAGGGTAACGTTTCAGCATTAAAAATGGCGGTGGCCCTGGTCCAACAGATTAGCTTAGAAAAATAATGTGGGAACACACAAAAAGTTCAACCCAACTACACAGAGCTGCTACAACAGGCTGCCATGCACTCAGGTGCAATCCGGAATTGCCCAGTGCGAAGACGCTCCACTGATGGGCACACGGAAGTGGGGAAACACAGGAGGCATTCGTGGGTCAGCAGAAACTCGACTTGGAGAGGAAACACGAAGGAAGCTGGCCAGGTCTTTTCATATCCTGCCTCAGAAAGGCTTATGAGGAGCGGCAGGTGAATAACATGAGCAAGTAGGCGGAGATGCCCTACTGTACACAGAAGCTGTGTAATTAAATTCATAAAGATTTGTTTCAGTCGAACCAATTTAGGCTCCTTCCAACGCACCACAGTGTAATTCTCTATTATAGAGGGAACAGCTGGATGAAGCGCTCAGATTATAATTTGCTATTAAAATACAAAAAATATAAATATGAACGATATATTAGATCCCAAAGAAAATAATAATAGAAAACTGAATGTATTACGTGCTAATGAATGATTCGAAATTGGCGAATCTTCTTAAACTCTGTTGACAATATGGCTTCCCCTGCCCATTTTGCGGTTGGTTCGCTCTTCTGTAACGCAACGGAGATCCACAGGCGATGCAATCAATATGCAAATAGAGCTTTATAACTCAGCTAAATGCAGATGAAGAGGTTTTATTGAATAAAGCTGAAGTCTCTGGGTGCAAAATCTAAAGACAAGAGCTTTGAGAGTCTTGAGCCCAGATAGATTCGGCGACCCATGTGGGTATGAAAAATCCCAGAAGGGACCCATAGACCCATGGGATACATTCCAACATGCCAATACATTAGGGGCAGCCAGCCTTAAGCATCCATCCATCCGTCCATCCATCCACCCTCCAACCCTGAACAGGGCCGCAGCCTGGCCTCAACCACACACGTAAATTAAGGACGAAATACAA
>JAACJT020000052.1:17165298-17181141 GCA_009936485.2 Gymnarchus niloticus | reverse complement strand
GAAGGGACCCATAGACCCATGGGATACATTCCAACATGCCAATACATTAGGGGCAGCCAGCCTTAAGCATCCATCCACCCTCCAACCCTGAACAGGGCCGCAGCCTGGCCTCAACCACACACGTAAATTAAGGACGAAATACAAGCAGTTTCTTATCGAGTAACCATATTAAGTGTGGCTGCATACCTACAGCTTTCGCCCAAAGTTACCTGCAATGTCCCCCTTTTGTCCAGCTGCATGTTTCATTGCAGCAGTGTACAGCTAGGGTGCTATTGTCACAGCGGGGTCAGACACGTCCCTACATGTCCTCCATTATGGTTTTGAGCTGCCCAATCAGTGCTGATTAGGCAGACGAGTAGGTTTTGCGATGATCGATGTCAAAACATATTGTGGCAGCACCTAATCCTCTTCCCACCGACGTCTGCCACTCTTTCGGCCTTTTTTTGGCACTCCAGACTCTTGAGTTCTAAAGCCACGTTAAAAACTGTGACTCTTATTAACATAATAATTAGCAAATCTGTACCTGTGACGATAAGTTGATTTAGTGGAGAAGAACTGACAACTGTTACATTTAATGACCCTTTTCAGTTTGAATACTTCAAACGCATCACTCAAGCGTGTTGAATGGTACGTTTTCACAGGCATTTCTATCCTTGTCGAAAAATGATGCTCTTAATCTTAAAATGTTAAAACGGAACGTATTATTTGCTTTGATTATTCAGTTTATTAGCTAGAACGTTTTCAGAGCATCTCAGTTTTAAGGCTGGATAGCTGGAGCAGATTTAGATATGTCACCCAGTCAGACTACATCTATCTTTGCTTTTATTTAGCGGATGCTTCTGTCCAAAGTGAGGTACAGTGAGAAAAAATGTTTCACAGCGGAAAGACCTCTCTAGTAATGAATTTGTTTGTGTTCTTTAAATTTCTCACTTTTCGATATCGTACGACTTATTGCCGATGTTATTGTCTATGGAACATTTCAGAGGCTGACAGAATGATTGGGAAGTGATGTCATGGTGATGTCATCATAACGTCAAGGCTGGTGGAATTCTACAAGAGTGATGTCAGAATCTGATGCAGTCTTTTTTTTTTTTCAAAAAGCTTAAAGATTTACTCAACAGAGACAGTTGCATTAACATTCTGCGTGTGCCATGTGTAGATGTACATTTGCATGCCGTTAGAATGGAGGTTAACAGCGTCTGCCTCTCAATACAGCACAGTGCAGGATACATCAATCTCATGCCCTTTGTTCCTATTATAGCACAGCGCAGACCACTGACTCAATTATGGGTGAGATTGAAAGAGACAGAGAGACTGTAATGTTACAGTGGCAAGGGCCCAGAAAATGAGTAACAAATTATCCACATGACCTGGATATGAAATGGATTTGTGTCTGCGGATTGGACCTGCGGCATGAGAAATGGATGGCTTTGCAACGGCTGTTCCCTGCAGAAGGAGCCTGCTTTGAGCCCACCCACGGTGGGTCAGAACGGTGGAAAAGTTGAGTCTCGACCTTATGAGCACAAAGTGTACAAGACTTCTTCTTTTGGTAGTTTGTGCTAATTTACTGAAGACCCCAATAAAAAACTGAGCAAAAGTACAAAATATCAGACACCACAGGACATCATACATGTGTACATACCTGTCTATTATAGGTAACTAGCAAAATTTCATTGGTAACCGTTAATGCCTAGAGTTGTGGCTCTTTAAACGAGGAGTCAAAGCAATTAATGGGAACACAGCTTCCTGTAGCTGGGACGCATTCTAATCAAACTCACAGATTTTGCTCCGAGTTTCTTTTTTAATGACGTTAAACCTTTTCTTAAACAAGACAAAGAGTCATTAAAGATGTCAGCTTTACTTCACAATATTGGAAGTTACATTTTTGCAGATGGCTACGGAGGAAGTGACACCTCTAATCTAATTTGGCTTTCTCGAGAAGCTAAGACAGTAGCCTACAAGACGTTTCACGTGCTGATTCACGGAAGCAGATCTTATATTTCTAGCAATGAGCCGTCAGCCGATCCGGCGTCCTGAATGAGTCAAAGCACGGCCGTGTGTTTTAACAGACTTCCTCACCGAAGATTAGAGTGTGGACATGCTAGCATCTTACGTTATGTAGCGATCACCTGTAAAGTTAGCATAAGGCCATTAATGGCGATCACCCAGGTTTACACATCAGCTGCTCATTCGGTCTCGACAGAGAGGCTTTTATGTGTTATGCACGCGTGTCTGGTGAAATAGCAGCCAGGCCACAGGAAAATGAGAAGTACCGAATGAAAAGTCTGGGTGAGTTTTATTTTCGGACTATCCCTCTGCCTTATATGAAGACTAACCTTGTACATTTTAGTAATTCGATGAATAGTCATCAGCAACATTTTATGGGACATTTCAGCCGTCACTATTTAAAATTATGATGGGAAAACCGAAAGCATTTACACTACAAAGTAATTTCCTTAAATTATTACTACAATTAAATCACAATTACGATATTTTACTGCTGACACTATGATTCCACCATCTTGCTCTCTGGGACTGAAGACTTGCATTTGGGGTGTAAGGTGAATAATTAATCAAGTCTTAGGGCCATCAGCTGTTTGTGGAATTCTGCTAATAAGGTTTTAAAAAGCAGATGATGTGCTGATTAATTCTGGGTGGTGCTAGTTAAGCATAGTGATGATTTTTATTTGAAGTCAAACTAGGCGATGGGCTGAGATGAGTTCAGCGGGTTTAAGATTTTCAGTGGGATTTTTACATTGCACGATGGGGAATGCTCTGTTTCTCCTGTTTTTTAGGCCTCTATCTCATAGCAGAAATTGGTTATCGTATGTAAAATAGTGCAAGAACAGATGCTGACATGAAACATGTGTATGAAAACTTTCTGAAAAAAAGCCTTCACAATGAAATCAATGCCTGCAATTAGGTTCTGTCACTGGGATCACTGGCCTGTAATTCAGTCCATGCTGCTTTGCTTTCAGCTAGCAAGCTGGCTTGGAGATTAAATTAACCATTAAGTATCACAGTCTTGCTTGTTGAACCGCGGAGGAATCTGCATGCAACGCCACAAGAAAAGTGTTTTATTTTACAACAAAACTTTATTGCCGTGGAACACAGCGCAAAGCTGCAAGTCTTAAAAAAAAATGAGGCCCCGTCTACCAGGCTCTGCTGGAGGAACCTCCATATGTTTCCTGTCCGCTACGTAGCGCTGAAGATGGTTGAGGTCATTGTGCGACCTGTTTCTTTTCGTCACCCCTGGCTGGCATTGATCACGCGTTGGCTCGGTCAGACACCCACCTGGACTCTTCAGTTAGATCTCCTGGCCCTCCAGCAGATGCCCGTTCAGGTAAAGTTCACCTCAGCTTGAGGGTCCCTCTCCTTTCAGGTGAGTACATGTAGGAAAATCATATCAGGATATGAAGGGAAAAAGAAAACTCTACCAGACCGTAGTTCGGAAGAAGCCCTGCAGACGTGTGTTTCAAACTCTCAAATCAGATATTCTCTCTGTCTTCAAAGACCAGTGATATTCATATGCATGAAGTATCTTTATTGTATGACTGCAACAAATGATAGATCTTAACTTTGTATCAGGGCTTGGTTATGACAGACTAGGAAAAAGAATATTTTGCTCAGTGTGCGTTTTATTTTTCCAATACTCTACGGGCGTGCAAGTGTCTTTTCACAGTCCCTCTAACATACTGCTTTTATGAATTATTGTTATTTTTTTAATAAGCAGATGGTGTTTTTGTCTGGTACTGGTTAACAATCCATGTATATAGTGTGAACTTGTGTATACATGAGATGCATATTGCATTGTGCATGTAAATTGTACTCGGTATTGAAATATTTGGATCATTCATTTATTTAACCTTTAGGGTAAAAAACATCAAAACAAGGCAAACACATTTTTATTTATGTTGATGATGCCAACTTTTATTCTTATCGTAATGCATTGCAATGCAATATAAAAGGTCAGGTGTTTTGGTAGCTCCTACATTTGTATGTATGCTAAAATCTAAAAGTCAGTCTTACGGATTGTAGAGCTACTTAAAAAAAAAAAACAAAACAAATTAGCCACCTGTATCTATGTAGCGTGTATCAGTCCTTCACACAGAACCAGGGCCTGAAATTTTCATTTTATGCTCTTATTTGTTGAAGGTGGTGATGTATGAATGGATTGATTCTCCAATACGTCCCTAAAAGTTTATTTTCTTAGAAATGCATGACACTAATATAATGGGGTCAAGCCTGAGAAACTTGCTCAAATCCATAAGTGGCTCTGCTTTTCATACCGAGCTCCTTGTTTTCACCGCTCCTATTATGCACCATGCAAAATGGAACCCATTAAACCAGTTATGTCAATGCAAGGCTGTCCTGGAGTAGGTTAATTAGAGTGGTCCAGTAGCTACAGAGTGGCCATTGAATTTTACCTAAACTTCCTGTGTCAGGAGAATTGCAGCCCTACTGCCTATCTATTGAGGCCCAGGTCATTAATGTTGCTGTTTAATTAGAACTGGAGACAAAAGGGGGAGTGTGTGTGTGTGTGTGTGTGTGTGTGTGTGTGTGTGTGTGTGTGTGTGTGTGAGAGTGAACTATAGTTGCACATTTATAGCTTACTGCTTTTTTTCCTTGCATGCTTGAAAAATCGTTGCTTTAATTGGGCTTCAGTTAATCTTGTGATTGTACTTGTGTCAGAGGATTTTTCCTGGGAAGCATGACCTGCTTTGCAGAGGTAAAGCATGCGTGTTCCTTCCGGGGGAAGTCAAAGTACCATTAAATGTTAGCAGTGTACTCTGCGTGAGTATAAATATTTTCCCGGATAGATTCTGCTATTAATCTGAGGCTGATTGTGGTCTTCGTGCCAAAATGCCAGTCAACTATTCCTGGTTTTTCTAAATAGCCAGAAGGGAATATTGTGACATACAGCATTTATCATTTATAAGTATTTCCGTGTGTGTGTGTGTGTGTGTGTGTGTGTAAATCTTTGAAACTTGTTTTCAAAATGTTTTACTGTCCAGTAGAGGGAGTCATCAAAAACCTAAATACGCAGAGAAAGAAAAAAAAAAACACGCACACACACAAACATATGAAGTTTTCACTAACAGCAAAGTTTCGCATTAAAGTAAGAAGCAGTCTGACTCTTCAGAGGGTAGAGTGTATTCTGTTTTTTTTTTTTTATACAGATTTTATACTGGTTTCTGAGCTGTTTTTTATGTTGATGATTCTTAGAGTTTTGGGAAGCCTAACAAAAACGTTTCACGTGAAAGTTGTTGACGATACAAATTCACACTCCAGTTACCAACGAAGATGCACTATTTAATCATTCCATAGCAGGATCGGTTTATAAAATCACTCCTGAAGTTAGTATCTCCTTTCTAATAAATTGCTGCCGTTACATTTGTTTCCTGTGTTTGTGGTGAAGTGTGATTTTAATCCACCTTACAAATTAACATCACATCAGATCTCGATGTTATGTGCCAGAGACCCCGACCTTGATATCAGCATTAATAGAAGACGGGCTGTAGCTGGTTTTTCATTTGATCTTGAAAGGGACCGGCCCGTATGTTATGCTAATACAGATGGAAAGCAGCATGCTGTGATCATGTATTGATAAATCCTATAAGACTACTACTGAAAGCTATCGGATGGGTTGCTGTTCATTAGCATGTGTTACACAAGCATATGGGAGTCTCTGCATCCCTGCAAATCGGCAAGACCGAGTAGTTTTTGAAGCGACGCCAGTCGAGGAACAGAGGTGAAGCATTGTTCTATTTTAAGAGACCGAAGTGTGATACGCATCTTTCAGAGCTGCTCTTAGGCTCGTTAGCTTAATTAGGAAACACTTCAAAGTCACATTTCCACTTCCGACCTCAATGAGATATAGGTAAGATTCGTATTTTGTGTTGGATCCCGGGACTTGGAAAAATTCACGAATGACTCGCACGAATCCACTCCGTGGCCAGTGTGGCAAGTGAGTGGTAATGTGGAAGCTGAGCATTTTGGGGGTGGTGGTGGGGGGATTTTACTCCCAAGCTCAGGATAATCGGAGTGCACTGCCTGTGCTTAGCCCAGACTCCACCAGACACTGAGATCCAGCTAAACAGTCTGTGAGCTATTCAGATACACCCCTGTCTAAACTAGAGGTCCACATGTGGCCCTCCGCCAGAGATGCACCTCCCAAGCTCCTGGTCGCTCCCTCGGTAGAGTTCCACTCATGTTCAGGGCTGTGGAGTCCACTGCCTGCAGCTACCCCTCAGAGCCTGTCCCTGGCTGCACTGTGGCTCAGCATCATACCCCACAGGGCTGTGGCTAGTGAGGTGAAAAAGGGACAGGATTCTGTGGCCCGCAGCTGGAGGGGGCTTCTAGAATATATGTTGCATACACCATGTAGCCAAAATTATGTTGATGCTCTATTAAATAGTCTAATTGGCTTTTTAAGTCACACCCACTGGTGACACACATATTTTCACTAAGTACACGGTTGTGGAATCTCCAGCAACAAACATTCACAGTGAAATGTGCCGCACTGAAGAGGTTAGTGACCTTCAATGGGGCCACATAATAAGATGCCACCTTTCCAGTCAGTCAGTTTATCCAATTTCTGCCCTGGTCAACTGCAAGTGAAGTGGAAACTTCTAGAAGCAACAAGAGCCTAGTTGCGATGTGGTAGGTCACACAAACAGACTGACCTGGTCGCCCAACGTCAATACCAAACCTCACAAACGCCGAATGGCGGCAGATCTCACCAACAATATTCCAGCATCTAATGGATAGCCTTCCTAGACCAGCAGAGGCTATTACAGCACCAAAGGGAGGACCAGCTTCCGATTTTTTTTTTTTATCCACGGTTTAGCAATACGAGATTGCACAGGGAGGCGTCTACGTACTTTTGGCTATATGTGGTATATTTTAGGTCCCAGCACAATTTTATTTTAAGGGGCCCGCAATTCCCGGGTACAGCCCAATCAGGTGATCCAGCCCGACCCAGGGGAATGACCACTTATCAAACTCTTCATTTGAGGAGAAGGCCTTGCAAGGTATGGCAGGCTGTAACTGTCGATCGCAATGATTGGTTATTGTAACGTATGAGGTTATATCCAAGGCATTTACGTGCGAATGGTTTGAGTCCATATGAACTTCTTCAGTGTCGGCAAAGGTGTAAAGTCAACGTCCAGATCTGTACGATGCCGCATGTATTTACGGCAGAATGACATGCATTCTCCTTCTTTGAACACCGATGAGATCCTTGAGTAGGTATTTCAATATTCTTTACTAGTCTTGTGTGTGTGCATCAGTGAGAGATGGAGAAAATTCCTGTTGACAATGTGCAGTAGAGCAGACAACTACTTTACATGTAGAGACAGTCTTTTAGTTTAATTTGATGCATCCAGCAATTAATGAGTCTGATAGTTTCACCTGGAATGTACCTGAATGTACATTTTTCATCTCCATCTTTTGCTAACCCACACATAAAGGTGAAATTTCTCTTGTTAATATTTCAGTGTTCTAATTGAGGCGAAGATTTCTCTCCAGGTAGGACACTATATCTTCTTGACACATTCAAAGTACAGAGACCTTTGGAATAAAGTGTTTTTTATTAAACTTTTATGATCATAATTTATGCTTGTCAAGGTACCCGCCATGATTCCGGCGTGGGAGAGTCATCTATTTGAACACCTTATTTTATCTGTTTATGACAGGCCAAGCTGTCACCATAAAGCAGCTTTACAGTGTCATATCTGAGCGTGATCCCAAGGAGAAAGTACACACATTAGCTAATACTTGATACCTCTGTACCAGAAATTCTTTATGTAACCATCATCACCAAACAAACAAGTTGGAAGAATAACTACAACTTTTAGGCATTCTTTCTGTTTTCCAGCAGTTGTGTTTAGGTAACCACACTAACGATCCCACTTTCCTCCTACTACCCATCCTTAAACAAGGTCCCATCTAACCAAATTTAAGGTCGCTACACTCACACCTCACTTTTGTGTTATTCTGTTCAGTTCATAATGAATGTACATGCAAGGGTCTTTCAACAGACAAGTTTGTAGCCTCCCCCCCAAATCAGGTAACTCAGACTGCTTCCCTAAGTAGGTTCTCGGGGCCCTTGTTGGTCTTTCACCACTGAAAAGAAAAGCTTTGACCAAAACTCTTCTGGCTGAAAGGAATGACAACCTTTAGAACTCTCCAGTGCATCAGTGGAGTGTTTACAAATGTCTTTCCCCAGCAGACGGTATGATACCTTGGTCGCCTTAGGTTTTGAAGCCTTATTTGTCCCATCACTTCTATGTTGGGTGGGAGTATCTGAAACTACCAATCAACGCTGGTCTCATTTAGTACCAGTGTTGATTGGAGTTTCAGGCTACTCTCACCTCCCTGGGTTTTGGAGCCTCATTTAGCACCAGCATTGATCAGATAGTTCAGGATACTCTCACCCACCATGGATTTCGAAGCCTCATTAGTCCCACCACTACATGTTGGTACTTATTTATTGTGCTGTACTAAAAGCAGATCGTGCTTGATGCTCTCCTATAGCGATATCACACAACGCTTGGAAACACCAGCTAAAACACGTGAAAGAGAGATGAAGCAAGCAGCTGTCCTTGTCGCTGATCTCCCGCCGGTCAGTGCAGAGCAGACACGGCCGTGTGATGACCCTGGGAAGCCAGCTCCATACCCTGTTTCCTCTGCCAATGGGAGACAACGCGAGCAGCAGACACACCCGCGAGGCCACACTGGCGGTGCTTTTGAAAACGAGCGACGGGCACGGAGGCCGGCGCCAGTTCGTACGTGGCATTAACGTGACGTTGGTGCTTAGTTACGGTGATGGGAGTTTTGCATAGCTGAGTCACGATGGCGGTGTGCGTTCCGACAGGGGGTTAGCTAGGTTTTTAAGATGAGTCGCATTAACTTTACAGATTTCACACTCTCTCGATGACCCTAAAGTGTTATATAAAACTCTTGAGCGGCAAATATTGAGCTTTGGTAGATGGAGGAATTTTTTTACAAGGAAAATGAAATGAAAGTCAAGGTCAGTTTATCTGACATATGCAGTACATCAACATGTCTGCATCGCTTATAGGCAGCTATGAGAAAAACCTCTCACTTCTGATAAATGTTTGATGATGTTTGAGAAGTAGCATCACTAAATAACTGGATCCATGTCCCAGGCTTATGTGTCTGTATGCCATTGAAAAAAATAGAGCCCACCTTCAGGTACAGTGGAGGCAGTGTGGCACTGATGGATAGAAGGATCAGGAATACTTGTAGGACACGTCTCAGAAAACAAAAAGCTATTTTATTAACGTGAAATCAAAAAACTGAAAAGTTTATGCAAAGGAACCGTGCAGGCTAAAAATGCCTAAAATTTCGTAACTGAGGCCACAACATAGCTTGTCATGTCTTCTCTTAATTCCAATCAGCCGGCCTTATTTATGTTTAAAGGGCTCTCATAAGACTTGGTAGGTTGCTATTAATTGAGGCATCAGTCACCAGGGCAACCCAGCCATCCCCAACGTCCAGCCTTGTTTTCCCTCTCGGCGTCTCACAATAGAGACGGAGAGAACCATTCGTGTGGGCGGTATAGACAGAAAGAGTCACCGTTTTTGGAGACGACACAGACAGGAACACGTGCGTCAGTCGTGAGCGACCTCTGCCTATGAACTCTTAAGTCATATTATTTATTTTTGTTTAATGAGCATTTACCAGATAGCTGTTTCAGAACAACACCTCCCAAGAGCCTTAATCACAGAGCTCTCGTTACAGCCTATATCACAGTTCATTTTAGGTGATAAATCAGTCTTACTTCATTATCTTCATCATCTGCTGGGGGTTCCATCTTCATTACTGTTTTCACCAAGTAGCTGTGTTTAGCTGAAGTGGATTTCACACGCTGATAATGCAGTACATGGGCTGAGAGGCAGAAGGCATTTTATCACTTTTATGTTGCTCAGGTAAAATTTCCAGGAATAGGTTTCAGACATGACAAGTCTTGCGGCTCACGTGTGCGAGCCTTACGGGTTTTAGCAGTAGCTGCTATGGTTGTGGGGTCTAAAGCCTCATGTGACCTCAGAGTTTGTGCAGGGCAAGTCTCCTCTCCCTGGCGCGGACAAATTTTGCAGCTTACTTGAGTATGTTTTTTATACGTCTCTAGCTATCTTAAGCTGTTTTTTTTTTTCTTTTAATTGCAGCAAGCTTGACATGTAGGAGATTTAAACCTGCTCAAAGTTAGACAAGTTCGAAAAAAAAAAGATGGAAAAAAAAAAAATTTGTATGTCTTGTTGCAAAGGTAAATTTTCAATACCAGAATTACAAGCAGTCAGAGTGAGTCAGTAGTTAAAATGCACTATTAATGTCTCTTGTGTTTGTGTCCATGAAAACTCATTCTGTTTCAGAACAGCGAAGTGTCTTCTAAGCTCATTTGTAGAAGGCCTTTACAATGCTTTCATCACTGGCTAACTGACATGTCTCACTGTAATTGTTATTTACCCCATTATGTTTGTTTGGGGTGTCATTTTCATTTTTTTTTTCTCAGTTCAGGAGCAAATCGTGTCAGAGATAATAGGCAACACTGACCGTTAATCCCGAAAATTGCCGCGAAATAACAAGCTCTGTGAACCATCATTGAAGGATTGACTAATCTCTCCAAGGGCCACTTTTTATGGAACGGTGAGTTCAAGTCAAATAAAAAGGCTAAATCCATATATATCAGCAATAAACAGTCAACACGACTCAAGAACATTAATGCATTTGTGGCAAACCCATCACGTTTTTTTTAAGAGCCGCTGCATAGAGAGGCGATACAGAGATGTTATCAGCTTCAGATAGCAGCGGTATGTCTGTAGAGATCATTATTTTTGGCCCTCAAGCTGTCGCAGAGCACTGGGCAGCCAAACACCCAGTGCTGACCTTAGGGTCAGAGAAGAGCTGTGAAGGGCATAAGCTAAGACAGACTGCCTACAAAGCCATCTCCTAAACATCTCCTGAATGCTATCAATCACAATGTTTGCTGAAGACTGACTTTCACTCAGTGCCTGAACTGTATACATTTCTCTTACGCTCTGGATGCAAAATGCCTTGAAGTGAGTGCGTAACTGTGTTACACTACACAGTTACAGCTGTACTTTAGTTTTAAGTTTAACCAAACCTTAATTTTACCAGGTAATAGTCTTTAAAGGGCCTGAGATCTCATTCCTACCTTGTACCCCGTGCTTTCAGGGATATGCTCACTGTAATCCTGAACTGGTTGGATGGATGGATGAATGATAAATATGCAGCTATCTTGTGATAATGTATACCTCCTACTTCATTCTTACTGGTCCAATTTTAAGCAGAGATACAGTTGACTGCAGATATATCTTGTGCGTTATTTTTCTAATCCTGAGGCCTGAGTCTAATTTTTCTCAAACTTCAGATTGCTGCACTTCCTGAAGATCTAAATGAACGATCTTGATTACATAACTCACATCTTTGAAATATATTCCACTGAAACCCTGAGCATAATTCCACTTCAGTTTTTTGTTTTTTTTTCCTGTTATGCAGCATCATTTTTCCAGCGTTAGGTTTGAGGGAACCGCCGGCCAATAGCGGTTATCCTAGACGGCGAGGCTGTTTCAGGTTCCCTTAGAAGGAACATTCTTGTTTGGATATGAAGGCGGAACCACGACCATGAGGAACGGAGAACAAGTGCAGGGTTTTCTAAGTAAAAGACCGAATGCAAATGCGTGTAATGACTTGCACAGCTACAATGCCTTCTGTGTGTTCCAGGTAAATGATGAAACACAAATGCGTAATTTCCCATAAAAGCTAAGACCATTTCCATTTGCTTGCATTGACTGGATGTCTCTCTAGTGAGATGATAGTGTTTAGTAACATAACTGGATCAAACACACATTAAGGTCCCTTTGGTGGCATTAGACACACAGTATCCCAATTAAACCGCTAACAGAAGCATTTCCAAACATCCGGTTGCTTTTCCGGCTCTTGGTGGTGTGTGAACGTTTTTGATTTCTCTGAATCTGTCTGAAATCTGAAAATGTGTTCCACACAGAAGGAAATATGTAACTGATCTGTCGATAATAGCAGTGGAGAAGACGTCGGTGACTGTATGAGTAGTGGACGTCGGTGACTGTATGAGCTGTCCTTCAAACAGTTTTCTGGATGGAAGCTCCATGGATCACCGTGATTATTTATCTGCCGAGAAGATTGGTTACACCCTGGAAGGGAGGTATTGAAAAACTCAAATGAAAATACAAAACTGATGGAGCTTCACAGGCTGCCTATTTATGAGATCATCATAATTTCTGAGCAATATGATTCTATTTCAGGTTCTGAAACGATAATTCCTATATTCGGGTGGATCCCATTGTAAATCTCGTGATTCTCATAGAGATTTTTTAGTATTTTTATAGGAACAATTACACAGTGAGTTTTAAAATATTAACAGCACGTACATACAAAGCAAAACAGATGTGACTGGTTCTGTTTACTAGAAAGGTACAGTTCCAGTAAAATACACCAGTACAGACAGTGGGGGTTTCACAGCAAATGATTGTAATTACTAACAATCCAAAAATGATGACCTCACAAATTGTAACACAATAAAACTGTATTACCATCTGTGTTTTAAAATGATGATACTACTTTGTCTGCAACAGTGCTCCATGCTGCGTAAAAATAACATTAAACATGTAGATGTGGGCTTTATACAGTTTACAATTTGAAGAGATCAAATTAACAAAAACTATTGCCAGTACTAACGTGAACTGAGTTACTACAGTAGCTTGGGTCTCATGACCATGTTCGGCAAAACTCTCCTCCTATACGCTGTGCGGCAGACCATGTGTTAAGGCGATGTGTATTTCCAGCATGGTCAGCGTGGACAGTCACTCTTACATTTTGTTATGCCGCCCTAAGATGACCCAATGCAAAGCAAAAATCAGAAAACTCAAGTGCCTGCATTCTGTTACTCAAACTTCTGAAGTCATTAGAAGCATTTTGGATAAATACAGTTATAAAAAGATACTCATTCCTCAATTCTGTTGATTTTTTTTTTTTTTTTTTTTTTTTTTTGGGTCGAGGAAGAAGTTCTCAGTTTGAGAAGTCAGTAGGAAAAAGGATCACACGAGTGCTCTTTGTTTCTCATGCCAGAATCGGTTCTGTTAATTACATCGTTCATAATAGGAACGAAAAGTCTTGTGGACCCAGGATGCTCTTCAGCCATTAGAAGAACCCCATTCAACCTGAGATTGTAAGGTTGCTTCCCCTCTTTGACCCACCAGTGGGTCCACCGGCTCCTGTGCGAGTTCTTCACTAGGTCCACGGTACCTCATGGAGTCATTAGATTTGCTGTGCTTTTAGGAATAGCTGGGAAACAATCAAGGTCTTTCGAGAAAACATCCTGGTCCTCTTCATTGCTCTTTCACTGAGGTCTCTGCCTGAGTCCTCACCTTGCAGGGGGGTGTTATATACATACAGGGAGGTGGGTCTGATAAGCAGTGTATGGTTGTGGGTTCCTTTGGAGCGTTCCTCCCCCCCCCAGGGACCTCAGCGAACCTGGGCTGCATAGCCTTCCTTCACCAGGCCCTCCTCATAGTCCGTCTGGCACAGAATCATGTTATTCTTCAAGAAGAATTTGTCACCCACACAGAACCTGGGAAAGTGGGAGAAACGTGGTGTTGAGGAAACCCCACAGCAGTCATTTTTTGATTATCACGTTGGCACCGCGGGCTCCCTCGCCACAGCAAGTAACAAACGCACATCTGTTGAGACAATTTTGGTTTTTTTTTTTTTTTGGCTTTTCAAGGTAGGTGGAAGTCGTACTTGACCTTTTGCTCGTTTTGAACTGGGATCAAGTTTGATGGGACTGCCCTCTGGGCCAATTCGGATGTGCAGGGGAAGCCAGACAATGGCTGGGTGGGAGAGCAGACTCTTAACCTGGAGTCACCAGGCCTACCTGTATCAGAGTCTGCCTAGGGAAGGTATTTACTTCCCTTTCATGAAGAATTCAAGCAGAGCAATTCAGAGCTCATTACCAGAGGCCCACACTCAAGTCGAAATATTCTGACATTTTCTGCTGTTATAAGAAATCCTTGCTGGGAAAATGGACAGTGTATCCAAAAGGTGGTTCTAGTCATTAGGAAGACATGTTCCAAATACACATCTCTGAATATCCCATTAGGCTTAAATCAAAATACAATGCCACCTTACTAGTGTTCCACTATTGGTTTTAAACAGACTCTTCAGCAGTACGAGAAGTTGAATCAATGATGAATTAGGTAAGCTTCTATCACAAAGGCTTAAAGATGAATGTACTCTTCTAGCTGTACATAGATTAATAAATGACATCCATAGTGTGCTAAATCCAACACGAATTCACACAGTAAAACAACCCTGTTTACATGATTCAGGCTTCCTGTGAGATATGTGAAATTGTCTTCACTGAGCAGACGTCGCTTCCCTTTAACATTTGTGCTAACAGGATTCTGCTCTGCCATTTAATCTTCCTCTCGTTTGTTCTATCCATCAAGGCAAATGTTCACGTCTCAGTCCCGTGTCAGTGTTTAGCTCAGTATTGTCCCATAGCGTGGTTTATGGCCTGCAATTCTTTAGTGCCAGTGATGAATCTGACTTGAAGGTGAATTTGGAGAATTAGACGCACATACTGTATCAGTGGGTTTACTACTACGGGACTTCATGGGAGTGCTGCGTGTGCATATTTTGACCTTCCGCTGCGTTCCAGCTGTGAATAAGTTAGATACAACTGCGCTCTGGGCATTTTCTGACGTGCAGGGGACACTGGACAATGTCTGAGTGAGAGGGTGCCTCTGGAAAGCAGAAAGCACCATAAAAGACCTTGGCTATCCAGCAAAGGCATTTCTCTCTCTCTCTCCTCCCTTTTGGCCAGTGGCTTAGAACCAAAAGCACGCGGATTTCAACATTCAGGGACAACGTTTAGCCAGTGGTCGCTTGGCCATTAAACGTGCACCAGCCTGTTCATCGCTTATTTCATATCACAGTCTTGATGCTTTCACAATATTGTACAGTCATTATTCTACCTGGGTAACTAGCGTGTTGCATTATTTGTTGTTATTGTTCTGTCACTTATCGTCATGTTTGCATTTCTGTTGCCATGAGTCTGCAGGGCACACGCGTGTAAGAATTTCACTGTACCTGGTACATGTGACAATACAGAATCCTTGACTCGTTACATGTAATGGTATCCGTTTTACCCTTAGACACAGAAGCTAGCCAGGTCAGGTGACACATAAATACACTGTACGCCATACTCCTGGTCAACCTGCCCTTCTTGGGTGGAGTATCTGCCACCTCTTCAAGGGATCAGACTGTCTCACTGGACAGGCCGCCTCCTAGTGGTCAGGGAGGCCGGATGATTTCCACAGAAGTCCGACACCTGGCACAAATATCCACGGTAGGTAAATGGAATGTATGACGCTGTCTGATAAACCTGCTGAGTCAGGTACAGATGTGATCACCTATTAACACAGTAGTTCCCAAAAGGTGGGCCGTGATCAACTAGCAGACCCACACATTATGGTCTTCTGCCCATATATTTCACGTTGTTTCCATCAATACTCAGCTAAGGCGATGTTTTATAGGCGTACCTGCCAGTGGATTTATCTTTCTCAGGTTGTAGTCTAACTCTGGACCTCATGCAGATGATTTCAATGGACAAACACCGAGATGAATAGAAGAGTGGAGGTCCCAGCTGGACGGGGGGGGGGGGGGGGGGGCAGGGGGGAGGAACCGGAAGAGGAAGCGGGGGGGGGGGGGGGGGGGGTGGTGGGTTGTGTAATGGGGGCGGAGAACAGAGGGGGGAGG
>JAACJT020000052.1:17152396-17165198 GCA_009936485.2 Gymnarchus niloticus | reverse complement strand
GACGGAAGGCGGATGCCGCGTGGGGGGGAGGTGAGAAGGAGCGGCGTGGGGAGGGGGAGAAGGGAGGGGGGGGGGGTGGGGGGGGGGGTGGGGCATGAGGGTAGAATCTGAAGATGAAAGATGCCAGAGGACAGCTGGAGGATTTGTATTTATTTATCAGGGTCGATGATCAAGTGGAATGATGTCCAAAAGCAGATCAAGCTGTAGACTTTTATCACACAACGGAGGAGCGGTCAGAGCATCAAGTTAGCATTGTCTGGCTAGATTAGCTTGGAGAGTTTCCATCCCTCTTACTGTGCCTCCTTAATTCAGCTAGCAGGCCATCTTATTAACTTTATCTTCCTGAAATCCTTCCTGAGGATCGAGTCTGGTTGTTGAAAAAACCATGACTCCTAACAGCTTATTTCAACCACGTCATTATGCAAGATTGAGAGCGACCGTTCCTGACGAACTGCATGCACTTCTGGCAGCCGTGAGTAAAAGATATCGAAAGCTTTGCTGGGTGGCAATCGACCAACCGCTTTAGCAGTCGGAGATTGTTTGCTGTCCTGTGCCGTTTTCAAAATGGATGAAAATTATTTGTCTAAGTGCCCAAATGCCAGACCGTTGGACAACAGCATTGCCGCCAGGGTGAAAACTGAATAATCAGAGATAGGAAAAAAGAAACATTGGGAACGTCTGACCAATGAGATAATGAAAACTTAATGGAGGACAGGAAAATAGAACTTACCAGCCACACAGATTCATTTATATACTCCTATACGTCGATCTATACTTCTCTACATTGATATATAGGAGGATAGGCTTCTTATGCCTGGGCAGGAAAGGCGAAATCAGGTGACCAGCATGCACCTAACACTCGAATGGTGCTTGTGGGGGGCAAAAACACTCAAGTGCTTTTAGAGCCTTCTAATAAAGGGGCCAGTGCCCACCCATAAATCTTCTCCGAGCATCAGACGAAATTGTGACAGACACTGAGACGTGCTGGAAGGGCCGGCCTGAACGAGCGAGCCCTGCTAATGTGTTTTAAACACTTGGCCTGCTCTGGGCTAAAATCAAACTGCTCTCTAACTTAAGTGACTCTAATTGGGAGAGAGCCAGGCGCCCAGTGCCCCGGCCTACTGACGAATGCTTGCTGACTTTGTGCATTAGCCGTGTCATTCTGCACGGGCTGCTTAAGTGACAAGACAATAACCCAGTGACATGGCAGACTGAATGAATTCTGGGCAATGAATGAGAGAAGAGCTGAGGAGAGGAACGGAAAGGAGGAGATAAGTAAAGGGACAGGTGGGACTCTACGTTAAAGCTTAGCACTCAGGAAGCAGGTGGCGGTTTTACTCGTGATGTAGACGCAGCGAGATGATGATGATGATGATGATGACACCAGGACGTGTGCATCAAACAGCCACTTTACTAGGTACCCGCAGCCAGTACTGTGTAAGGCACCACTTTTGTATTCAGAAGAGCATGTAGAGTTTACAGAAAAGGGTGTGATGAACAAAATGCATGCTATCAGCGGCAGCTCTGTTGCTGAAAACACTTCGCTAATGAGAGAGTTCACAGGAGAATGGCCCAGCTCATTAAAGCTAACAGGAAGGCCACGAGTGCAAAAAATATCGGCTCGGTAAAAGAGGGGTGGGCAGAAAAGCTGTGAACGCACAGCTCGTCGAGCACTGATGTTGTCCTGGATGTAAAAGCCAGTCCTACCTTGTACTACATAGGGGCACCTGATTTTTGTCACAGAACATCTGACCACACCCCCTGAGTGTTTTCTCCGCCCTATTGATGGTATTAGTCTCAGCATAGGCTGAGATGTTGACAGGCTCCACCCTCGCCTCTTAAACCTACCTCTGATTGCACAGCTGGCACGCGAAGCAGTCTAGGTGGTACACATTGTCCTTGGCCCTCATGACCATCTCAAAGGCGGGGATGAGCTTGCTGCAGGCAGCACAGTTTCCTGTCACGCCGAACAACCTGTGAGAGACAGTCCCCGGTGGAGGGGTACAGACTGTAAGATACCACACAAAGGCATGCCCCACCCCATCACCTGAAAACACTCCATCGGGGAAGCAGGGCCAAAGCAATGCCTGAACCCCTAGCAAAATCCAGTGTCAATCACAGCCCATTTGTGACACTGCTCTTTAACCAATAAAAAAAAAAGCTGTTAACAGGAGCCTATAAAAAATTTCATAAGAAAATAAATGGAGAAAATAAAAGCAGCATTTTCACACGACTTTTAGGATAAGTCAAAAACCCTGAAAGTAGTTAAGGAATCTGAAAAATTGTCTCTAGCATGGAAGTATTGATGTTTATTCATCTACAGAGTATCTGTAACACTTCCAGTATTTCTTCTCTAACTAATAATGTGTTTAATGCTTGGTAGGATTAATTAAACAGAAACATGTTTATTTTTATCTGTTTCTGCCCAAAGGGAAACAAGACATCGTTAGACATCGTTACCTATACACAGCTCTCAGTAACATTGCGAATAATGGTACTTGGGTACATAACGATCGCAAACAGACGTAATTTTGCTACCATGACAACCGTTGCAAAATACCGAACCGTGCTGTTTTCAAATGGACACAAATGGACAGCACGGAGTCACGGGTGTGAAATCGGCTCTGAGAGTATGTTTCTGGGAAGGTGTACTAGTTACCAATACGCCACGTAGTATGGCCACAGTGTGCCAGCCTGGTCTGACGCGACGTGAGTTTTTCCCCCTTCCTGCTGCTAATTCTCCTGACCCAAATGTAGTGTGGGCACTCAGAACGGTACTGCTGGTGTGGGGAAATGATTCTTGTGAACTTCATACCCAAATACCAGCCTGCTTCCCTAATGCCATGGCACTCTAGATCAGCGTCATTAGAGAAGGGATTTCAATTACATGAACAGGCATACTCTGACGTCTCTGACTTAATTAAACTCTTGTTTAGTCTTATCAAATAAAAATAATGAATATGTCTGTAGATGGGGCTCTCATTTCAGTGCCGTAGCCCTGTATGGTCAGCAAAAGCTGTGATGAGGAATGAATTAAAGTTTCAGTACAAACAGTACGACGACTGCAGCACCGCTCAGGCTAACTATAAGCCCAAAGCAGGTTAGAAAATTCGGAGTTTTTTAAAAACCAAATGGTGACGCTCAGCCACAAATCTGAACCAAAACCCGGGAACAGGAACATGTCCTAAATATGTCAATTAGTCTTGTTTTCTGAATGTCACTGGATTTACACAACACACAAAATTTGCTTCAGTTACGCATCAAAAAGGCATCCAGCCGAGTTTTCAAAAATTACGTAACTGACATGTCTGAGCAGCAAATCAAGATTCCACAGAGTGAACATTCCATTTTCACAATTCAACATTCAGCAGTGTCCTTTTAGACAATGTAAATGAAGTTACACTGGTATGAAGATCTGAAAGTGGTTCATAATCCGAGAAAATTAACAGTCTTTTAAAACCAAAGAAACTTAATCAAGCGCTAGAGTGATCTTTCTGACAAATCACCTATCCTGGTCAAGGTCACAAGAGGGCTTTGAGCCTAACCCAGGCATCACAGGACACAAGGCTGGGGTCCACCCTTGAAGGGATGTCAGTTCATCACTGAGCACATAAACACACAATCATACCCTACAGGAGATATGAAGATGCCATCCAGTCTAACGGTGGGAGGAAACCAGAATACTCAGAGTAAATCCTGTGAAGTACGGGGAGAACACACAAACTTCATGCATACAGAGGTGGGATTCGAACCCCTAATCCCAAAGGTGTGAAGCAACCATGACTGTATCATATGAAAGTTAAATTCATAATTACACATTTGATCACACTGACTCACACAGAGAAAAACGAAAACAAAACTGACAGAAAGCTTTGAGGACCGCGGTATCCAGCTGCTCCGGTACACGATGGATCCCAAGCGTAGGGCTTTCTATCCTGTTAGTCATCCATCTCACCCTGATCACAAATACCACGAGCAACAAATTAAGCACTGCTTTGTTTTAGGGCGTACCTGTTTTCTGAGGGAACGTGAGCGCTGGCACGGAAGGACACCACTCCAGGAGGTGTCCCAAATTCAGGCACCGCCCCCACCCTCCCTCTCTGCTGCCTGCGGACGCCTTAGGCTCAGCGTGCATTCATCAGCTACCTGATTAGAATTTGTTTCCATGCAAACCATTGATCATCGACCCATTACTAAGCAAATGACAGTTAATTACCCACTACATTAACCAGCAGACCCCGAGCCTCGCTTCTCCAGCTATCCGTCAACATGATGGATGCAGTCTATCCCATGATGCACGGCAGCAGGCAGCAGCTCACAGGGGCCACGAGCAAACCTCAGATCTCAGTCTCCAGCCTGGGAAATCAATGCAAATGTGCATAATTACAGGTTCAGGCTTAATAACCGGCCTGTGATTTGTCGGATCTAAATTATCACTGGTAACGCAGAGCACACAGCCAGATGCAACATTACAGTCTTCAGCAGAGAAATAAGAGACTAGTATACATGTAAATAAGAAAGGGGGGGGGGCAGGGGTAGGCAAGCAAGAGCTTATTAGCACAGCAGCATGCCAGGAACTGGGCTGTAACCCAGGGGAAAGATGGACGCAGAGGCTGCGGTACTGGGCAGCGCAGACACTAACAAGCTGCCTTTCCTTAGCGCTCCAGCTAACGTTCAGTTTGCGCCTGCACAGTGTGAGACTAATTATCAGTTACGGCTGGGAAGAGACCATGGAATATTACCCAACACTGGGGGCAAAGACATTCTGGAAATGGGGACACTTTTCCCCTTGCCTTCTGCTTCTCTTTGCCTTATCTTCTCTCTCCCGTTTGCTCCTCTTTCCTGCTATCCTGAATTCATCAAAGGCAGCCTGACCAGGGCATGGTTAATTACTCAACGTTTCCTTGAGGTAACACCGAAGGGCAAAAGCTATGGGGACTTCCTGCTAAAGTGTATTCATAAAAGTCGCTCCCCAAATCCGCTCTCTTTCCAGAGGTTCCTTTTTTCTTCTTTCCCGTGTCCTTAACCTATGCTGTAAGCATCTGCCTCCCACATCTAAAGTTTAATTAGTTATTAAGCCTTTTATTAAAGAGCCTGGCTGCTCTATGCTAATATCCAGGAAGACCCGTGAAATAAATCGCTGTGTTGTAAGGTTAATGGTGAGGCATGTTGGACTCTGTGTAGTAATTACACGATGATGTCAAAGCTCTTAATGCTTTTAGACTCGTTAGCTGATGGCTGCGGCTAAAGGAGGCATTATGCTACCTGTGTGTTCGCCTTTGATCTCAGTATTCCAAGGCAAGAGCCTTTATCTGCAGCAACGATTCAGCTATAAGGAGAGAAATTGGTAGACTGGAGGGAACGTTACTAATAGGCTTTAACACAGATACACTGGTCTTTATTTAGAGCTCATTGGTAGGCAACAGTGGATAATATAGCGTATGTTTACAGGGACTGAGCCCTGACTCGGATTGGACGTGTCCCAGACGCTGTTTCTTACGTGGGATTTTCCATTTCGGGCGCCGAAAATTGAGTTTGGCTTTGAATTCTGACGAATAAATGAAAGTAAGTCCCAATTAGTGATGACTCGTCGTCCGTTCAGTGGTATGTAATGTGAAAATCACAGACCAAAGTGCAGCTGACAGCTGGGATAGTTAATAGTACCCGCATTTAGCTGGAGAGGTGTTTTCCAGGAATGGAGACCAAACACGTTTAATCACAGACAAAATATCAAGCGGGTATTTAAAATGCCCAGTGCTCAGGAACTGAGATACAACTGAACACAATCTATTGTAAAATATACTGCGTATATATTTTATGTGGGGATATAATGTGTAATGACTACATCCTCTGATAAAACTGGTATTACTCAATATCAAATGTCTGTGCTTTATATATTGTTTAGACAATTAGTGCTTTATTAATGGTTATGCTTAAATTGAGTGCAGTTTAATAACTATCATTCTAAAGAGTTGCTAAAAGTATAAAATCACAGGATATTTTTCTCACCATAAAAGCAGAGTTTCCAGAACGACCACAGTAATTTTTACTAACATACAGAATCACATCCCGGTGTTTGATCCACTCCTTCAAAGTGAAACATGAAATATATGATTTCAGAACTTGAACAGGGGAAAGGTACCTTTTAATCCAGCGCAATGATAAAGCTATCATATCATCTTAAAGTCCTGAATATTAGTGACGGAGCAAATGAGGCTTCAAAACTCATGGTGGGTAGGAGTATTCTGAACTACCCAATCAATGCCGTCTTTAAATGAAGCTTCAAAAGCTGTGGTGGGTGGCAGTATCCTAAACTTACCAATCCCTACTGAAAATCAATAATAGTTGCATTAGAATTATACTGTATGATTTTCTTATCAAACTACATCAGCTTGAGTTCTTGCAAGTGGCAGGAATCAGTCACATGGAATATCTTAGGTGATGATTTTGAAGACATTTATACACTGACCTCAGATCAGTATACATGGGCAACATCACTGACTTCTCATAAACTGCTTAAGGTCAGCCAACGCATTCAATGTAGAAAAAAGTTTGTAATTCTCTACATTCAAATGTGTTGTTCCTGTGAAGTGCCAAGCTTTGATCACACAAGTAATGGATTCAGACATCAGGGTCAGCATTCTAGGACACTCGAGTGGTATTCTTACGCTGCTCCTAGCTACCACACCAGCTAAACTGTGATACAAAGTATCTACAGTCCATCCAACTGTTTTTCATATACAAGGTCACAGGGAGGCCTCAAGCCTATTCCAGGCACTGCAGGGTACGAGGCAGGGATTCCAGTCCATCACAGGGGTATTTACAGCCAGTGCTCTCTGTCCATTTTAGTGGTACTTTACTTGTGACTGTCATCTCTGATGACCCACAGCCTCACTCCAGGAAGCGGGGGCAGACTGCAGTGCAGTTCTGTTAATGGTACCGGAGCTGCAATTACCCGTGTCTGCCGCGAGTGCACTGCAAGGCCTCTACCTACACCCTAGCAAGTCAGTAGGTAGAACCCTACTGGGAGTCACTGTTGCTCTGTGCCACTTGTCCATTCCCTCTGGAAGCAACTGTGGCATTACTTTGCTTGCCAATTTGCTTCTGAGCGGATTAGCGAGCTTCTGCTGCTCTATACCGCACACCAGACCGTGCTGGTAACCATTGTGGCTCTGAGCTGCTCATTCATTTTCATTACTGCTAGCAAGTGCGGCTATCTTTTGTGGCTATTTAAAATCGGCGGTTAATCAAGATGGGCGCGGTGAGGTACCGCATGCTAGAGTCTCCCAGTGCCTTTCCAGCATTTTTATCATTCTTTTTCCAGTGGTCGTGTGTCAGTCCTGAAATTAACGGAATTTCACTGTCTTGTCCTCCTTCACATGCAGGCAAGTGAGAGGGCAGCGGGCCAAGCACAAGGTAAGGTTGCAATGGCAACAGTTCTGAATCTTAAAGGGACAGCCAGTAAGTAGACGGGAATGAGGCAGCGGAACTTGGGCGCTGCTTTTCCAGGGGTCAAGTGACAATTTATAAAACGCTGCCAAAAAGCAACAGAGACTACACCGAATGACGAAGGCGCTGTCTGGAGGAGGACTAACATCACAGGGCAGCCTGACAGTGCGCAGTCCCTCCACATTCCGGTGTGTTCCAGCACTAGGATGCGTATCTGGCAAATAGCGCGCCTGTCGGCAAAGTTATCCCGTGCTCGGGCACTCCCTCTGATTTGCTCCAGCTGGTATAACACGATAAAAACAAAAATATTTCTTTCGTGTTGCTCTACTGGTACATTAGGTGGTGCATCGTTTAGGGGCACCATCAGGAAACCGGGCATAACGTAAGTTCCAGATGAGAAAACGACAGTGAAAGTGACCGCATGGACACCAGCACCCTCCCGACTTCCTGCGTGCGTCCATATGGCTTTGCCGGCACACTGCGCATGAAAAGCATGAGCGCTTAATGGTCGCCGGGGGTATGTTCCAGGAGCCCTGACCTGCACTGTTTCTCTGGCAGTTTTGACAGCAGTAATAATGCACTCCGTGTTCTCTCTCAGCGGAGAGCCGAAGAGGAACAATTAGAGGAAACGCCACAGACCCACAGTGGAGGAAACGGGCAGGTTTTGAAAAGCTTAGAATGTGGCGGTAATGCGATACGCACCTTTCGGTGGCTAATGGCTAACAAGAGGGAGTGCGCGCTGAGGAAGACAGCTGCGTCAAAATTTCATCATGCTATAACCACAAGTCCAGTACAGGTTCATGGCAAGCCTGATGCCTGTCCCAGGACACCCGACAAAGACTGACTCCTCTGCCATTCGTTTGACAAAGCAGGGAAGCTTTGACCAGCCAATAGTAGCCCGCCTTGCTTCAATGTTTCCCTCTGCTCTGCCCACTGGGTAGCTAAAAATTTTAGCCACATTGCTAAGGCCTGTGGTTTCAGGGGGACAGATATCCAGCTGCTTCATTACACTGGTGTCCAGTCAGTACAGTGAGCACCATATGATTCCTATTACAAATCCGCAGTAGGTGCGTTTAACACTGTTTGCATAGTGTTAGCATTTCATCAAATTCATGAGGGGACAGTTAGCATCGCCTTTTTTCGTTACAAACAAACCTATTTACACACCGGGGATGTATGACCCTAGTCTCGATTGGGGCTTTCATATGGCTAAACAAACTGGCTATCGGGTTCCGGGTAAGGAATCGCCTATCTTCAGCCAACAAGGTATGGACATGTGGTTTGGGGCCAAGAACCCAACAGACATTTGATATTATCAAAAGGTAGCTACAGGTACACCTGAATTTACCCTTGCCCAGAACATCCATATCCCCCATCTAAAGGGCAAATAAAGAATTTAAGTCCTGTGGGTAGTGCAAGTCATAAAGTTTACCTCGCTTGCAAGTCTTTAGGAATCCCATTTAAAGTTACACGATTCGCATCAAACGAGGTTTACATTTAATAAAGCATTCACCATACCCTCCATAACTTAGGCGGAATAGGAGTTACCCGCCGATTTCCCTGCGGTCCGAGGACCCCCGCTGAGTCTTACTGCTCGTCTGCATTCCACCCGTCCCTGCTGGGCCCCATTTAGCCGGACGTTTACAACTCGCTGTTATCTCTGTGTCCCGTTGTGATTTAATGGCCTCAAACTCTCCTTCCAATGCATTCCTTTCAAGCCGGTGCCTTGTGCCCCATTCTGTGACGGTGCTTTGAAATGCAGGTATACAGTGAGGAAGGTGGGATGATTTGACCTAATTCCATAACACTACCTGTGGGGGATTTTGTGTTATGGCCCCCTGTGCATAGCTGTGCTTGTTCCTGGATCGAAATTATCTTAATAAAGTACTGTCAGCGGTCCAGTTGTGGGGAACCGCAGAAATTAAGTTATAACACAGCACCTTCACATCAAAGGTGTTGAGGCCACACAACGTCCATCTATGTAAATCACATGTAATTACCAAGTGCAAAAACCTTTACTGACATGCATTTCCTTTGCATTGAGTCATAACTGGACATTGGTCATTTTTCGTGCCAGGCCGTTTTGCAAGAACAATTAAGATTTTTGCTAAGTATCACTGTAAGGTCAGCTAAACTCTTTTTCTAAAACAAGATGCTGCATTGCACTCTTTAGCTCGACTTTTTAACATTAAATAAAACTATCTTGTTCCTGCTCACTCCCATTCCAAAACGGGAAGATAAACTGTGTAAGTTCTGCAAGTAAGAAATATCACCAGCATTTACTACGATATCCATAACATACAGCTGAAAGACTCCAAATTGTTTGTCCTTGTTTTTATCATTCTAAAAGCATGCAAGATATTTCTTTGTTAAAAGAAACTCTTGCAGTAGTTCTAGATTATTAGCAACTAGCCAACTGTAGATGATGTACTAATTGTTTTATTTCCAGCGTGGTCTGGTGAAACATACCCACAGCATTAGTTAAGCTGCTGCTAGGACAGTTTACTTGTTTGTTGGTAGACTATTGGAGGCTCTGTCTATTTATTTAATCCCTCCACGGTGATTGATAAATGTTATTCCGAGACCTGTTACTTGTGTCAGAAATACCAGTTTCGCTTCACCACAGCCTGCCGTCATAATGGAGTTACGCAGGAAATGTTTGTAAGCTTCGTTTTTAAAAAGGTAGTTCTGTATGGTGGTGTTACTGATTTCCAGTCCATTCAAACAGATGAAAGTCAGGTTCCAGACAAAATATTCAAGACACCCGAATAGAACATTGAGTCCTGGTGTTGTTCTGGTATAATCACTTCCCAGTACCGCCTCTCATGTCCCTATTTACACTGTCAAGGAAAAGATGCTGTGTCATTGCTGTTTTTGACTTGCTAGTTTTTGTGTTTCTTTAACCATCTGTTGAGTTCATAGGAAATCAAACTGGTCCCGTAAGCTTTTTGTCAATAAGCACGAGGGTGTTGCTAGTGCACTAATGGAGGCGTTGAGACATCAGACTGGCTGCTCTTTGGTCACTGGGAGAGGTGTAAAAAGCCAAGATTCCAGCCAGTACTCCTGCCTGAACAAGTTATGACTGCTTAAGTAATGCAGCCACTGCAGATATGCGCAGGTCCTTGACGATGAACTGTGCCGCAGTCTGCCGCTTTTACTGATGAAGTATGACCCCCTAGGGGGTGACTGACATCTTCCTTGAGGATTTGAGTTCAAGACCTTCTGTGAAGGTCATGAACTCACTCGTACTATAATTTATTTTAGAATTTACTTTATCTTTAGGGTATTTTTTGCACATTTTCCATAAATGTTGAGCTCTACATTTGGGTCTGTCGAACCCATTCGATCCACTTCTGGCTTCCTCCTGCGACTGGTCTGCCTAGCCAAGGCCCGCTAATATGGCAGACTCCCATGAGAGAAAAGCTTCCCTCCCACAGCAGTTGTCGTGATCGTATTAGGCTCTCTACCACACAGGTTTAAATGGTCCAGATCATTCACGACCTCCCTAACTGGGGCCTCCTCCCGCACCGATGCAGATTTCAGTCTTCGGAAGAAGCTGAAACGGCCACTATCCCCACAGATCCTAGTGTGTCCAATGTCACGCGTTGTTTCCTTTCCTTGATTATAGCAGACCTAAGGCCAATCTCTTCGAAAACGATTTCAGACTGAACACGTAGCAGCATCTAAAACTTTAGTGAAGAACAGCTAGACCTGTGCCTTAGTAAAATATGGCCCTTGTGTGTGTGTGTGTGTGTGTGTGTGTGTGTGGGGGGGGGGGGGGGGGGGAGGGTTTTGGTACTGTGGGGGGGGTGTGGCGCCGGGGGGGGGGGGGGGTGGGGGGGTGCAGGTGGTGGGGTGGTGTGTGGTGGTGGGTGGGGTGGGGGGGGGGGTGGGGGGGGGGGGGCGTGGGGAGGGGGGGGTGGATAGCGTATGCTATTTGCCTCATAAAAATTGTAACAGCTCTGAATGACTTTGTACGCAAAGTCACGCAAGTCCCTTTGGATAATATAATCCCTGTTCAAATAATAAAACCGCTATGCCTTGTATATCTTCTCCGGCGAGATCATGCAAAAGTGCAGCCATAGCACAAGGAGAACTGGGTTCGGCGGTGTAGGCGCACCGTAGGTAATCCCGCCGGCACAGGATGAGGTTGGCCTTGGTGTAGAGCGTGGAGCCGACCTCGCCGAGGCGGCAATCGCAGCAGGCGCACTTCAGGCAGTCCTCGTGCCAGTACTTGTCCAGGGCCTTCAGCAAGTAGCGGTCCCTGATCCTGCGGCTGCAGCCAGCGCAGCCCTTCGGTGCGGTGTCGGTCTGGGCAGAGAGCATCTGTATGCCTGTTAGGGTGGGGGGAACACAAATGGAGAGTGCTGACACCAACACGCAGGGACCAGTGCGCAAGCTGGGAATGAGACCCACCCTGGCTTGGGTGACCCACAGGAGCCACAGTATGAGGTATCTGGTACCGGTAGATGGGTCGCACGTTCACCGAAGGTTTTCTACACACCACTGCTGTACTGAACTCTTACGGCCTTCTCCATAGCTTTAATGATTTGCCTGTCGTCCTCTGGCCATGTTTACTAATAAGATGTTTTTGGCCCCAGAAATGTCACTAACAGGATATTTTTTTGCTCATCACACCACTCTCTGGAAACTCCGGGCACCGTAGCATGTGAAATCCCAGGAGGGTGGCTGTTTTTGAGGTACTGGAACCACCATGTCTGGCACCAACAATCACGCCGTGTTTAAAATCCGCGAGACCACACAGCCGTTCAAATACTTTGCTGGACAGTGAGTGGACCTCCCGACCCTGTCTTCGTGCTGTATGTGTTCATCTGATCCGTTGTTTAGAGGAGCAGGGCGTCAGTGTTAATGAGGTGGCGTACCTAATCACGTGGCCACTGAGTGTAGATCTCAACTTTTATAGCAAATACAAAACATTTATTTTAGGGGTAAGGAGCATTTATTTTGACTGTCATCTCACAGTGTAATTACTACTCGTAAACAGACCCGCTAATTTCCTAGCGACACATTCCCGGTGGCTTTCTCCGCAGGGTATTGTGGGAAGGGGTCTGTGGCAGCAGATGCCACCTGTTCCGAGGGCCCAGCTAACACGGCAACTCACCGTCATGTCATAATTAGTGCCCCCCCCCCCCCCCCCCCCCCACTACCCCCCAACCCGCCGCCCGGGGGGCGCCCCGGACCAGACACCCCCCCCCCCCCCCCCCCCCCCCGGTGGGCCCCCATCCCCCCTCTCCAATGGTTTTTCCCCCAACCCCCCCCCCCCTTTCCCGTGGGCCGTCGGCGCCCCCCCCTTGTTTGGTGGCCCGTCTGGGGGGGTTTCTCCATTATGTTT
>JAACJT020000052.1:17138121-17152296 GCA_009936485.2 Gymnarchus niloticus | reverse complement strand
TCCCCAGCTTGAGGTAGTCAAGTCAAGAGGACACCCCACCCTTTCCCTGGTGTACATGAGTACGTCTTCCCAATTTGCATGAGCACTCTCTGTGCTTGTCATGCATGAGCCACTGTTTCAGCTAATAGTCGGTCCCAGTGAAGGACGGTGTGCTGGCGTTGGAGTAGACTGAGCATGAGACATACCCAAACCGGGTCACAGCGTGGCCTGTTTGTCGGACTTCTGTTTAACGAGTCCATCCCTTCGTGCTGCTCACTTCTGTCGTATATTATTAATTGAACTGATAAATAATAAAACATAAACAGCAATCAACGAACCAGTTATGGATCGGCGTCACATCCAGGGTGTCCCCAGCCTTGTGTCCAGTGATGCCTTGGACGGGCTCCAGGTTCACCGTGAGACTGTACCGGATAAGCAGTATGGAAGACAGCAGGATTGTATGAAATTAACCAAAGCAAAACTGAAATCTAAAGCAATTTAGGTTGTGACTGACTGAAAATGTTCTGCCAGATTTTCAGGTTTTTTGCAGTTCAATCCATCCATCCATCCTTCTTCCAACTGCTTATCATGGTGACAGTCAAAGGACAGTTGGATTCAGTTCCGCTCGGTTCAATTAATTTTATATAGTGCCTTTCCCAATACAAAGATACACTTTCCTTCAATCTCATAGCAGGCGGTTTTGCCAAGATTCTCCCCATGGATGAATCAAGTTTCTCTTAACACCATCCTCTTCAGAGATGCTCCTTGTTTTCTCACTGCTCTGGTTTTGCCTCGTCTAATTACAGTTATCGAAACATTGACAATTAAAACTGCTTAAAACAGACTCTGAAAAATCAAACAAAAACTGAGAATGCCAGGTGTGTAAATAAGAAATTTCTGAGGACTTTCAAGTGCAAGGCTAGTTTTTTAAAAAAATTAGAAATTTTTATGTTTAAAGTCCTGGGCTATTTGGGCTTGTAGATGCTCTCATTCAAAAATACAAGTTCATAGACTTCTCGTGTACAGATGTTCCATATAAACTACCGCTTATTCAAAGCTTATTTTAGTGATCTCAGTAACAAAAGCACACAACTCAAATCTATCAGGGAAAGTGAGCTCTCAGTTTACCTAAAAGATTCAATGTGTAGGGTCTGTTTTGTATTAGGAAGTTTACTGTCTGAAAATGGACTCGGACTCAAATGTTCCTGGCTCTGTGTTTGTGAGGATGAGACAGACGCCCCTTCATCACTCCTGTGTTGGGTATTAATTGCTGTCTCCATTAGTGGCCCTTAATACAGCGCTCAGTGCCACTGTTTCGGAGGCAAATCCCCAAACGTAAATGTACACCAAAAACCATACAATGCCATCCCCCCTTCTCCCACCACAAATGTGTATCTGAAAGACCAGACATGATCCTACTCTGATTAGTTGAATTATCCTTGCTGTCACAGGAATAAACGTATTTAGAGCAACTGATTTGAAAAATCAGCAGCACGAGTAAAACTCTGCCTGTTTAATGTACTTGCAGGTCGTTTTGCTCCTTTAGTCCCTAGTATGTGGAATATTGGGGCTGGTTTATCACCAGCAATAACAAGATATGATAATAACTAAGATTACGGAGCTGGTAAAACTCGTCAATGCATGTGAATTTTTATCCGAATTTTATTCGTTATATTTCGTAATTCCGAATTCTGCAGACCTTCTGTAAGACGTTTTAAAGACCAAGCGAAGGCAGCACACAGCAATATGCTTTTTCAATCCCTCTCCCTTATTCGTGTGCACCCGCAAGTATCCAGAAGTTGGAAATGAAGATGCCCAGTGCATGAGAGGCGCTCGGGGGTTACACCACAGGGGGCTTCGAGACCACCCTGCGTAAATGACTGAAACTCACCCAGATGTGTCTGTCTTCTCTGCATCAGCACGGAACGGACGCGTCCCCGGTAACAAAGCCCCGGACGGTAAGCCTAAGCCTCACCAGCGGCTGGCCGTGCATCCGAAGGGCGGAATGCAAACCTCAGCCTAGCGCCGGGGATTCGAGCAGCTGCTGCTGCGTTTAGAGACGTGCGTTTAGCCCCTAATCTAATAGTCCTGACAGGGCTCTCCGTGTGTGTGTGTGTGTGTGTGTGTGTGTGTGCGTGCATGCTGCCTTTATTCTACTTTCATATTCAGACTGGACAATGCATAAAGCATAAACGCGCCGAGCAGACTGAAACAGAGAAGAACCCAGCAGTTATTGTCAAATTATCATACGTGATTGAAACAGTGATCTTTTTTTTTCTTTTTTTTTTTTGGAAATTGACACATTGGCGCGTGCCGAATGATGTTGTTATGTGTGGCTCACGCGCAGAATATCGCGGCATGCGCACCTCCGATAAACGCACAAGATTTTCATTCGCGCCGCTATCATCACACATTGGAAATGAATCAGTGTATCGATCAGTGACACGCAGGATGGGCATCTCCTATCCGCCGCCACGACTTTCGCCTGAGATGTTTCAAAATTGAGTGCACGGCGACGTGTCATCGCTGACAGTACGTGCCCTGAGAAACACAGCTTAAAAACACAAGACAATTACACGGCTAGTCAACAAAGTAATGCGAACGGGGTGTCGGAGCTCCACGAAACAGCGAGGCGGATATTCTGGTACAACAGGAGAGTGCAGTCCGCACTTTACTCACCTTCCTGAGCAAGTTCTGAGCAGAGCTAATGGCAGACACCGGAGAGTAGCTGTCAGCCGTCTCCCCTTAGAGCCGATCTACCTGTAGACCAGGTGTGGAGCCACACGCTTCTCTGAGGTCTCTAAATTGAAAATAACGAGGTCCGCATGGATCCAGCGGTAGTTATTGTGCAGCCGAGCCACATGTGTCCTCTTTAGGTGGACGTCGTTCAGCTGTCTTGTGGTCTTCTCGCAGCAACGTGCTCATCAGACTGTGGGGTGCTGAAGAGTGAAGCCAAGCTTCATTATCTACAGATCCAGTCCTGCACCGGTGATACATAATATTGTAAAGAAAAGGTCACTCAGTTATTGCTGAGAGCTGCTGTAACGCAAGCAAGAGACCCCCCCCCCCACCACCACCCATCACCCACTCAGTCCCTGCGTGCACACACCAACATTATCAAAAGGGCTCAAACCAGCGGTGGAGAGTTTTTTCCATGCAACAGCAGCTGGACAGATATCCCTCCAGCTGATAAGATGTTTACCCTGATATCCTCCAGCTGATAAGATATTTACTCTGCTTTTGCTGCTAATCTGTAGGACGGCACATAACTGTCAAACAGCCACGGCACTCGTCGAGATGAGAATTTGCTTTCTGTATGACGACTGCAGCGGAATAATTTACACGGAATCGGTGGGGGGCATGACAGTCTGTCTTTAGAAGAAATGCCAAGTGACCTACTCCCTATATTTACCTGTGGCCTGACTTCGCGCGGCGGAATCAAGATGCGGGTATGAGTGGAACCTGAATAAAAAAAAAAAAACAACTTATTTTTCTTATTTTTGACAATATAGCCAGAATAGATCATCAAGTAACCCCGGAATGATGGAACTGGAAAGAGCTAAACTAAATATTCACCTCATGAATCAATTTATTTATTTACCTGCTTAGTTACATAACCAGATATATACAGTAGATTTGTTGGTTTATTAACTTTGACATTGAGCCAGCGTACAACATAACCTTAATTTACGGCACTTGAGAAAATCTATGTACATGCCGTACACGGCACAGCTGTAGAGAAAAACATTTTAAGTCTGTTCTTGATATGAATGCAGTA
This sequence comes from Gymnarchus niloticus, assembly GCA_009936485.2. Classification (NCBI taxonomy): domain Eukaryota; kingdom Metazoa; phylum Chordata; class Actinopteri; order Osteoglossiformes; family Gymnarchidae; genus Gymnarchus; species Gymnarchus niloticus. The sequence goes on along the minus strand of JAACJT020000052.1, from coordinate 17,148,539 downwards.
ACCAATAAATTCAGCCGAGCTGCGTATATCCTATATGTATCTTCTGGGCATGGTAAAATATATTTTAAAATACCTAAGTTCAGTTGTGTTTCGCCCTCAGCAAATTGTGCCGTGAGGGAAGTGAGTCATTTAACGCAAACACTAACATATTGGCGTGACAAATACTTCTGTGATCAGCCTTCATTTTACATTCTTAAGTCTCCAGCTTCCCCCAGAATTGAAAAGGTAAATAAGTAAGTGAAAAGCTTTCCTCTGCATCAAATGTTGCAGGATGGTAAGTGGAATTCATATTTGACAACAAACCATATTGTTTTTCTGCTCTCCACATGCCAATGGGAGCTGTGCAGTGTCAGTTATTTGCACAATGACGTCTAGGATCCGATGTAGGAGCGAGCGAACGTGAACGATGTAGGATGACCTCACTGACCTGCGGCTTCAGTAGTTTAGTACTGAAGATCTCAGTCTCTGATTTGTCATGAACCAAGCGTCACACTCTTAACCGTCACTCTCCTCGCTGCTGAATTTGGCAATGCGAAGCTCAGGCGCTCGAACGCATCTCTTCGAAAGGAGGTGGATGTATCTGGCAGAATGTCTTACTGCTTGTGTTACCATATCTCTTGCCCCTTCCACTTCCACCCAGTCTTACTGTTGGATAGGTTGTTCTCAGCTATGGTCGACAACCTAAGGCCCATCTTGCTGTACTTTCTTCCATGAATTCGTCAAATGGACGAGACATAGGAACAAACAGTTAATTAAAGGACTATGAAGTTACTGACCTATAATGCCCTCCACCACTATGAGGGAGGTGTCCTATTAATTCAGTGTTGTATTGGTCCAACATTTTGAATCACCCTTGCCATTTACTTATTGGAGGCTCCCTGAGCTCTAAACAACTGTAACGTGAGTCTTAGCTTATTAGACACCCATGTCAGACCTTCCCCTGAGGCACAGAGGCACTTTGACGGAGACCTTCCTCCATTCTGAAATATGATTGCTTCTTGTTAGAGTGTGGGTAGCTGTTAAAATCTGGAGGATGTGCGGTGCATGATTCTGTAGTTCTATATATCTGATTATGCCCGTGAAAAATATATACGGTTTTATGTCTACGTTCCTGGCCTAACGTGTGAAATTTAGAGGACTACTTATCAACACGCCACGCCCATGCCAACTTAAGAGGAATGAAGGATTGGCACGCACCTCCAATGATGTGTGTGCTGTTAACGATGCTTCACGAAGCAATATGAACATACTTGGAGGAAAGTGCCGTTTGTTCGATTCCAGCAAGAGCCCTGTAAGTGCCCCGGTGACTGCAGATGTCACAGCAGAGATGGAAGGGAGAGAAAGCAAGCCATTTCGCTTACTGGACAACGCGTAAGCCACTATATTCTCTGGGCCTCCTCACCTTGACTGCTACTGGACACACCTTGCCTTCACTGGTGTGATGCTTGGAGGACACACCGTGCGTGTCGTTCATCTTTATTCTTCTAGTCATTTTGGTTATGGAGAAAATGGAGAAAATCAGGACAAAACGTGACACTAAATAAACGTCAGGCCTTCTGCCATCTACCAGACCATGAGTCATGGCGACCGTGGCCTCAGTGATCAGCCAATCAGAAGAGAGCACAAGTGCTAGACTCGCAAACTGGCATAATAATCTGAGTAAAGCTGACCATCCAGTGGTCTCACCTCCAGCCTCTTCAGCTACCTTCATGGCTCTTTCTAGTGTCGGAAGGGATAGAAAGTTGCCGTCTTATCCTGGCAAATTAATAAGCAGTTCTGATTACAGGACCTTACGTTGAGAACCTTTACGCGACCAAATGCAGCAGGATGCAGCCATGTTGACCGGTTGCAGTAGCATTGCTTGGGTGGCATGCACACAGGGCAGACAAGTTTGGCAGCGAGACAGTGGTGAAAGCCTTTTTCGGTTAGCAAATGCAGCACCGTGATGCAGAGACGTGTCTGTCCCTCTTCGATTTCTCGGGGATCTTTGCCTCTTCGTTTTCTTCCCGCCTCTCATCGTCTCTCTCTTTTGCTGCAGAGTAGGGTGGAGACGCTGTTCTTCTCTCCTCCACCCTAATGGGTCTCATTATGCTGTACTTTACAGGTGTTCTCTTAACATAATTGATCTGCAGTGAGTTGAGAGGATGGCAACTTGTTCCCCAGCTGCCAATTACAGTCGGGTAATTAGATCCCCAACCTCCAATTTCTCACATTGACCCTCCTTACATTCCAAAATATCAAAGTATCTCTTCCCGACAAACAACCCCCCCCCCCCACATCGTCTAATCTGACAGTATTGATGGTTGTATCAGCTAGCCTTTGTAGTAAAGCCGGATTTTGCTCCATTGACAGAGCTCCGTCTTCTCTGCTCTCTTTCTCTGCCTTTTCATCTCATGTTTGATGAGCACCGGGAGACAGAGGGTCGGGTCAAGATGAAGAAATGCTTCCTTGTGAAGTGTGTTCTTCTTGACAAAAGTTATGCCTAAAAGGCAGATTATTTTGTCCGTGGTTCCTACGGTGACAAATTAACGGGGAAGCGGGAGCTATGCAGGATGAAGCAGAAATAAAGCGTGACGCAGGCACGTGACAGCGCCTCCTGCAGGGGCGTGTTGATGCACGTCGTCCAGAGTGTGTCAGTCCACGGATCTTGCTCACGATTTCAGTAAATACCAAAGACCCAGACAAGACCTGGAAGAAGCAGATGGAGAGGCTATGATCTTGAGGTTTGTGAAGCTAAATGGGTTAAAATGCAATGATGCGTTTAAGTAGCATCTACTCCACAGTTACACCTAGGGTAATAGTCATGTAGGTGGTGGCCATTATATCCTGGAGCTAAGTCAGGGTGCGGTGGATGAACTCCTAGTGGCCCTAGTCAGTCTTGAGCTTAAATTAGACCAGGCACATGGCACCTGTCTGTCTCCGACCAAGAGTACAGCCTCGCTCTACGACGTTTAAAATTGAATTTACAAGAGAAGTGCAAGTGTATGTTTAATTTTTCTCGATATAAATAGTTTGCGCGCGTAATCTCAGTACACAGCCCGAAAATGCGAGCGTTCAGTTGGATTTGATGAGCGATTGCGTATTTGTTGACCGTTGGTTTTGTGGTACACCACCAGGGGGCTGCGGAGGGAAGTCGTGAATCAGACCGCCAAATTTAGCGGAGTGTAAAGAACAATATAATTCACTTTTTACATCAGGCAGAACTAAATTGCGTTTTTTTTCTCTTCTTCATTAGTTTGTGTTTCAAAAGCAGATTTGTTTTTTTCTGGTACAGTTTTGAATAAAATCTCTAAAGCAGATTTCTTTTTCATTGCTCTTTATTCCTGTAGGATATGACTGCCAGTAATATTTTTCTAAAACCCACCATCTAATGTAAGGTTCTAAGGCTCTAGAGCCTGCAGTTCACAGTTTAGGTGTCATTTGCGTCAAGCGGAACCTTTAATGCAGCCATGTAGTTGACAGGCCGGAGTTAAGAGAAAGAGCGGTCGTTTTACTAGCAGTCTGAGTTATGAAACGCGCTGTCAGGGAATTAGCCCTGCTGAAAACTCGAGGACAGAGTATCGCTTCATCCCAAAAAAAGAAAGAGTATTTCTACACCTCCCACCAAGGGAGTTCGAGACAGTGTCTGCTTAAACAGAAACTTCCCTGTAGTAGACAGGAACGACCTTTGCGGAGACAGGAAGTGATACCAACAATAAGAGGGTGTATTTACAAACTGCGGTTTCAGATGATATGAAAATAATCATCAATACGCTGGATTTAGCCTGCTGCTAAAAGTTTGTCCTTACCTCTCTCTATAGCCAGTGACTTTGTCTTCCGAATGTTAAACCCACAGGAAGAATTTAAACTGTTAGGAAACACAGTTTGCTCATCAAAAGGCCCATCTGTTTAGATACAGCATTGAAGAGAACCTTTCCTTGGCATGAACCCAATGCCCCGTCTGTCTTGAGCACCTTGCCAGTGGACTCCCTGTCACCAGGCCTTTCCCAGTAAACATCCAGCATAATGCTAGCTGTAGTGCACACTGCACCAGGCTCCTGGCCCCAGCACCAGTAAGTATGTAATATGTACTGGGTGGGTGGGATTTCCTTTCCAGTCATTACTCTTGTCTGCAGGACAGACCTGCCGGCTTAATGATTGACATTAAATAGGTATGGCTGCTCATCACAGTGACAAGTCCTAGCTGAAGATGACATCTTGTTACCACATTAATTATTACATTTCATCATCAGTTCCTTTCATGTCCTTACAATGACATCATCATCATCGTGAACTTTCATTGGCCAGCTAACGCCCACTGTGATTTAAAGGGATGCTAAGTACAACAGCCAGGAAACAGCCATTGGTGAGTCTCCAGGCATGTTCCATTTAAGATGACCACCGTGTTCACCCAGCAACGTGAAGACATATTTCTATTGCCCATGGCACCTTGCCCTCTGGTACCGAGCAGGTACCGGTCGTGGAAAAGCAGAGAAACTCTTCCTGGGTTTGTCGCGTCTTGCTTCACCGTCCTGGGACAGGCGTGATACCATCTCCTCAGGAATTTAAGCTGAAGTCTCTGGGAAATGCTCCTGAGTAAAACAGTCAGTGTTACTGGATGTGAATGGCAAGGGATAATTTGCTTTCAAAACCACTTTCTGTGAGGTATTGGATGTGGATTTTTCACAAATCAAAAAAAAAAAAGCTGCTTTGTAGAGCTTATGTCATCAAAAAAAGAAATTATTAAGACTCTCAACCATGTCCATAGAAGATCATTTGTGCGTCAGGAAACATGCTAGAAACACAAGCCATGATAGATATTTATTGTACACAAAAGTACACAACACATACATTAAACTGGCCAGGGGCAACAAATAACAGTAATAAAAAAAACATGATTCTCCATCTTCGGTTTACAGCCTTGGGAAAATTAGATGCTCTCAGAAACCGGGGTACTGTGGGGGACTAGCTGGGGTTGTCTGGCAGTTGACACTGGTGCAGGGAGACCTGCAGAGAGAGCTGCTCCACCTGGGATGTTTCAAGATGGTGGCAGGCATAGACGCAGTGGCTCGAAGCTCTCCTTTTTGGTTTTTATTCAGACATTAAGAACAGTTTTAGGTCAAGATCCCTACCACACTTCCGTCAGTCAGATATGCTTCTAAGCCCGGCATACACCCCCCTTATCGTAGGAAAGTTAAACCCTCTTTATAGACCGTTAGGACCTGGCCTGAAGGAGCCTCCGTGCAGCTGCAGGACTGCTTCGAAAGAACCAATCTTTAATATTTTTGAAGACCAGGACTTGGAGGAATACACATCAAGTGTATTCTGCTACATTCAGCACCGCGTTGGCAGTGTGACCGTAGATAAAAGCATCCGGGTACACGCCTTGGCTAACAAAGAAGGTCAAAAATGTTCTTAAGGACTGCGACACTGCCTTCAGGACCGGCGATAGAGTTCTGTACAATGCAGCTGGAGCCAACCTGAAAAGAGGCAGCCAGGAGGAAAAAGCAGGCTACAAAAATAAGGTTGAGGACCACCTCACTAATAACAATCTCCAACAGGTGTGGCAGGGCATCAAGCACATCACCAACCACAAGACCAACAACCACACGAATGTCGACAGTGAAGCCTCACTGGCAGAAGAACTTAAGTGTTTCTTTGCTCGCTTTGAGGTGATAGCAACAGACTCAGCATCTCCACCAGCCTCCAATTGCCCCATCCTCACTGTACAAGAGGCGTGTGTTCAGAACAGTCAATCCAAATGATCTGCAAGAAAAGTTACTGGTGTCCTACTACCGCTGCGCCATTGAGAGTGTGCAGACCTACTGGATGTCCACATGGCATGGCAGCGGCTCAGCAGAGGATAGGAGAGCCCTTCAGAGGGTCATCAGTACCACACAGATCATTGGCTGCTCACTGCCCTCCTTGGAAGACCTGTTCGCTTCTTGCTGCCTCGGCAGAGCAGCCAACATACTGAAAGACCCATCAAACCCCGGACATCACCTGTTTGATCTGCTCCCCTCCAGTAAACGTTTTAGGTCTATCGGATCACAAACAAACAGACTAAAGAGCAGCTTTTATCCCAGTGCCATACGAGAACTGAACACTACCAAATGCTGACATCGACTGTTTTAGTCCTGCGTGACCCCAGTGTACTGTATCTCCACTGCACATAGTTCTGTTTCTATATTTCTATATTATTGTTGTTGTTGTTGTTGTTATGTATTTGTTATTGTTATTATTTCTATATTGTTTCTATATTTCTATATTCATTGGATATTTTTATACTTATTTTACTTGCCATTTTATCTAGTTCAGTTTTTATTTGTGTCTAGTTGTGAGCTGTGTTTCTGTAATTGCACCTTAAGATTGCTGCTAAATTTCGTTGTAATCTGTGCAATGACAATAAAAAAGGATTCTATTCTATTCTATTCCAGCACATACATTGACCAGGCTTCAGTGTTCAGCTTCTCTGTGTTCAGTATAGCTTCAATCACATTCTGCACACATCAGTGTTTTCAGCCGAGCTCTGCCTTTGCCAGGCTCTCCTCACCTTTCTTATCCACAGTCAGACTGGTGGCCAGAATGGCTTTCTTTTTCCATTTGTGGCCCAGCTACTACTTTAGTCCGGTTCCTACACTATTCATCACTTTTCTCTACCCGGACTCCATTCTGTTGACTACATGACGTTGGAATGCATGGATTAACGTTCTTACCATTAAAAAAAAAATAATAACAAGCAGGCAAACCCTTTCATTCCTTGCAGCAGAATAAAAGGATGGTAAAGCACTCCTTGGACTTCATGCAGGATACAAACAGCCTATTACGTCATCCTTTCCCCAAGGTGATTTTGCAGTTCGCACCGATCAGCCAGCAGTTGCACCACTAGACCGGCAGAGCAGCCTCTTTCTAATTACTTTGTTCATTTGCTCACCTCATTCTGCAGCTGTTGTCATCTGGTATTGCAATTCAGTCATTGAGGTGGCAGTGGGGGTGGGGTGGGGGGTGTCTTTTGGGCCCTCTTTCCTAAATTGGATTTACGGTAAGACTAACTTCATCTATTCCATCCCAAACAAAATATCTACCCGCAAACGGTCTTCAAACAGAGGGAGAAGAATCTCAGATATATTCAGGATATCTCGCATCTCTGGAGCTCGTGGTTGGCTAACCTTCTCATTTGTATTTCATCCTGACTCCCTGGCAGAAGATCCACTCATTCATTGTAGAGCAGGAGCCCCGGATTTTAAAAGGAGACAGATCAGGCATAGAGAGAACTGATTTTCAAGAAAGCTGTAAAACCTCTTTCATCCATAAAAGATGTGTAAAAGTTCTACCTTGCAATAATATTGATGGAGGAACAACAACAGGTGGACATGGAGAAACACTGAGCCTTCAGCACCAATGCTTTTATTCAATCAGGGCACAGCTCTTCTGCCATTTCGTCAATACGGCAATCTGCTAGTGATCAGAGTAAGTCAGGCAGCTCGCGACGTCTGAATTTAATGTGTCCCCTTTTAGCAGGGCAGTACGAGAAGACATCAAGCTAGAAACTTGCTAATGCCCTCTTTCCTGCTTCGTTCCGAAAGATGCCTCTTAATTAGCAAAAATCATCCAGCGCTAGTTTCTTCGGTGGTAAGAGTTGTTAATCTTCCTCATGCAACAATCCACGGGTACAGATTAGTGAATGACAATGTATTTTAATGGACAGGGCGGAGCATCAGTACAGGTAATGCATGGGAAATTCAGCGGCGATAGTAAGCAAGCTGTTAACTTTGATTTGTCTTTGCATCTTGCAGAAACTACATCTTCCACAGTGCAATTACCCATGTTTTTCAAGATACCCCATCTATGCAAATTAAGTGATTAAATGAAACCCATTCGCCAGCAACACGCAAGGTCTGCACCAATAAAACAGTAGTCATCGAGGATGCTGGCAGCTGTTCGGCGTGTTGTTTAGAATCGCCACATTTCATCTCATGCCTTGAACGGGCGAATGGCAGCTCCTTCTGAGAACATTGAGAAAGTAGCCGTTCGCATGATGATCAGGACGGACGAATGGCAGTCTTGGTGGTTAGTGATGTTGTTATATGACCATCATATTAAAGAATAGCACGGTGGGGTGCCTACCGATTCATTGTGATCCTACAATGGGGAACACAGTTTGATTCGTTGGGTGCCACACTGGCCGTCTAGGATGACGAGGCCCAGTGAATGAAAAACTGACTCGCAATCTATGGCTATCATTAGGTAGCTGGTTCCCTCTCATCTTTCTGCAGGCATGCCGATTGTCGGCTAGCTTCTATAGGAGGAATTAGATGAATGGCACTCTCCTTTTCGTATGCTCTGCTGCAAATGAAACCTACAAGATGTAGAGTAAAAAGAACAAAAAAAAAGCTGCCTAACAGCAAGTTTGGAGGATGTCTCGATGATAACAAAGACCATTTCCTTTCACAAAGGATTGTGGGGGTTTGAAATATGCTTTTTAGCAGTGCTGGGGAAGCAGAGTTATTAATGTCAGCATGAGATAAAATTTGCAGAGACTTTGATATGAAATATCCGGATCAGTTAAGATGAGATGACAGGCCTCTTCTCGTTTGCAATATTTCTTATGCTTCTAATTTGACAACCCTGATTTGGATGTTAGCAGCATATGGCCGTTTAGCATGGAGGTGTGTTAATTTGTGTTTCAGTCAGCTGACGCCTCCATGAGCGCACTAGTCAAAGTTGTGCCAGGAAGTAAAGAGGTTTACACCATGAGAGCTGGTACTGTAATAGTCAACAGACAGCATGATGCAGTTGAAAAACTTTAGATGTATAGTTCCTTTTTATGTTTTGAGAAAAAAATCAAGCAGAAGTTTGCTAATGATGAGATTCTTTTTTTTTTTAATCCCTTGCTGGCTGTCAAACAGATGTGACATCTCTGAACATGTCACATTCTGTAGGAAACTCACAGATGTCATCTCTTAATTAGGCCTGTGGTAATGTTTTGATTTCTGACACTCTTAAATCCTCTTTAAGACAAAAATTCTGAGGAATTTGTCAGAATAACAATGTTTTCATTAACCTCTGTGTGGTGTGCTGCTGGGTCTCAGTCCAGTGAGCAGTCTGATCATGGAATAAATGTTTTTGCCTTTGTATATGTAATGGCTTAAGAGAGGAGACCAGACGGATGCATAACACATTTTTGTTTATGATCTAAACACACTCATGTTAACTACTTTTTGTTATCATTCAAACTGATATTCCTGTTTATGCCAATTATTACATTTTGTTTGAAATTGTTTGAAACAGCACAGGATTCATTGTCTTGCCAATGAGGTGCCATTTATCAGTTAAATGGGAAGCAGGACTTGCTGACGAGCTTTAATTCACCACCTATACATAAAATCAGGGTTTCTTTGACGTGAATTTGAAATATGTATCCGGAAGTTTCTATTTGGATTACTTCGATAATTTCAGATTTTCATGCCTTCTCATGTTTCACTTTCACTCCGTTCTTTAGTTTATTAAATTATTTTTCAAAGGAAACACACCATTAAGACAGGATCGGCGATTAATTTTTCATCCTGACAAATGTGCAAAGAATTTAGTGAGTAAAGCTAATAAGGCACACATGAAAGGAGAACTCCGTTTTTGGTTTGCGCCGTTCGCTGGCATAAATGTACAGAGAGAAATTAAGCAATAATAACGATTCCACGTACGCAAGGTGCCTCTGAGTCTCGTCGCCCGTGAATCGTAGTGACAGGCCCTGCTGAAAAGCCCCAGCCGCCCTTCCCACCAGTGACGCTTTCCATCTGCTGGGCCTTAACTTAGCGCTAGGGAGGAGAAGCCTCTGTTCTGGAGGAGAAGATTGAACCAGAGACCTGGACGAGGCAGGCTGTCAAGGTCTTTGGCACAGCATGTGGTTCCATATAGTGCTACGCTAGAGGAAGCTCACCATTCAGCACGTCTTAATAGCACACAATGTAATGCAGACGGCTTTCGTTACATCAGGCGTGTCTCTTGAAGAATAATTGCATTGTCTTGAAGGAGCTGAATGACAATTTTTTGCATTTAAAAAGCTTGTTTGCACCCTATGAGCTGTAATCATCCACCCACGGGGCCAGCTGTTTCTCCTCGGTGGACAGCCCCGCATGCTACCTTTGGGTGAGAAATATGTGACTATGTTATTTGTTATGGTATGAAGGGCTCCTTTTCACAAATCATCCCCTTTATGAGAAGTAGGTCAAGGCAGAGGAGGTCCCGCCAAAGTGTGTGAGTAAGTACCTCCAACACAGAACAAATATTCATGTTTGCAGAAGCAGTGATGATTAACTTACCCTCACCTTGGCAGTAATTTACCTTATGAAAATTGATTCTTTTGACCGCAGGCTGACGGAGGAGGAAGTGTCGAGAGGAGGAGTGGGCAGGAGAGAAGACTGATGAACGAGAGAGTGAGA
>JAACJT020000052.1:17113352-17131082 GCA_009936485.2 Gymnarchus niloticus | reverse complement strand
TACTCCCACCCACCGTGGGTTCTGAAACCTCATTTAGCACCAGCATTGATAGGTTAGTTCAGGATACTCCCACCCACTGTGGGTTCTGAAACCTCATTTAGCACCAGCATTGATAGGTTAGTTCAGGATACTCCCACCCACTGTGGGTTTTGAAGCCTCATTTGTCCCATCAATACTAGCAAGGGTACTATGGCATAAGGTCTATAGGTGCCGATGATGGCAATATACTTTGTGCGGTGTACATGACGAATATGATGTTAGGAGGAAGGACTAATGCAAACAGAAGTGGAAGTCCAGTGTAGGGTTTAGCATGATCTATTAGATTAGAGAGAGTTGATACATGAAAGTCCTCCAAGCTGGCCGATGTTGCACCCTTTGAAAGGGGAGCACTGAATAACCGAATTGTTGTGGGTACAATAGACTGTCTAAGGTGCCTAGTTTTGCACCCTCAAAAATGGAGCCTATGGCTTAATGTGCTTCTCTTCTCCATGAGGGGATGGCTTTCATTGTTCAGGATGGGGAGTAATTTGCACTCTACCATTCTCTCCAACACTGCCTCCAATGTGCCCAACCCTATGATAGAGCTGCCCATCTCAATCAATTTGTCCGCTGTGGAAGCCTCCTTTGTCTTGATGTTTCTCCCCCAGCAAACAGTAATGAAGAAAAGGACTCAGGCAATAATGGGCCAGTAGAAAATTTGCAATCCACTCTGCACTTTCCTGTACAGTCCGTTCATGCTGTCATTCCAGTCCTATCTGTTGTTAAGGTGTAGACTCCAAGTTACTTATGGCACCAAATCATCTCCAAGTCTCCCCCTGGATTGTGTCGGCTGTCAGTGTTCTCTGGTTCAGCTGACATCTACAACCAGCTCCCTTAGTCTTATCGACAGTAAGCTGTAGGTGGTTCTTATTTCACAATCCCACCAAGCTCTCCACCAGACTCCTGTATTCCAGCATCCTCCACTGATTAATGCATCCCACAAATATTCCACCCAGTGGAGGAACCTACACCAGTTGTGTTGGTGGGCATGACAGCAGGTGCAAAGAAACCACATTCTTCAAATTGAATCATTTGGTCCGGCCATTCCACTGGGGGTGATACGCAAATGGAAGGTTGACTCACACTTGAAGCTTCCCTAAAAAGGCAGACCAGATCTGAGATGCAAATTTTCAAGGTAACTAGTTGACACCTCTTGGAGTCCCTTTCCACAACCACATGGTCGAGAGCCGATTCCTAGGAGTAGCGGAGATCGGTGTCAAAGACAATCACAATGTGAGACCAATGTATGTATATCGTAGGGTTAGGTTTTCAGCTACCAGAGTGTAGTTGATGAGATGAGAATTATATTTTCATCTACCTATGGTAATCAGATGGTGTCCTTTGTCTAGGAGAAGGTACACCAGATACCTGGGTGTCTAGAAATGGGATTACAGTGAATCCATTGCAACAGGGGAAGGTGCGTCACTGCAAGTACATAGATCTGGATCCTTGATATCCCAGTACAACGGGGAAACAATGCATGTGGCCAGTAGAATGGTTTGTGGCACTTCTTACGGTACTGGGAGATCAGAATGACAGGCCATAAACCCGTGCCCGTAACACAAGGGGAACTGGAACTGCCTGTAGAACAGAGACCATCACACACAGCGAGGATCCAGTCTTTTTGCAGTTCTGATATACCCAAGGTTTCGATGAGTTCTGTAAGGGCCAGAAACAGGTGTTTAGCTGACTTGAGCCAGTGATGCTACTCTTCAAATGCTCATTTAATCCACTTCTATGAAAAAAAGGGATTAAGGGATTTGGATGTTTCAAAATAGGGGCACTGGTGAATCTGTTCTTTAACCCCTCGAAAGCCAGATCTGCTTTACTATTCCACCTGAGCCTATGGAAACCTCCCTTTAGCAGGCGTGTGGTAACTGAAATGTTTTTCCATATTAATCTTTTATAAAACAAAATTACAGACCCCTAAAATCTGTGTAATTCTTTAACATCTGAAGTTTAGAAAATGACATCTCCCCTCTTAGACTGAACCATTTGACTTTCTATATCATTCATTAAATGACAAAAGAAACAGGTTTCCATCATATGAACCCGTTTCTCCAACTTGACAAATACAATGTTAGCTAGGAGCTTCTGCAGCACAAGATGAACACGGGACACCTGAATATAACGACCAGGTGAATAGATCCATATGTCAACAATCAAAACGATGATGAGTCACCGCAGGTAATCACGCATAACCTTGCTGATTTTTAAATTAACGCTGACTGACAATAACAGCTGACCCAGTCGGTCAGGGATCGAGACTGAGTGGTTACACCATTTCACTTGTACGTGGAAGCACATTTTCTGGATAGACACATGTAGACATTTGTTACATGCTTTATGTAGTTTCCAAGATCTATATGGTTGAGGGGGACACTTGCTCTTAAAGTGCCCAGAGTAATCTTAACATAGTCACATGTATTGTTCCACTTTGTGTCTTCACTCCTTCACCGACGGACAAAAGTAACTCATTGGCATGTGAATAACTTCAGTAGATGGAAGAAGGCTTGATGATCCAGCAGCATAATGTGGAGAGATTCTCCTGGTCTAAAGGTTATCTACATGGGTCCCCAGTCACCAGGCACCATCTTCTTTACCTGCTAGTTCAGTCCCAGTTGATGCACAGTAAACAGGGTGTTGTCATTCCAGTTACTGACAGCACCTAAGACTGGGAAAGGTCATGCTGTGCTGTAGTTTTGTTCCCTTGTTGTAGGACAAATGTTTCTCCACACTGGTGCCTTCAGAATGGTGGTGAAGCACATCTGAAAACTCTTTAATAAAGGTGGATACAGAACTTGTAACAGGCCCAAAGTCTTTAATAAAGGTGGATAAAGAACTTGTAACAGGCCCGAAGTCTTTAATAATGGTGGGTATCGAAGAGTCTCAAAGTCTTTAATTACACCATGTAACACAAATTTTGTTCCTGGATAGTGTGTGTTCTTAATTGTGTCTGTTGTAAAGGTATAGAACATGGCCATTATTCCCTTCAAACTTTGCTTCTGTGACCTGGATAATGAAATGTAATGTAATTCACTCTCACGTATCGGCCCCGAATTACCCAGGTCACAAAAGCAAAGTTTGAAGAGAAAAATAGGTCTTTTTTCCATTGACTTTAGGCATAAGCAATTGGAAAATAACACTTTCTGCCCAGGAACAAGAAAAAGTAAAAATTTTGTTATGTAGTGTAATGGTGGATATGGAAATGGTAATGGGATTTTGTTGTGATCAGATTGCCGCGGCCCATTGTGATGCTTTACCCATGAGAAAGGATGAAAGCAACCTGAGCAGAATTGCTAGGAAATGTGATAGGTTGACTAGTAAAGGCGAGTGAACATTACATATAATAGAAAGCATTTTCTGTTATCCACAGACTTTACATTTTGTTCACCCCTCAATGCTGGAGTGGGATCCTGATCTACAGACTGACAGGCTAAGACTGTAACTGAAGAACCACCATGCATCATTTGGAGCACCTTGTTTAGGGACTGGACGATGTTCCGTAACTTTCGTGTTGTCCTAATACTCTTGCATCATAACAACAGTCCACTGTATCTTCCTCTGAGGAGAAGTGTTTTATTATGCAGGATGGGCTCCTAAACAGTAACAATTCAAGCGCAAAATTTATTTCCAAAAGCCAACACTCAAATCTAGTCACTAGTTAGGTAAGCATAGATTAAGCACAAACAGAGTACCGAAGGAAAATCCAGGATCATAGGTCAAAAACACAGAAGTCAATCGTACGAGAACCATAAACAGAAGCTGATGCTCTGAATGCAACTTGTGCCAAGACTTTGCAAATACAGCAAAGCTGCAAAGAATTTAAAAAGAGTGAAAACAAGGACATCAGGGCATAACAGTCAGGGATCCTGAGGACCAGAGTAGCCAGTGTTTTCTTCTCAGGAGTGAAACCTGCACTGGGTCATTCCCCCATGAGTTGGAAGGTATCTCACTGCTGCCCAAAGCACATGGACTTAGGAGTCATGATTAGCATTTTTTGGATTAGTTAGCTGATAAGAAAGTTCCTTCAGCTGGTTCTCCTGTGTGAAGTTTTTTGTTTTTTTTTTTTTCTGGATACTTTCTGGGGTCTCCTGTATAATCCCGAGACCCTGAGTGACAGTCTTGAGACATTGAATATTCATATAGGTGATGTGACCTGATATATCAATAATGAACAGCAGTAGCAAAAATGATGGAGTATGGTCTTAAAAATTTCAAACAAATGAGCCAATTTTAGATGCCAAATCACAAAGTTAGTTTTTAAGTCTCCTCGCTCCGTAACAGCTTGCTCATGTAGGATTCGTCTTAACGCGATGACTGAAATGACACCGGTATTGTAAGGGATCTAATAAAAGACAGGACACGTAGTTGGCAGTTACATCCCTGATTTTCTGTGGTTCTGGATATAGCACAGAGAGAGAGAGAGAGAGTGTGATTATGAGAGCTATTTAGGGAATGTCAGACAGCAATGAATCAGAGACCAGTTAAACTCCAAATATTACTCGGCCCTCCATTAATTCATTCCAGTTTAGTGCTGTCAATAATGGCAAGATTAAATATGGTCACTGTTAAGTCATTTATTAATTGTCTCTTCTGAATTCCCACACAAGCTGTACTCCACGGAAACTGTTAGCGGTACCAACAGCATTTAAATATGAAATGTATGCAGGAGTTTTGGGTATACCGGGAGTAAGAGAGGGGTAGCCGCAGGGACATGCTGAAAAACATGTGCAGTTGATTTGTGAGCTGTGACATGAACACGCAAGACAGATTTAAGTCTTTTGACATGATCTCATGTGAGCAATTACATAATAATGACCACATTCGTCGCGTAAAATTGTGTGCGTCAGGACACGGCTTATTGAGATACGACATCAATTGTCAGAATAAAGAAAGCACAGGAGTAATGTTCTGATTGCATTTTTGTTCCCCAGAAATTGCAATCCTTCCATGGGTCAAAATAAATATAAAAATATAAAGTAAATTTATAGTGTCGAGACTCAGAACGATTCCTCAAACTGCTCCTTAAACCCTTTTGTAAAACGACTTAGTTTACGTTAGAGGCTTTAAGAAGAATATAAAACTCAATGAAATTGTGATCCAATAAATTTTGCTTGCTGATGATATCATACTTTCTTCACTGTTAGTGATATATGCGCTGTATCTGCCAATCTTTTAAATGGGGGTTGCATCCTTATACACCTGTAAACTGTGGCGAATCTCGTTTTCCATCCCAGAATTCTCTTTCCCCCGTTGTTTTCATACCCACCCCATGAACTGCGCTCTGGCTGTTAGATACTCGTTATTGCCTCAGCTGCTATCACCAGCAAGCCCTGGGATCTGTATATCTGAGACGGCTTGTCCTCCACATTTCCCCAAGGCTGCTGGAGCTCTACCATCAGAGTATTAATCCCCACCCACCCCCCCGCCCACGTTCCATGATGTCCTAAACAACTTCACCTATCAAAGAGCCAGGCTCTTCGCTTATGATTTTCCAAATCAAATGGCATTCGAGAGAAATCGATTCTGAACAAGAAATAAGGTTTCCAATTTCTAGACTCCAATTAGCTGTAAAGTGCTTTCTTTCGTATTGCATTCTTTTCCATATAGCAGACGCCTTAAAAGACCCCCACTTACCTTCGCTATTGAGGCTTATCAGGAGATATAAAGTTGATATAAATCTTTAATTTGAGCAATCAATATTAATGGTGAATATTTTAAGGTCTTTTCATCCTTCATCTTCCCTCAGCGTCCTACAGGGAATCCACTCCATCATCTTCTTATTCAGTACACAAAACAAGTGAATTGTCTGTCAAGCACTTTACAGGAACATTTTAAAACTCGCCATTGTGTCCAAAATTATACTTCGGAAGCATTATAAAAGAAGCCCTGACTCGCCCTCAGTTCCTAAGGGGAACATCCTAATTAAATTTCTCTCAGATACAATAAGCCTTCCCCTATAACCTAAAGAAGTCAGGTCTTATGCGGCTTTGAGTCACCATTAATGTTTCAAAGAGGTGAAAATAAACACAGCATAAGGGTTTAACGGGGTCTCATTTCAGACCAGAGAAATCCGCCTTTCTGTGAACACAAAAGGGTCAAAAGTCAAATGGACCCGACTTACATATAAAAAGCACATAGATAGCAAGACGCACAGTGGATGTTTTGTATTTTTATTTGTATTATTTCCCAAGTCTGTACCCCTCTATAGTTTGTTACAGGCTTGCCGTGCTGAAGCCTACCTGTGGTGTGATTCTCTCCCACTGCATGCTGGGAGTAATAAGCAATGGCAATTATTCTGACCGACTGAAGCAAGCTGGAGAGTCACCACACCTCTCTAAGCGATCTGCTGGTTCTAATTGTGTGGGTCAGAGAGGACTCTTCTCTGTGCTTCTAGAGTAATATGAAGGCCCTTCTGATCGAGACTGACCAATAAACTATCAATTAGCTTTTGAAGGACACACAAAGTGTTTTCCTTCTCTCCGACTCCCCTTCATCTCCGGGTGCCTCCAGTGTTGTCTCCTCACATTCTGAAGTCTCCGTTTAATTAAATCTCTCGTGGATCTAGAAGCTTTTAGAGGAAAAGGTCAGCTAAGTCCCTGAGGCTAAAATAGACCCCCCTCCCCCCCTCTAGTTTATTCCCTAATGATAACTCAGTGGTCAGTCTCTACCCACAAATGGCAGGCACCCCAGAAGCACAGTTGTGGTGAAGAACAATTGATCAGGTGAAAAATGATAATGAAAGTTTTCACACGTCCACCTGACTGGCATTTAGGTGTGTGTGTGTGTGTGTGTGGGAGGGGGTGAGGGTAAGGATAAGGACAAGCAAATTGGAGGAATGTGAAGAGTGGATTCTCAACAAAGGTCCTTTATAAGACTTTAAGGACCTATGTAACATTCAAGGGAAATCAACAGTTTAAAAGACGAACCATCATTCCAGTTACCACCAGCACACACAATCTACTCTTCCATTTTTATCCACTGCCGATACAAATGGGATTATTTATTTATCCATCCAGGTTTAATAACTCCTTATCAAGGTTGGTTAGTGCTAATCTGAAGCCTATATCGAGAATCCCAAAACCTAAGACAGCCAACACTTTAGATCAGGTGTCTGGACCTGCTGTAATATCAAGGACAAGCAAATTTCAACTGAGCTGCAGCCACCACCCAGGAACTCATGGTTGATGATGTTTCCTGGTGCATCCTCATGAAGGCAAGTTCTTTTTGTTACCATATATAAATTATAAGTGACTATGATTTAAGTTTAATTTGGCAATACCAATATGACACAGGTGCTTCAGGGGAAAGCTGACCCATGGTCTTCAAATCTTTTTATTTTGATGCAGACCAATTAATAAGTCAGGCAAAAGCTGGGAATGCCTTTCCAGTCATATTCGTAAGGTATACGAGTATTGCCCGCCCACCCACTCCAGCTGTGGAAGGAGGGGTTTCCGAAGGAGGGAGAAAAACAGGACTATCCAGGAATATTAACACCTGTGAACATAGATGACTTTTATCACGATGATATTATCATTACTATTATTATTATTTCTGATTATCAGACAGTTTTGCAATGGCACACGCAAGGTTAATCCTTTAACCTCCACAGTACATCCCACAACAGTAATCGTGGTACCCTCCCAGCATGACCTCAGTGACCTTTTACACCCTCCGACCTTTGCGTCAACCTTCACGCTGACCTTTCCTTTCAGGTGACAGCAGACCCCCTCCCCTCTCGACTGGGCCTGTTGAACAAACGCAGAGAAAGGGAGTGAAGCCAGAGGTGGCCTGGTGCCCTTTTTGGGTCTGTTTGATACAAAGGGGAGCGTGTTCAGACTATATTCTTTCTAAATGTCAAAGAGGAAGGTAGAGGAGGCCATTGACCTCTAACTTCTCTGGGTCAAAGCACTTAAAATAGCTGAAAGCTCTGGGCATTATGGCGTGAGCCACGCAAGTCCTACCGAGCAGGAAAGAACATGCTCTACGCATCATTCACAACGGCAAAGGTTAAATGGGTTGTGGTTAAATTCTCCATGGCCCGGTAGCTTAAATATCAATATTTTTAGTGGTAAACACTTATGACTTCCCTATGATCTTATTAGGGATCATCATCTTCCCATAATTCCCTCATGATTAGAATCCTCCAAATCACCAACCCAGGACACTGGGTCTGACCCGAAGCCTTGACCTTGGGATCTGATTAAGTAGCTTCCTTATGAGATGCCGGAAGCAACCTTAGTTGAAAGATCTAGATCCAAAGAAGCTCAGTAAAACTAACAGCTGAAAGCATGTTTCTGACCGAAATACGTGGGTTTATTTACACGAAGTTACAGCTTTTAATTCTTTCGATTCAAACATCAGGACACAAAAATGTTCTCTTCAATATCCTTGAGTTTCAAACCAGGGTTTTCTCTATTTTCAAAAGGACCGTGAGTCGACAAATCAAAGGTCTTCATGTTTTCTTTGCTGTGGTCAACTTTGGCGGTCAGTCCAGGTTCTGGTGCAAAGCTAGAACAAAATTATTTAAATTCTGAGCAAGCATCTTTTGATATGTGAAAACATCATGAATTCCTGTCACGTGTCCGTTCTGCCAGCCGATGTCATTTCTCCTGGTTTCTCTATCACCATGAAAAGCACCGTTACACGAAACAAACCCAGAAAATCCAAACATGCCACAGCAATGGCATTATATCATGCCTGTTAGCACCAGCCACTGTGCTCAGGAAGTCCCACCTGTTCGCATGTTTATCTTGCTGGCCGTCTCTCGCTCATCATTGCCTCACTCTCCAGGTTTCTCTTGGTAACATCGGGAATGCGTGAATTCTTGAGCTTAAAGTCTTTCCACCAACACTGCCCACTCCCCATCAAGGGAAAACTCAACCCGTAACAAAGTTATTTTTCCGTACTTCAACCTTCACATTGTTCTAATTGCCACTCAAAGTGCTAGAATTCTCACCGCGAGCGAGGTCGGCAGGGTGAAATGTCATGAAGCTTGATGAACAAGGAAGACCCGCCCTTTCATCCACCTTTACTGCTCTCTACTGACAGTGATCACCGGAACGCCTGGAGGTCCTGAGGCAGGGTTAAGCACTAGCCCTGAAGCCAAGTGTCTGACGAAAGCTCATTGCAGTCATTCTGAAGCCTCAGCAGCCAGAGGACATAATTGCCACTCTTGGCAGAACAAAACTATTGACAACCACCGCAGAGAGAAAAAAAAATAGTTTGCAGATGCAAAGTGCAACTGGTTTAGTTGAAAAGATTAGATTATAAATTCAGGGGAAAGAATTGTCACGTCTGTCAAAAAACCCATCCTGTATGAAGAAAGTTTGCTGGTAGGTATATGATTTATCGGCACGTTAAAAAAAAAGCTATTAAAAACAAACACTAGCTATTTCGCACTACTAAGACTATTATTACAAATATAAATCTCTTTGCATAATTTCTCGTTGATGACTGGGAATTGCCTAAAGCACCTTAATTAGTCTGGTTTTCCGACATGCCTGTCATGTGCAGAAGGCTGATTAATGAAGAGCAGGTTCGGGGGGCAGCTTCTCCATGATGAAACATGAATGAGCTATCGACTGGCACCATTGTTAACGATGCCCTTGGTCCATGCTAAAAGCCTGCCTTCTGGCCTCTTCTTTCACAGGAGAATGCCCCCCCATCCCTCAGTCATTCATTTTTAAGCTGCGGTTACACAACCTGGAAAGGGGACCTCTTTCCTCTGCTATGCTGATGAAACGAAACTTAAGCGACAATATATCTACACCGACAAAAGAAAGAATTTTCAGCTTCATCCTGATTGGTCCTGGTAGCTTTTTTTTTTTTTTTTTTTAAATTTATGGAATTATGTGGCTAAAATCTTACTACACCTGCGTAAAAGCAAACGATCTACCGGCAAACCGCAAATTAAATAATGCTGGCTGGAAAAAGAAGCAGGTTGTGGTGATGTGCCGTTGCATCTGAGATGATGTCCTTATCCAGTTTAAATATAGAGTCTAATTATTGCTACTGTGATCTCGTTCGAGCAATCTCACACACACATAAGTAGAAATCGAATTAGACATTCAGCGGGCAAGCACGCAAAATGGCTTTGACTACAATAAATGAATGTGAATCTTTCTAGTTAAAAATGTGACATTATGCATTAAACACCTGATAAGGGTAAAGCAATTATTATTCCAGTTGCAATTATCGTTTCATACTTTGCCAAAATAAAGCATAGACTTCATACAGCTGCTTAGCTACCTGGCAAGAATGATTGTCATCAATCAAAGCCTCCGCTGATCAGGGACCTGGCTGACATGACCCAATAACATCTCCACTCCTTCCAGTCACTGCCTTCAAACCTACTTGTTTTCCCGTGCTTTCGTAATGCTTCATATTCGCTCTGGCATCCCCTCAGTGCCAGAAGAGCAGATGGAGGTGTACCATTGCTCTAGCACATTTATCATAAAAAATGCATCTGACACCTGTGTAATTTGCCTAATCATTTTTTCCTAATAAGCCGGTTCCATTAATTATGCACGATTTCCACAATGCAATGGAGATGAAAGTAAATCTGATGGCTTAATATCCCTCCAGAATAATGTGTTGCTCGTCTCCACTCTCTGACTTCCTCTGACTGCTTCCATTTCCTTGGTGTTAATTAGGGGATAGACAATGAGGAATCTGCCTTACCGTGTTGTGAGCTTGGCCTCAGAGTCGCTGCAGAAAATGAAGTCTTCCTACGAGTGTTTAGGAGGGAGGCCAGCATATGAAGGTGGTCAAAGTGGGGCAGGAGAGACTGACATCACCTCCGTCCCTCTCAGCTAATGTCATCTTTACTTAATTCTCTCCCTTTTGCCAGAAGCGCAGAGGACCTCATTCTTCAAATCCGGCTTGCCCCATGAAGGCCAAACTCTCCACCTATTCATCTCCAAACATGTGCTGGTCTTTTCTGTACTATTGAATACCTGGGCCTCTTCATCACTACTTCTAAGTTTATACGCATGCAAACAAAAGAAACACTGCAATGGTGCACAAAGTGAGAACTCATTATTACGGTGGCAAATGCTTGTTGTAGGCCTTGGATGTAGATGTGACTGCTAGACTAAAAAGTGAGTTGAACTTTTTTACACTGAAAGGGCCCGTGAGAAGCTCTGATCGTTCGCCGCCTGCATCGTTAACTTTTACCCGTGTTTGGTCGACAAGTATTTTGTAAACACACACAAATATTAACAATCTGCTGCTTTATACAGCCTGTCAAACACACTAACTACACATCATTTAGCCTAACTAACTTAATGGGAATAATGCAGAGGATTTTTCCAGTCACAATAGGTGAATTGTGAAAAAACTTTGCCTTATGCCTTTTAAAGGGCTTCCTGCAAAGCTATGATTCCAACAGATTGCAAAGTCATGTTTATGCAGTTGAGACCAGTGTATTATACAGACTCAGCTTTGTAGACTTGGATTGGTGATTGCAAACTTATTCAGTTCCACCAAAAATAAAGCAAGAGATCTGGAATTTCAGATGATTTTTTTAACAGCAAAGTTCATCTCTATGTTCATCTACTGTACTAATGCCACTCTTCCATATACAATAAAAACGTTCTGAATTATGGATATGGCAATCCGGGGCTCATTCCAGTAAGAACAGAACGTAAGGCAAGATATACTCTGCTTTCAAAAGGACTCAACACTGGTGCACAAAATCTCTAACAACAAGCTATAATTATAAAGAACTGATATGAACTAACAGAGCCAAATGTGCATCCATGATGGATTTTATTTATCCTTTGCTGACATTTTGGGATTTGTAAATGAGCAGATCCATCCATCCATCTTCTAAAGCGCTTATCCGTCAGGGTCGCGGGGAAGCTGTAGCCGATCCCGGCTGACTTTGGACGAAAGGCAGGGTACACCCCGGGCAGGTCAAGAGCAGATCTTTAATAATAAATGATTGAGGTTTTCTAGGTTATAAAACTTTATATCCGTCGGCTAACGAACTATTGAGAATTGATTCCCAACGGGTAAAAAATACCAAAGAGGTGGGATGATGCAACATAAAACAGCTGGTTTATACTAGAGTTGTGGTTAAGTATGGGTAGAATCTGTGGGAAATGAGTAGAAAGATATACGTTTTACAGACAAATGAGGTTACTAAGATTACTGAGGTAACTAATTGGGTTTAGACCAGAAAACTTGCAGAGAGACATGTTTTTTTTAAACCTACGAACCTTCATGGCCCTGAGTAAAGCATTCCCCTCTCTTCCCTGTCTCCACCTGTTTTGGATAAAATGTCCAGATGGGGCATCAACAACCTGCCCTGACAGCTTGGTTTGATCCCTCCTGTGGTCTCAAAGACAAATATGCATCCCGCATTTCCCGCGCAACCACTTTACCGGGCAATTTTCTGAACACGCCTAATAATTTGAGGCGAATGTATTTTAACGGTAAGGCAATTATAGCTGTCACGTGGCATGGCAATCCCACCAGGGCCCGATTTCGCTCAGCTGGAAAGGTGAGAATTCATCACTGCGTCGGTCGATATGCCTCGTGCTGGTGTGGGGGCTGAAACTATCACAGGAAACATGGACAGAACTGGAGCAGCACGGTGCTAAAAATATGTTCAATGACAGGAGCAGCCAGATTAAGCCCAGAGCTTCCACTCAAAAATAGGATGTTTGCTTTGAAATAAAAACATGAAATCCGAGGAGTATAAACCAATTACAATGTGTGGAAAGAAAGGTAAAAATCCGGTCGCTCTTACAAAAGCCGCTCTTGTCAGTTCACTGGAGCCACCTATGTCTACGTTCGTCTGCCAGTCGGTTTCATTAGTATTAATTAGAAATGTACTCGAAATATAAATAAATATTAATATTGTGTGAATACCAATGGAAAGCACCTGACGCTCGTCTTACATTCTGTTCTGCACCCAGCACAGCACAGAAGGCCTTGTTGACTTGCATAAACCTTGTCATCCAAGGGTTTCTGTAATTGGGATCTCATGAGTTTTAATTATCGGTAAAAACCACCAGTGTGCCCATGCGGCTTTGTTTTGACGGCCCCTTTCCATTTGTGTCATTCGAATTCTCTTTTTCCCTCAGCCAAATGGTGATTTTGTTTTAATGAGCCGAAAGTGGGAGGGATAGATGACTGATGCTGACTGAACGTGCTTTTAAAGTCCGCCGAAGGTGGGCATTGAATCTGCATAAACTGCAATTACTGCAAATGTCGTTCGAAGTCTTCCTCAGTCTCACTGATTGCATCTCTGTCCTGTTTGTTGTTTAAGCTTTAGGAATGAACTTATTTGGGTTTCACTGTTTCGTTGTTGTTGTTGTTTGTTTTGCTCCTTCAAAATTAAAAGTGTACTCCGTTGAAATAAGTATGCAAGATAAAGGTGGAATTACAGGTAAAGTAATAGTTTGCTTTTGACTTAGTAGCTTTTGTCCTAACTATGCTAGGTTCATCATGGAGAACCGCTAAAAGCAAGCATTAAATGAACATTTTCATTACCTGTAATTTCTCACTGTAAGCTTGTATTAATGGATCTAAAAATAAGATTACAATTACAACATTTAAGAGGTGAGGAGCTTAAATGTTGAAATGACTTCTCTAGGAGCAGGGTAAATAATGCAAGGCTGAAAAAAAATCTAGAAAGAAACCTTTAGAAAGAGTACATAACTCATGTTGAGTTTTGACATTTATACATAATTTATACATGAAAATCAAACACATATTTTTCTAAGGCTTAAAGGACTCCTTTGTAAATGATTGGTCCCATTGGAATCCTTGTAATTCAAAGCTGCTTTGTCATTAGGCAACACAGGCATGATTTGTTTACAAAAATGTCAAAAGCATATGAAAATGATAAAAATGCAAGTGATCAGACATCCCTGTACGTGATTTTTCATGTAATATACTGTGTGTGTGTGTGTACCATGTTTATATTATGCTGTGGGGACAAAATGTCCCCAGGAGGACATAAAAACCTGACATTTTTACCTCGTGGGGAATTTTGCTATACATCAACAAGGGAAAACTCAATTTTATAAAAAAATGTGTAAATCTATCAAAAAACCAAAAGAGCCAAAAGTCTTGCATTTTGCTGGGTTACTTATGGTTAAGGTTAGGGCTGGATAAGGGTTAGGGCCGTCATATTTAGGATTAGGGCTAGGCCCATAGAACTGAATGTAAGGTCCCCGCAGGATCGGAAATACAAACTGTGTCTATGTTTGTGTGTAAAGTAAAATATATTAAACCAAAATTCTTAGACCACAATCTGTCAATAGAGTGTGAAAACAGCAAATGTTTATTTTTCACTGTAAATCCATTTGCAAATCTCTTCAATCTCACAACGCTGATGAATTTGCGGTTCTTTTGAGTTCTAAGTGAATCCTTTATTCACAAAACCGATTTGCACACTGTGATCTGAGTGGATCAGATGTGGGAGCGGGATTAAAAGAGAGTTTAATTTGTGTTGTGAATCAAATGGTAATTTGACAATGTCTGCTGAGTTCCATTACACTGGCACTAACCTTCATGATCCAAGACAATTTCAACATTTCATTTCTAGAAAAGGATATTTATCTGAACCGACAGACATAAATCGTGGCAGTGACCCATTTTTTTTTTTTTTTTTAACATAAACTCCTCTTACCAGTAATTTATAGAAACAATGTTAATGTCACGACATTTCAAAGTATCTCAGTAGCAAACTAGCATGCACGACAATACAAACCAAACACAAAACAAAATGCCATGCCTTAGAGTACTGAAAATATGAAGAATAAATGTGCATCCATAAATATACCAATAGGCAGTATAGATGTACAACATCTAAAGATAACAGTCAGGATATAGTCAGGTGTTGAAGGATTCTGCTGCAGACTCGAGAGATGACTTTAGGTTGATTCCTTGAATATAAGGATTCTACAGGCCACAGGCTGAGAGGAAACATGTTCCACCATGTGAGGGCAAGAGTAGAACACATCTTTTTATTCACCTTTTCTGATCTGGAACTGTCAAACATACAGACATAAAAGAATCAGACCTCAGGAGATCTAGGGGTTTGATGAGATCTTGTAGATTTAGCTGTGTCCTGTATGTCAAAACCAAGAGCTCGCATATGAGCTTCAAATGGCAGCCAGTGGAAGAGAACCTGGATCATGTGAGTGTTCTGGGATATGCAGCAGCCTTCGGGATGAGTAGGAGAGGTGAAACGTAGCATGGATCAAGTTCCTACAGCTGTGAGACAGGAGATGACGATGGTCCTGTCAAGGCTGATGCAGAGGTTTTTGACGGTTGTTGACATTGTTACAACTGAGCTGTTTAGTGTAATGGTAAAGCTCGCGGCGATATGACGGTCTGAAGGGGATTTGGATTATCTCAGTCTTCGACAGTTTAAGTTTGAATTGATGGCTTGACATCCGGGGCAACGTGTCAGTGAGACATACTGTAATTCAAGAGGAGCTGATGTGTTTGAAGGTGTTGGGAGTGGGGAAGGAAAGGAAGAGATGCGTGTCATCAACACAGGAGTGATAAGAAGAAGCTTCAGTTAAGGATAAAACCCCAGGGTGTTGTGAATAGAAACAAAAGGCCTGAACCCTATACTGACCCCTGTGGGGCACCAGTAGAAAGGGCATGAGGCACAGGGAGCAAGTCAATTTGGTAGACCTTCCCTGAGAAAAAGGACTCAAATCAGATCAAAGTAGTTCATTTTATTCCTAGTTTAATGGTGAATGTGAGTCGAACCTTGTTAGTAACATGATTCTGATTTGAATATAATTTCATCTGTTGTTGTCTTTTCATGTTCAGCTTTAGCAGACATCTTCAACACTAATGAAATACTAAATCGCTCACTATTTTACAGCGATGAATCATGAATAGATCGTTCGTTTTGAACTCCATGCTTTGAGCATTAACTGAAACGTAAATGTTTGGATAATTCAAAATCGAATGGCCAAGGAAATCGTTATCTTAAATGATTACAATTTCATTGATGCTTCAGCTCTGATTTCTTTGAATTGCATTACTAACACATTCCTTCATGAATTGCCACCTTAACGTGGTGGAGGCGTTTGAGTGCACCGGTGATCCGGTGTTGACAGAGGCAATTGCCCCTAGTAAGTTCTCATTGGTCTTAAGTAAGTGGTCAGACTAAGAACAATTCAAATAACTCTCAGGAGACACTAAATCAAAGACCCAGTTACCTTGCCTGGAACAGAGATACCAGGGTCCCACCACAGAGCCAGGCCTGGGGGGAGAGGTTATTGGTGAGCACCTTATGGTCAGGCTGTTATCTATGGGGCCCGGCCGGGTACAGCCTGAATGAGCACGTCGGACCACCCTCCTGCAGACCCGGCATCCGCAAGGGGAGCCATAAGGGTCTGGTGTGATGTGGACTGGGCAGCAGTCAAAGGGAAGGGCCTTGATGGTCCGATCCCCGACCACCTAAACTGGCTTTAGGGACGTGGAACGTTACCTTTCTGGAGGGAAAGGAGCCTGAGCTTGTGTGGGAGGTAGAAAGACACGATCTAGGTATAGTCAGGCTCACCTCGACGCACAGCACGAATTCTGGAACCATACTCCTGGAGAGGGACTGGACTCTGTTCTACTCTGGAGTTAACCTGAGTGAGAGGCGTCAGGCAGGTGTGGGCTGTTGAGCTCAACTGAGGATATAATCGGGCAGTGGAAGGTATTTTTTGAGGATCTCCCGAATCCCACTGACAATCCTTCCTTGGAAGAAACAGAGTTGGAGGACTCTGTGAAAATCTCACAGGCCACTAGGGGTGAGGTTACAGAGGAAGTCAAAAAACTCTTTAGTGACAAGGCACTGGGAGTGGATGAGATTCGCCCAGGGTTATTGAATGCTCCGATTGTTGTTGGGCTGCCTTGGCTGACACACCTCTTCAACACTGCATGTAGGTCAGGACACTGGCAATGGATTGGCAGACTCGGGTGGTGGTCCCCATTTTTAAGAACTATGGCCGGAGGGTGAGTTCCAGCTTTAAGGGGATCACACTCCTCAGCCTTCCTGGTAAGGCCTGCAGTATGCCAGGGTACTGGAGGACTCCAACTATTGGTTAAACCTCAGACACAGGAAGAAAAAGCCAGTTTTCATCCTGGTCATGCTACACTGGACCAGCTCTTTACCCTCAAAAGGATACTGGAGTGTTCACAGGAGTTTGCCGAACCAGTATACATGTGTTTTGTGGTCATAGTAAAGGCATTTGACCGCGTCCCTTGAGGTGTTCTATGGGGGTATCTCAGGAATGTAAATATGGTACTGGATATTCAGTTCCTGTATAACTGGAATGAGAGAGAGATCATATTGCAGGCTGCATGTCAGACTCATTCCTGGTGGATGTTGGACTCATCCAAAGCTGCTCTCTGTCACCAAATCTGTTCATACAAGCAGTAGAAATAAGCTTCCTCTGTAGGGTGACTGGACTCAGCCCTAAAGCTCAGACATTCAGGAGGGGTTCAAAGTAGAACCACTGCTCCTCTACATTAAAAGGAGTCAGCTGAGGTGGTTCGGACACCCAGGACACGCTGGAGAGATGACATCTCTTGGCTGGCCTGGGAACACCTCGGTGTCTCCCCCCCCCCCCCCCCCACGGACCCCAGAGGGGGGGCCCGGGCAACGGACCTTTGCGCGGCCCTCGCTAAACAGCCTGCACCCAGGACCCGAAACAAAAA
>JAACJT020000052.1:17094359-17105334 GCA_009936485.2 Gymnarchus niloticus | reverse complement strand
CCTCCCTCCCTCCCTCCCAATTTCAGTGTAAGATGGTGGCTGGGAGGTGTTGCTGAGATCCACAGGAGCAGATAAAGCGAGGCATTTCTCGGCAAATCAAATAAAGTCGTAAGGTTTTAAAGAGCGGGAATCCGAGGTGCCCGTTGTACACATCCCGAGCCTTTGCGAAATTCAGCCGCTCCCCGCCCCCCTCTTGCTGTGAATTTCCCCCTTGGAGAAGAGTCCAACAAGCCATAGAGAGACAGGGTGAGTAGCCCACGGCAGCCGCCAGGCGCTCGGCTGTATCCGCGCACACTGAACACGGGTCACCGCCTCATCGTTTGGCCCGCCGTCCCAAGCCAGTTCCCACTTCACGGGCCCGCCGGGGGAGCGGCGTGTGACGGTGGCCGGCATGGCGTCGCCGTCGGTCGGCCGAGAGTCGCAGGCTAGTCCCCGGCTGTGTAGGCCGCGGCCGCTAGGCTGTAGCTAAGCGGGTTAGCCAAGCTAACTGCCGCCTTCGGTCCCACGGCCTTGTTGTGTAAAGTCTGAGGCGCCTACTTGTCTGTCTTTTACACTTCACCACACGCCACAGCGTGCAGGAACAAAAAGCCCCTAGTCAGGTTAGACTGCCCCGCTTCCAGGGAGCTGTCGCCCGTCCCCCACCCCCACCCCCCGGGCGCCCAGCGGGACGTGAACGACATGCTAACGTCGCCGACAGCTTGGCGGAGTGGAGTTTCAGAGGCTTTCAAGTTCGCCAGCGAGCTGTCCGACTGAATTGACTGGGGGGGGGGCTGGCTGCTGTCAGAACGGCCTTTAAAGCCGCTGGAGTGCTTTGGGGCTTTTGGGTGACTTTGAATCGGAGGAGATGACTCTGGGCCGAGCTGATGTCCCGGTCCTTATGAAGTGGAGGACATCAGGGACGGGCTGCTGTGCTGCTGCTGCTGCTGCAGTCCGGTAGCTGCTCGTCATTTACGCCGTGTTTGGCTTCTCGCTTTCCTGGACTTGTTGGATGGTCTTTTCTGTTGCTGCCCGGGCTGCAAGTGTCATGGTGTTGGCTAAAGACCCAGGCGTTGGTCTGCTGGGCGCCTGTCAGTGTCGCATCAGACGCATTTGGACTGCCTCATGTACCTGCCTTCAGTGAAATATAGCAAGTGTGGCTGTTTTAGTGGGGGATGCACGTTGTCGGGTTTGGACTGAACAAATTGGGAAACAAGTATGCGATATTGCACATAATGTATCGTTTGCCTTGTCAGGTGAAGGTATGGATGTGTTGAACCTATAAACTGCACCTCCAGCTCCACCGCCTACCTTATGTAGGAATAACTACATTCTGGTAAACTGTGTACATTCGTTACGACAAGCGCAAACCAATCACCGATGTCCATTCTTATCCTTTCTGCGTGGGTTTTGCCAAGCAGATGTGTTCTGAATGGTGCACTTAACTGGGTGCTGCTTTACAGTAAGGAGTTAATGAATATGTGTGAAACTGGATCCTTTGTTGTGCAGCGTTTTCCTTTTAGGCTTGTGTCATTGTCACTATGAGCCATTGACTGTTGTGTCACTTTGTCTATGGTTGCTGAAAGTTAAAAGGCAGTGTCTGCATTGTTTGTGTATAGCAAGTAGGCACTGCTGGTGTTGACCAATCACAGATAATTGCCTCTGTGGCTCCACCCAGTTTTGTGATAATCTGCATGTCAGTCAATGTGTGAGCAGAATAATAATGAAGCCAGTCAGACTTCTACGCCCCATGCAGGCCGCAATAAGTTCAGGAGTCATTCAGAGAATATCAAGTTTTACAGCCCTACTGGCGCTGCCGTGTGTCATCTGCATGCACACTGTTCTGTGTCATCATGGCTGAGTATATGATGACATCACCTCAGTATATCTTCAAGAGCCCACGTGCCAATCGTGACCAGGCTGATGGTGGATAGAGGTATGGATAAGAGTCATGCCACGGAAAACCCGTCTGTCACTGCAGCCCGAACCAGGCTTCGGAGACCAGGAATCTGAAGTCGCAGGCGGCTTTAAGCCACGCAAGTCACTGAGCTCACAGCGTCGTATTCCGAACTCAGGCCTGGGATAAGAAAGGTTTTAAAGACAGCATGTGGCGTGGGAGGTGTGTAAACCTTACATACTGCTTCGCCCTGTAAACACTTGGTGTCATAATTTGTCTGCATCTCATTGGCTCGGGCTACTGTTTCTCTGTGATGTAGAGGGAGCGTGATAAAGTGAAATCCCTGTGCACATCCGTATTTCTGTTTTCTGTTCAACACCTGAAATGAAGATGAAAATTTTGCCTATGAGCAGAAGTATGATCACAAAAAGTGAGGCGGGCTTCACTACGGTGGCGTGACAAGCATTTCTTTGAGGCCACTCAAGAATGCAGAATTTAATCTTCTTGGGATTGAGAGCAGTGGGTCGCAGCTACACTGCGATGGCGAACCATTGTGGTACCGGTTTGTTGGAGAACTGGAGCTGTAAAGCAGAATTGTAGCAAACTGTGTGTGTAGACACTGTTTTAGCTACTCTCTGTTTTAAGTTTACTCCAGATGAATGGTGGTTTTTTTTTGTTTTTTTTTTTAATCAGAATGTGAATAATACTTTAAGGCACATTTGAAATGTCACAGTCTGGGAAGTCAGAGCAGTTCTTGTTAGCTCTTTTGCATGTTTTGAGGTGTGTCCTCTGTCAGTTTGGCTGGGGAGCACCAGCTGAGCTCACCGGCTTGCCTCTGGATGACTGCATGACAAAACCACACTCACAGGGCTTTGTTTCTTTTGTTGATTGTGTGAACGGTTGTCAGATGGTTCAGGCTGGGTGTTGTGCAAGTCTTACATGATTTGGTTCTTGATGGGGGGAGGCAGTTTCTCCCATTTGTGGATTTTAGTCTAAATGTGCATATGACAATATTGGAATTCCCTCACGTTAAATTCATGCAGTGATCATTCTGCGTACGCCGGGCACAATTTCAGTCTGCATCATGTGCTGTGTTGTTCTAGAGTTGGTTTGTTCACTTGAGTAATAGAGTGGATTTGTCATCCATGTTTGTTTAGAAAATGTAAGTATTGTGCTGTGATTTACATAATCATTATAGCTACCAAAGTACTTAATCTTTCACGTGCGCTAAATATTTTTGGGGATGTGCATTCTTCAGAATGGTGTGTCTGTTCATATCCCGCTCGGCTTAGTGCCGGTGAGAGGTGCATCTTGTAAAGCACAGTAAGGGAGCAGTTAATGATGCTCACTTTGGCTGTCTGAACTTCAGCACATTTCCTGTCTCTTGTAATGTGATTTCTTTGGTAATTGGTGGCAAAGGCAAAATGGACATGTACACATCTTGTATATACGAGTATTACACAAGTACAATCTTGTAATGACCTACCCAGTGTAGCGGGAAATATGAGTATATATTGATACTGTGTTTGTAATGTGTTTAAGGTCTCATTTCGTGTCTCCCCTTCAAAATTACAAACACCGACCAAAGCGTACTGCCAGGCAACATTTGCTGGAATCCTACTGAGAACTGTGCTGGTGGGTTGCGTGGAAGCTTATCCCGGTCGCATTATATTGCTTGATGCAGTTTCTCTGCCATATGCAGATCATTATGATTCTCTCTCTCTAATTGGGGGATGAGTAGAAACCTTGATTAACCACTTTGAAATGACCAGTATCTGCTGAGTTGAGTCTGGACTCGTTCACCGATGTTGTTCCGATTTTTCACTGGTCAGGACGTGTAATTGTAGTTTAATGCACCACCATGACATTGTGGGGGTGAGTCGTGGTGCAGTGTCTAGTATGCTGGTTAATACGTTATCTGCTGGCTGTGGTAACCTCATTTTAACATTGTATGCTGAGGGGCACATTATAGCTGTCCTTATGGCAAACCTGTAATGATGGCTTGTTTGTTTCCCCCAGCTCTGCTGCTGTGCCTTGAATCCTCCCCCTCCCCCACCCGGTGTTGCATAGGATGTCCCTCAGCCCTGAGATGAAAGACGATGCTATGGAGTGTCCCCTCTGCATGGAACCGCTGGAGATCGACGACATCAACTTTTTCCCCTGCACCTGCGGTTACCAGATCTGCCGCTTCTGCTGGCACCGGATCCGCACAGATGAGAACGGCCTCTGTCCTGCCTGCAGGAAGGTGCTTTATGCCCCGGCGCAGCTCGCCCGTCCGGGCTGCGATGTCAGGATGTAAAATGTGTATTGAATTGTTATCCAAAGGTCACGTTCAGATTAGGCCAGTGGCATCTGTCACATGGCTAGGGGTCGATGAGGCTCTTAGAGTGTCAGCTTGGATTTACATTTGGCACCGGTGTTGAAATCTCTACGTGGTTGTTCCTGTAGTCTGACATGTATCTTAATGGTAAGCGCATGCATTTAGGATGGTTTATCCTGCGCCTGTCTCCGTGTTCCCTCTAACGAAATTAGTGTGGCTTCCTTCATCAGTGAAGCCACATTCCTTCGAAGGATACTGATGTCAAGTTGTGGGATGTCAGAATAGAGAATAGGGTGGTACAGCCAGGCCTTAACTTTCAATCTGCTTTCACGCAGCCCTACCCAGAAGACCCGGCGGTGTACAAGCCCCTCTCACCGGAGGAGATCCAGCGGATAAAAAACGCAAAGAAGCAGAAGCAGAACGAGCGCAAGCAAAAGATGACAGAGAGCCGCAAACACCTGGGCAGCGTACGCGTGGTGCAGAAGAACCTGGTCTTCGTGGTGGGTCTGTCACAGAGGTTAGCTGAGCCAGAGGTGAGCGGGGAGCCTAGGGTGGTGTCTGCTCTCTCCAAGATGCCTGGGCCGTCTAGTACTACTGAGACATTTTAGCATTCTAAGGCAACTTATTAATCTGATTGTTCAATTTTTTTTTTTTTTTAAAACCACTATTTGGCCCCCCTTCTTTGTCTGCCTTGCCTTCAGATGTCATCCAAGGCAAGCTGTTATGACATCTCATTTGTCACCTACTGTACGTTCTTTTGGCAGCTTTAAAAATTAGCAAGTTTGTTTGTCATATCATAATTGCTTGAGTCTGAAAAGTTTCCCTGTTCTGCTTGTGCAAAGTTAAATCATGAGCCCCAGCTAAGCCAGTGACGCCTCTTGGTACTCTGCTTGGCCTTTCAGGTTCTAAAGAGGCCAGAATATTTCGGAAAATTTGGGAAAATCCACAAAGTGGTGATCAACAACAGCACATCATATGCAGGTTCACAGGTAAGGGTTATGGGTGTCTTCCTGGCTTGTGTGATTTCTAGGAAAATAGTCTTTGTTTTTATTCAGTTAAATTGGTGATAGGAGGCCCGGCTTGGGGGTTTGAGTCCTGCTGCCGCTTCATGCATGTGGAGTTTGCACGTTTTCCTTGTCTTGTGGGTTTCCTCTGGGTACTCCTGTTTCCTCTTGCATTTCAAACTCATGGTTAGGTGAATTGGGTACCTATCTTGCCTGGTGTGCACGCGCCTTGTGATGGGCTAGTATCCTGTCCAGGGTGTACCCCAGCCTTGTGGCCTATGCTACAGGGTCGAATGGCCTCAGCCCCCCCCTCTTCCTCCCCATGACCCTGACTGGGATAAGTGGCCGAAGATGGATGAATGTACAGGTGTTGGTGATACCAAGAGAAGTCTCCTGCTGTCTGACTGAAATTGGCTTGCTGTCATGCCCAGGGTCCTAGTGCCAGTGCCTATGTCACGTACATTCGGTCTGAAGATGCCCTCAAAGCTATACAGTGTGTCAACAATGTGGTGGTAGATGGCAGAACACTGAAGGTGAGTCTGGTAAATTTGCTTGCGGACCTGTTAAAGCACATGCCTTCTCCCCTGAGGCTGATTCAACTCCTCTGTGTGTCTTCCAGGCCTCTTTAGGTACGACAAAGTACTGCAGTTACTTCCTTAAAAGCATGCAGTGTCCGAAAGCAGACTGCATGTACCTCCACGATCTGGGGGACGAGGCAGCCAGTTTCACAAAGGAGGAGATGCAGGTTGGTTCCGGTGCTGGACAACCTGCCTCTAGCCTCTGCACTCTGAAAGCGTTCAAGGAGTCATGTTTATACAAAACCTCGTGGACCTTCATTTAGCAAAAGTCATGTGTTTATGGGAAGGGGCCTTTTGGCTCCAGATTCCACTCTGGGATTCTTCCTGTGCTCACCGTGTGTGTGTGTGTCTCTAGGCTGGGAAGCACCAGGAGTACGAACAGAAGCTTCTACAAGAGCTCTACAAAGTGAACCCCAACTTCCTGCAGAACTCGGCTGGGGGTGCGGAGAAGTCGAAGGGCAAATCGGGTTCTGCGCAAAGGTACCTGCCTCCTGGTGTCATAAGCCTTCGCTGTAATAACATTGCTATATTGGCTCTGTGGATCAGTCTGGGCCAAGGACGTAACAGCTACTGCAAGTTGATTTGTTTCTTGGGTGCAAATTTAGCAGCGTGGCTTATTTTCCCCCATAAATGCTGACATCCGAGCACGTTAAGCACTGGCTGCGTTTGCCGAGGTGGTGCCCCTTCATGCTGACCGCTCTTGTCGACCTTGCCAGACCTAACAGTAGCAGCAAAGAGGCTTGGCCGTGGCCACAGGGCTTGGGCAAAATATCGAATGGGCTGGGCGAGCACCACAGGACTCCACCCCCGTTGGATGGCTCCGACTCTGAGCACCTGACTGGCAACGGGCCAGACTTGGACCTTGGGCCGGGCCCGGGGGCTGTGCCCTCCCACTTTTCGAACTGCGATCCTGCCAGGTATGCCTGGGCAAAAAGTGGCACTGCCACTTCATATTTGTCCAGAAATGGACTTTATTATTTATTTATTTTTTTTTTAATACAAGAAATCAGATATTGTCAATACTGACACTTAGTGCTTTGGCGTCAGTATTTAAGCCGTTAATTCAAACTATGCTCTTATTCCTTCCGATATGGTTGTTTTTGTTTTTCGTGCTCCTTCTCAGAGATTAAGCTGTTGATTCGTGTTACCCCACGTGCTCCTAATCCTCTTTTATTTTGCCTTTCAGTCCCAGCGACAAAACACCACAGGCCGTTAGTATAGGGAACGGGGAAAGTATACAGGTAAGATTTCCTTTTTTTTTGGACCTCCTATTGCATGTAGGTTTGTTTTTGTTGTGTGCTGTATGTCCGCATGACTGACTTGGGGAGCCATCAACTGGTCTGGTCAGAAGTAGAGACTCACATTGACTCGCTGACCTGGATGTACTCTCTCTGCGGCCTCCGTCTCGCTCTCACACTGAGAGTCAGCGCACACGGGACACACGATGTGCTTCATCTGCAAGCTTCTCCACTTCCCCAGTGTTGTACCGTGTGGGCGGGCAACCCATTAAGAGGCTGTCTGTGTCGATGTTGATTGTGCTTTGGTACGATGATCTAGCGCAGAGTCTCAGCATTCCGGTGCTAGACTGCCGGAGCCTGGTCAACCTGAGGTTTCATCTTGACACAGGACCACTCAGTTTCATTTATACACTTATTTGCTGATATCTGCTTAAATGTGACTCCTTCCCAAAAATACTAGTGGGGAAAGTAGAGTATGAGTGCACATTCTGACATCAAAGAGTAACTGTAGTCACTGACAGTAACTTAAGTGATTTGAGATTCAATTTTAGGAATCCTCTGAGAATGAATTTCCAGACACCAAGAATATTCATTGATATCGTCAATTTGATATTTAGTTTTGGCTTGTATAAAATATTTACCCACTTTCATCACAAAATCAGAAATACCTGATTTTTGACCTTCTTTGCATTGTAGTGCCTAACAATCCCATTGCGGGCACTACGACAATATCAGATTATTTTAAGCCAAAACCCCAGGCTGATTTAATTTGTATAAGGCATGGTCCAAGAATTGATTTATGGAAGATGTATTTTCAGTGGTTGATTTCAGTTGAGTTTCAGGGGGTCTAAATCTTACCTGACATTGGAGCTGCCAAACACAGGCCTGAAAACTCTCGCACCGGTGTAGAGGAGTCTCTTGTTATCAGGCACTTAAAACGCATGACTGCATTCCGTGTCGTTCTGCACCTTTGCCTTTGTCTAAAGGAGTGGTGGCCCAGCGGTCAGGTCTGCATGTCCTGTGGTTACTGAGTTGCACGCCCTGCAGATTATACATTTTGGAAGGGCTGGTTCCTTGTGTGAGACGCCAGTTGCATTCTTTGTTGGCCTAAACGTTTGTACTGACTTCTCAAGACGGTTGTATGTAAGGAAGCCTCTAACAGTTCCCGTCTCTCCAGAACCATGGCACGGAGTCCCCCTCGCCTCCTCCAGGTCTGACTAAGGCTGGACTGGTCATCCCCATCAGCGCATCCAGCCTTGCCGCACGATCGCCCTTTGAAGGGGCAGCAGCAGAATCGCAGTCGCTCTTCTCGGACAACAGCAACTTCCGGCACCCCAACCCTCTCCCTGGTGGCCATGCCCCTCTCTCTGGCCCTTCCCAAGGACACTCCGATTGGCCCACAGCACCTGAGCCTCAGAGCCTCTTCACGTCAGGTGGCTGTCCGCTCTGCTGCATGCCCACAGAACCCCCCCCCCGGTTTGGTGTAACGTTTCTCCCCACACTCTCTCTGCAGAGACCATCCCAGTGTCGTCATCCACGGACTGGCAGGCCGCGTTTGGCTTTGGCTCCTCCAAGCAGCAGGAGGACGACCTCGGCTTCGACCCCTTTGACGTCACTCGCAAAGCACTGGCTGACCTTATCGAGAAGGAGCTTTCTGTCCAGGACATGTCGCCCTTGTCTCCCAGGGTTCTCCAGGGCTCCCTGTATCGGCCCCTTCACGGGCCCCTCCCCCAGCATCTCTCGCACCTCCAGCATCGCGCAGTCTACGGCTCCTGTGGTTTCCCGGGCCGTCCGGCCCGTCACCCATGGCTTGGCTACCCCGCACGTGGCGGCCTCCTTAACCACACAGCCAATGTGGGTGCAAATAGCCGCTTAGTGGACTTCCTCCCCGCACAGCACAACCCTGGGCTGGGAGGTGTTCCCATTGCAGGTAGGGAGGAGTTGCCGGGATACAGTGGGACGTTCTGGGTTATCCTGAAGATACTGACTCTTGCATCCTTGCCCGAGGTCCTTAACCTGAGTTAACAGATTAGATTCTCTCTCAACCTTTAGATGGAATAATTTTTAGGCATTTCAGTAGCAGCAGGTCAAAGAAATACAATTCAATACATGACCAGAAGATGCCAGCAAACTCCCGCTTATCCATTATCCTGAGCCCGTCTAGATAGATTGGTTTGGTTCTGTTTGTGTTTATTTAGGTGTCACATTAGTATTTAATACTTTGGTTCTGAGCTTGTGAGAGAGTTTAATGTTCAGTAAGTGTCACCTGGAGCAGTGGGACAGTCGTGTACGCCATGTTGTAACTGCTCAGTCACACCCCTGCCTTATGGGAGGCTTCAGTCCCAAACATTACTGCTTGGGGGGCTGTGTCTGTTGGGACTGGATGTAAGTCCTGATCCTAAGTGAAGTTAGAGCATAGGGTCTTCTGGACCTTTCAGTCCTGATTTAGAACTGTAGGCTGTGAAATGCTGTTCCACCTTCCTTGCTAAATAGAACTTGGCATTTTATCGGCGTAACTGTAATAAAATTTGATCTGACGATGAGGTAGGTCACTTGATAACCCCTCTGAAATGTGTAATAAAATTTAAGGCCTTAATTGAATCAAAGAAACTCAACCTTTTATGGGTGCATGCATATATTAGTGTGTTTGTAAGGTCGTTGGCCTTCTGATCTTTGTGGTCTCACTATGGACCAGTAATGGTACACATGGGCAGGGGGAAGATGGTTGAGGTGAGAAATGATTTACTGCTTGAAGAACTCATTGACACTTTCTCCCCCCTCTCTCTACAGAAAATAGCAGTTCTATAGAGAGTATAAATGTGAAAGAATGGCAGGACGGTCTGCGAGCACTTCTACCCAACATCAATATCAATTTTGGGGGTCTGCCAAATTCCTCCTCCACCTCATCCTTGCCCCCCTCTGGCATCAACCACACAGGGGTACC
Source organism: Gymnarchus niloticus (assembly GCA_009936485.2). Lineage (NCBI taxonomy): Eukaryota > Metazoa > Chordata > Actinopteri > Osteoglossiformes > Gymnarchidae > Gymnarchus > Gymnarchus niloticus. The sequence goes on along the minus strand of JAACJT020000052.1, from coordinate 17,095,377 downwards.
AGCCAGGTCAGGTGGCGTATCGCACAGCCTTAGCTGGGATGGAACGGCCAGCTGGATGGACCCAGCAATCATTACAGGTAGCCAATCAGAACTTAGCGGGTACCACTGAGCACTGCAATTCGTTGTCCATGACAGCCAGTAGGTACCTTTTATAGCCTACGGTCTGCTTACACATTTACAAATGAATGAGTACGAATGATGATTAGTCAGTACCTTTTATTATCCGTGTTGTGGACACCCATGCATTATGGCAGACCCTTTGCTGTCTCTGAGGTTGCCGGTGTCCGAATTGCTCGTCACAGGACAAGTATTGACATGCCTGTAAAACATAGCCAGTTTATGGACCAAGGCTTCAGATGAAGGCTAGTGTTGTAAGTCCTGTCCTTGATGCTGTTTCTCATCCCTCTCAGGCATCCCGGCGTCGTCAGCCCACAGTTTGGACTCTCTCCAAGACGAGCCACCTCACTGGCTAAAGTCCCTGCACACGCTCACTGAGCTGGAAGCCCCTGGCTCCACAGTGCCTCCGCTGCCTGCCCGCAGCATACCATTCAGTGCACAGTTCCCAAACCACAGAGCCGGCTGGGCTGCCACACCCACTGGCCCTTTCCACTCACCCCCACCTGGTTTTCAGACGGCGTTCAGACCACCACTCCAGACAGCCACAGACCTGCTACAAAGCACTTCTATGGACCGCCACTAGGGGGAGTGCTACCACGCAATCAGCACATCTCAACTATTAACACCATAACAATATTATGTTTTCCTCTTTCTGTTGCTCTGTATTTTTCTTTGTTTTGGGTTTATTTTCCTTGGGCTTGTGGCCATACCCAGCTCTGTCTCTGCCCCTCACCTGAGCACAATGGTTCAGTCACCAAAACTTTCATAACTAATCTTGGGGGGGGGGGGGGGGGGATGGAGGAAGGCTTTAAAAAGAAAAGGAGGGGTAAAGAAAGAGATTTTTCAACAAAATTTAACTAAAGAAAGGAAAAGGGTTTTTGTGTGGGTTGTAGAGGAAACC
>JAACJT020000052.1:17079156-17090098 GCA_009936485.2 Gymnarchus niloticus | reverse complement strand
TTAGAAGACAGGAAAGGATGTCATCAGGGCCAGCAGCTGTTTGTTCACTAACTGATTATTATTATTATTATTATTATCATTAATAATAATGACTACCCTGACAATGATCACATTTGTATTGCATTACACTTTACTAACTTCACCTGAAGTGCATTTAAAATTCTCAACATTTAATTTAAAATCATCTTAAAAGATCATAACTTTTCCCTTTATTGCCTCAATAAATCAAACGCATATTCAGTCTAAACGTACTGCAAACTAACTCTTTGCTGCAGCAAAGATGTTTCTTCAAGCCCGAGGTGAGGTCTAACCCAGCCCCGAATGGAAAATACCACACAGATGTCAGGTGGGGTCACCGGGGCAGACGGTACCTCTGGAGCGGCTGCTGAGAAATGCAAGGACTGAGGACCCCGACTAACATGACCGCTGGAATCGCTCCCTAAAGAGCCATCCAGCTGGCAGTGTCGTAAGATGCCCAGTACACCTCGGCTGGCTCCTCTCCTCTGTTTTTATTGCATTATTGTTTTCTGTATTATTGTAGTGTTGTTGTTATACCGTATAAGTGTTCTATTTCTGCTTCCCTTTGCACAATCAGTTGTTGTGTATTTGCACCGCTTCTGGCAAAGGTGATTGTTCCATACCATTTTTGCACTGATACGGACTCGTCACTATTGAACAGTAATGTGACTTGTGATCTACAGTTCTTTATCCATTATTTTCTGCTTTAAGTGTTGTGTTCTTATTGTCTGTATCTGTGTAATACTGTGTTAATGTGTAATGCGTGTGTCCATCCATCCATCCATCCACCCATATCAGTGGGCAGCCTCCTTCTACTCAGGAATAACCCTGCCATCTGTTCACTTCTAGGTGAGAAAAACTTCTGGAAGGTCACATGAGGATAGTTCAATATGAAAGAAAAAAAATGACTCGAAAAAAACAAGACCCAGACAAATCCGGGAAAAAAGTGGAATGGAGTAACAAAACCCGGAACGGATCAAGGAACAATGCGTAATGGATTCGGCAAAAACGAAAACTCAAAATGGATCGTGGAAAAAAGTGGAATGGATGCAGCAAAAATGAAAACCCAGACCGGATAAAGTAAAAAAAAAAAAAAAAAAAAAAAAAATTAAATTAAAAAGTGGAATGGATTCGGCAAAAACTAAAACCCAGAATGGGACCGGATTGAGAAAAAACTGGAACGGATTCGTATACATGCACTGCAAAGATTCTTCGCGGTTAGGGGCCCAGCAAAGCAGCTCAGGTCGGACAGGGAGACCGGCTTTGTTGCTGCCAGTTCGGAACCGGACACGGGACGTCCAGATGAAAGGCAGGCCAGCATCTTGAAGTATCTCCAACGTAATGGCTGCACACGGGAGTTTAACCCCCCACATGCATCCCACACGGGAGGAGTGTGGGAACGTATGATATGCAGAATCTTAGACTCCATGCTTTTGCAAAGTAAACATACTCACCTGACACTGTACACTGATGGCACAGGTATCGGCAATAATGTGATATTCTTGGTCGAAGGCGTAGTTGTGAACTCACGCAAAGACCATAATGATCTTTAATCAAAGTACACTGACGGAGGAATAGGCTATGCAATGCACGTGTCTACGATGAGATCATTTAAAAAAAAAAAAATCGGAACCAGAAAATACAATCCATATCCATATTTGTGGAAACAAGACCTTAAAAGATAATGCAAAGAAGATGCATGCAAAATGAATACAACTTCCTTTTTTTATGTGCATAGGGAAATTAATATTGTACGATATACCCATTGTGATAAATGCTTCTTATATATTGTTGGCGAACCGTTCAGGGCTTTGTGGTCAGGTGTGCTCTCCATAGCACAGCGCAAAAATACTGCAGTACTTGCTGCATCTGCAATCTCATACCTCTGTCTGTTGACTTTGGGATGTACTCGCGGTATCAGAGCCAGTCATGCGTGCACAAGACTGCCCTAGCAAGGACATGCATATCTGAGTGCAGCAGGATTCATTAAGACGCAATTAAATTACGTTTGACAAAATTCCCTCTTTCTAGCTTTAATGTTTATACGTAAATGCTAAAGTATCAAAGGCTTCCAGTTATCTCTATGGCTTTGGCAGGCTGAATCGTGAATTGGCCAAAGTCAAGGTTCAGCGTGCGGTTACATCTGTAGACAAGAAGTTCAGCCACTCGTCATGAGAGATGGAGGCTGTTTCTCATTTCTCCTGTGTTTTTGTTTTGTTTTGTTTTTTTTGGGTGATTGCTGTGCAACATTAATTTAAAAAAAAATGAGCATGCAAGTTGTGAGGTGTGGAGAGCAGGCGGCACAAATTCCTCAGCCACGTGGTGCCTAGACCTTTGCTAACGAGGGCTATGAGCCTGCAGGGTGCTGCTCTGCAAAGTCACCGGGGCTATCACATGTCACATAGCACAGTGAGCTGCAAGATCCGTTGCCGGAGGTGCCGCGAGTGTTTCGTAGCTCGGTGTAACACGAGAGCGACCAGATAGCGTGGGCGTGAGCTGCCAGCCCACCCAGGCTAGTCTGAGGGTAGCTGCACTGCGTGCAGGCATGTGCCTTCGCAGATCGACAGCGGGCTTACTCTGGAGCCGTTACGACTACTTTCAGGTGCGACGCCGCATTGTACAATGAAGCGCACAAACGTGATACATATCGACGTTGCCCTGTGTGCCCAGTGTACGTGATGCCGTGCAGTGCAGTACTGCATTTGAATTTGCTATCGTGTCGCCGGTGTATGACAATCCCTGTGTCTGGCTCCAAAAACCACTGAGAATACTATGGGCAGGGGTGGGGTTTCCAGTGTGTCTGGGACACGGTCAGTACATTTTGTGGAATTTTCTCTCTGTCAGACAAAAGAAAGCGAATGGCCTTCGGGGAATAACTCTCCGTAGCGGGATTCGGGAGAAGCAATGGATGGGTTTACCAGGGGTGGGAACGAGAACACAGTTTTCCATTGTAGATTTTAACAAAGGACAGGTGGAGTGAATCAGCATCAACGATCCCACTCATCCGTCTCTCCCAGCCAAGAAGGCCAACCCCCATCCTCCTCCTCCTCCTCCTCCTCCTCAAGGTGAGTGAGTAGAAATGTTTGATGCTCCATATTATTGACAAACGTGCTGACAACACCAGCCATCGCGGCCTCCTACACGTCCTTAGCTTTCACACATATCGTGAAATTATTTCAGGAAACACTGTTCGATTTTTGCGTTCTGCGAACACGGAATGAAATATCTTTGACAATTCCATGTGTCTTTTAAATGGAAAAACTTCAAGCTTTGTGTGTTCTATGGTTGACCCATTTCAAAGGCGCTCTTAAAAAACCATCATGGTTTAAAACTTTTTACCAGTCTGAGGCACGTCTTCTCCTCACTTCACAGATGTCATCGGCTGCTTGGATATTTGTAAATCCCTGCGTTTTATTCCCGAGTCAGCACTCTAGCGGGGAAGAGGATGTGACCCTTCCGGCAAGGTCAAAGACAAGCGAACCCAGATGAACCGTAACGCACTTGGCAGAAACCGCTGTCCTTCGACTCTTTCCCGCCAGGTTGTTGGCTTCCCATGCTTGTCCATTCATCGTCTGTGTGAACTGGATACCGCTATAAATCTTACACCACTACAGACTGCATTTTATCCAACGTGTTCGGTGATATTTCGTTTGTCGCCCGGCCAAACATTAATCGGAATTGTTTACTACCAGTAGCTCTTCTTAATATTACACTTTGTGATATTTGGGATGACACTGGAGATGGGGATGATATTTAACCTGCACGGTCAAATCCGATATTTTACCAGAAGTATTTCTTTACACGTCAACTGACGTGATAGCGTGTGGTTTTATGACTTGTCTTTAGAACTGAGTATCAAATGGGTAAACTGTGTTTTCTCGGTGGGAACGATTCCGACAAAAACAGGGCATGACTTACTCTTCAGAGAGATCCCCCTGGGGTTTGGCCAATACCTTTAAACCAGGTACTGTGACTAAATAAAGAGATGGGAATGGGGTTTATAAAACTTGCAAATGAATTGAATTTCCGCATGCGTGTTGGCATCAGTGTTAGGACATAGGGTAGCATCTGCTCGGGCTATGGCACGAGTATCCAGGCTAATCCACAGTATCGCGGACGTGGCGGGGTGTCTGGCCGCCAGGGGCTCCTCCTCCCACTCATGAAAGCTTGGCACACAACCGAAAGAGGAAGCCCCAACGCTAATGACATTCGCATTGACCCTAAGGCTGTCCCGGTGCGTGAGATGCAACGAGGAGCCGCAGTGGAAAACCGGTCTGCCGTGGCTAACGTGGACTCACCTGTTATTTGGCACCCGTGTTTGTGCTTCTGTAAGGTCGCTCGGTTTCACATAGCTCCCACACACACACGCCGGAGCTTTGGAGTTTAAAAAATTTATTGAACTGGATGCTATACATGATTCAATTATTCAGAAAACAAAGTAAATAGAGATACCCTTGCATAAGTCATCAGTCACACACAGACTGTCGCGGACTCGCAGAATTTACACAACTTGGGGAAAAAAAGGAAGCATTTCCAGTTAAAGCCGTAGGTTCTGATACGCGACCAGCCACCGAAAAAGGGACCAAAATCCATCAGGTCACGTTCACTCAATATATTCCAAACGAACCATTAATTTGTCCTTTAAATATAACCTTTTATTTAATGGCGGGGGCTTCCCCTTCAGAAATGTGTTCATCACATTTACTATTGTAGAAATCAGCACAACGACTTTGCTAACTAACATTTTCCCCCTTTTTTGTTTCATGGTGTGTGGGTCTTAATTTACCGAGTAAGAAATTCCAGTTTAAGTGTCTCCTGTTTTTTAAACGTCCTCCCAAACTTTTGCTCTTGCAGGCAGACAGCACTTTTGACACGTGTAGTTTTCAGATTTCAGTTTGAACACTTTTCAGAGACATTGATCGTGAACTGTTTCTTAAATTTTTCCGTTCTGCATAATTGTGCGATTGCTGTGTCTGTTCTTCGTTTTAAATTACATAATTACATACGATAATGCGTTACCCTAATCCTTCTAACTACACTTTTTGTTTTGTTTAAAAGAGCTTTAAGGCTGAAATAAGATGTGTGGTACTTTTAGAAAACCACTCAGCCTTAAATATCTGCATTTTCATTTAAAACTTATCTTTGGTTAATGACACTCCACCGAGTGAACGAATCCGCCTTTTGCTATTTGACTTACTGCAACTCGTAACCTTGCTATAAGTACCAGCTTTTCTAAAGTACGTATGCATAATTACCACACATTCTGTGTGAGAGCCTCTGCTTACAGGAAGAGCCGCTTTCCTGTAGTTAATTCCCTTAGCAATACCGAAGCTTTATCGACAGCTTAATTTTAATACCTCTGGCTGCATGCCCCTTTCCAAGGACGCCATCATGGTATGTGAACGTGGCAAACCCAGAGGAAGCCTCAGAGTTCCCGTTTTCTTGCCTGGTGAAGCATAGCCGAAATGAAATGTCATCTTTAGCAAAAGCACCTTGCGGCCTTAATGTTCATTATCATTACCAGCCTTCCACCGCCTTTAAAGTGAGGCCGGCGGTGGCGGCATGCTTGGGTCTTCTAGAGGTGCGAGCTGAATTCATCCGGCAAACAAGCTTCAGCCAGACGTTCCCAGCAAACCCCGACTTCACCTTTGGGTCGTCCTGATCCATCCGACCTCCTCTTCCTGCGCCGAATCCAACTCTCCGCAAAGTAGCAATCACTTTACAGCTCTGCCCCCCTCATCATCCGAGTGTCCAAAACACACGGCCTCCAGTCAAACCACACAAATATAAAGTCTGTCATTGGTCCTTTGGCCTAGGGTGCCATGGAACCATGTACACCGATGGACAGCCTCGTTCTCCAACATCCAGCACTTGTATTCAGATTGGAGACGCCATTCTTTACGTTCGCACCCCTCCATCGACTCCATCCGACATCCATCGTCGGTCGGTATCGGTGTACGCTGTTTGCCGCATAAACAAAAGATAGTTTTCCCCCACTGCGACGCGCAGTCTCAGAGAGGCAACCCTCTGGTCCAGCGAAGGGGGGGGAAACAAAAAACTCCGGCTGCGTAGCTCTTGGCCAGGGACTCGTGGGTGTCCCTACACCCACCTGAGGGCTTTCGCCACTGGGAACTTCAGAGTAGGAGAGACTCCGCACCCACATCGTGAGTTCTGGTTCCACAGGCTACACTGCGTGGAGGTACACAGAGCTCGGCCTGTAGTCAATACCTCCTGCAATAGCTCAGGCTCATTCCCCATCAGAGAGGTGGGTTTATTTATATATAGTATTCACCTTTTTTATTGTTTTTCACTACAAATCTCCAAGTAGAAATTCAATTATTTTCCATGAATTCCGAAATATATACGTGAAAAGCTCTTTACAAAATACTGAGCAAATTCTTAAATGCTATTCCACATTCTTTAGCATGTAGCTGGCCTTCTACACAGCTGCTAAATTCTGACACAGTCTCAAAGATCTGCTTCCAGCACCCAGGCGTAACTGGATCGCCTCACTCCACCGAGGCTCATGCTCCTTGGAAGCTAAGTAAATGTTAAACAACCTCCCCGAAACGGCACAGCGAAATTTTTTCACATGCAGAACGACGGGCTCAGTTGCATCTGTGTTTAACCCTGCCAAGAATTTTAAAAATATTTTCAAGCCGCCCCCATAGTAATTCTTAGAAATACAGTAAATACCCCTAGTTGATACGCACGTAGTAAAGACACCGATATGATATATCGAAAGTTTCTTTGAATCACCGATGCACATCTGAACCACTTGCCAGGTACGTGAGAAATATCCTTCCGATCCTGTTTGATATACATCTGTGGAAACCATCACAGATGCAGAGAAGACGGTTCGGGACCGTGGATTTCAAGCTCAGAGAAAACTCTTGTTGCAACAGAGATCCACGGTTTAAATGACCTTCGACGACTTCCTGTGGCATGGATCAGCAACCAACCACTGCAGCGGTCTAGAGCAGGGTGCTGAGAGGAACGAGTTCAATACGAATTCTGCTGTTCTGACCTAAACGTGAAAGCTGCTTTATCTTATCGAGATCGTCTTAAAACGAATGCTAAAATACACAGAACTCCAGAACTCCTCCTGTCCCGCTGAATCCTTCACTAATGTCTTTTCTTCCTAAAGAGCACGTAGATACATGTGCAAATTGTCAATAACGATAACCGCTACATTTCACTGAATTTCGGCGGGGAAACGCCTTTAAAGAGTTTACTATGTTGAATTTGAAGTCGCTACAAGGATGTAAAGAAGATACATCGCAATTGGAATGTGCGTTGCTAAAGTTAAAACAGCTATAGGATGGATACTTTGCCTCTCTCTCTGTATGTATTTCATATTCTAAGGGCCCGCGTTTATATATATATATATATATATATATATAAGCGAATGGTTCTGTAGTTTTGTCGTCAATACAAATCTACAGGCACGTTCAATCTTGTTATGCAGTATCGGCTCACAGCTAATTTCATAAAAGTGAGTTTAGAGAGCCGCTTATTTCACGACTACGAAGATCATCTCCCCGATCTGCCCACTTGCCGCTAATTTCTAATACTGACGACATGCATTAAATACAGCAGCGTATATTATTATTATTATCTGATCAGACCAAGACTTTGTTCGACATTTCTACATGCTGCAGCGATCACAACTCCAGATCTGACATTCAGCAGCGTTCCTATGCGATACTTTTCTTTAAAAATTATTATTATTATTATTTACTAACCGTCAAGTAATAACTGGAGTCCTCGTGCTAAAAGCCGGTATCCCGTCATCTGAGGAAACCTCGGATTATTTAATCCCCTAAGAAATTAAGAGCTAATCGGCGCCGACTCGCCCGCACCGCCGTGTGGCACCGAGCTTCCTAAAAGGACCACGCCGTTCCCGGTACCGTCTGGAGAGAACCGCCTTTTTCACTCCCAAGTAACTCCCAAGTAAGTATTTGCCCCGTATTCGGATCCATATCTTCCTGTCGCGGTTCGTGCGCGCAAATACTCGTTTTCTTTTTATATTTTATCGATCCTTATCGATCCTTTTTGATATACGCTGTAGGTCTACTATATTATCTCAGTTAACGTTTTGTGTTAAAATGGCATCACGTTTTCATATGAATGTAATAAAGCCGATTCCCCGTTTCTGTTTTTTTGGGTTTTTTTTTTTTCCCCTACTCGATGCTTCGCAGCGTCGTTCACACCAGATTAATTTACCGATTATCCTACTCGTATAAGCATCAGCTTAAAGCTTGCATTTGTTGACGCTTTTGTCTAGGGTGCAGTTGCCAGTTCTCAGGTTCATCTCTCTGAAGTTGTCGATGCTGTTGTTCGCGTCTTCGTCGATCTCCATGTATTCGGACTTGCTGAGGATGGAGGAGCCGCGGCGGCTGGAGCCGGCGTCCGACGACACGTTGGGCGTGCTGATGTTGAGCAGCTGCGCCTGTTCCACACCCTCCGTCTCCCTGTGGTAGAAGTAGTTGAAGTTGGAGACGATGACGGGTACCGGCAGGGCGATGGTGAGCACGCCGGCGATGGCGCACAGGGAGCCCACCACCTTGCCCCCAATGGTCACCGGGTACATGTCCCCGTAGCCCACGGTGGTCATGGACACCACCGCCCACCAGAAAGCATCCGGGATGCTGTTGAAGTGAGACTCCTTCTCCTCCGCCTCGGCGAAGTAGATGGCGCTGGAGAAGAGTATGACGCCTATGAAGAGAAAGAAGATGAGCAGGCCCAGTTCACGCATGCTGGCCTTGAGAGTGTGACCTAAGATCTGGAGGCCCTTGGAGTGTCTCGACAGCTTAAAGATACGGAAGACCCTGACCAGGCGAATCACCCTCAGGATGGCTAGGGACGTCGCCTGCTCTCCCTTCACTTCCTTGCCGTCGTGCTCCTCCGCCAGCTCGGTGCCCAGGGTGATGAAGTAGGGCACGATCGACACGATGTCTATGATGTTCATGATGTTCTTGAAGAAAGCCGCCTTGCTGGGGCAGGCGAAGAAGCGCACCGCCAATTCGAAAGTGAACCAGATGATGCAGAGCGTCTCCACGATGAAGAAGGGGTTCGTGAAGATGTTCTCCTTGTAATACAAGGTGACGTTGCCCACCACGATAATGTTGTCCGCGGGGTCGTCCTTCAACTCCGGCAGGGTCTCCAAGCAAAATATGACGATGGAAATAAGGATGACCATCACGGATATGATAGCGACGCCTCTGGCGCGGCTGGAGCTCTCGGGATGCTCGAAGAGCAGCCAGAGTTGGCGCTGAAATTGCTTCTCGGGCAAGGGCCGCTCTTTCTCTCGGACGAAGCCCTCATCCTCGCGGAATCTCTCCATGGCCTCGTAGCCGAGCTCGTAAAACTTGATCTCCTCCGAGAACATCTCCAGCGGCACACTGGCCGGTCTTCTCAGCTTGCCGCCCGACTGGTAGTAGTAGAGGATGGCGTCAAAGCTGCAGCGGTTCCTGTCGAAGAAGTACTCGTTCCTCAGCGGGTCGAAGTAGCGCATCCTCTTCTTGGGGTTGCCCAGCAGAGTGTCGGGGAACTGAGACAGGGTCTGCAGCTGCGTCTCGAAGCGCATCCCCGAGATGTTGATGACCACTCTCTCGCAGCAGTCGTGCTCGTCGCCGTGCTGCGCAAACACGTCCTGCGGATGCTCGGGCAGAGCCGAGGTCTCCTCCAAGTTCTCCACAGCCGCCACCGTCATCCTGGCGGCCCGTAGTCGTTGAGCTGCCGCAGGGGATGCGGAATGTTCTCCTACGAGCCCGCTTCCTCTCAGCAGACCCCCCTCCCGTGCGTGGCCGTGTCCCGACAGCGTATGCCGAGCTCTGCCTCGACGCAGGACGTCTTGTGCATCCCGCGTCCCTCTGCAAGTGAAGTCCTTGCCGCTCTTGTCAACTCCGTCGGGGAGAGAAAGAAAGTGTCAGGATGACGGAGTCGCCCGCCGACTCAGCAGATCTCTCTCCTCCCTCTTTGCTGCACCGAGTCACACGCGCGAGCGGCTCAGCGGGCAGCTGCAAAAAAAAAAAAAAAAAAAAAAAATGACATAAATCCGAAAATGCTCGCTTCCGAGCGGCGCGCAAACCTCCCGGGGTCGGAAAGCCGCTTCAGACTTTGTCACCGCTGCCCTCCCACACAATGCACGCAAAAGTCGCTCTTATGCATGCTTACGCCCTCCGGTTATTAGCGCGTCGTCTCGCACGCAGAGGTGGTTTTTAATTAACGCGCGCCGCTTTCATATTTATGACTGCTGTCCATACGTTCGGCTATCGGCGTCACCCGCAGTCGCCGTGGACCACCGTGGACCACCGTGGACCGCCTGTGCTTTAACTTCGCTGCTTGCACGTTCTAATTGACCCGTTAGCTTTTCCCGCCGCCTGTGAACTTGGCTACAATATTAATAGCCTTTGTAAAGCTCTTCTGAGTTCCCGCTGTGTCTTTTCGGAAGGCCGTCGGGCTCCAGAGTTTTTAAATGGGATCAGCCCGCAACTAGTCTTAAACGCTGGAAAGCGGCAGACGTGATCGTGCGTCAAAGAAGACGAGGAGGAAGGTGCAGCAGAGCCGGGCTGAAGCGAGCACGCTCTTCACCGCATCCAGCGCCCTGGCTGCGCTGCTGAAGCTGCGAGGCATCATAATGGTGTGACTCAAAGTGCTGAATACATTAAGGGTCCATTTCTCGGCGATGCCGCATCAGCAGAATTTGAGAGCTTTTTCCTAAGTGATGCAGACAAAATGCGGACGTTCCAAGGTAGGCTATACTTGCATATTTGAACACGCTGTACGGTGAACGGGAGGGGGGGGGGGGGGGGGGGGCCCCCAAAAAGGGGGCACCGGGGGGGGGGGGGGGTTGCGCACGGGGGAGGAGGCGCCTTGCGACGTCCCGAAAAACAGCGGCGGACGCACCTCCGCACCATGC
>JAACJT020000052.1:17052469-17078418 GCA_009936485.2 Gymnarchus niloticus | reverse complement strand
GGGGAAGGGGGGGGGGGGGGGGGGGGGGGGGGCTGCAACAAAGTGATGCAACGGGATAGAGGATGATTTGCCAATGCTGAAGCGGATTCATTGACATAGTCGACCAAATGCAGAGGACGCATGATCCTGACACGATGAAGCAAGTGAAGAACGTTGATGCCATTTCCCTCATTCACCTGCACTGACGGATGCAAACCGATGGGGAAGAAGTTCATAGGCAAATTAAGTGCTCCTGTCACTCAGAGGGGTATCAGTGTGTAAATCAGTCCTCGATACAGGTGGAAATGAACCCGAGGGGCACATTTGGTATTCCCAAACTTTTCTTCCTTAGCTACAACAGCAAACTGAGAACGAAGCTAGGATATTACGTGATCTTTCACATACTCGGTGGTTTGAAATTTCGACCTTTCGTCACGTGCGTGTGGTGCAATGAAATTCTCGCGGGCTTCCTTCAGCTCACACAATAAATACGACAAATACAGCAATAAACGGCACCACTGTACAAACGGCATAAACAAAAATGAATGTTTAATGAAATATGAATATGAATGAAATATTTAAGCAGAGAATGATGCCTTTTGCTATTGACTAGATTGCCCTTTAGTAACTTGCACACAAAAATGCTCTCAGGCTCCAATCACTGAATCCCGATTTCATAGCCAGTTGGTCAAAATGGACGGATCGAGGGGGTGGATGAATGGGTGCACGTCTAAATTGTAAAGTACTTGAGGATTTCCGCAATTCCAGTTGCCTTTGCACAATCTTCCAACAAACAAATGTCTCAGAAACAGCCTGGGGATGTCAGTTTAAAAACCATCATAAAGGCCAATCTGAATTGCACACTTAAGTACATTTCTTGATCGCCAGCTTCTTGCGATCGGCTTTTGGGGGCCGGTGGAATTTCATCACTACCGGACAGGTTCAGATACTCCGGTGTGTCATTTACTCTGAATCGTGTGACACCGCTCCTTTCATTTCATCTATGGTACCTCAGTGGCTCCCCACACCTTGCACCCGCAGGGTTGGCGGATTTGATTTTCACCCTTGACTCTGTGTATATTGTCCCTGTGGGTCTCCTCCAGGTATTTCAGCTTCCTCCCTGTCCAAAAGCACGACTTTCCATTTCAAACTGCCCCTAATGTGTGTCTTTAAGTGTACGCCCTGCTAAGTGCTGGCATCCCTTGTCCTTCCTGGGATGGGCTCTAGACCCCAAACTGGATAAGCGGTAATGGACGCTTGGATGTTCCAAGGTGTCCAAACGGGTTTTGGAAGTGAAATTTATGGTGACGGACTGGCACATGGAGCTAGGCACCGAAATCTGTATTGACTCTGGCAATCCATGAACTTGTGCAGGAGACCTGGAAATGTCCGACGTCTCACTCCACGACCGTAGAAACATAGAAGAGAGCGGATGCAAATTGCTGCTGTCGGAAGCCTTTCGATGACCGGCTTTATCCACGCAGCTGCTTTGACCAAAGCACCCCCGACGGTACAAATTACGAGAGGATCCTCTGCGGTCTGCTCATAGTATATTGAACCCCCCCCCCAACCAATAGCACATTTTGCAAGTAAAAAAAAAAAAAAAACGCCACACGGCACTGAGCGACAGGTGTTATAGTCTGAATGGGGAACGAATCAAAGCAACAGGTACCTCGGGCAGCAGTTCCAGGGTGTCAGGTTCAGCCACATTGCGGAGGTTTCTTGTGTACAGCGGCACGGTGGTTATCAACGCAGAGGCACGTTGGGCGGCCTTAAGGCGTGGGGCAGGCCACACGATAGTACACGGTTGACAGTTTGTGTGCTTGAATATATACAATTTAGTTTTATTTGTCCTTATGCATCCTGTCCAGGATGAGCAGTTAGAAGACAGACGGATGGACGAAGCCTTTATAATACTTACTCTGTCTGCCCGCCATCTCAACTTTCCGTAAAACGGAACACCGTACCGTTTAGGGGTCTATACTGGGGCGTTTCATTTTTTCCCACTCTATACCAAGCAGGTCCTGCAGAATTTCAGCACGTGGTTGTGTGAGTGACCCCTATTTTAATGCATCGAGGACTGTCGCTGTGTTCTAAGCAGCCCGGGATGTATGCGTCGGCTACCTGGGTAGATGATGTAAAGCGAGGCCGTGCGCGGTTTCGTCTTAGCACCGACTCGCTTCGCAATCCCGTATCGCTCATACGACGATACACGCTCAAACCTCTCGTAAAAGCCTTATTTACCCCTTTGACCTGCGGCTCTCTGGTCATGAAACTCAGCAGCAGAACGATCGGCTGAGCAGTTACGTGGTTTCAAGGACAGCCTGCAGGACAACTTCACCGGAGTTCATCACTCTGCCGGAGGGCAGTCTACCACGATTGACGGCTCTGCCGCTGAGTGCCGCTCATCAGCCAACGAGCCGCAGGTCCCACCCCACCCGAGCTTGCTCGTCCTTTCCCCGATTGCGCTCGGGAAGGTCTGGAGAGTAGCGGCAAGAGACATCGGAAGGTGGCTCGCCGCGCGTCATCACAGCCGGTTTTGTGACAGAAGAATGCGCCGTGTGCAGGACGTCAGCAACGAGCTGACTGAAGGGCACAGAGAGCAGCAGCCCGCAGGGAACGCAGCTCACAGGTGCAAAGTCACTTGCGACGTCCTTCACCGTGCCTTCTCATTTGCCTTTAAACAGCTCACAGCTGTTTAACCGAGGTGCTACCCTCCGTGTTACGGGACCCGTGTCGGTCGGTCCAGCTGACGAACGCAGGGCTCTGCGGCTTAAATCGTTACCTTAAAACAGCGGTGCTGCAAAGTCATATGATTTCACGTGACGGCATCTGCAGGAACTGGGTGGATTTTGGAGTCATTTGGGAAAAGCAGTGCAATAATCATGCACTGTAATTGAACAATTTATGGTGCACTTCATTTCCTTCGTCAGCCTGCACCATTTTGCGTTCTGTACTTGGAGGACTTTTATCGGGTCAGAACGGCGCATCAGCAGCAAAGATTTAGAAGCTTTTCCTTCATTTAAAGGCCTTATAAACTCTACAGTTAATAAACCGCATACATATATATCGTTGTCTTCATTTTCATAAATCTGTTCCGGCTCACATTTTTATGTCCCCGTGTGCGCGAAACGGTCCTTCTTGTCAGCCAAGACCGGCTACAAGAGCTCTGATTTTGAACAGCAGGAACATCTCATTTCAGAGCTCTGCTAGTTCTTCCTTGCTAACCTCTAACCCTAATTTTAAACTTTGCTTTTACAAACACACAACTGGGTCCCAGGCTCTAGAGTAAGTGCTTTTGGAGGTGCTTCCGAGCGGAGCGGCCTACGGTTCTCGCAAGGCGGCCTCGAGGCGTGGGTCCAGTCGACCGGGCTTCATAAAAGAAGAAGGTGACGACGGAGCGTGTGCAGAGACCACCGAGAGATCGTGGACCATCGACCGTGGTAGACTTCTGTGGACACGGGAAGTATGAGAACCGGCCGTTTGCGAAGGAAGTAAGATGGGACGGTCGTAGGGTCGACGCCAAGTTCTATCGGTCGACGACAGGCCGAAAACAGCGGTTTCGGTAACTGCATGAGGATCTCACACCACCATTTCGACACAGCAGAAAAGATATGCCGTTTATGAATGTACATACCAGACGAGGAGCAAATGTGCTTTGTATAATGGGTTTAGCGGTGTGCAACCTTGGAATTGAGGCCTAGGTTGACGTGACCTTCTGACTGTGACAGTCACCGATATCCTCTATACTGACGTATTTTACCGACATTTTGTTTTTAATATTATTGGCTGACTTCCTGAACCATATACGCTTTCCTACCGCATCGGGTTTGTTTCCAACGGATTCCAATCCCCCAGATGACGGGTTTAAGTTTGATGATTTACAGAGCCCCCTAAAAATAGCACAGGGAGAATCTGGAAAGCGGCAGACCAATCGCTGTACAAGCCACAGCGATATGGACTTGGTGTACTGTGTATTCTGCACTGCCAGTGTTTATATAGCCATACATCTTGTAATTGCTCTTCCCGGCCAGTGGGGGAGCCATTAAGCCTATTCCAGGCAACACAGGGCACAAGGTTGGGGTACACTCCGAATGGCTGGCCAGCACACACACACACACACACACACACAAAATCATACTCTATGAACAACTGAGACATTAGCCTAATTGAATGTCTTTGGACCGCAGGAGGAAATCCAAACAACATAGCAGGAACATACAAGCTCCTCCCACGCAGAGTGGAGGTGGGATTTCAACCCCTTACCCTGGAGGTGTAAGGCAATAGTCCTATGTTTAGCTGTTAAATTAAGAAACTTAGTTTTTATTCTAATTACAGCTACAATGTCACACTAGAGAGTAAATATTGCCAGTTAATATCTTTTCTCAAATTACGGCAAGTGTAACACTCATGTAAAATATTTTATGCGGCAAGCCCTGAAGTATATCCAGGTAGCTCTCCGTTATGAACATTTTCTTTCAGGAAGCTCCAGTTTTCCAGGAACCATATCAATTAGATTTACGGAAGCGGGAACGTGAATATACCAGACCTCATTCAGGTCACGCCGCTTGAAATCCTGGCCTCCAGCCGACACATCCGTGGCACGTTCCAGGGCCCCTGGGACCCCTGAATCTTTCAGGGTTTCCTCCTTATTTACATCGCCCCTCACCTTATGCACTCATGTGCTCCAGGCAGGTGCGCGAAGCAGTCTTAACTATGGCAGCAGTTTAGAATCAATGACTACATTAATCCATAGAGTTGCCGAGGGTGCAAGTGTATAAACATGCAATTTGTCACACAGTTTACACGGTCATTTATACAGAGGGATTTGGGGGGGGCGGGGGGGGACTTAAAAGAAAACCCTAAACCGTTAATATCGGAGAAAAACTCCCTGACCGGCAGAGGGAAAGGCAGTCGGATGGGTGGAAGAGTCTGTAAAGAACTTACAGCTCCATATGTGAGCCGTTTAAAACGCACACTGGGAATGGAAGATCAGTGCCCACAGTCAGGTGACTGGGCCTTTGGAGGGTGGAGACTGAGTATACCGAGTCAGGTAAACATATGGGGCCATCCTGCGCCATATGACGTAAGAGCTGTCGCTCTTAACTATCCGTTGTATCCTTTAACGGTCATTTTGGTGCAAGAAAGCAAGCGGCTCGCCAAACAAATGGGGGGGGGGGGGAGAGAGAGTTTGGAGGATTTGGGAGAAACACGTCCCCGTTATAGGGTGCTCTAAATTAAGGTGAGAAGTAGTTTAACAAATCAACGTTTCTCGCAAAGCCTGTCACTGCAATAAAAGAAACACAAACACATTAACTAAACTCAGAACTGTACCGTGCACCAGGAGAAGTCAGTCGAGGAAAGTGTCTGCGGGGCCGGGCCGCAGAGCCGGGCTGAACCGTGACAGGATATCGATAGCCGTGATGGACCGGGTTCTCAGCATCGCTCACAGGCACCACGACTTCGGTAACGTGCCGCAGTTGACGGAATGAGACCGGACACATCTAACGGATCCTTCCCAGTTGCGGCACGCAGATGATGGTGTAGAGGCAGGTTAAAACTGGACACTGTACATGTAACGTATCTGTTTTAGCAACCCACCAGAAGGTTGCTGTTATCTAGCTTCCAAAGTCATTGTTTTGTTTTGTTTTTTTTTTTGCTGGTTTCAAACCTGAAGGTGGAACTATAAAAAGTAACCGCAGTAACACAGAAACCAATAGTCAGGGTGACCATTACTTGGCTAGCATAGTACACCGCAGCCTGAAATTTCTGTAGCTGCACCAAAAAAAAAAACAAAAAAAAAAAAAAACAGGCCCTCTTGTGGTAGAAAACCACAATTACAATGGATGTCACATTAAAAACGCAGCTTTAAGCTAGGTGTCACAAAAGCAGAAAAACCTTTTCCCGTAAAATAGTGTTAATGCGAATCGTTTCAGTGGTGGGCAGTCAGGGGAAGAGTGTTAGGGGGACAGTGCAAACCTGTGAGGTAGGCCGAATCACCGAAGGCGGCCGAGGCTCTTTCACATGCCGTGCGAAAATATCGCGCTCTGTTACTCCATTTCTATATCCAAGACTCGCAGCAGTAAAGCACACCGGACTTAGTTTACTAGTTTGACCAGTATGACAAACAGCCACCCGACCCCTACGCTAACATAGGGCCGTGATGAGCTCGTATCAGTTATATTAGTATGCATGACCTGTGATCGGGGTTACATTTGAGATTCATACAGAGAATGGGAAGATAGATGATCGAACAAGGTAAGCAAAGAAATAACAGGGGAATCAGACAATCAAAAGTCTTGGAAGGACTCCCGGCGACTCGTACGGCTTTTGTCTCGCTCTACTTAGCATATCGGATCAAAGGATATTTTGCCGAATCGCACCATAAGGGCTGGTAATGACGAGCAGGCATGTTTCATGTCATTTGGGGTGCAGGTAGGTGTCAGCTTGGGTGTTAGTTGATGGTCACAAGATATCGAAATCCCTTTGCCGTGCAAACGATGGCCGCGTCTTAATTACGTCGCCGTCCCTCGTCTCTCATCCGGCAGGCCAAGAAATACTTGAAGTGCGTGTGTGTCGATACCGTAGGTGGCGTGGAAAAAGAAGCTTTCCTTCAGATGTCTCCTTCAGCGGGGATGTGACGAACGATAAACGTACCCTTCATGGCTCCTTCACAGCAGAGAATCATATCTTTGAGGTGTCATGCAGAGATAGCTGCATGTGACCATCACGCCATTTCCATATACAGAATGTCCAACTTTCCGCAGGATGTCCCAATTCACCCATTTCTCCCTTCCTAGTTTCCCCCTCGTCTCCTCCAGACACTGAACTAGTGGACAAGGAGGCGAGGGGAGGAAATGAAAGAATCGAGACAGCCATTACCTTTTCACTGCAGTTCTTCACTTGGATACTGAGGCACAATATCGGTCTGCTAAAGTGCATTCCGAAAAGCATGGAAGGGACTCGTCCAGGTTACGCGCCTACCCTCCAATCATACTTCCCTTTGTGTGTGTGATAACCCGCCCCTTCTCTTCACCTTAGTCACATGGTAATCATACTTTGTGAGGAAGGGGGATGGGCTTAGCAGTTTTACAGCTTCGATGACAAATCAAATGCAGACCCAAATACAACAAAAATTTTACTAAAACTTTACACACTCTTTTCCCAGACAAGCCATACAAAGTCACAAGTCTACATTAGTCTACACTGAAAGCTGTCACAACAGTACAAGTCATGGTGGTGGTTGCGTTTTATTTCTTTTACACATATTACTACATCTTTTGCCCCCACAGAGCCAAACATTTCAGTGGGGTTTTTCGTTCTTTCTACAGCGCCTATAGTTATCCATGCCAGGCCGTGGGGTCATGATCAAAGTGGAGTGAGTTAGCTGCATTTTACACCAGGAGCATCACAGGAACAAAAGAACGCATAAAAAGAAAAGTAGGTAAAAAGTTCTGTCCCACCAACCCTCCCCATTCCCACACTGGGCCAACCCCCCACCCCACCCCACCAGGCACACTGACTCATTACTCACCTCTGCCCATATTTATGAATGGTGAATCAGGACAAATACTTCAGCTAATGTGCATTTCAATCAAACAGTCTCAAGTCTCTGATCTCATTTTTCTTCCCAAAGACTGTCCTTTAAATGCAACCGATAAAGGAAGTGGGGGGGTGTGTGTCTTGGCAGAACAGGAAGTTGTGCTCCACTTCTGCTTCTACATGCAGTTGTTTCCTGCATACAGCCTGGTCCACGTTCGTGCTGCAGAACCACAGAGGATGACGTGTTTGAGGGTCGTTGTTATCCCACACAAAAACAGCAGCCCTTACTTGGTTTCACACTAACCCATCAGCCTTCTGCTTACTCACTGCCAGGAGCACAACATACAGACCTCAATAGCACTTTGTAAACCACGACCATATTAGAATGTTACGCTTGGCTATAATAACCTTCTGGCAGGAGATATTTATAGCTCTTAAAGCAGCGTTAACCTGCTCTGAGTCGACGGTACATCACTGGACACTCAGCCAAGTGCATGTCCAGGCACAATCTTCTATCCAGCTGACTTTTTGCGCATCGTCAGCGCATGAGCAATAAATTGCTTAGCGTACTGCTGGGAGTTGCCAGTAGACAGCAGCGCCCAATTTAAATGAACTGACGTCCATGGAGTAGGAGAGTAAATCAAGAGCAGCTGCGCGCGGGAGTGCGGAGGAACCCACACGTGGCCCGCGCTCCAGCGTGCGCGACAGAGCGCAGATAAATGAAGTATGAGCTAGGATCGAGGTAGCAGACTGAGGTGACGCACGCTTCTTTCTGCCTCGCTGTACGTCACGTCGGACAAAAGCGTCCGCTAAAGGTATTAAACGAAAATGACCGCTATATTAAGGCCACCGTCTTCATATTGAGTAATTACGCCACTTACGCAATAACGACTGGCCCAAATCGTTGCATTTTCAAACCCAGTTCTCCTTATTTGCATTAGGCACGTCATTCGCGCTCTGAACCCATAATGAACCGTCCGCTTTTATTAAAGTCGGCGGTCAAGTCGTCTATTTCCGTGCTCACATTCAGAATCTTCCGCCACTTACCTGTCTCTATAGCTTGAGCTTCATTGCTTTTCCATTGCTCCGCGACGTCATTGGCCAGCGGATCGTCCGGATTGGGAGCGCTTAGTAATGCCTGGATGGACAGCAGCACCGTACGGATCTGCAGGGCTGGGGACCACTTGTCTGCAGCAGAGAGAGGCTCTCCTGTGAGTTGGCGGGGCAGCACACACGGCACACGCACACACTGCATTCACTACCCAAGCAATTAAAAGGCGCGTTAAACATCTCTGCTGCCCCCTGCAGCAAGAAAAAAAACAGCACCGCGCTGACCAAATAACCCTGACATTATACAGGCTTCTCGCACATATTCTGCCGCAGGCTACTTGAGATGTTCGCGGACTGACTAGCAGAGCTTAAAAACAGCTCTCTCAATTTACACCGCACTAAAAGACCAAGCCCTCTTCGGGTTACAGGTTCACGTAAGAAACACTTTCATGAACTTGGCACATCTACCTGCACAGTACAGGCATACATCAAAAAAGCTGACCATGTTAGACGGTAGACAGCATTGTCAAAACCATAGTTGGAAACACCACAGTAGCCAGTGACAGCTTTAGGAGTCACCATCTTTGGGAGCTATGTGGCTTTAAAAAAAAAAAAACAAAAAAAAAAAACCCCATTTACAATACTACAAAGCTCAAACAAGCAGAATGGTATGCAAGACTCACCTTTTCAAAATATTCTTATACTTATTATATAAAGGATCATATTCCTCTACACCACTTCATAATCTCCTTTAACCCTCCCCAACACTGTCCACCTTCGCGGTGCAACCCACCTCGTTCCCAGGGACAGACGAGATGCTTTAATCATCACGGCGGGCGGCTGCAGAATTATCAGGCCCATTGTGACATTGCGCATTGCGAAAAAGCAGGACACGTTCAAAGCTGAGCTGTCTATCTAGCGCCCGTAAGAGCCGATCGCATCAGGTGACAGGCCTCACCTTTCAGGATGTCCAAGCATATCCGGCCCAGCTTGTCCACATTGGGGTGGTAGATTTTGGTCATGAAGCGCACTTTTGGAGCTGCCATCGGATACTCCTCGGGCAGAAAGAGTTCAAGTTTAAAAATCCCGCCTTCGAACGGTGAGTCCTGGGGCCCCGTGATGACCACGTGGAAGTAGCGGGCATTTCCCTCGTCGGGCTCCGCCTTGATGCCAGGGACAGGCTCAGCCAGCAAGCGCTGTGTCTCCTGCAAGGTCCAGAAATTACAAATGAGCGACGAAAAACTGAACAAGCCACAGGCCAAATAAACTGGGTGTCTTCATTACAGTTCGAAAACAGTGCATGTTCATTTCCAACAATTATCAAACAAACGCCATCTACCCACGGCCTATCACCATTGGATGCTAGCCAACACAAGACTAACAAGCGGGCTACACTTTGTGAAAGCAGCCAGCCACACATTTCAAACAGTCCTGTGCTCGGATGCAATTAGCTTGGTAACTCAGCACTCGGCAGGCTGACAACCTGCAACCCAAAAGCCTGGGAAAGGAATGCCGTTGGACTACATTTAAAGGACACTCCATTGCAAGTCACAAATATCAAAATTATGACAAAGACCCCTGGCAACACACTACAGTCTTGACCCAATAGAGCAATTATTCATTCGGATTTGTACCACGAATGACTCAGAGTTACTGAAGCCACACTATCAGCTAATTACAGGGACATCCTGCCGGCTCCACAAGTCAGCCCGCATGCTACAAGCAGGCTATTCAGTTTCAGCAGTAAAGACAAAAACAGACAGCTTCACTACTTTAATGAAGCGAGAGAGATCGCCGGGAAGGGCACGTTCTGCACAGCCCCATCATTCCCAGTACAGACGGCCACTTTGTTTCATTCATACCATTCATTCCTAGCTGACTATAGTGAGGTAGGACACGTCCCCGTCGACCCGGCTGGATTATGGACATCGTCACACGAGTACCGACTGTGTTGCACACAGCACCACAGGCTCAGACGGGCCAGAGATCCAAAAGGAGCCTGCCGCACCCAGAGGGTCCACGTATCGCTAGCCACACCTTTGAGTGCAGCCCGACCTGCCATTCCAGTGACACACTGACCGAAATCACTGGACCCTGTACTCGCACACGCTGCTTCTGTGAAACTGTGTGACCCAGGCAGCCTTCAGGCAGGAATCCCAGGAGTTACTGCTGCAGCAGAACAGGCTCACGTTTCCTCCCCACTTCCATTTACGTCTAATGCATGTAAGAGCGCTAACCACTGACGGCTCGAACCCAAGTTTACACATCACGGCACCGGGGCAGCCTGGCAGCTCACACACAAGGGGCTCAGGTTTAACGGCAGCTCGAGTTAGCACCGGCTCCACTCACAGAGCCCATTCTTTACCAAGGACACCATGTGACCTTTGCAAACTCACACCAGTCAAAGGCAGGGAGATTTCAGATTTACTGGTGCACCCTTTAATATGTACTATTTGGGGTCCTTCTACTTAACACACCAGCTGTTCACACCATTAGCTGACGTCCCATAACCTAGGAACTTTGTTTTCAGTTGTCCCAACGACTGACTCAGTTTTCAAATCAACTCATTTTACCTACTCTAGTCCCACAACCAAAAATACCATTGCTCTGAAGCATCACCGGAAACCAAAACTCCGATGAGAGAGATTATGCAAGACCGGTTCCACACGTTTGTTATCTTTCATTTCTACTTACAACCCCACTCTATGCGCTCAACTACAAAGGACGAGAGGTCAGACGCCAGACGCCTACTTGCTTCCTTACACTACCGGCACTAGAGGGCAGCACTAATTTGTCATTCCCCCCCACAATACGGAGCAGGGGATTAATTTTAGCCCAAGTTTTTCTGTGGCTGAGCGGTCCAGTGGGCCGCTGCGTCTCAGCCACGAGGTCGTCCACGGGCGTTCAGCTACTCAATCTGGTCACAACTGACCTCACGTATCGAGGTGTGTGCCAGTAACACACCCCTCTAAAAGGCCTCAACCATCAAATTAAGCAAATGGGGGGGGGGGGGCATTTACTACTAAATTAAACAAATGGTACAAGTTACCGTGATGAACTTCTAAAAAGCATAGACTTAGTCTGACGAAAAGTAAGCCGTTTGCGACAGCCCATCATTCCTTCCAATCTAAATCAGTTATTAAAAGTTGGACCTCACAAATCGATTTATTATAAACTTGCAGGGACATTTTAAAACCTCTAGAGTTCAGAACTAAACACATTCCTGCTGTTACTTCCTTCAAAAAAAAAAAACTGCGCAAACTGCAAAGCGATGATAAATATCCCAGGAGCCCAAGACTGCCTAGCTTTTCATGAGAGTGGATCGATCCAGGCTTGGAGTGAGACTCTCCGTGGAAGGCACCTCTGAAGGATACCTGCCAAATGCAGGTATTGATATCTAGGACACCTGCTTCAGATGAGACATTTCAATTTCATACCTGAAGGAAAATTCTAGACTAGTAACACAATACTTTTATTGACCATTCATATGTACAAGCAGAGGTACCCAAGAATTCTACAGTCTTGACATACGCCATCTTGCTCCGCATGAGACACAGATCGGCGACAGTAAAGCCTGGGTTCAGGGCCCAGGGCTAGTCATTTGTCCTACACCACTGCAGCAGTTATTCAGATTAAGGGACTTGCTCAAGGGTCCAAATCTTTGACAGAAACTGTCAGCCATGGAATTCCCTCAAACCAGTGACCTTCTCAACAGAGAGACTCCCAATCCTCTGAGCCACACACCCCATGACACACGCACTCATTACTACAACAGCCTGGTTCAATAGCTAAGATGTTGTGGGTTCGAGAGTTTGTCAAATGCACTGTAAATGGTCAGTAATACTGCATCATGAAAATCTTACCCTGCTTACCCTTCAAGCCACAGAAATACAATTATGGTGCTGAGAACAACGGAGGAACGGGTAGTGACGTGTGCCACAGAGGCCGCCATCTTCATTAGCGCTACAGAGCACCAGCAGTAGACCTACAGGAGACAATGCTAGACCACACTCCGCTTCCAATCAGGCCCAAGATTCAATTTCATTTCTTCCAAAACCTGTACTGCTTATCACATCTTAAATGTGTGTTTGGTCTGACAAGAGAACTGGATTCCCAAACATTCCTGAAGCCAAGTACAATTCCTGACATTTCAGACTGCTTTGCCTGTATGTTTAGGAGGGAAAAAAAAAAATCTGAACAAACTAGCTATTTTGATATGAACAGCCTCCACAAAGTAAACCTAGACTAACAAGAAGCACGTCAGTCGCAATTCACCCACGGCCTATGATTTTTTAAGGAGAAATGAATCTATACATTAAGGCATAGGACGATGAATTACAATGCAGTTACACACTTCATAGAGCACACTGAAGCCTGTGTAACAATTACACAAATTATGCAGCAAAATGTGTACGGCCAGCATGTTTTCTGGAATATCAGAATTTAGCCAAAATAGCATTCAGGGTCATACAATTCAAGAGCAATATTTACCTGTAAGAAATGCATAAATTATCTCCCACGTGGCTTCCCCCATTAAGGCCCATTCAAACTTCACTTTTCCATGCTCCATTACAGACCACGGACAGCGCGAGTGACGTAAACCGTCATCGAGGGTGTCCATGTGCACCGAGCGCGTTCGGCCCCGATTTTCGTATCTAGCGGACATTTTGCAAGTCGGTCCGGGTCGACTGCGCTTGTGCAAGAAATAAATTAGTGCACAGCTGAGAGTCTCCAGTAGATGGCAGTGAATTTAAAAAAAAAAAAAGTCATATCGATGACAAAGGAATAGATGAAGAGCGTCTACAATGAGAGTATTTTAATCATGAATGTCTTCGACGAGCTGCTGGGCAAAGATTCCACACATTTATGGCTCAACTTTGAAGGAGCACAAGGACACATTTCAGTGTACAAAAAAAAAAAAAAAAAAAAAGCTTGCGCCTCTGCTTAAAGTTTCATTCTTTCCACAAGGAGAAGATGTGCCCTCTGCCGTACAAAGCTCCGCACGCTCGACTGTCCGTGACGGAGCATGGAAAAGTGAAGTATGAACTAGGCTTTATGAGGCCACTATATGTAAACTGTTTTTATACTCTAAAAACTGGCAGAACCATCTCTGAAGCTACACTGTGAATCTGGTTAGCTTACAAACCAGTCACCAACCAGGGGTCCACAACATTTTCAGACAGAGCTGGTGGGGATGGACAGAATTATAGCTTCCCAGTAAACACAAGGAGAGAACCTCTGATAGGTCAAAAGAGGGCTATACTACAAAAAGTTTTCCACACCCAGAGTAAACTCGATCATGCCGTTTAATAAACCCTATGATTGGGAGGTACGATGAAAATTCCCAAAAACTCTGGGTTAAGCCAAGAAACCTCACTTAGCCAGTAATCCAACTTCATAGTAGTCTCCACCGGAGCTTATGCCAAGAAAACTAGATGTCCTTACTTAGAAGGCACAACGACGCCTGTCCAACAACAGCTACTGATGACCCAGAAGTGTATAGGTAGACATAAGATTAGGCCTACGTTAAGGTTAATTTAGAAGTGGCAATCGCATAGGCAAAGTTTTTTAAAAAACCCATTCAATTTACATAATTGTCAAAAAATCTGTACAGTCTAAAACTATGAAGCAGGTGACTAGCCAGCACAAATCACTTGAAGGTTCCGTTAAATCTGCCATCATATTAGGTTGACACCTTACTGAATCTCTGGCAAAGGATCACCCAAAACCAACACGTCAACGTCTGGGGAAACAGCCTGCTTCTTAACTGAGCCGCTACAGCAAACAGCATCCAATCGCGAGCCGCTTCAGTCCAGACGAACCTAAATGAAGGCATCGGTAGGAGCCTTCCAAGACCCCCCGATGGCCTGCTTGCAGAATGCCAGCTAAGGCAGTCTCCATTTCACATAGATCAGCACTACCGAGACTGGAGTGATCAGGACACGGACATTTTGGATCGATCAGACATCACAGAAACATTCTGGATAAAGCAGTGACTTGTTCACAAGTGCCTGACTTCAATCTATTAGTCTGTCTGCCGTTTAAAGCATTTTCACTCTTTGTGAAAAAGCGCGTCTTGAAAATCCCAGAGACGGGAACACATGCTATTTAAGGTGGCTGCACATTTCCAAGTTTCCACATGTTAACACACAACCGCTCCTTGATGCATTCGCAACGCTTTAAACCCCCCCGACACAAGTCCAGTCCCACCGCAGGCCAGGAGGTCGTGCCTGCGATGTACGGTCTCCAGTTACCGGCCTTCCGACTCCACTTCTGAGCTACAGGACAGTCAGCAGGCTGCAGGAAGCCTTCGATTCTGCATGTGGATAAGAAGCTGGCCACGGGAAGCCGTGCTGTTCTTTTTACAGACAAGACTTCCTGGATCGGGCACTCTATGTCCCCATGGTTTATAATATCGTACCAAAAAAAAAAAAAAAGAGACAAAACCTTAGCTACAGGGCCCATAAACGGGCAACAGTCTTCTCGCCGTCACACCTACAGCTGAAGTGTTATTATTAGGCCATATACAGATATCACAACAGATAATAGAATCCTTTTTGTCATCATTGCACAGAGCACAACAAAATTTAGCGGCAATCATGAGGTGCAATCACAGAAACACAGGTAACAATTAGACACAAAGGACCTTTCATCTGCCCAATTAGTCAACTTCATAATGTGAGGCTTGTACAAATTCACGCCATACTTTCACTTCCCCTTTCTTCACGCATTCAAGTCCCTCCTGCAGATGAAGGCACGGTAATATCAGGTATCTCCACGCCACAGCCACCCACATCCACTCCAGAACCTTCACTATAAGGAAACCTTAAAAGGTCTGCGAAACCCTGGGAGCTACAGTGTATCCACAGGCTCTCCCTCAGACATGCTGATTTACAGGCTGGGCTTCTTCACAAGTGAGAGCCTACAGTGTCAAGTCTGTAAATTGAGCATTTTTAGTACAATTCCACATTTCTCTTGGTCTCCCCCAACCCCCATGGCGGTTCATGTTCTCCTGACCACAAGACAGCGGCCTTCAGAAAGAGACACGCTGAACCAGAGAGGAAGCCCCGATCTTAAAGCTGCTCGTCCGAAACAGCCGCACTTTCAAGAATATCTGCCCCCTTGGCGTGTATCTGTGATGTGGAGCCCCACTCCCATTCATTCGAAGCGGCCTCGGCGGCGGAGGTAGCTGCGCCACCCGAACGGCGCTGCTCCCGGGCTCCGTGCCCGACGTAAGGTGGCCTTTAACCGGGGAGGGGCGGCCCGGAGATCACCGAAGATAAGGCAGCTTCCCGCCCTATTCCCACTAGCGTTCAACCGACCACAGCCACCGTGGAGTCGATAGACGGGGAGGGGCATCAAAGCGCGAATTACCTTAATGATCCTGCGGGGCAGTCCTGCCATCTTGTCTTAGTGCGGTTCAGGTTGTGATTCTTCCAGCGTCCCCACCTTCCGTCAGTGCCGACCGCACGCAAAGCGCCGCTCTTCCGGTGGCTTCCGGCGCTGCCCTCGCGGTGCACGCCGGGAAATGTAGTTTTGGGGGGCTGACGTCATTCGCCGTCTCCCGAGAATCATCGTGTTACGGAGATTTCACTAAGGAAACCCCCCGACTGCCGTCTCCAGCGCCGTTGTGTTGGATGTGCGGTTGAACGACACTTGGATGAAATTCTCAAAGATATTTTTAGGATGAAATTGCTCAAAATAATATTAAATATCATGACATACTTAATAGAACGACTGATGGGGTCAATGAAGACCTACTTAATGGTCGTAATGTATTGCAGGCTTGTCGAATAAACATTTGGCTTCTCTTGCCATATTTTACTGTTTATTCAGTGCCTTGTGTGATCATCGGAGTAGTACATTTCTGGGCCAAGAGCAGAGGCATTTCTAGGTTCTGAAAACATCCGGGGAACATCCCAGAATATCTCGGGCTCTTCTCTGACCTTTGCGGTGGGGTCCAAGATAGAATAGCTTTTTTTTAAAACATGAACACCTACAATCCCCATTTCCAAGCATTTTGTAAAGAATACCGGCAGCTTATACCACCTAAAACTTATGTACCTATAAAACTAAACCATTGAAAACATCATCTGGGAGTTGGAAACATAACATGTGTCAGCTGGTTGCTGTTAAATGTGCTCGTCTCTTCTTCTTTACCTGATAGTCTGCCTTTCCGTGTGACTCCCCTAATATTGCCTTCTCCTCTGTCTTCTCTATTCCTACTGTCCGTCTTACCAGTAAAAAGGTAGAAAAAATATATAGTAAACATTATTCTCTCCCTGTTTCCGTCTCTCTATCTCACTCACACACACACACACACACACACCTCTGTATGTACCTAAACACGTCTACTGAGCTGACTCCATAAGACCTGGCCATTACTCACCTCTCTCCTCACATTTTCCTTGCCCTTATTCCTGTTGTCTCGTATAGTCTCTGTGCTTGCTGTAATTGGGAGACACTAAAAACCCACTGTAAAACACTCACTCGCTAAACCCAGACCTGAGTGTCGACTGCATATCAACACATCGCGGTATCTGCTTTTTCGCTGCCGGTCCAAACAGCAACACTCTCGATCCCGTAACTCAAAGACCCAACGTGATGCAGCAGCACCAAAATGCTCATCTTCGCTCCTGTATTTTCAGTGAGAACGGTAATGGGATAAACAAGCCTGGGGAGTTGAACCACTCCACCCACTGCCCTGTCCCCTCCTCTTATGAGTGCCATCCATCGGCCTCAGGTCCAGCAGACTAAGGAGACCCAAGAGCTGAGCGTTGAAGGCTTCACAGCACAGGTGATCACAGAGAGGTTTGACCAGTATCTACAGGTAAGCTCCCTCAATATAACATTCAGAAGGTCTCCCGAACAACCCAAGGCACTAGCCTCACTGTTGCATTATCGTGAAGTTCTTTAAATCATATGCAACGTTGTCTCATATTCCCACTGTGATCCAGCATACAAGTAGGCATATCTGCACCGGTCGCACATTAATGTTGAGCTATTTTTTCCTTTTTTTTTTTTTTTACTTGAAACTCACACTTAATTAAAAAAAGCTTCACTTTCTGATGTGCATGGCATTTCCATTAGTAATTGTAAGTTTCCATGTAATAACGCTCCTATTGTCAAATGTGCAAAATAACACTGACACAAAATGTGTGTTTCTACGGCAGCATGTTACACAAAAGCTTCTTGTTGAATGCACGTTGATAATCGGCTCTGTTTTTACAGGATCCATTGAGTTCTCTAATGCTATATTTACCACCTCCTGCCGGCGCCTGGATTATGCTGTCACCGTGATATATGGAATAGACAACCTCATGGCGGTCATCACGTGTCCTATGAACTGTATCATTTCTGAGATGTTCACTCATTTCTGTGGCTGCTTTTGACTATGAAATATACCATTTACTCGAAAGCTCAGTCTAATCAGCCTAACAGATTTTGTTACACATCACTCATACCAATAGTTCTCTCTCGTACTGATTATTCACTCCAAACACTATGGTGTTCAGATGAAGCAGATTGCTACTGACCGATCCAAATTATTAAGAAACAGATGGGGAATTTTCATGTGTTCGGTTTTAAACAGTCAGGTATCAGAGCACCAGTTTATGGTTGTGGTTGGGTCAGCTTAATATACGTTATAAAAGATTGATTTCTAAGTCAGGTTTAGTGTCAGTCTCAGTCCGGAATGTAAAAAAAAAAAAAAAAAAAAAAAAAAAAACGATGTTGGGAACTCAGAGCAAATGATCTGTAGACACCTAGGAGCTCCCAAGTGCAGTGGCATGAGATTTAATAATAACTTCTAAAGAGCTACATGAACCTACGGTGTATCCGCCTTATCTGTGGTGGGAAACTATTCTGCCGGTGCCACAAAATTGCCTGTGAACTTAGTCCGCATACATTTGAAAAACGTGACTAAATCCTTGCTCTCCCCCATCACTCTTTCCAGCCACGATGGTCCCTAACGCTAAAACAAAATACAGCGCCTTTTGTTGTTGAATAGCAGGACAGATAAGCCTATTTCTAATCTACAGCACTTTCTCAGTGCACACAAAGAACAGGCAATACCAGCTGAATTACAGGGGCTGGTGCTTCCACTGAGTATGTGCTTCTGAAGAGGAGAATAGGTCCTGACAGCACAAAACCGGACTTCTTTCTTTCTCTACTGGTTTGGCACTGAATACGGCCACAGTTGCCCGAGTGTGCAGAAAAAACAAGGTGCAAAACACTAGCTATACATCCTAATCTCCAGGGTGCACGTGCTTATATTTTTTCTGAAATATTCTCCTAAATAGTTATCGAAAATTATTGGCATACAACACGTATTATTCCTGACGGGTATTTATAAATTGTATTCTAAAACCTTATGGTTCTCTTTACAACTTATTTCTTTAAACTCATTTTCTTCAGTCAACATTTATGTTTTTGACACCTGATGTAAGAATAACGTTCCTTTGCTGGCCTTCATCCTCTCTTCCTCAGCTCAAATGGCACCCTGGCCTGTTCCCAGTCTCCTGGTTATACTCACTCAACTACGGTGTGTGTCGTTATTCCGTTTTACCCCTGAGACGGTGGGTTTCCAGTCCGACTTCTCCGCTGCCCGTACCAGCAGCCTTCTCGGAGGTTCCCAGAAAGCCGTCACTTTTGACCGCTTTCTACTCAACGTAGGCCATGACTTTAACCCAGACACCGGCGTGTTCAGGTGCCGCGTCTCTGGCACTTACT
This sequence comes from Gymnarchus niloticus, assembly GCA_009936485.2. Taxonomy (NCBI): domain Eukaryota; kingdom Metazoa; phylum Chordata; class Actinopteri; order Osteoglossiformes; family Gymnarchidae; genus Gymnarchus; species Gymnarchus niloticus. Next base: position 17,059,116 of record JAACJT020000052.1, on the reverse strand, counting down.
ACTTCTCCTATACGGTGGGTAAGTTTCCAAAGAAGCTTCTGTCTGTCATGCTGGTGAAGAACAGGCAGGAGGTGCAGGATATGGTGTACAATGACCGCCAACGCAAAGATCGCAAGGTACAGAGCCAGAGTGTCACGATCAGCCTGTCGGCTAAAGACACAGCACGGCTCCTCTGTCGTAACAGTCCTACATATGCCCTATACAGGGATGCAGGGCCGTATGTCACCTTCAACGGCCACCTAGTGCCTCTAAACTCTTACCCCAGTTACCCTGACACCCATTTGGCAATGCCATGGTTTAACTATCCCGACTGCCCTCTTCTAGGCGGCTCCAGGCAATCCCAAGTAGGAAACAAGGAGCAGCCCCGATCGGCCTTCTCAGTGGCCGGGACTATTTCTGCCCTGGGTACGAGTTTGCTACAGGAGGAAAAGCCGGCCCTGACTTTTGACGTGGAGCACGTCAATGTCGGAGGTCACTTCGCCAAGTCATCCGGTCGCTTTAACTGCCGCTTCCCCGCTGCTTATTACTTTGCCTTCACCGTGGGTAAGCACCCGGAACGGGTCTTGTCGGTGAAGCTGATGACAGTGCCGGTGAGGTGCAGGCCATGGTGTTTGATGACAGCGGGTCGAAGCAACGAGAAATGCAGAGTCAGAGCCCGCTATTGTCCCCGCAGGAGGGGGACAGCCCGTGGTTATACAGCCACCGGCACAAACACTTTGACGTCTACAGAAACCAAGGGCGCTACACCACCTTCTCTGGTCTATCTGGAGCTGCCAGAATCGAAGAGCAGAATGCCTCTAAGGACACACTTAAAACATGCTCACGCATGATCAGAATCTGTCTAGGGGCATGTCACAACAACCTGACAAATGCATAATTCTTCTAGAATGCCGTTTGATACCTCTATGATACAAGCGATAGCTTACCTCATAACAGATAATATAAGAGGAGATTCCCTTTAACCTAAATGGCTCTATGGACCAAGAGTAAACAACATTGTATCAAGTCTAGATTGTCAGTGTATCCCATTAGATGTTTTACCAGCCTTCGTTAATTTTTTTTTCCCTGTCTTGTAATTAATTATACATGTGTTGTATTAAGCAGCTGTTTCCTGGAAATTAGATGCTTAAATGATTAGTGAGAGGGTGCCATCTTCTACATCTGCTTCTATTGTGAAGAACATGACTGGCAGCTTGATTACACAGTCGGTATATCTGCAGTTTACATGGCTTTTCAAGTTAAGACCCTTATAGAATTGTTAAAGAGTATTATGTAAAACTTGCATTCCTATTTTAGATTTAGCCATGTGGCTCTGCAGTCTGTTCGATTAAAATCTAGTGCATCAATGTATACTCAAGCCTGTCAATAAATGAAAGCCCACTCAAAGTAAAATTTTGATCCATCCATATAATCCAAATCAGGGTCACAGGAACAACAGGTAAGCTCCACAAAGTCAGAGTAGAGATGTGACACAGTAGTGCTACCCACTACATCACCGTGTGGCCCAGTAAAATGCCGTGACTTTAAAATGATTAAATATTTTGGCACATTGAGTTGTACCTTTGTTTGCAGCGTTTCAAAAAAAAAAAAGGGCTACATTACAATGTAAATAGTCGTCAACACTTGTGCAAACCAGTTTTGAAATTGTGCAAAACAGTTTCTTCTACCATGAAATATGACCAATTTAAAACAAACATACTGACACGAGTTAAGACCAAGTTCATAGACAGCTGTTTGGACGAAAAATCCACACATTAGATTTTGCAGCATTGGCTTAACTTCAAAAATCATGTTTGCTTAGCCTAAACATTACAATTCAAGATGGCCACAACATAAAGCACTCTGATGTCAAATAAAACTTAAGCATAGATTACATAAAACAGGGGTGAGACAAAATCCCAAATTCAAGCTTTGAAAAGGACGTGCTCAGAAAGGAACAATTCCCAAGTTAGCACTAGAGGAATTTTACCTTGGCCGGCCCAGCACGAGCTTACACGTGACTGGACTACCCCAAAAAGGGTGCCACTTGTAATTCAAAGTAAGGAGACTAACAAGGTCACACCTCAGCACATAACAGGGGTGTGGCCTGACAGCCACACCATGTGTGTGAGACAAGAACCTCTGCTCTAATGGCATATCAAAAATATCTGATGCAAGGAGGGAGGGGAGAAGCCAAATTCCACTCAGTATTTCAGTCAATGCAGTGCCTCTGGCTCAACAAGCACACTAAGTCGGTTGACTATAGCCTTCAATGTGGCTTTAATGTCCAGCTCCATTACTACATATGGATTAGCACAAAAAGGACAGACATCTATGCTTGTAGAAATGACAGCTTTAGCCAGGTGTCCAACATCAGTACACAGAGCAAGCCAACACCAAGAATCAGAATTCCTCACCAACAGAGATTAAATTCAGACATGAACTGTGCAGTCTTTTATTTAGGCACTGATCACCAACTCCTTCACAAATACTCAATGCATGACTTTGGCTAAGTGCGTACATGTGCATACATGGATCACAGCAGTAGCTCCTACCCCATTCAAACAGCAAGGCAACACTGAAGGTTGTGCAAAGTGCTGAGCATCCATCAAGTAATTTCAGCCATGTCCTCACCACTCAGTAGCTCAAAACAAAGGCACCTTTGTGCTAAAGCTTCGGAAGAACCCTTAAATAATTCCAAAGTCCCAACTTGCCACAATCACATCCTATGTGAAAACACTGAATTGATTCTGTAAAGTGCATAAATCAATACTCGGTCAATCTGGTTAAAAAAAAAAAAAAAAAAAAAACCAACAATGGGTAATTAGTTCATGTGACTACAGTGACTAAATATTGAAATAGGATGTAGTTAGCAAAAAAAAAAAAAAAAAAGATCAGCATTTCACTCATGGGTCAACCACAGCAATTAAGGCAAAAATGGCAAAGAAATGGCCAAACACTTCACCAAATTAAACCTGAGCAATAACAGAAGTGGTGGGAGGGGGGGGGCTGGTAAAACTGGACATGCATTTCATCTACACACACATGGCTGAAACTGACATCCAGTTAGGTGCAGTAAGTGCTCATGGTCCAAGACCAGAGGGTCTGACTCAGTCTTGGTACAGGAGGAAGCCCGAGAAGGTGCTGTACTTCCAGCTACTGCTGTAGATGGCCCCACGGTGCAGCTGCAGCCAGACCTGGTCCCCATGGTAGAGCTGGAGCACGGCTTGGTTGCTGGCCATCTCGTGGTCAGGTGCACAGTCGTTGGCGTAGGCAGACACCATTACCTCATCATTCTTCATCAGGTTAACGTAGAGCGGCACGTCAATGGCCAGCTTCAGGATGTGGAATATGAAGACGTACGTGCCGTTGACCGGGCAAGAGAAGCGGCCCAGGTGCATGTCAAATGCTTCCCCCAGGTTGCAATGCAGCACATCAAAAATGATGGGCTGGTCCAGGGAGCCAGGGACAAAGTTGGTGGTGCAGGCAGCAGAGAAGGCAACACGCATCGGGTAGATGGGAACAAGGGCAGGACTTTGGGCGGCAAATGGCACGTCAATGGGCGTGGCACAACGGGAGTCACTGTACCCAGAGTCAGCACTGACTAAGGTGTCGTCATCTCGCTCCGGGCTGTTCACTTGTGATGGGTTTTTCCAGGACGCTAGAAAACATCAGAACCTAGTTAGCCCTAGGGACTTGACAAGTCAGGTCATTAGTACTACAGTATGACCATGTAGTGTTAGTCAAGCCAGAGAAGCGGTTCATAACATACCTCTAGGCTTGCTTCTCTTTCCACTAGCACCATGGTTGTAGCCCATTTGGTACCCAGGTTCCTAACCACACACACACACACACACACACAGATGCAAATAATGACATTTGAGATCCCAACTTGACCAAAATGCTTCTTCTCTTGCCTTTACCTGAACTCTGTACAGGACTGGAGCACATTCCCGTGCAACATGAGCTCTGGGAATGCAACTGCCCCTAGGGGACCGAATGCTGGGCCTGAAACCTTCAAAGCCACCTGGAGAGGGAAAGCAGAGAGCATATTCCCCATAAGCCAGGACACTGGATGACCAGCTTTCAAAGAATCCAAAATCAAACTCACATTACAGTACAAAAAACATGCACAATTTTGGAATAACCTTGGAGGCAATGTTAGCAGCATACCTGCTAAGCCAAGAGAATACACCCCAGTGCCCAGTAAAGCCCAAAAGACGCTTTAATACCCACCAGGTGAACGAAAGGAGTGAGCCACAGCCCTGCCACCACGTGCCATACCTCTGACAGAGCCTCTAGGGTAATAGGGCTGGGCATGATATGAGAGAGCACCAACAGGCTGGCCAGGAGACAGGGGAATCTGGCAGTCGTTGGTGATGGGGGTCTCTGACTGGTATGTAGTCACTGTCCCAAAAGACAAAAACTGCCATGTCCTATTGGATTGACTTCCTGTGGAGGAGCCAAACAAGGGATGCATATACATACCTGGCGGCAGAGGTTCCAGATCCTCAAAGTCGAGTTCTGGTGGAGTCTGCGTACTGGCTGTGGTATAGTTCAGGTTGTATGAATCCGAGAACACACTTTCCTCGGATTTCTGGTCAGAATCACTTCTGGGAGGCACTGGTGCCTCGTTAACCACCTTTCAAAATGGGCATTTGGTAAGAGGACTTAGTCTTGCAGTATTGTATGCTTAAACACTAGTAGTCTCAAATACACGTACACTACACAGTTATGGGAAAACATCCAAAACTGAGGTGACGCATAGGACTGCATGATCGGCCCCCTCAAGAGTTTTCCAGGGCTAGTCAGCATTTTCAGACTGGAATCAGGACAGGGTGCAGCATTGCTTAGCCCAAACACTGCTGCAATTTCAGCAGTCAGATGACCCTGCCTGGAATTTACAAATCATCCATCCACAGAGCTCAACTACAGAACAGGAAACCAACTTCCACTTCTAAAAGGGGCACGTTCAGTGCAGCAATGCATACAGCTATAGAGCACCATGGTTTGGAGACCAATTTGAGTTCAGTGGAACACCAAAGCACACTGTACAACTGCTGTTTACACATGACCCTGACTGGGCCATTAGACTGGAGACCCTGTTAAATTTAACAAGTGCTATGGCAAATGACATGCGACCATTGATCTTCCAGGGTAACTGGAACCTTCCAGCAGATGTTTCAAAGAGACAGCAACTGTATCACCTGCTCCGCAGCATTCTCGGCCAAGGAGATTGACATTGCAGATTCCCTATGAAACAACGGTTGTGATGCAAACCCATCGGTTTCAGACAGCTCCAGGTTCTCCTGCAGGGACAGCAGGGATTTACGATTGACTTGCTAACCAGAGTACCATTTAGATACCTTTAAGTGAACTGTGCATCAACTGGTTGCATAAGCTGGAAACTTGAGCTACAACTGTATTCTGACAAAACCAAAAAAAAGTGCCATCTAACCACCCACACAGATTTTAGTCAAACGCTGCTCAAGCGGTATCTGCCGTACATGGATTCCTTTGCCTTCGGTGGCATCCAGGTCATTGTTATCCAGAGACTGGTCCCCATTGGTCACATCTGCTTTGGCACCGAGATTGCTCTTGAGAGGCAACGGTGTTGACTGCAACACAAGAGCCAAGAGCAGTGTAAGCCGCTTCCTATTAGCTCATGGAGCAAATATAGGAAAGGAGCATCGCTTACATGCAAGGCTTTCGGAAGGCAGCTTGCACGACTTTCCACCTCACCCTGTGCTGTTGGGATAACAACTCAGAATCAGGTGTTGAGTCCGCATCACATCTCTGAAGGTAGTTCCATCATTTTTAATGACAGGCCAATTTTGATTAGACTTCTGGTATCAGTAAAACATCTTACAATTAACAGGTGATGAGGGTCCACTTTCTGATGACGACCCCCATGAATGTCTGCTCACAGAGCTGTCGGGGTCCAGCACAGAATCCTAGCAAGATTTTGCAGCAAGTTAATGAACCATATGTTGAAAGCTCCTAATTGGGTTCAAACACATTACTTGCAGGCACGGGTGTAAAGTAAACTCATTGTATTCAAGTAAAATCTCTGAACTACTCAAGTATACCAATTTAAAACTAATGTTTGACATGTAGTAACTAACTATCCAATTTCCTGTGAATTTTCATGAATAGTGATAACTGATTGGACAGTCAACCACACGATGGCTGCAAGAGTACCAAAACACAGACATGAGTACAGTAGTTTGCGTCCCAACACCAAGCTGTCAACACTACACAGTTCTAGATATGGGGGTCAATGTATTTGCGAACCAGTTGCATGTATTTCTTGAACCTCAAGGTTAACCCCATATTCACTTGATTTGTGTTGGAGCACATTAGTTTTACACTCTTTGGGGGTGGGGAATCAGTTAATACAAATGGGTGTCAAGTTGATTGACTGATGCTTGTTTTATGTATGAGCATAGATTTTTTTTTGGACAGCCTTTAGTCACATTTAAAAATGTAACTGATTGCCACATTTTATTCTTTGAGAGTTACTCAAGTGACTATTAAATACAACATGTGAGCCAATGTACTTTGACCATGGGGGGGGGGGGGGGGGGGGCGCGTCCCGTTATTTTTTTTTGCAGTAACAGGCCTGCGAGTTCGTTGTCTCTTAATTTGTCTTTCTTCTCTATTCTCTA
>JAACJT020000052.1:17027255-17052369 GCA_009936485.2 Gymnarchus niloticus | reverse complement strand
GCCTTTGTGACTAGTGTTATGCTTTAGTTAATTATGAAGTGTATTATAGAACCTGAAGGGCTAAGAGTGGAGGGAGAGTGGGGTGGGGGGGGGGGGGGGCGGCGGGGGGGGGGGAGGGGGAGAGTACTTTCAGATTTTTTTTGGAAGGAACAGTACTTGGATTTCAGTACTTTTTACAATCCCGTTTGTGTAAATGCCTTAAAACCAAATCATCTGCACATGAATTCAGGATCCCCACCAAGCAACTGCCTTACAGCATTATACCTGCATGAAGCTGAATGAGCCTTTGATCTGCTTCATCAGTTCCTGCAGTTCTTGCTTTCTCTGAACTGGGTCTTTGGGCAGGGAGGAAGAACTGAAGATCTCTACTGGCATTCCCACCTTTGCAGTCTAAAATGCAGGCAGCATCATCATACAAAAAGCTCCATTAGACAGCCACCACAGATATAGAAGTAGCCTACCGACCGATTTTTTCCTGGGCTCTCCTTTTGGTTTCCTCGCTCTTCTCTGAAGTTCCCAAAGTGGTTTTGCGAGACAAAGAGTGGGGGTGGAAGAGAAGAGGAGCCAGTTACCAAAGAGCAAACGGTGAATACATTTCTGAAACAGTCATAACGGTTTGGTACATCCAGCACCATGGAGAAATTTCATACCCCTTAACACGGGACACCACAGCTGGAAAACTAGTACTCCTGACCCTTGTGTTAGCAAAGCTTTGAAAGCAGATGAGCAATTCAGAAAGACCCAGCTCAAAAGGATTCACTCATTAGGCTTTACCTCTTTCTGTGCTGGGGCAGGACTGGTCTTGGTAGTCTGGGCTTTGGGGATAAACCCTACTGCTCCTACCCAAGGTTTCTGAGGTGGAGGCTGAACAGGTTGTGGCACATCCTCAAACTCCATATCCCACGAGTCTGGAGGCTCCTGCTGCTTTAAAGCCAGAAACTCTGCCTTCCAGCTCGGGATTGGTGTTGCAGTTGTGGTAGGCTGAGCCTGGCCACTGTAGTCTAGGTCTGGCCGGTAGTGTCTGTCAAGCTATGTCACAAAAGCAAGCAGCAAGCTCTTAGTCGCCAAGGCATTCTAGGACTGAATCTGTAGACATCTCATTAGGATGAGAACATAGGCACAGCCAGGGGTGGAGAGTTGTGGTCTGACCCCCTCCCCTCCCCTCCCCCACATTCATTTCTGGCTACACCCCTAGAGAGTAGTGTCATACCTCTTTGGATGTGCCCTCACTTCTAGTCATCAACGTAGACAGATCTGCATGGCCAAAGTACAGCAGTCAAAATTCCATCTTTACAAGTAAAGAAACATCTAACTATACGCAGGTTTCCAACTGATGTTTTACCTGGCAGGATTCTTTGTGGTTTTATGGTAGTTTCCACCTTTTTGGCCTCCAGAGTGTCCTCTCCCAAATTCTCACTGCGGGGAGCTGGGATGCTATCAAAATATCCACAGTCCATCAGTCTTGCCAGATGTTCTTTCAGGTGCTTGTCTTCAAGAGAAACAGACCAGAATTAATACCAATACTTAAAATAGTTACTTAGGATTCCAAGAGTAATGTTTTTGGCCTTCCAGGACAATCAAACAGTACTCATTTCCTAACAGGTCACGTTCCATACATGCAAACTCAATTATACCATTGCATTGTAGAAAGTGTACAACTAAACTAAAACCTTGACCAAAGATTAGCACAACTGATTAAGCGGGGAAGGGTGCAGATGTCAATCTCTGCCACAAGCTGGTCTTACAAGTAGTTCCAGCTACAGGCTTCTCTCTTCCCTCCAGAAGATCCCAGTAGACAACAGACACCTGCTCCATTTGGTCTTGTAGACTGCAACAAGAACACACCGAGTGAGTCTCAGCACTCTATACACAGAATTCCCCTCAAGCCTGAAATATCAAACAAGAACACAACTATACATGTTAACAGGTCTTAATTTGCAGGATCGCCCAGTTGGAAGAGGTTGCCAACACCACGGCGTGTGCACAAACAGATCTTCAGGCAGCCCCGAGAACAGCCTTACCTCATGCTTTCATCCCTGCGGCAGCCCAGCAAGGTGGAGAGCTCGAGCAAGCTCTCCAGCTCACGTGCTGACAGGAAGGGAGCCCCGTTCAGGCCGCTACGGAAGTCCTTCCTTGTGTGCTCCTGCTGCAGGTTCTGGAGGATGTAGTGAATCTGCAGTACCGTACGCAGCCGCCTCTTCTCCGCCTCCGTCTGTATCACCTGCTCTCGCCTTACTGCCTTCCGCTGGGCCTTCAGCAACTGCAGCAGCATGTGATGGACACCTTAGCCCAGTCTAAATGAGCCACAGTCAAATCGGTATACCGTGTTCCCCTCCATCTTAAGGCACACCAATGGCACCAGACATTGAGAGAATACGATTAATACATGGACATCAGTGATCAACCTTGGAATGCAAGAAATTATCTAAATGAAGTCCCACTTTGGTGTGCTTAGCTTTAGCTAAAGGAAGCTTCCCCAAAAGACCTCAAGCCTTCATTTAGGCTGGATGCCACTCCTGGCTTATCCCCAATAGGCATCTGGCTAGTCTAGTCACTGGACTCCATCGAAAAACCAGTGGTTCTCAGCCCAGTCTTCACAGCCCTCAGCCAGTCCACATTTTTGCTCTAGTCCACCATCTGCACATCTAAGCCAGATAATCAAAGACAATATTGGCAAATTACAAGCAAATCCAGGTGGACCATAAAAACATGGAGTGGGTAGAGAACCACTGATCTAGAAGTCTAAAACGGCAACTCGTCCATTACTCAGCCCATGACGCCCATAAGGAGCACTATAGTCCTCATTTTAGTACAAGTTCAAAATGGAACTCCTGACAGGGTGAAACTTTATACAACTCTACTAGCCAAAAACTAGGCATGATTTTCATTTCCATAGAGAGCAATTCTACCAGTCATCTGGTCACCTATTTTAATATGGAATGACTCCACTATAGTTAAGCATGTCTTGGGGTCGCCATCATTATATGCAACTAAACTACCTCACATCATAGCAGTTAAACTAGAAAACCAAATGAGATCTATGGAGAGAGAGACATTTTGTATGCCAGCTAAACATATTTAAATACATTTTTGGGGAAAACTTTAAAATCTCATTCTCCAAGGAAAAGCAATTGTGCGGCTAAGCACAGCCTTTTCACTGAAAGCGGGCAAGGTGTTCATGGTTTAACTTAATTCTTTCAGTACAAGGCACGCCAACAGTTCTACAGAGTCAGTCAGAATACCTAGCGTTAGGTAGCAATTCAAGAAACTTATTTGAACTTTGCTTAAATTCAAAGTCATCAATGAAAGGCACTTACATCTTGGCTGAGGGCACCAATGGACTTCTGAAGCTCTCTGGCGAACTTTAGGTTGTGGATAACTTCATCATACGTCTCCACAGCCTCCTAAACATAAGGAGGAAAGCCACAAATTCACGACTGCAGTACATTTGGGCTGAACACACAGCATTTCCTTGGTTACTAGCTTTTGATTGTCACACATCAGGCAATTTAAAGGCCACCCACCAGTTGGTCCTGATTGAGGGACTCCCCATTCTTTATGCGTCTCTTGTAATCTTCCAGTCTTAACTGAAGACAAAGACCAAAAAACCAAAGCCATCAGAGGCACAACGCGCAAAGCTCAATAACTTCAGCATCAACATGGAGAGCCATTTTTAGCACAAGAGACCACCTGAACAAGCACAAGGTAACATTGTTTCAATAACTGCAGGCTACTACCCAAGACCGAACTGCCCCCCCCCTCCCAAAGTACCCCATCCCACCTTTTTTTTCTCAATGTTGCGGATCTTGTGCTTCAGGCAGATAAGACTGTTTTCAACATAGGTGTCATAGCCTTGGTAAGTGGTGGTAGAGGCAGCCAGAGCCAGCTGCAAAGTGCTCAAGGCAGGGGGCGAATCTTGTTTGGGGCTCCCTGGGTTCTCTGTCACCTCCTCAGAGTACTCAGAGGGGGAAGAGGCATCCAGGATGGAGGAAGAGGACTGGTGCACCATCTTGTCTAGGACATAAAGCAGAGAAAGTGTTTAACACGCTGATCAATGGGGGTGGGGGTGGCATGCACATGGGAAAGGGCCAACAACAATGACACAACACAGCATTTAGCTGGAAGTGGGAAAATTCTCCATTCGAACAAAAAAAAAAAAAAAAACACCCCAAAGGGAAACCCCTCACGAAATAACTACCGGGATGAGCAAACCTCACGGTATCGTTTAACCTCAAGAACACAAGAATCAGCTATAAGCGCCAGTCCTGCAGCAAATGCATAGCTGCCAGTTTCGGAGTGACTTATTACAGCCTACACTACCGTTGCAACTCGGAACTGTAGAAAGCACAGCGATACAAGCGGCAAGTAACGCCGAAAAGCGCCGGGGTGCACGGATAGAAGAGCGAAGGCATGACAGATGTCCTCAGAAGACCGGAGAAACGCGGAGGGCAGCGGAGTGCTTACTCAGCTGAGGAGCCTCCTCTAAGTAAGCCGAGGTCTCAAGCGTCCCTCGGACTGGGATTCTTCACACGGGTGATAAACGCGATTAATAAAATATGCAACAATTTAAAAAAAAAATTAATAAACTGCAAAATACGTCAACCGCGAAGACCCATAACGGATTTCAACAAACTTGCATGTCATCCACACGAACTTGCAAGGGACGCTCATCCCCGTCGCACGACCTGGCATGCAGCGAGGGGACACGATCTTTAAAAAAAAAAAAAAAATTAGCAAAACAGAAAAGTAATACGCCGATAAAAAAAAATAAATAAATAAAATAAAATAAATAAAAAGCCGGTACCAAGACCCAGGCACGCGCCGCTCTAATTAGCCGAAAGCGTAAGGGATACATCTTTACAAACGTTACCCAGAGAAGGGGGTTAATTAACAAAGCGAACTCACTGGCCAGCCTCAATGCGCGACGTTGGCTGTAACACGGACCTGCCACGGCCCCCCTACTAGCGTTTTATAGAGCGAAGCGCTCTGACAATTAGGCCATATAGATGTGACATGACGTCATCGTGGCCGGCAGGCCGGAGCCCGTGCGCGCGCACGCGCGCGGGCGCCCGCGCCCCAGCTGACCGTGGTAAAAAAAAAAACAAAAAAAAAAAAAAAAAAAAAAAACCCCCATACAATGCAACATGCTTACGTCTGCCTTCACTTCATGGCATGCGGTCCGCCGAGATACCCCTTAAACAGAACCATGACCTTAATTGTGTACGTAGTATCCACCCCGGTTGCTCGCCCTCGTAGAGTTTGATCAATGTATACAGTATTTATGCGGGGCTGCTTGCCTCGCTATACGGCCTTTCGTCACAACAGCAGCATCTGGTCTGCGGAAGGCGACGATACGACCTTAACTTTGTGTCGAAGCCGATGTAGTCTGTAATGAAACCGAAGCATGAAGCGTCATCGATTGTGTCGTTAAAGCCCGTGCATCTGAGCTTTAAGCATCATAGAAAATCTTTACACGATACAGAAGCTGAAGCCGGTCTGGCTAAATCTAGGCGATTCACGCCGTAAAACATCTTGTTTTAATCATGTGCTCATCTAATATGAACGGTAATGGGTATGTAAATCCAACGTGGTCATTAAATGCCTAGTGCGCTGTAAAAGATCTAAAAACCCGCAGACATTTTCACAAACTACTTTTATTAAACTAGTAAAAAACGTACAATATGTATAAAAATACAAAACTTACTTCATATATTTCTAATGTTGTCAATACAAAGTGCATAGCTAACCATACATGCCTGCAGGACTACAGCTAATACACTAGCCTATGTAGAGATTCTGTGTGGGAGCCTAAAAAAAGTATTTCCTTTTAGAAATTTACAGCCAAAATCAATACAAAAATAAAGGTAATTTCATTTCAAATTAGTAAACCATCCTAGCAAAGGGCATATACATTTTTATATTCCAAACGATTTCTTTGCCTGCTCTACATGAATACAAACACAAACTATTTTGTGATTAAAGCATCAGAATGTAACTTCAAATGAAAACCTTTATAATGGTGGCCATGGTAGAGTAAAATTAGTCAATTTAAACATTAGGTGTTTAAACTAGGAATGCTTAGAGAAAATAAAATCAGGAAACTTCTAAAAAATGGTTTGCATCTTACCCTTGCTACTATGGGTTAAAAATAGCAACATCAATGCCATATATAATTGATCAACATAGGCTAACACTACAGAAATTATCACAATGATTTAACATGCATTGTCGATACATCAATCCCACATAACCTGCGAAAAGTACATGTTAAAAAAAGCACACCCAAAAATAAAACCAAGTGATACAAATAAATATAAATAAATAACAGGAAAGTCAACTGGTACAGTATTTCCCCTAGAATAAATATGTACATAAACCCTCCCAGATATGAAATGATGGGAAGAAACAGACACACACATACATACACACACGTGGTACCATTTTAGTGTCCATGCATGAGATTCCTGCACAAATACATCACTGACATTTCAATTGCTCTGCAGTGTTCTTACACTAAAGCTTAAGTAACAAGCTAGCAACTGCATATAATGTTTAGTGGACAATTTGAACATATATCCGACAGTAAGTACATAGATCCACTACCAGGATTTAATGATAAAATACCAACTGGATCACATATTTACTAGGCTCTCACTGGCATGATGTATATCGATGAACAGAAGGTTATAAATTCATTGATGTATCGCAAATATTGAATGCAAATACTTTTCATTATGAGACTGCATGACAGAACTTGTACCAGGAATGTATAGCAATGATCGAAATGCAAGACACTTTACTGCTTATAAAAGGTATGATTTTAGACAATGGTTAGGCAGTGCCACCTTCTGATCAGTAAGCATACTACAAGACTGCTCGTGATTACGGTCAAGAAAAAATCCTCAAGAAAGTTTGAGTACATCGCACATATTTCCCATTCTTTGACAGCAATTTTCATGCCGGTTTCTGATGTGGTCTCGTGCCGGTCACAAATCGAAATGGGTCAGTCGGTAGCAAAATAAGGTCTCCCTTCTGTATATTTTCAAACTGGGGGATGAGTGAATCTTCTCCAGAGGTAATGAAAGGATCTACCCAAGTAACAGCATTGTCTAAGAAACACTTATAACCTTGTGATTTTTAATCCCATGTTTATGGCTATTTACTGTTAGTGGGAATGGTTGCATTAAAAAAAAAAAAAAACTTCACACTAGCCCCCTCACAGATGCTGAAATTTTTGTCTCAACCCTTGTTCACTATAGGTCCTGTTATAACATGTGGTGAACCATCAACCGGCAAAAATTCTTGGACCACATATAAAATAGCAACTTACTGAATGCTCTGCTTCCTATGTAAATACACAAAAGCATGTATATGCTAGACAAATGTACACACACTGTCAGTGCAGGTGAACACTACACTAAATTACAAGATAGAATGGTTTTAAAAACCAAACTGGGGAAATGGAGGGCACGCGTCTTCGCGTGCAACAGTGGAGAAGCATTTGATAAGTACTCCGCAGAAGGTCTCCCATCATAAATTATTTTTATATTTAAAAATCTCATTTCATTAAAGGTTTATAGCTCTTCACCATTAGGCTTTGAGAGGTACCTCCACCTCCCAAAGCCATGCAATGGCTTATATATATACACACACACACCATGCAATTTTTAAAGATACACTTTGGAAAAAGCTGTCACTTATGCCATGCAGGATAATGAATGCTTCTTAAAAGGTGCCATTTTCCGATTGCGGCTATCAATTGGTCCCATAATAACCACTTTGAAAGAAATATAATAATGATAAACAACCTGGCACTAAAAATTTAAGGCTGGTGTTTGAGTTCCTAGCTTGGTTTATTTTCAGTAGGTATCCATTCCCCACATAATGAGCTGCCGGGGTTAGAGGCTGTAGGCGCACAGCAGGTCCTCGGGAAAGGCAAACGGCAGGGAAAAGGCTGGCTTCTGTTATGGTTTTGTTCTGGAGGCAACAAACGCATGCGTGTCATTCCAAGTCTTTCGCCTGGCGTTTTGTCAGATGCGTCCACGTGACGGCAAGAGCGCTCTGAGCAAGTCCACGCAATTCTAGATGAACACAGGAGGGGGGAACAAAAAAAAAAAAAACCCACATTGGAGAGGAAAAACCAGAAGTCCGCGTGGCTCATTTTTATCATATACACAGACACCAAACCAAACAAACAAAAACCCAAATCAAGTCCAGGTACTCCAGGAAGGCAACTTTTGCTCAGTGGAGGGGAACAAGCAATATCACCACTCCTCATCTTCCTCTACATGCTCCTCCTCCTCTTTGGCCTGTGGGGGTGTCAGCATGCCCTGTGGCTGGAGGCCTTTCCTGGCCTCTTGGCTCTTCTGGTCTTCGCCTTCCTCCTGCTGTTGTGGCTTCTTACGGCAACAGGGCTTGAAGAGGTGAGGGTCTATCAGGACCTCCCCAAAGCGGCCTTTATAGATGATACCGCAGCAGACTTTCTGCCTGTAACGGAATGAATGCAATAGTTAACAAGGACAACAAGGATGCATGAGAGGCCGGAGACAGGCTTGGTAGTGGTGATCAATAAATCTGGGTTGCCTCAACCATATTCCAGGCACATGCAGGACACAGCGAGAACTTTCTCTGGACATGATCCCAGGCCATCACAGGGCACATACACACTCCACTAAGAGTGGAGATGAGATTGAAACCACCCAAACCCTGCAGGAGAAAGGCAACTGCCCACCACCCAATAAAATAAATTTGAGCTGAAATACGACAAATGTTTAAAATTAGAACATTTGAAACATACTTTCAATTCAGTACAAGTTTTAAGGTCTGTGGATTCATCATAACAGCTCCAGACCAGGAATCAAAGCAAGTCTATAACAGAACCTGTCAGACAGGGACTCCAACTCGCAAGGGTTTAGATGCAACAACACAGCCTATGTATGGGGGGGGGGGGGAACCTTGTTTGGAGTAACACTAGAGGATGGAGGTTATGACCAAACCATGCAAGACAGAAAAAAACCCCATGCAGACAAGACCCTGGCCTACCTTTTCCAGTAAGTGAGGTCAAGGAAAGAGAATACAGGTGAGCGGGCAGAGCCGGACGCGAGCTCAGAGTCCGACCCCTCATCAGACTGGTTGCTGTAGCTTGGAGACTGAGCTGGAGAAGCACTGGATGTGGTACTGTGGGCATCAGAGTCTAAAATAAACAGAGGAGCATCTCAAGATCAAACCTTTTACCCAAGGGAAACCATGGGGAAGTCATCTTTACCAACCACACCATGGACTCAAAGCAACACACTTGAAGCAGTTCTACCCTTACAGTCTGGCAAGAATATTTTTGACTTTATTTTCAAACAAAATTCACAGATCGGATTCAACATGCCTACTCAACCACATAAGCAACGAGCCAGGCAATAGCCCAGCAAGCAAAGCACTTACAGAGTCTTTTCAGCTCCTTCTGGACTTTGCTGATCTGACTTGGCCTCACCCTCCTAGACAATCGCTTTATCTTCTTTGGCCTCACCGAAGTCTTCAAGCTCGGCCCACCTCGCGCATCAACCACCTGGAATACAGCAAGTCAGGGCCACATTTGTACATGTTCACTGGGTACAGATCTTCATGGCCAATAAAAAAAAGTGGTACTAATGACTGGGTAACCGCACCGGTTTACACAGTGTAGGAGATTTACTCTCAGTAACCAATCTGAAGACAGAACTTAATGGATCCGTAACATGTGACAAAACAGACGTGAGAAGCAGTCTTCACTACACGTAATCACAGACTTGTCAGTTAGTAACTACGCCTGTCATCCCGATCTGGCACTGATTTCATGGCAGAGAATGCACTTATTGGTGTGGCTGGGATATTCCATACATGACTCCAGTTCTTCTTGGATCCCACAGGGAGCTTCTTCCAGCGCTTCACCAGGAGGACACAGGCATTGCAGATCTCCCCAGAGCGAGTTTCCGCAAGTCTGCAAGAGTTCACACCATATAGGCTAATAAAGTACCATTTTAACATGGAATGTGTCCAGTCTCTAGGTTGCTCGACCAGGTAAAGTGGAACTGAGTATAGAGAGGACACACTAAATGTACACAGGGCTTCTTGTTAAATTTGATTTAAACAGGAGCGCGCCAACTCGACAGTGATTCAGCTCCATATTAATCTTAGTAGAGTTTGTGCTGACTCATAGCACAGAGATACAAATGGAGTCCAGGTCATGGACATTGCACCATTGTTTTTTTTTTTTTTTTTTTTTAAAAGATATTCTACCATCAGTACGTTTTACAGCACTAATTTTAATATCCTTTTAAATGTGAATGACACTTCTTTTTTTGCGGTGCGTGAGCGAACATGGGCACCAGTTTTAACGTGCCTCCTTCATCCAGCATGTGTAGGTGTCAACTGGGACAGGATGGCTGCATGCTTACCCGAAGCAGTTCTGAAAATCCCTCTCATAGCGCTTACTGTCCGTGAACCGCGAACTGGACGACTTGGCGCGGCAGATGCAACAGCCGTCTATACTGCGGTACATCTTCGGCTTATGGAAACCAAACATTTTCCTTAAACGGCATAAATCGATGGATGAGTGAAAGCGCGGGCGTCACGTGAACATAAAATCTGCAACGTGCCGCCGCGCGCCCGGTTATTCGAAACTGCATCCTCTCTGTCGCCAACGCGTTCGCCCCTTTTAAAGCCCGGCTTAGAGTGTCATCAGCAAAACCACGAAATCTTTCCTGAAGAGCACCCAAGTATGTGGACCGTGCAATGCTTTAAGTTCGTACGTTATTGTATGCCACAATGAGTGATAAAAGTTCGACTTCTTTCAGGGAATATAAAGCATGGGCCAGACAAACGGTGTGTGTGTGTGTGTGAGACCCAGGCGCTGTATTGTGTTGTTTCTTACACAACATGACACATACGGTAACAAACGAGCTCAGAAGTTGAAACAACTCGCACTCAATAAGCCTGAGACGAAGAGGGAACAGTGAGCCTCTTTAAAGCGATGCTGTCATACCGCACAGGAGAATTTCAAGCGTCGTCTCGGCTACGTTTGTTTACCGACGTTTATACAAAAGTTTCCGAAACGTATCGGGAAGTGAAAGGTGTTTCGCTTTCACGCCACTCCCGCCTCCAGCAGCCTCTCGTCGACTTGGCCAACATTCGTCCCCAAATCTGATCAGAAACCTGCCCGTGAAACACCAGGCAGGACTGTCCCCGTCGACGCCGTTTCATTGTGGACCGTGTAATTCGGAGCCTGACGTAATTCGAACATGGCAACGACGCTCCAAAGGGGAGAACGGGGGTGCATTTAGCAGACCCGCAAAGCCATGCATTTGCAGGGAATCGAAAAGAAAACGGGATTCGCACGAGCAACTACGCAGATTAAGCCGGGGACAGTCGTTTAAGCGGCAGGCCTTTCGTATTCGTCGCTAAAGCACCGTCTAAGTGCGTTTGGAGATGGCGAGCGAACGGACGCCCACCGCGGAAGCACGGCTCTGCATCGCGGTTCCACTCCGTCTTCAGCTGCCATTTCCAGTGATGAAACAATACGGCATAAAGCACAATAAAAACACACGCGCGAGGAGCCCCTCGACGCCGCGCGCGCCCTTTGTTTTCCGAAACGTTCGGCGGCGCGCGGCAACTCCAAAGCGGTCCGGTCCGTTTGGCCGCGCGCACGGTCAACAACATTCGACCGTGGGCGAATTAAAGCGGTCCAAAATGCCGGCCGATCTCAGGGAAAGCGGGGATTCGCACAATGATGCATGCCAGCCGCATCTGGAGTTAGACGACGCCATTACGCGTATGAATTTTGTACACCCCCCCACCTCCGCACCACCAGCAATTAGAGGTAAACGTTATTGGTTTTCTAAGTTTATATTTATAAAGTGAGCTGCTTTCAAAAAGAGCGCACGCCACCGAAAAGTGCAGGACAGGCGTGAAAACGCGTGGCTGCCACTTCGACAAGGATAGCCGCAAAAATCGGCCAAGAAGAATCATAAACAGAAACACGCAGCAGGACAACAAACGTCACTTGAAGATAGCATCCTACCGTACAGGCGCCACGAAATCAGTCCTTTACTGGGCTCCGGCGCGAAGTGTCACTTCGTGTAAAAGTCTACTTAAACTGCGTGTCATGCCTCCATCTGGGGCTCAGAATAAAACTCCACTGGAGGCACTTACGAATCCGTCTTAAAAGAAACCACCGGCGAAGACGATCTCCATCACTTTATCACTCCATCTCCAGCGAACAACGTGCGCGCCGCACGGCCGAGGACGGCGTCTTAAATATTATAAAGGCGCAGTTTAAGCGCAAATGCCAATAAAACTGCTACCAAAGAAGTGCAAGGTCACCGGCAGACTTGCACATTCTCAACTGCCGACGAATTAAGCAACGTCGTCTATTTAAATAACTTATTTTGAATGATACACCGTACAAGGTTACTAAATACAGTAGAGGTGGAATTTTAAAAAAATAATAAACACTAAGAATGCACGTCAAGTTATATGTTCCCTTACCGTGACACGATACGAAACGAGCCAGTAAATCTGAACGAAGTCGAAAAAACCGGTTAAAACAAGTGTTCCTCATTTAACACCTCCGCTTGTTGATGTCTCACTTCTAATGTCTGATAGTAAATCGCTCCGGCTCTGCGCATGCGCCTTTCCCACGCCACCATTTTCTAATTTTCTTCAATCAAATCGATTTACATACGCGCCTGACGTATCGCTGCGTCTGAATTCTATTGCCCTTAAAAGGAAGCGAATATTGCGCGGGAAACGGGGGGTGGGGCCCAGTCTCCATGGTACATTCACTGCGGTGAAAGGATGCGAGCGGAAAGGCGGGGCATCCGGGATTACTACGGAGCGGCGCGAGCGGCCTCGCGAGCGGATACGCCGCCGTAGTGGAGAAATTCTACGCATTTAGCTACGGAACCGTGTGGCGTTTCCAGTGAATCGAGACCATGCTGAAGGATTACTTTGAAAATGCGAAGCGGGTTTTGTGAAATACGAAAGATGTATATGAAACATTAAGCGTTTAAAAAAGAAAGAAAAAAAAACAACTAAATCAACTTTTACATATTTGACATTTATAAACGTCACCTGCATCCATCCATTCTCGAATTAACCCTTTTATCCTGGTCGTGGCTACTGGGTAGCAACAACACTGTAGTGTGATGGGTAATAGGGTTCACTTAAGTTTAAAACATGACAATTTACATGCAGTTCGGACTAAACAGCAGACAAAATACGAACAAGATTTAAATGGATGTACAGAGCATCTTTAATGAAAGATTCCATAAATAGTATAACACAACAGTGATATGTAAAGATCAGATACACTTAGACCTATGAATCCATAGTAGTCTATGCAAATCGTTCACATTAACTTTATAAGGACAAAGCAATGGACATTGGTTTCAAAATGTACAGTGCAGTTTTAAAAGGTGTCTTTCCCAGAGGTTCTTCGTGATAGTATGCAGGAGGGACAGAACTAACAAAAAAAAAAAAACTCAAGGAAAACAATTCTCTTGAACATTGTGACCTAAAGTTCCAGTCACATAATTTAAATGTACAGAACATTACTATCTTTCTGCAATCAGTTTAAAAAAAAAAAAATCATACATCACCCCTAAATCCATAATCTTTTCCAAGGACTTATATCCATTTCCGACAAGTTGCCAGAAAAAGTGTGTCGTACGTGTAATGCTTGACAAAAACTTAACACCTCTGTAATGCAAATTTGCCATCCTTTGCAATGGGGAGTACATCATCTCATTTACTAATAAATAAGGTCCGGGCATTAGAAAATGAACAATACTTTAAATGATTTATGGAACCTTTAAAGGTTTTATATTGTCTCCTTAAAGTAAACTGAGTGGATTAACAGTTCTGGCTGTTCAGAACTGGGAGGAGGTATGCAGACAGTCAAACATATGCCTTGGTATTATCCTACAGTGTCTAAGTCGGGTGTAATTAAGCCGCAATTACGTCTTTGTGCTACATCTTCTTGTTGCCAGTGGACTGGGGGGTGATTTGTGCAAATATTTGACATCAGGTGTACACTTCAGTTTAACATGTAGATATACATGGGAAATTGAATCAGTGTGAGCAACGAAAATCTCATTATGATCCATTTCTGGAATTAAAAAGGTGTTTAAAAATGTGAACCATCCCCACACAAGCTAATTCTGTGCTGGCTACGAATGAACTTCAAATGGGCTTGCTGCTTTGTGCAGGATAAATAATGCAGTATGAGACCACCATTAATCAATGTTATTGCTATTAATGCATATGCCAGTTTATGCTCTTCATTTTCTCTTATTGTTTTTTTTTTTTTTTCCCCAGAACATTTAGGAGGCAAACCAGCCCTGAGACTTTAGGACAATACTTGAAATTCTTGGCAAAAAATATATAGTTCTCTGCATCATCCTTTTTGCAGGGGGAGGGGGGGGTAGGGGAATTAGAGACATACTCAACATTACACACAATTCAGAAACAAAATGACCCAAGACAAAAATCAGACGAGGGTTCAGTAGATTTCCGTCAACGTCCATAATGATGATGATGATGATGATGACGATATAGTGCTTAAAGTTTCCTGTAAAGAAACAAAGATGCAGACGCAAGCATCCCTGTCGCAAGAGACAGGCATAAGAGGATAGGAGAAGCTTGTGAGGTCAGTCTCTCTCATTTCCATACATTGGAATGTCCCACTTAGTGAAAGCTGTCACTCAAGCCAGACAGAAAAAGGATGGCCCAAGTCTTCAGTTCCGTACAGTGGGTGCGTGTGAGGCCAGCAGCCAAACCACAACACTTGCCGTGTGACTGGTGTAGCACGGGGCTGCAGCACTACAAATACTCTATGTCAACACGTCCATACACGATACACTTAAGTCATGGGGTCGATGGAAACTCACGGTTCCTGAGACACAGCACACATATCCAGGGAAGTAACTGAGGAGAGGCAGTGAGGACACCTAAGCTGCCATCTCTACACCCACCCCCCCACCCCCACCACCACCACCACCACCTTACAGTTCCAGGACATACAGTACCACGAAAGCCAGCTTTCGCTACTTCACCTCATCCTTCAATAGTATCATCTGGAAACATCTCATAGGCTTGGGATGGTACGTGCATCAAATCCGACAGGATGGGTTAGAAGTAATTACAAAGATCAGAGGTGCAGTCTAACAGTTCCTTCAGAACCAGCATCATGGAGAAGATATTTACACACAAAAAACTAGTACTAATAAAATATCATTGGTTTAAGTTTGCTACTAATTCTCAAAATCTTTTAAATAGCAAGTTAGGCAATTGTGTGTCCATGCTTGAACAACACACACAAAGGCAGTCCCAACACCATTTCTTGGAGCAAATCCACACGGTTCCCGAAACCTTCGTCTCTTCCTGTTCCCAGTGTCAGCCCGTTAGCTGCAGGGTGTTAGTCTGAGGATGCATGTATGCATGTATTGTGTATAGGAGTTGATGTGTGGGTGCATGCTCCCATGTGAGCATATGCACAAGTTTGTGTAAAATTCCAGTAGCCTGGTCCTCCATCCCAACGGTCTACAGGCGAACTCCCTTGACGAGGGAGGACTCCAGGGTGATGTTGAAGTCATGGAGTGTCTGGAGGACACCGATGAGGGAGTTAACAGTCGTGCGGTCTCGCAGAAGGGCGCTCTCCTCGTACATGCGCGTGATTAGGGGGCACTCCACCAGCAGGGGGAGCCACTGAGGCAGCAAGCGATCTCTGCAAGTGAAGATGTAAGGATTAAATTCAGGTTTTAATTTACAGTAATTTTTTACCAAGTTCACTCTGCTGAAAGTTTATATGACAACTGTCTGAATTTCACAAATAGCAGGTAGAGGTGAAGCATTTCAGACCGGTATATGTTGGGTTGACTGTCAAGCATTTTGGTTCATCAGTATTTCCTAATTTTTTTGCTCTACTTGCAACTTTCTGAATGCAAAGTCAACCCTGTAGAGTTTCCAAATAAATATCACAAACTAGTGATTCTCCTACACTAATAAACACATGGAATGATACAGTAGGAAGTTTAGACTGAATGCTTTTAGTTAACCGTTTAGGTGGGCAAAGCTAGTGATAGGACAAATGAGGCTTCAAAACCCGTGGTGGGTGGGCGTATCCTGAACTAACCAATCAATGCTGGCGATACACCATGGCTACTGAAGCCTCATTTGTCCCAGCACTAGGTAAAGTTAGTGTGTCATGAACTGCCACAGCACAGCTCGTCAGATAAAAATTAGAGCTCCTCACTCAAACGTCTCTTCTAATGGGCATAGTTGGTCTTTGAGAGTCTTTGGGCCACTTTGGGTTGGTGCCAGCACATTGTCACTCATGAAAATATTCATTAGCTAAAAGGCCACTGGAGCTACTGAATACTCTCAGCGTAATAATGAATTTGCTGGCAGAACTGAGCAGCAAAACGACTTTCATGGGTACAAAAAAAAAAAAAAAAAAAAAGGTGTATTTAGAAATTTAGGGAACACACAAATATGAACCTGGATTAAGCCTTAATGGTGACCTGCTTACCTGACTTCCAGCCTGCATAATTTCGTTTTGGAAACGGCACATGACCCACTCATGCAACCATGGCTACTGGCCAGTCCGGCACTGGTCACTCACCTGGCTCCAAGGCAGACCAGCAGCTGGAACTTGCCGTCCTTGCCAATGTTCCGGGATGTGCTGTTGATGCTGTTGACGTACCGGCAGAAAGTCTCGCAGGTGAGGCCTAGAGGCTTTGATTCCTCCTGCAGGTCGCCCATCTGGTCTGCTGTTTCCAGGCAGGCCGTGGCTTTTTCTGTACGAGCCAAGAGGACAGTGTCAGCCTGATGTGAGAAATGCAGCCATGTCCTACGTACTCTCCTGGGTAAACACTTCCACAACTAAACTCTGAAAGTATTGAGGTATACAGCATGGTCAGGACCAAGAGCCTAATTATCTCAAACTACAACATCCAAAGTTTATTCGTGTTGGCCTTCATCAAAACATTAGGGCAATATAATTCAGATTTTACAAAATGGAGACATTGCAAATTATTCCCACTAGGGGGAGCAACTGCACTTGCAGTTAACCAGATTCATTGTCGCTTTGTATGGCTGTAGGTGAACCAAATACACTGCGTACAATACTATGCTTGCCCCAGTCATCCGTGCGACGTAGAAACCATTTGAGCCCAGTCCTGCGGCTGGATGAGTGCTTACCCACAAAGTCCCACACAAAGACATTCTTCTGGAAGAGGCGGGCAGATTTGAAGCCGTGGTGGAAGAATTGCTCTAGCGCACAGACCAGCCCATTCTCACCACACAAGAGGAGAGTCAGACTGCCTCTCTGTGGACCATGAGGCACCGATTAGTCAGTCACATTCATGTCAGCCTGCCGCTAAAACCTCAATTTCTATAAACAGAAGGATTTGCCAAACCACAAAAACAAAATTACACCCCGTCGCGCGAATTAAAGCTAGTCAGGACAACGTGTGGATTCATTGCAATGTTTATGATGAGTTCAGGAAAGCAACTACTTACTGAGACATTGTATACAGTAATTCACTAAATGCCTATAGCAGTTTGAAAATCACTGGATAAGTCAACGTAAAGCTGACACAGATGGTGGTTTTATAAAGAGGTAGAACCCTGTAAGGAGATTTCATAAAAACAGACACATGCACACATCCTACAACACACAGATACATGTAGATGCTGCTCGCTGCACATTTCAGACGGCCATCTCCCCAGAAACGAGCCGTCATTTCAACGGGGTGCAATCAGCCTTGATAATGGCCAGTCCTCGTCACACGTCAGCCGCAAGGAACCCACCTCTTTCTCTGGCTTGTGAAAGTGTTTCACGATGTTGTTCACGGCCTCTCCGATCGCCTCCTGGATCTCAGCAGAGTTGGGTTCTGCGGGGAAGCAGTTCAAGGTTAACATCCCCGGCAGCCGGCGCTACATTTTAAATCCAGCAGTCTGAATTAGATATGGTAATTAGGCCTGCTAGCTTCAGTGGCTGGTGTGCGAAGGACATGTGAAATGAAGGATTCTGAAACAGAAAAAGCCGCATTCCTGGAACTGCAGTAACATGGACGATTAAACACGGTCTGACATCAGTTTTGCGCCTTGGCGACACAGCGTAGAGAAAGGGGCTGTTCACACCAATAAACACCCTAAAGACACTGACTGCCCACTGCAGACGAGTAGGCCGAGGTGCCGGTCAGATCCTGAGCAGGGGCTCACCCAAGAGAAGCTCGCTGCACACCTCAACCCTGGACTCCTCGACCTAAAGGCACATTGGTACTGAAGCTTCCCTGAAAGCAGGTGACCTGCCAGCAAATACAGCTTCAGTCTCCATTCAGCTGAAGCACACAGATTGAGTATTCATAAGAGCGATAAGTAACCATGCTTAAGAAGGCAGGTTCCATCTACCATACATGCAGCAATAAACATCCAAATATCCAGACTAGGATCTCTCTTGTGCTCTGGGTGGGGGTGGGGGGAGAATGCAGCCCCACTTACTGCTGCCCCGCCCAGAAATAGAGGTGATGCTGGTCCGCCTGGCCTGGGTGGGAGAACGCTGCAGTGGGGGGGTCCGGCATGGTTTCCCTCCATCCTCGTCCCCAGCTGGCACTACTAACTCGCCGATCAGCACCCGTTCCAGGCTGCCGTCGTCCACACCCTTCCCCAGCCAGCGGCCGCAGGGGAACCTGGAGGAGAGGATGGGCTGGACAGTCAGTGCTGAACGTGCATGTTTCATACTATCCATAGTACACCAAGGCATTTGGAGACCAACGACCAGGGAACCACGGTTCTGATCAAAGGCGGTTAAAGGAGAAGCAAAGCAGCAGATCACGGAGGAGGTGGTGTTTGGTTTTAGAATGAATATGTAGCAGCAGAGATGTGGGGGTTTGTGGGACTATGAGTGTGGGGGTTGTATGCTGGGGGCTTCAGGGACATACTACAGGAAGACTCAGTGATTATGCCGAGGGGCCACGTCCAACCGGGCTACTAGATGTCATAACATAAGCAGAAGTCAAAACAGAGTCAATTGGTTGACCCATACGGTTTGACACATGACCGCAAAGACCCCAGAGCTGTATCTGACCACCCTAGGAGACAGAAATTCGGTGCCATGAGACACACACGGGCTGGAATTACAGGCAGGGGGGCTGGTAGAACGGAGGGCTAAAGAGATTGCGCTTGGGCTAAATAAGGAACAAACGCTTACTTGTACGTGTGCCCGGTGATCTCGTTGCGCACCACCACGCAGTCCACTAGCCACTTGGCTAGCAACCCAGCGTTGTCGTGGCCCAGCTGAACGGTGGTAAGCTTGCCCAGGTTTTGGCACTGAAACGTAGGAGAGAGATGATATGGCGAGAGGTAAAAAAAAAAAAAAAAAAAAGGTACATGAGCATAGGCGCTGTTTTTAATGGCGAGCAGACCAGTGATGACTGCACTGCTGTTTTGCGAGTGATTTTAGAAAGTGCCTGTAAATACTATTGCTGTTAGTTGTTCGAGAAGTCCATTAGTCTGATTAGTCTGGCACCCATTCTCCAACACACATGGAAGACACCACATTCCCACGAATCTTAAAGACAGAATACTACAGGTTAGGGTGGGAAAACCGTGAGGACACAGGGTGTGAACCAGAGGCCTACAGCGGCCTGACACCAGGTGAAAAGAGACCTTCGTCTAACCTTGAACACCGCGGCGATATGCATGCGATGGCACCTAAAAGCAGACTGGAAGAGGGAGATGGCGTTAGGACACGACGAACCACAGCTTGGAGTGACAGGCAGGACACGGCCCCATAAAAACCCCAGAGCTTCCAGAAGAATAGATGGGGTCTAGTAAGCGTTTCACACAGAGGTTCTCTGAGATGCTGCCGCCATGTTTTAATGGAGCAGCAGGGTGTATCCTTATCAGAAGTGTGTGCACGTGATTGGCTCTCAGCCTCGCCATGGGGGAAGGCCAGGCAAAGGTAATTACGCAACCGTCACCATACAAGTGACCGGCTTTTGGAGATATTCACCAAAAGTACCCTCCGTTTGTCTTTGTGTCACTATGTCTGTATTTCACACAGTGGTCCTAGGGAGAAGTTCTCTCATACCGCTGTATTCTTGTGTGTGGATGGTATGAGAATGAAGTCCCCTCAACTTGGGGAATAGAAGTCAACTGTGGTAGAGGGACAGCTCTGTGCAGAGGTTTGAAATTCTGATAGAAACTTTAATGTTGACGAAGGATGACCACAGACACCTGCTGAGATGATGATGGGGGGGCAGACGTGGACGTTAGACAGAGCATTGAGGTTAATGAGGGCTAAGCATGACTTCAAAGCCAGCAAGACACAGCGAGAGCCTGCAAATGGAACATCGACTCAGAAAAATAAAATCACGAAGCCACCCCGACAACAGATGCTGTGAGCCCCGGCACTCACGTCAAACGTCATCTCCAGCACGTTCTTGGGGATCTGCATCACTCCCGAGTCGCCCAGCTCCCCCGACACACACACCCAGGGGTTAGAGGTGGTCATAGCATTGCTCAGATTCTTGATGGGAATGATGACCACTCGGTAGGGAATCACTGCAGAAACCGAAAAAAAAAAAAAAAGCCATGAGAAGTGCACTTTGCAACTCTCCATGGTTATGTGCGAGTGTGTACACCTTTAAAATGCAAAAAGGTTGTGGCCACAGGTCTGAAAACGCTTTACATTAACAGGCGATGGTGCTTAGTGGGCAAAAACAAAACGTATAAATATTATTCAAAATTGATTTGGGCAACCATTCAGGTGCCAGTTACTGCAACCCTAAACGGATCATGACACATGGAAAATGGATTCAGTTGGATGGATTCAGCTGCCCACTGACTTAAACGATATCTTGCCAAATAGATCACTTTGTGTATGGTTAACTTATCTTTCTTTTATTTTCTTTTTTAAAAAAAAAAAAAGTTCAGTAATTCTTAGACAGGATTTTGGTCAACATGGATGAATATAATCAAGATGAACGACACAAGGGGCGGAGCCAGAGGACGGTTCTGGTTAGCATTTCATGCATGCTAAAGCTTTTTATGGGACGGAAAGTTCTGCATAAATACCGAGGTTAGATTCTGCAAACGCAGCTTTCTGCCAGCACGTCCTGTGCCTGCGTCCGGTCACTCCTCGGAAACCTGTCACCGCGCCGCTCTATCAGATGGAAGCTGAACCCAAACTGAGTAACGACAGCAGCTTTCTGAAAACCTCTTAAGTTTCAGTTAAGCTCATAGGTCGCTTTGTCGCGATGAGGAGCCAAGTCAGGTCCTTGCAATGAAGCTGTTTGTTCAACACCCACAAAAGCGTTCAGTGCCACAGCTCTGGGACCTTCAAGTGCTGAATTATTTAGCTCGTTGTGCTGGTATCATATGGCAGGTTCTGACCCAAGGCTCAATAATGCAAGGCCAACCACAGCTACTAAGCCAGGATCCTGCACTGCATTCCTTTAGCTTCTTGGTATAAAAATATTCAAGAGAAGGTAGTGGGCAGACAGGCCTGAGCTCAGCAGTTACATTTCGAGGCCTGTGAGTACGGCCCACTGCATGTGGATCAGGAATATGCTCTCTGGGTGTCATGTGATTTCTGCCTCTTGTCCGTTTCTGAACACTGTCCTTTGGTCTTTAATGCAGATCTTCACCCTGAGGAGCTGACACGGAACCGCACTAGGGGAAAAAGCTCAGGACGTCGGGGAACCCGAGGAGCCACCCTAGATTAACCAGGAGCCCATTATCCCAAGCCGCCGATCCAAAGCAGTCGCGGGAAGCTCACCGATGGTGGTGAAGACCCCGGTGAAGCAGAAGTAGTCGACGGCATTGAGGGACAGGAGGTGGTAGAGGAACTGCTCCTTCTCTTCCTCGCAGCGCAGGAAAGCGTACCGCTTGTACAGCTTCCTGCAGGGCAAATCAGAGCACGTCACTCACAAACCAGCAGTTTCACTGCTCCCATGGTGCAATGTTTCAATGCACGGCTTCTACCGGGCTCACATAAACCACAACAGCGGTATTCTGAACGGTTGACAATAGTACGGCTTAGTGCTGCAGAATGAATTAGCTCTTCATTCTCCAGGTATGGACTCCTCTTTAAAAAAAAAAAAAAAAAAAAAAAAAAAAAAAGGACGAAGGCAATTAGCTGTCTAGCACAGGTATAACGTCTGGGTTTGGATTTCAAATCAAACGCTTCTCGTTTCCAGAAACAGTCAAACTGTCCTTTTCATTGTCCAACAAATACTACTGCAGGAAAAAACAAATTGTGTAACACAGTAACTGTCTAAATTTGGGTACCACCTCTAGTATTCACACGTGGTATAGCATTCAGGCTGCCGGTTGTGATTTCAGGAAACGACTCCGATGGGTTCTTCGTGATGCCTTCATTCAGGCCCTTGCTGCGTCGGCTTCCACTTCCCCCCTCTACAGGATGTATGCTTACTTGGTTAAAGAATGGTGAGACAGCAGTTGTTTGAGGTGCTCAGAGAGCAGCTTCTTCTCCAGGGACAGGCGGATCCAGGCCCGAGCCCGGCCCACTTCTGTCTTGATCTCGCTCATGTTCTGAATGTGCCTGGGGGTGGCATTTATTCCATCAGACAGGAGAACACCCTCCCCCACATACACATCAAAACGAGTGGGTGTTCCGGCCATCCCTCCAAACTGCAGAATCGACTCTGAAAGGTGCTGTCTACAACCAGGCTGGAGCTCCAGCAGTGAGGAGAAAGCAGCTGGGGTCACAAACCACTCCAGGAACCGCTTTATTTAAGCCTTTTATTTAAACAAAGAGCTGTAGAATTTGGATGTCTGAGCCTCTGTTTTATGAGTCAATTTCCTAGCTTCTGGGATGCAGTAAAGCACGGCGAGCCGGTAGAGGGATGGAAATGCAAACGAGCGACTGCAGTGCTGAGGCGGCAAACCCAGAGCACACCGCAATAAAGGTGCTTAGAGGTGCCGTCCATTAAGGCACAGAATTCAGACTCCACCTTTGGAATGATGGATGACCTCGACATAACATTTCAGTGGGGAAGTAAGGCAGCAAGGATGTGGGGCTGCAGGTGTGGGGTGAGTGCTCCACATAGAAGATGATGATGATGATGATGGATATTCCTGTATCTGTTCTAACAGTAAATAAAAGTAAGTGTGCACTGGAATTCTTAGCTTCCATGTGTCAAATTTTGCTCTCTCTGCATGGTCAGCCAACCCTCTTGGAGCAATTCTTGGGGTCGAGGGACTTGCTCAAGGGCTCCACAGTGATAGGGTTACTCTGCCACCGACAAGATTCAAAACACCAGCTATCAGATATGCCAAGTCTCATGGTTTACCTGTGAGACTCCAGCGTTTTGGCATCATCTGCCACACCATGGCCACAAGACACAAACACCAAACCCCTATCAGTCACGGTAAAACCATCCCCTCACCATCACTCATGTTGCCACCCCCCCCACACACAAATTCCATGATTTTACCTGTAAGATCCCACGTTTTTATAAACACCTCACTACCGTATACTGTTTTTTAATCGTGATCTTGCTATTTTGAGTGGGGCTGGGTTGGCACACAAGAACAACCCAGAAGCAAGTGCAGAGTCTGGACCCAGAGAGTCAGATTTCCCCCCAGAGTGGTTCCTCCTAAGACAGCGGTAGACACAGTGACCGCCATGGTGCTCAGTGAGCCACAGAACCCCGAAGCAGCAAAACAAACCTCATGTCCTGTATGAGCGACACTCTGAGATACGGCATACCCAAACTCATTTCAAACTTCCGCCTTTCCTGGCCTTCAGAAACTGTGGGGAGTGACACAGACAGAAGCTTCAGTTGAGAATCCCGGGGGGGGGGGTTTATAAAAAAATGCCCAACTCAAATAGAAGTTCTTACCAGGTGACTCGGCCTGTTGCTCACGTTTCTCCAGCCTTGCCTGGTAGTGTAACAGATGGGACCAGAGGGCAGATTTTCCCTAGAGTGGGACCAAAGTTCATCAGTGAAAGTGAGGGAAGAGGGACCACCTATTACATCTCCTTACTAAAGTCACCTGTTCTCAGACCCTGCCATAAAGAAAAGGCAGCGAGAGCTTTCATTTCAGACTACAGAAGAATGTTCACACATTTTACACTCTAAAATATAACTACTGATGGGATTAACCCACTTTCCATTCCGTCAAACTAGGCAGGGAAATACCCTCCATGGACCATGAGGCTTAATTTCTCCCATTATGTGTTTTAGATGACCCAAACACAGAGAGAACACACTGATATGCATTTACCTGTTTGACCTGCAGGCCGTGGCTCCAAATCCGCTCCAGGAGGTCACACAGGCTGGCGATGAGCGTGTTCTCCTCCAAGCCCGTGATGCTGACCTCCCCGTGGCCCAGCTCGGCCGCCTCCTTGCCCATCTTATCCACCAACATGCGCTTAGTCTGTTTAAGAGGAGGCATGCACCATGGGACTTAGGGTTCCCGATCCCAACTTGTCAGAAAAGGCAACGCATCACCTCATCTCCTTTCTTGGTGCTTCCAAACATGGTTGGGGGTTTTAATGGGTTTTACGGGGCCACTAAAGGGCTTAACAGCCATGCAAGGTCAGCCATCATCTGGGGGGCAGGGAGAGGCCCTACACGTCCATTTACCTTCATGCGGCACTCCTTTAGCAGGCCCTCAACGAACTTCCAGTTGGTCTGGGCAATGACAGCGGGGGAGAGGTCTGACAGCTTCGGCTGCCGCAGACTTTTTCCAAGGCTGCGTGCCTCCTGCACATATTTCTATCGGAGAAACCCAGGGAGATAGGGCATTCAGCTCCACCTCTCTCCTCAGGCCCTTCGAACGCAATTGGTTCAGTTAAAGGACACGCCTCCCTTACCTATAACGACTTGCATAGATAAACTGGCTAGAATGCAGGTGATCTGTGCAATACAATATCTAATAAACAGACCATGGCAGCATGTGGATGTGAAGCATGAAGGTGGTGAAGACGGAGCATGTGACAGTCTCACAGAAGAGAGAATGACTGGGGGGGGGGGGGGGGGGGTGGGTAGGGCTTCGAGTTGGAATAGAGGGGGGTCCATGTGTGCTTGGGGGTGCCTGGGTTTTTTTT
>JAACJT020000052.1:16986845-17027155 GCA_009936485.2 Gymnarchus niloticus | reverse complement strand
CACACACACACACACACACACACACACACACACACACACACACACACACACACACACACACACACACACGCGCGCAAGAACGATAAGAACGTGGTTCCAGACCACTTGCTGAAAAGGAATTCAATTAAACCTCATGAATGCCTTTTCCGCACCCACATTGGATTGTCACCAATCAGTAAGCTACAGCAGCATAACGCCCTTATATGGATGGCCACCAGGTAGAACTGATTACTTGGCCAAATCAGGACTTCCCATTGGTCTAAGGGGTACCAGCCTGCAGGAGATATCCAACCACCTACCCTCCAAACAGCTTATCACACTCAGGGTGGCATGGCGCCTGAAGGCAACCCCAGGCAATGCAGGGCTCAAGGTTGGGGTACACCCCGGACAAAATGCCGGTAGGGGGCAGTAGACCCACACACTGTAGGCAATTTGGTGAGCTGCAGCGTTAGTTCCAGACTAACAGGTATTCAGGTAGGCACTCTGGCTATCTTAGGGAAAGACCAACTCCTACATTTCTGCCTCTCTCCCCTTCGAGACGTCGGCAGCACTGCAGGCCGACTTTTGGCAGGAAGGCTAAAGGAGACCTTCCATTTAGCGTCAATAAAAAGCACATCCAGCTGCCATCTGCCTGCATGCTCAGGTAAAGAGAGATCCGCTCATCCCCCACATGCACCGTGGCCTGAAACAACCACGGACGCTATAAAAAGCATAGCTTAGGGGAATGGTCGCCCTTTTCGGCTCATGTCTATTAGCCGTCATTGTTCTGTGGCACAGGGAGTGGGGGGGGATGTCACCCTTCAACAGACACAAACACATTCTAGAAGTGATGCCTAAAAATGGGAACGCCCTGATTAAACCGCTGCAGGAGAAATGCAATAACCCACCAGACAGGAGGAGCCACACGAACCCCCAGGGTGAGGCACATTCACGGTAAAGACACACTCTCCAAACTAGGGTTTAATCACTGATACGATGACTATTGCTGTTGGACTCCAGCAACAGAAGTGACCGGCGTGACTTCCAAACGTTCGGGAACGCCTGGAACAAAAGGTTACAAAACGTGGGCCAATGAGACCGTCCCAGCCAACGACACAAGAACAGCGAGCTCAGGGTACAAAGACCTTCACTGATGCATAATGAGAGAGTGGAGAAAGGTCAGAGATCAGGGTGGGCGTGTGCAGTTGGAGCCCAACAGAGCAGGAAATGGATTGATTGTTTGTGTGTGTGTGTGTGTGTGTGTGTGGGGTTTAAACAGTCAACCCGGAGTGGGATGTGCATCCCTGCACTGAGGGATGAGCTTTGTCAGGGGTGTTAAATGGGACTTTCTCTGAAAGACTGGATTACTCAGGGTAAAAAAGAGGCAAAAATTTCAAAGCATAAATATTCAACATTACTTAAGCTCAAACAATGTCTCAAAGACCAAACCAGCACACAACTTTTTTTTTTTTTTTTAAATCAGAACCAATCAATGATTAAATCACAGTAAGATGGTAAACAAATAGTACAGTTGTGACTGGAGAGATGTTGATCAAGCTGACCAAATCACTGATCAGTGCAAACAAAACAGGATACCAAATCAGGTAATGCACAGCTAACAAGAAGAAGTTCCAAACTAAAGTTTGGAAATAAAACCAATAAATAAATGAATATGAGATCAGTAAAATCACCAAGATCATATCCTATATGTTTGTGTCCCCCCAGCCCATTACAGTAATTATTCATCCAGCTGAGTACTTGGGCACTAAAAATGAGTATTACACACAATCCTAGTAAACACAATGCCTGCATGTTCCTGGTGGGGATGCTGGACTGGAGAGGATATGAAAACGGATGTTCAAAAGCCTACATTTTGCCCTGACTAACTACAACGAGACACGAGTGGCATTGACAGAACCACAAGGAGGAATGATATGTACACTCGGACCAAGTACAACAGCGCCGCAAGCTCACAAACGTACCAGCGAGTGCTCTGACTGACCTTGCCACTAATCGAAACGTTTGTGGCATACGTACACTAATCAAACTGCCCAATACCGTAACAGCAACCACAGGCTGGTCAAACAAACACCATGTGCTTCATGTGTACGGGCATTCTGGGGACACAAACAGATCAAAGACCCAAAACATCCAATGCAGATTAGCGGCAGACATCTTTTTGGCTGAAGCCCCAAGGGTCACACCACGTTTTATGTGAAATATTCATGAATCATGTTGGTTAATAGTCACAGGGAGTTACGGAGGTGGAACAAACCCTGAAATGGCTCCAATTATCACTTTAAGAACTTAAGAGGGATGCTGCCACATCTCACACAGTCAATTCTGTCCCTCAGCACCTTGGCTGTGAGGACCTAGAGATCTTTCCAATTTGTTCAGCAAATTTCTTCTGCCTTCAAGCGATAATCTTACATTAATCTTGTCTCTACACACACCTCCCCCCCAGGTATGCAGACAAGGAAAGGCATGGCTACCTGCGATAAGGTTTGCTGTCATTAATCGCTGGTCAAAGGGAGCAAGTCGTGTTGGTGCTCCGACCGTCAGCGATCAAAGTCAGCTTGGCAGAGAGAGCAGCACTGCTGCTAAGGTGACCTTGGACCCCACCGGCCAGCACACAGAAAGAAACAAAGAAAGAAACCGTGTGCAATAAGACTAGAAGAGTAATACGTTCAGCACAACGTCACAAATCCAATCACGAGGTGACCATGCAATAAAAAACCAACATACATGTAATGAGAACATTTCAACCTGGCCATACAGGCCTCCCCAGCTGTCAAATACCTGCAAAGAATCTGAATTGGGGGGGGTTACTGCAGCACAAAGTGTGTGCAACATTCTGATTACAGCCCCCCCGGCTCTGCACGAGCCTTCTGCAGATACGGACATACTAGTCAAGATGTCAAGGGAGGGAGAGTAACTATTAGAGGTAAGCAATAAAAGCCAACCAAAGTCTGTGATGTCATTTCCTGGATTTCCCTTCACCACTCAGCACTTTGGGCTCAGATATCGGCATCCATTCCAACCTTCCATATCTTATCTGCCCATATTCGAATTATGGGGCAGAGGATTGTGGGATTATTCTATCATAAGCACTAAGCAGCCCGAACCTCACGATGACATCATCATCTTTAACGGTTAATGTGTCTACTAATAAGCAATGAAATACCGCAATACAGGGCAGGTTCACAAGACAACACTGCAAGCTTATCACTCATCTGCTACACTGTGCTAAATTGCATGACTTTTGTGACAAGAAGCCATTCAAACAATTTTGGGTAAAGAAGCAGATCTCATGTCTCCAGATATAATACAAGGCCGCTGACGCTATCAGCACTCGGTGAACCGGCCCCTTTTTTCACGACGCGTCTTGAAAACGTCGAGAAAATTGCTGTGCCGACCGCTCATGCAGAGTGCGTGTGGTCAAAATTAAAGGCACGGGTGGGAACATTACTTTTCTTTAAGCAAAGTGGATGCCCAGCTATTAGTTAACCCATGTACCTCCATTTACTTACGCTGAGAACAGTCACCTTTCCTGGCTATGGGATGTAAAACCACCAAGCAACTCAACTCTTTCTACCCCTTAACTGACATCACAGCTCTCCCCCCCCTCACCCCGCTCCATTTGCATGTACAAGAGCCCATACGGGTCTCAGGGTCAAAGTTTAGGCATCACACTAGAGCATCTGCACTCAGATGCTCTCCAAGATAATCTGTGCATTTGCACAACAGTGACGAGGCTCCAACCCTACCCAGGATGCTTAGCCCACCCAAGGACCCATTGCAGTTTCTTAAGAAAACCATAGCCATCAAACCTCAGTTTCTTTAGCTGAAAATGTCATTTATTTATATGGGCATTGCTTTATATGGCCTAGTATCCCAGCCCAGAAAGTGTTTAAATCAAATGTCCGCATTCTGGGGGGGACCACCAGGGTGTATTTAACACAGCCTCACAAACCAGCCCATAGGAGGTACTGCTGCATTAGTGGCCGAACAAAAACATAGCTGCAGGCTATGGATCAACAATGCAGAGGGAGATTCACCCCATGCACACGCACACACACACACAAAAAAAAAAAAAATCCCCACACACCATTAAATAGCAGCCACTTAGCAGCAATTTAGACACTGTCAGACAGGGCACTTCACAGTCCCCATCACAGATCGTCTGGAACCTGATCCTGGGCTTTGATCTTGAAACGGAGAGCTGAGGCGAGCAACCGTTACACTCCCCAAAACAAAGGCCCGATTCCCGGGGCCACGGAGGTGCTGCCAGATTTGCATATCCATGGTGCAGACATCAAGACCCAACACCCCAGGCAAATAGCAGAGCTGCACGGCCTCCACAGACCTTTGTAGTCCTTGCTCAGTGTGCATGCCTGTCACCTTGGGAGCATTAGGCTGCTCCGGAATGGGCTGGAGAAAGCAGTACGAAATACAGAAGGCAAGAGGACGGGTCCACATGCGACCCAGCCAGAGATGACAGCCT
Organism: Gymnarchus niloticus; assembly: GCA_009936485.2. Classification (NCBI taxonomy): domain Eukaryota; kingdom Metazoa; phylum Chordata; class Actinopteri; order Osteoglossiformes; family Gymnarchidae; genus Gymnarchus; species Gymnarchus niloticus. The sequence goes on along the minus strand of JAACJT020000052.1, from coordinate 17,022,672 downwards.
TCAGTTCCGGTGTGTGCCGCTAACCTGGCCTTAAACCCGAGCATTCAGACCTAGAGACAGCCATGTTTGCGGTGTGTCTGGAAGCTCCAGGGCATGTTGTTACGAGGCTTTCTGCATAGCGAGGTATCCACCACTCATGGAACGTGACATCAGTTTAAAAATCTATTGAGCTACTACTGCAATTACAACAGCTGGCGTGTCAACATCAACGCTAAAAATAGCATGGCCAAGTTCTCCGCTTTCAACACCTTCTGTACTGAAACAGAATAAGACCCTGGGCTCCCATTACTATTGGTGGTAGGGTGACAGCCTCAAAATATCCCAACTCGACGAAGCCCTACGGGCATAGTGCCGTCCTTCACGAGGACATCCACTCACGGGGCACTTTGTGCAAAAACGGTCATACTGAACCGATCCATCAAAACAGTCACCCTGGGTTGAGAGTAAAAATTTCAGCTGGGTATCTAAAGCCACAATACAGCACGAGCCAAAAAAAAAAAAAAACACGACTGCTGCAGTTAAATAGAACACAAGGAGGAAACACATGGCATCATAATAATGAACACTTTTCCGGTTAGTAAAAGACTTTACGCTCATTTCTGCAATGGTCACTAAGCTGCCAGCCTGGAATTGTGCACCAGAGCAGCTGCATGCTGGGAGTGAAACAGGGCAAACGAGGCCCCTCGCTCACAACAGAAGGGTACAATGAGGGGGGTGGGAGGAAATTTAAATGCTTGAAACAGACACCGTTAAAAGCAGGCACGGCAAAATAAAGAACGTGAGAGACCGCAAGACAGAAACCAGTAATATCACACAGGCCATCTGCCTTACTCGGTTTTCATTTTTTAAAGCCTACAATAGGCCCAATTGTGTGAGAAGCCAGCAGAGTAAAACCCATCCATTTCATACTGGTGGAATTCCAGGCAAAGCACAGAAGTAATTAGCACGGCAATTAAAATTTGCTTTTAAAAGCATCGACCGCCAATGTGAGAGGAAGGTGATAGCTGACAAACAACAGGAGGCCACAGCAGCCTGGCAAACACGGTGAGGAAACGTAGTCAGCCTAACGGAGGGACGTGTGTGAAGGGAGAGATGGTCCCTCCCCCCCAGCACTCCACAGGAAGCCTGGTTCTCTCCTCACAATGGGCCGGGAAGGCAGAGCTGGAGCCGCCACTCCTACAGTCCAACAATGGAGCACGTGACAGAAAGGAAGCCCCCAGAGAAGGGAGGAACAGGTCGCGGTACCGGACAAAGCATCTGAATCCTGCCAGGCCAAAAATAACTCTGTGCGGCTAGACGCCCAATGTAGGTCAATAGCGTTCCCCTTGTATTCCATTACCAATGACGCTCTGAGTGACGACGCTGCTGTGGAGCTCCAGGGCATCCACCTGACGGGTGTGCGGTTTTGTACACATGATGCACCCTAAGGACTGTGCTGTCTGGTCCATTTGAAGTCGGAGCTCTTTGTGCCGATGAAGTGCAAATCATTGCATTCTGTTACGCATTTTATTAGAAAGATTGAGAACGAGGGAACACAAGAAGAGATCTCCCACCCACACAACCCCAAGCACAGCCATCCACGCCCCAAAGATCTCCGGATCTCCCACTCATGCCACCCCAATCACACAAATTCCGATGTCTCTCAGCCACAGACAGATCAATATAAGACGAGGATATTTCCAGGATTCTGAAATTCTGCACCATGCAAGAACAAGCACACAAAATGATGTGTGCCTGTGATTCAAAGTCGATGGGTCAGCTGTAATGAAAGAGATGATCGGTGAGCACGACGGCAAGGACATTGGAGAGAGTTTTGTAACAAGGGTTCCAATAATGCTGTAATTTGAGGCACGGGGCAAACATATGACCAAGACTGCAGGGTGAACATTCACGTACAACACATGTTTGGAACATCTGGATAAACTCGACAGAGCACATCCATCTAGAAGTAGTCTGTGTACCTCTATACTGTACAAGGCTCAGCCTGACACAACATGTCAAAATATCTATTCCATCAATGACCCTATCCTTGAACTTTAAGGCCAACTCCTGTTCCGATGCAGTTATTTTCTAGTATCAGGTAGACAAATGTCACAGATCGGGATCATGTGACTTCATCCACCTCCCCTGCTGTACCTCAGAGGAACCCTCTCCTCACTTGAACTCCTTGCCCCAAAGGCCAACACCTTGATAAACAGACACAGGAATGCACAACTATATCAATCCTGCCTCTGAACAACAAACATTTCAGTGTGCAAAAGTAGACGGAATTGTACAGATACATGCACAGCTTTGCAACTTCTCTAAATCAGGTCCAAAAAAAAAAATTAGGACAAGGGGCAAGGACAGTGTAACAAGGCGAAATCAGGATTTTGTTATTATTTAATCAAGGCAAAGGACACTTATCTGGGACAAGTTGGTTCTACACATGCTGCAGTGACCAGTCAAGCTCCTCCCTGAACAAACAATTTGTCAAACAGCGTCTAAATGGCGCTCACTTCCAACCATGCAAGTCCCCATAAAATCAACAGGACCACTTGACTATCTATAATTCCTTTAACGACTATTGAGTTAGCGGTGTGTGTATGTGTGTGGACCGTGCATGCACACATTTATAAAGCTGAATAATGCAGTCATGGGCTCTTGCCAGAAATTCATCCAGCAATAGAGTGGAGACCCTGCCATGTGCTGCAACCCTAGTCCAGAGGGGCTAAAATCCAATACCGCTGATCAACACAAACCAAGCTGAATAACAAACAAGCAGGCCAGCAAGATGCAGTACCGGAACGGTCCAAGACCCTTAAAGTTACACATAATCCCCAATGCCCAAGACAAACAGAAAGCCTTTCAAAATTCTGCCAGCGTGCCTAAGCAATCCACAGCACCAATTTTGCTCTTGAAACTGGTGACAAACAGCAGTTCCAGGGCTCACAAAACTACCTGCCCTGAGAGCTTTGGGTCTGAGAAAAGGTGACTATGAAAATACGCCGTTGATTTAAAAAAAAAAAAAAAAAAAAAAAAAAAAAAAATGCAGACCACGTTTCTATCTAGGATGTAAGGTGGCAGAACATGGCGTAATGAGGTAAAATGGCTAATAAGAGAAAGTTAACATGCTTAAGTTCTGACCAGTTCAATGTCCACCATATCCAAGAACAATCTCTAGAGAACCAATTTTACTAACGCTAAATTTTTAAAAAAATGTTTAGAATGGCCATAGGCAAAAATCACGACTCATGGGGTGCTCTGTGAAAGAGAAAAACATCGGACAGGGGCAGGGTGGCGAAGCTATCAGAAGACCTTGCTCACACACCATTGCAGCACTCTGACCTTTGAGCTGCTGTGAAAGAGTGACCAAAGCACAAAGTTATTAACAAACTTAAAAAGTCAAATCTTAATTAGAGGAGAGCATATAAAAGTAAAACTGGCAGCACTATCAGGAGAATACCGCCACTGGAGAATGGATTTGACTCGGCCCTCTGGTAAACATTCAGCTTTTAGTTTACAGTGTCAGCACTTGTTTTCTGTTTTGATGACTGAACCCATAAACTGTTTTGTCCGGCAAGGCGGGCACATTTGTGGGCCAAACATTCTACATGTTACAGAACTCAAAAGTGCCGGTCAAACTCTCTTTAGCGCAGAAGTACCGAAACATCCTTTACCCGCGTCATTACAATAAGGCCGTCACACCTTAAACACAAATGACTGGGCATGTATTTAATATTGAACTCAGTAAGCAATTGTCAACAGATTAGACACCGACAAAGACCATTGCTATAGAATTGTTTATACGATGAAACAGTCAGAACTGAAAAACCGTCCGATTACGCGCATTGGTGACGTCACAACGAGTGGCGCGACACGGTGACGTCACGCGTGATCGCACCGGTTGCGTCACAATGAGCTGAGCCCTGTGACGACATCACAGACCTGCGCGATATCTCGTCTACTCTGAACGATACACTTTCCGCTTCTTAACAGGTGACACGGGGAACGCAGAATCCAATATTAATCAAAAGTCCGTTCACTGATGTGCTAAATATTTAGCAAACTACTAGGAATGTTTACATTAAGTAATCATTTTTCTCCAGTGTTTGAGAGGCAAATAAGATGCTATATAATCTGGTAAAAAATTGCTTCCAACGTGTGTAAATAATAATTACCAAGTAGAAAGTTGCTGATGATTATTAAGAAAAAAAAACACTAAAACAGTATTTATTTAGACAGCATCCTCAGTTAAACCATTTTAAATATCGGGCAGGCATCTGTTTACCGCAGTTACAGAAAGTGTCTTCACGGCGATCATTGTTAACCTCCTGATGAGTATCGACATAAACACACAGCAACACAAACCACTAAATATATCTTTACGAATGTACAGCGCTTCAAAATGACGGGAGAATTCCTCGATTCGCATTAAGAAATCATATCTATGCCAGAGAATAACAGCTCTACAGATGCTCATCATATAAACGTGGTCACAATTTCGGGGAAAAGCGAGAGAAATAATGAAGTTAAATTAAAATAAGTGAAATGTCCCCCACCTGCTAATTCGTCCGGTTCTAAGCCCGTGTCCACGTCTATCCCGCATGTCACGAAGTAATGGGCAAAGCGGCAGGGAGCCGCTCCTGCTGCCGAGGCGCTCATCACACTCATGCTGGATGAAGATCTCCTCGCTGCTTCCCCGCTTAACACAACAGTCGGCACAAATCCATCGTGGCATAAATAAAAATAAAAAGAATTATTATAATAATAATAATAATAAAATAAAAAAAAGAGAGACAACGAACGGCTGCTGCTTTTAAGAGAACTGGCTGCGTCCTTATGAAATACACACGCACCGCCCGTTTAATATCTGCTGAAGTCGCCGCAGCGTCTGAGTTGCGCTCACACACACCGATCCCGACTGCCGAGAGCCGCGCGTCAGAGCGCAGCTTTCAGCGCCTCTGGGCGGCACCGAACCGCCGCCACCGTCGTCGTCGTCGTCTGGCGGGGCGGGACGTTCGAAGGGACAATGGGCGCCCGTCGGCTTCACGTATAAATAAGGTGATGAGAGTCACTTTCAGAGGCGCCTGAGGGGTACGGCGTGTACGGCGTGGATGGGCACAGCTAGGAAAGCCCGAGGGCGACGCGTCTTATTACCGGCGGTTCTCAAATTTATTGATTTTTTTTTAATTGATTTTATTTCTCCGAACAGAAGGCGTCCTTCGGCCGCACGTGATCAAACTGTTGGCTGCCATCTACGTAAAAAACAATACAACTTACTATTAGTCTCCTCTGATTTTATAACTTTGGTCTTAATGCTCGTAGAATAAGAAAAATCCACATTTCGAACTGCGCATGTGGTAAATGTGCGCTTTAGTAAGAACTGAAATATAGACGTGTATTAATTAAAGGTTAAGTATGAACAAGCGCGCGCTCCTTTGCCGCCGTGACCCCGTTTGATCCTATTAGGCTGGAATAGATCGAGGAACAGTTTGACATGGAAAAAATGACGTCATAACCATTCTAAAAACACGTCACAAGTATTTGCACTAATACAATTTCCCTCTATAGGTCAAGAGGCGGAACATATTAATTGATCTATAATTGTTCCTTTATTTCTAAACAAAAACAAACAAGCTATGATTTATTAATTGCATATTTAATAATAAATAAATATGTGCTGCATTATTCAGAACATATGCTTGTTTCGCCAAACCAAATGTTTCTAACTGGTTTTTCACAGTTTGAAATGCAAAAGCAATCACATTTAATTGGTTTAAAGCGATTCTAATGAAAGGGGTGTCGATTAACACAATCAACCGTTCAATCCGACATAATTACTACTTAATTAATAGTTCAGGCATGCCTAAAACTGATCGAACAGGGTACGAGAGGAAAAAGGAGGGGAAGGCTGCTTGAAAGGTCGTGTACAGCTGAATGCACGTAGATTGTGTTATTTTTCCGTGTCGTTTTTCAAGGTCGTATTCCCTGCAGTGCTTAGAATATATAATCTCACGTCTATACATTATTGATGGAGTCACCACAAAAGCCGAAAGATGACACGACTGATTTCTTTCCTCAGCACTCCGGACAGCGCTCAGCAGGAAACACTTCCCAGTTTCTCCTGTCCATCGCTAGCTGGCTTGCAAATTGAAATGTATTCCTCCCCTTAATATGTTTATATTTCCCGATATTTGAAATAGGACGAACGCTGTCCGCCTAATCAGCTACTTATCACTCAGCACATTTCTTCACAACTGCATAGTTTGATTTTACAAAGTGCGCTTGTCCCGTAGGACAATGAATAAAGACGGTTTCTTCATGATTTATGGAAGTTGCACAAAATTGCACGTGCAGTTAACCGTCGTTGCTAAATTAACATAACCGTAAAAATCTCTGCGCTGCTCTCTGGCGCCATCTGGCGCCGGACATGTAGAAGCCTGTCTTGTGTTTATTAAGCAGAGGGTTTCGTGTGATACGACGTCGAAAGATTTATGAAGGAAAATTACGAAATGCATTAAAAACGTCGGACTAATCCGACCAAACTACGATAAGCAAGTGTATAGTGCAAAACGATATTAATACACAATAATAATAATAATACACAAAGGGAACCAACACGTTTAGGGCTTACGGGAAGGACGGAATCAATATACTGAGACACCGAGTGTGTTGCGCATTAAAGAAAAGGCTTCGGTTGTCATCGTATGTCCTTTTGTCCACACAAGCGGATCGATTACATCAACAGTATATCATATATGTGAGAAAATGTGCCTACTAGTCTCTGTCGTATCGCTCACTTAATGCTGACACTTCAAACGATCTTATTGTTCTGCCATAATTAGGACCACTGGGTGCGAATTCGCCCTCCTTCCCACTATGTTGCCTCGATTCCTGCAGTGTTTACGCTCTACGGGGGTAGCTAATTTGGTCAAAAAAGTCATCTGTGTCTCTTATTCCACTGCTAATGGCCGTTATAGCGAAATCTTAAACGTTTATTCCAAAGACAGTATTAAACAGTTCATTTTACAAAATACAGAGATTGTGAGGGAGAATAGTTTAACACCAGAAATAAACCTAAGATTGTTTACTCCAAAATGTCAGTTTTGGTATGCAAAACCAGAACTATGGCCATTCACTGACCCATACTGGGCTATTTACTGGCCGGGTGGACAAGCACTTGCAAGGTATTTGAATATTCACTATTGTTTTATTGGTATTTTTACAATGCAAATCACACATTTAAGGTTTATTAGAACAACAAAAAAAAACCCAAACTGACAGCTATACATCACGCCCTGATTGAACAGGTACCTGTTAAATGACCCGGGAGTGGCTCGGGGCAAGAAAGTGTTGGACCTGGGAAGTGGATGCGGCGCCTCCGCCATCGCTGCGCAAATCAGTGGTGCTGCTTACGTTTTAGCTAACGACGTAGACCCTGGTAGGTGACACTCATGTGGCCTCATTCCTCTCCAATGTGTCTCCAATAGCTGGGAAACCCATGTAGAAGCATCATGTGTGATAACCGTGAAATTAAAGCATATAGGGGGAAGCTGAACACTCAATAATTCCATTAGTGCTCAGGCGTATGGCTTTTAGCGCACAGTTCTTACCCAGGTAGATCTATGACGGTAACTGATCCAGTGCATCTCAGTTGCAGCCATCGCCACCCACCTAAACTCTGAACTAAATGGCTTAGGATCCCTCCCCACTGAGACAGAGAACCTGATTGGCTCTAAGCTTCAGGATTGGGACCTCATCCTGCTTGGAGACATGTTCTACGAGGAGGTGTTGACTGACACCCTGCACACCTGGCTTCAGAGCTGTATCCAGGCCCATGGCACACAGGTCCTGATTGGAGACCCAGGACGGGCACACCTGGAGAGTCATATGATCAGGAGACAACTGCACCTGTTAGCTGACTATGAGCTTCCTAAATCAGTTAGAGAAGAGAACTCTGGCCTCACCAACACCAGCGTGTGGAGCTATAAGCCAGAGCTATGACTTCTGACTCAGATGTTCCTGTTTCATTTCTAAGCTATTCTCATAAATATTCTAAATGTACATGACTGTTTTGCTTGTGGAACCTTAAATTTTGTATCAGTAATCACAGACTAATCAATTATGAGTTAGGGATTCATTGCTGATGAAACTGTGATTGGCTGTGATGAAGTATGATTAATTACTATTAGCGATACTGTGACTTTACTCCGATAAACCATTATTCATTTACCCATTTTAAGTAGACAGTAGTTTATTCTTATTAAGTCACACAGCAGGGTTGGATGTTTGTCTTGGGGCCAGGTCGTTCTTGTGTGTGAGGAATCTGTTTGAAGGGTCATCAATGCCCTTATTAGTTTTTTACCTTACTTCTCTTTCTGCTTTATTGTTCTGTACCTTGATGTCACAGAAAAGTCAGAACACATTCCAATTTTTATTTGACAAATACTTTGTTTTTCATTTCTATACAGAGTGTTAGTAGCATCCAGAGGTCCCAAGTAACCATTGCCTTCCGCTAGTTGCCTCTTGACCCTGGGTTTGGGCCGATTCTGCAAAGTTTTGCCAAGTACAAACTGACCTCACTTGAGCAAAGCAACTTTCTTGTCCAATACATATCATTTATCAATATTGAAAGGACCTGTTTGAGCCCGGTGTGGTTCTTATTTAGTGCTAGAGTCAAGACATGCTATTTGCAAACCCACCCTTTCAAGTAAAGAAATTGTCTATTAAAACTTGCTAAGAAAAGACTAGAGAGAGACCTCTCACAGTATTTCAATGCTTTATCATCTTTACATTGTGTTTGTACTGTACTGCTGACTGCTAAAATAAGTGAGAAACGACTATGGAATACTTACTGTTTACACAACAAGGTGTGTGTGTGTTGTTCTACAAAATAAAAATCATAGCATGTCTACAGGCCAGACCTCCCAGGTTGGATATTAATCTTATTCTTTATTAACACAAACCAGTTAGGTGCATATAATGCACACACACAGTTTACACAATCAAAATACACCAAGCTAATAAATATAATTGAAATGGAAACTTAGAAATATCATTACAATCAAAATATAATAAATATGGAATGTTACGAACTCCGCTTCCCCATATTTACCCCACAGCTTCACCAGTGTTGACACAGAAGCACACTGGCCAACATTTAAATGAATCACACGCTCACAAGCAGGACTGCTACTTTCCCCATTTTTTACAGAAGTTTGCAAATTATATAATTATTACCAGCAACAATGTGTATGAGGTACCAACATAGCATTCTCAGAAATAACATTGAAAACTCCCATACGGTGCATTGCTCAAAGACAACGCATAAAGGTTGATGACCACTAGAGTTCCCTATACAACTATGCCACAGATATACATTCGTTTTTAAAAAAAACCAATACGAAGGGAGCATACGGGTTATTCGGTTACATGTAAAGAATAATAAACCTACATAACTATAACCTCTCTATCAAAGATTTAGTGCCGAAGCAAAATACGTACCATCACAGTAACATAATTTGGTGGAACGTAGGAACTAGGTGGTAGTTCGGTATCTTCATGGCACTCAAAAGTAAGCTACACACTGCACTGTATAAAAATTGCTAAGTCACAATTAGCGCACAGTTCAATTAGGGTCAGAAGTGAGACTGTATTTAAATAGACACAATAAATGTGTTTCTATGAATTTGGTAATGCCAGCAGTGTGTAGTTTAGCATTGTCATTCCCACCAGTCACAATGGTAAGTCTACTCCTGCGGCCGGGGCACCAGAGTAACCCCCCCCGACACAGGCACTTTACACAATAGTGGGTCGGTAAATCCAGCCCATGAAATGTAAGCCACCAAGGAGACGGCAAACAAGCATGGAATGTTGCTGAACTGAAACAGTAGAGTTGATTTGTTACAATGCATTAGAAGATTGAGCAGTTTGCCAAGAGTGTGTTAATACACCTACTATACAGTGTATCTGGTATTAGATAAGGCGCATGCCCCTCTAACAGTGGTCCTCCTCAGCATCTAATAGACAGTCCATGACACCTGCTGGATCTTATCTGGGCCAATGAGGTTCTGGAGAGCCTCCCTAGAACGGTCTGAAGGACAAAAGAATAAGAGAAAAGTTCCCCGTATGCCCACAAAAGCTACAAATTCTGTTCTTCAAGAATAGAAATTTTCCAATATGTATCTGAGTCTAAACAACCAGGAACTAAATTACCAAAGCTGATAGTTTAGCCAATCAAACCTGTCTTAACATTGTCCTCAATAACCTTTTATGAAGCGAAGCTTACCTGTGATCAGTGGACAGCCATGGAAGATGAAGATCCTGATGTTTCCACAGTTAGCCAGGACCGCCATTACGGCTCTGTCTGTCAAGAACTGACAACGAGCCATCTGCAGCTCCTAACAGTATAACACAGCAGCAGAACGTTAATGGTAAGGTAAGGCAGTACAGCTGATTAGAACAGGCTATAGGAACCACTGTTAAAATGAAGCACATTGCAAAGACCACTGTCTGGAAGCAGTAACCTCAGTTTCTCTGTTGGAAGTACTACTCAGAATTAGATGTAAGGCTTCTATGGAAGGAAAATTGGACTTGGGGGGGGGAGGCGCTAGGGAACTCTGGGATTGCTGTCATATTTTAGGCCTTAGGTGAGAAGATCATGTGCACTAGGAACTCTGGGAATGCTATCAGGTCCTAGGCCTTACTCAAGAAAATCCTGTACCATCTTTGTACGAGCATCCGCTCAGTTGAAGGTAGGATTGACCTGGCATGTTGAAATGGAACTGTCAAAACAGGATACTGAAGGTTACCAGAGCCAAGAAGAAGGAAAAAACAGGAATCCATGGGAGGGGGGCCCTAGCAGCACCAAACCAGGGTTCAGAGGAACCGGGGGAGGGGGATCCTAATCAATTTTAATTGTACTAGCTTAAGTTTATTAATGCAAAGTATAATATTATATCAGTACAACCAAAGACTGTGTAACCAGAAATTAGATGGGTATATACATGTAGTAGCTTGAACATATGCATGGAATAATGAAAGTAAAGGTCAGTGTTGGTGGGCATGTGATATGAGACGGGATACAGGAATGCTGAGATGGGTTACAGAAATCACAAGCTGATCACGCTATATGTTAACCAATCCTGTAACAGGAGACCTTGTAAGGGAATGATGAGAGAGGTATATAAACTGACAGTTTTCTTTGTTGGGTGGTCCACCCCTGTGGGATGGGAACACCGTTTGCTTGGTAAAACTCTTTTTTACTTAAACATTAAAGGAAATCTATCTTGCACTGTGTGTCAAGACTTTGCTTCTTCTGAGGTATGAAAGGAGGTTAGTCAGTCAGTAATCTACATGTTACATTCATCCCACATTTACATACCTTTAACTACTGAAGCACCGCATGTTTGAGGTGTGACATCTCTTATTCCCGTCTACTCGTGTCCCAGTTCACATGGAGTGCATTGCATTTCCCAGCCAATCAGAGCGGACCGTTCACAGAACATACCCAAGATGCTTCTTCCTGCCAAGCACATCTTTTCTGCCTGCGGTAACAGCCCCGCCTATTTTTCGGAAGCTGACTTCATTTTAGACCACAGTATAAATGCATTCGACAGGAAGGCGCTCAAACTGTCAGCACGTCTCCGTGTGGTCATACACATCAAAGTTGGCGCCCGTCTCCTGGCTCGAGGCACCTTAGAGCTGACATGTGACTTCAACTTAATTATGTAGGGACACATTCTAGCTCCAGAAGAAAGGAGTGTCCAGATATCTGATCTAGTACAAGTGGTAAGAGATTATTTAAAGGATGTGTCAGCCATTGGGTCCCCCTGACAGCACATACAGTAAAAATACAAACCGGAGAGATGAGTGACAATGGTGAAATACAAGACCGACCATAACCAAAAGTTAGATAAACCCTCAAAAGTTTTACCTTTAAGCTGTTGGAACACACTCCAGTCGCTAGGCCTATGACACCCTCATCAGTCACCTGAAAGAGCACAAAACCACAGGTGTCTCTGGTAGGAACAGAATCTTCCATATTCCTATGAGACGGAATACATTTTAGAAAAGTACCACACATACGTACTTCAAATCTGTCGCTATTCTAGAAAATGTTTACACTTCCACTAATTATTCCGAGGATTCAAAGAATCAAACTTGAAATATGGGAGGATGCCAGAATACCCAGACCAGGATCAGAATAAGAGTTTTAACTGTTTAGGTGAACCAGTAGTCATTTACTCTGTCTGTCTGTGTGTATAATTCTGAGAGGCCCTGCATCACACCAGCTATAACAGTGAGCTAATAAAAACAGTTGACTGGATGGATGATGAAAGCTATTGTAAAAGGTCTCTTGGGAAATAAAGAAAACACCCCATAATAAAACTGTTAGATAACACTATCGTAAACCTACCTTGTGACCCCCAAAGCAAATGGGGAAAAACTTGGCAGGCCCCAGACTTGCCTTGGAGATTTATCACTGCTCTGACACTAAAGCGCTCCTCCCAATCCTGGAGCTTAGCGCCAAATGGGTTCTGGGTCTTTGAACTCACGTGCTTTTCGTCCATTAGGACAGAAAGGGCAGAGCTGCTCTACCCTTTACTTCACACACATGTATCTATGTGTATCTTTAAAGGAGCACATTTCAGATGGAAATGCTACATACAGAGTCATACCTGGGTTCAACATACATGTATACGTGTATGTGTACGCACATATGCACAGGGCCCCTTTCACCCCTACCGGCATACAAATAAAAATCCATCTGCTGAACTTATCCACACATCCACAAACCCCAACAGAACAGGGACCAGAACTGAGAAACCACTGACTATACACAGCCTCAAGAAGCCTTTTTAATCTGTACATTTCAGCCAGGAACACACAATATTTTGGATGTTTAACCTAAAGACATAACAGAATCCATCCATCCAACAGCTTTTTTTCCTTACCCTGGTCTCAGAAATGTAGACGCTATGTAGAACATTGCAGTTCTGCGCTAGTGCCAGCAGGGCGGCACCAGTGATGCTAAAGCAGCCACTTAGGGAGATGACCTCCAGCATCCTGCACTCCATCGCCAGGGCGAGAACACCATCGTCGGTGACGGAGCTACACCCACTCAGGTCCACAACCAGTAACCCAGGGCATGAGGAAGCCAATGCCTTCACACCTGCAGGAGACACCATGTTGATTAAGACCTGAGGGCCAAGTTTGTTGGTACTTAACCTTAAATTCAAGCATGTACAGCTACTGAAGTATCTTCGAATACAAATGGGAAAAATATGAAATGAAACTTTGCTGGTCATTTTTTTTGACTATAATTAAAAGGAATTCTTTAGTCTTCAAATATCCCAGCATGCTTTCTATGACTGTGAGTGAAGCGTGAAGCCTGGGGTCAGAGCACAGGATCAGCCATTTACCCAGCACCCCCAATGCAGTGATTGGGGTTAAGACCTTAACGCTGAACTGGTCACTCTGCCAGGTCTGAGAGTCGAACCAGCAGCCTTTGGGATACAGGCATGGACTCTGAACTTTGAGAGCCACACACCAGTCCGAATTAGCTGCAAGTCACTTCCGGTATAAACTAGAGCATTTTCAGGCATGTCGGTCGATCAGGTGTTCAATGAGGCCATAGAAGGTGTAAGAAAGCTCTCAGCCTTCAGTGTATGAAGGATGGAAACTAAAGCTAGCTGCATACTTAAAAAGGTGTCAGAACTAGCCAAAGTGGAAACACCACTGAACATGTCATCTGAGACAAACAATTTCATACTGAAAAAGACGCTCACCAACACAAGGGGATGACCAACGATTTCGCACAATTTTGGATCTTTCACTCTAAGATTTGCAGGGATTTCTTGTCACAAATTGCCCGTCACTGTTACTCCCCATGACCGGCCCTTCAGATGTGAAGATCACTTCCCTTTAAAAACACCATTTTAAATGAAAATGTCCTTGTGTTGACGTAGCCTGAGAAGCAAACATTTAGTAAAGAGGCCAGTGTTTCACAAGGAGATCTGTTTTTCCCCAATATGAGTACAGCATTCCCCTGAGTGAGGGCAATGTTTAAGTAATAGTTAATCCTGCAAGGTTGCAAGGGCTTCTAAAACTGTTGTGTGATTGAATGAGCACATCTCCTATAAGCGTGCATAATATCCTTAGTATTAAGCAAATCACATAATGTTCTACTGTTGACTGAAAATGCTTTGCAAAAGGTTAGATTTCGGGGGAGTTTCACAGCTGACAGAAAAGGGAGTTCAGAGCTTGTTGGTGAAGGTCAGAGAGAATGTAACTATGGACCCTTCCCTACGGAGGGGAAAAACTCAAGGAGTTACTAACTACACTGTATAAAAAACTTGCTTGTGCGCTAATCAGTGGAACACTCGTGAGACTGTCTGAGGCTGTTGTCCTTTGCCGGCAAAGAAATAAACCATGATTACTGGACAGAGTCCTGGACTCTCCGTTTCTCTGAAAGGTTCATTTGGTAAATTGCCACGACACCTGAAGGTTATAGCCCTTCCTGCTATATGTCGCACTCTTTTCAAATGTATCTAACGGCTATCTTTCACACTGTTGCACCTTTGACTTTGTTAAAGAAAAAAGAGAGGCTCACTTATCCACTTGCCCCGGGAACACCAACATCTGACTAATGAGTTAAATGGTAAATCCCCAATTTCCCTTCAAAGATTAATAAAGTGTCCATTTATTTGTATCTAAATGGCATCCACTTCCACAGTAGCTTCGAAAGGTGTGAAGCTAACCTGGAATCCTCCCTACCCCCAATTCTCTCTTCACACCCCGCCCCCCCCCACTTCTCGAACACTAACGATCTCCAAATCGGATGTCAGTAGACTGCTGCTCAGCTTTGTACATCACTCCTCCAATCACCAGCTACGCTGCGATGAGGAAGGATACTGGAGGACTGTTTACTTAAAAAGATGTCAGAACTAGCCAAAGCTGAAACAACACCGAACACGTCATCTGAGACGAACAACTACAAACTTAAAAATTCACTGTGTAGTTCACCTCACCAACCAACACAAGGGGGCGAGCAATGATTCTGCATGACTTTGGGTCTCTCACTAAGATTTGGGGGGGGGGGGGGATTTCTTGCCACAAATTGCCAGTCACTGGTACTCACCATGACCCATCCATTAGATGTGAATAATTACAAATGAGCTTGGCTACAGTGCCATGAAAAAGTATTTGCCCCCCTTCCTGAGTTCATTCTCCATTCCTGATCTCTGCAATAATCTACTCACTACAAAAAAGTAGTGCCTAATAAGCAATCTTAAGCCATAATAAGTAATCACACGGAATAACAATTATTCCTCAGCATAAGATTTAACTGGACTTACAGCAATAAGGTCTTGCGCTTATTCTCCCCTTCCCCACATCCTCATGCCCCCAACCTAGAAACCTACTCTAAGTCTCAGTCTTGCAACCGTTGAGGCCTAACCATAGGCTTTTTGTCTACCACTCCACACCACAGTCTGACACCTGCCATCCTGTCCAACTGCGTGCTGCACAAACAGATTAAGTCCTTTGCAAAGCTAATTCCATTCTAACATACCGTTTATCCTCCAGAAGCTTTATCAAGCTTCGAAGCTTGCAATTCCAGTCTTTTTCCTCTTTCTCTCACACCTAGCTTGACCACAGGTTTCAGTATGTTTGACCGTTCACAAGTCTGTTTTTCTTACACGACTATTTTAGATGGATCAAAATAGTATGTCTGTTCACCTGCACATACACATTTACCGAGAACAGTTAAGTCAGGTCCCCCTTCTTGTCCAAGGCCTACTTATACATTGACATAAATCCCATGGTGCCTTGCAACCCCTAAGTCCCATTTTCAAGTCTCCTCCCACAACATCTTCGTGCTTCTTCTCGATACAACTTGACATCTATCCCATCACGCACTTATATGCCTGCAAAGCTTTAAGCAAAGCAAATCGTTAAAGTAAATCATTTTTCTCCCACAGTTCTTATTGTGGAAAGCTATGTTATCTTTATGCCAGATGTAACGGGACACAGGTCTTCCAAAAAGTTCCACTTTTGTATCATCGGTCCATAGAACATTATCCCAAAAGATTTGGGGGTAATCAAGGTGTTTTTTGGCAAATGATAGACAAGCTTCTATGTTCCTCTTGCTTAGCAGTGGTTTTCACCTTGCCACTGTCCTATGCATACCTTTTTTTGCCCAGTGTCTTTCTGATGGTGGAATCAGGAACACTGACATTAACTGAGCTAAGAGAAGCCTGCAGCTCCTTAGATGATCTTCTGTGACTTCTCAGATGAGTTTTCTATGCACTCTTGGAGTAATTTTGCTAGTCCTGCCACTCCTGGGCAGAGTTACCACTGCTCCATGTTTTCTCCGTTTACAGATGATGGCTCTCACTGTGGTTCGCTGGAGTCCCAGAGATTGAGAGATTGATTTGTAACGATTTCCTGACTGATATTTCAACAATTTTCATTCTCAGATCTTCTGGAATTTCCTTTGATCAAGGCATAGTGTGCTGTTTGTTGAGGTTTTTAGGGAATTTCACTTTGCTGGAAAGGTTGTATTTAAGTGATGTCAGGATTCAAAAGGGCTGACAGCAATCAATCTTGGGCATAGCTAGCCTAACTGAAACCTTTTATCAATTAAATTAGGTTCATTGAGTTTCTAAGGAGCAATTACTTTTTCACATGGGTGATATAGGTTTTGGGGAGTTTTTGTTCTTCAATACATCACAAGATCACTTGGCAACTGTGTACTGTGTTTACTCAGGGTGTCTTTTTTCTTATACTAAATTTGTTTGGAGATCAGAAACAATTAAGTGTTGTGAATAAACAAAAATAGAGGAACTCAGGAAGGGGGCAAATAATTTTTCACGGCACTGTAGCTTTCACCTTTGTTCATTCATTCTGGTCGCAAAACTGTGACCAGACATGAGCATATATACAACTGGCCACATAACATGTTTCGACCAATAGTAGAGAATGGGTGGTCTCAACCAACAGAAGCAGTGTACACTGAAATATGGACTGCCTGTCCACACCCAACATGGTGGTCACTGCCCTGAACCTTTTTTTTTTTTTTGGGTAAATGATGTCTTTTTGACTGAAGTATACAGCCAGCTTAAGGAGACAAAAAACAGAAGAATCTGGGCCTTCCATCAGTTTTTTCCCTTTATGTTGCACTATTCGCTGTGTTTTTATTGTAACTATCCACCGTGGAAAAAAAGTGGAAAAGAATTTCTATGCTGTTCTATGCTGATCTCCTGTTTTCTCCAGGCAAGGTCTCATGATTCATTGTTGTGTTGTTATGTGAATTAATCCAATGATTACTCATTATGTTTAAGAAACTTGTTGACTGACATTGTTAACCATGCAGGACATACGCAAAAGGCGAGCTTCAGTATCTATGCTTGTTAAGCTTAAGATCCTAAAATCTTAAAAGAGTGTTCAAAGCTCAAAAACAGAAGTATGTACATGACAAACAGCACTTTGTGCTGAAAACCACAAGACCTTGGAGCGAGGCCTTTCTCAGACAGTGAGTGAGGCACTCCCATGCGCATGAAATAAAGCTTTCTGCTGAGTGAGGGAAACCCTAGACTCCAGAAATGTTATTTTATTCCACACCACAACACAACTCTTTTTACAGCTAATGTACTTGCCGAATGAAGTTGAATGTGATTATGAGATGTCGTACATTATGTCTACACTTCCATCTGTACTCTTAATACGTCATTACAAGCACAATGTCAAGCCAAATTCCTTCTTAGTGTGAACCAAATAACCATATTCTGATTGTAATCTGGAAAGCCTCGCCCAACCGGCTCACGTCGTTAATTAACGTTCGCAAAGGAGCACACAGCTCCTGACAAGAGTCATAATGGATTGGTCATCTCATCACTTTCCTTTGTTCTTCCAATGCTTTCAGATATCCTGCATTCTGGATTAAATGTAGATGCTTTGTCTTAGCTCTATTAGGGACTTTCACTACTTGGAGAAACATCGACATGCAAAAGGCACAAAAAACTCACGGCCAGCTATGCTAGTCTTGGTATCATGACCAGCTGAAAAGGAGGATCTGCTCCCCATCATGCATTAAAATGATGGTTTGCTGAACTGCACTGTGGAATTTACACTTTCAGATCCCGTGTAGCGCTTCAAATATGTCACCCCGCAAGGCTCTGGTGTGGCTCTGCAGAAGAAAAGCCTAGGATTCATGTGTCAAAGGTAAGAACAGCCCATAGCGTTCGTGCGTGCGTGTTACCTTCCGTGGTGATGCTGTGACAGCCTGGAAGTAGTATCCTCCTGAGCTGCCGACACCGGATCTGCTGCAGGCCAGAGTCTGATACACTGCAGTTCTGCAGGTCCAGGGTGTTTAGCCATGGGTGCAATAGCTGCAATTACATTTAAAGACAGAATAAAAATTGAATATTAATTTGAAAAGGAGAAAAAAAAAAAATCTGAACAAAAAATTCAACATTAATCCTAGAACTGTTGTGGTTTTTCAGCAAGGAAGCTCAAGACTTAAGGAGCTGGTTGCAAAATAGCAGATGTTGTTGGTTCCGAGAACAACAACTAACAAACATAGTTTTGGGTCAGTTTTTATGCTCTTATTATCTATTGTGCCAACCTTATGGCCATCCCCCCAAAGACAAGATACTGGCCTTGCTTGACAGTTCCTCACCATCTCGCTACCATTATTTATCGGTGTTTTCCTGCTTTATCCTTCTTCAGAATTTAAAGGTAGCTTCTCATTTGAGTAATCACCTGTGAGGCTCGTTTGATTCTTTTCCCGTAAACACATTGGTGGAACGAGTTTCTGCTAACTCCTCTTTTTAAAAGAAGTTCTAATGCACTTGGAACATCTGTTTTTGTCTACTATGCTTGTCATGCATTTTTCAGAACAGCCTGACGTCTGCTTTTCTACTGTACCTGTCATGCATTCCTCAAACAGCATACTTGCTCATTTTATATCATACGACTTTCAAGATTACACGGCTGTGTGGATTATATGATTTATGAAAGGATTACACTTTGCTTACTCCAAGTCTTCTGATTACATAGTCTTCTGTGCTTACAATGTTCCACATAGTTTTATAAAATATTCCATAGAACCCACCAATAACACAAATAGATGGGGCAAATATGGTATGATGTTAATTATTAATTATTACTGTTATTCATTTTAACAAAAAGGAAAAAAAGGATGCAGTCCAGAGGAACTCTAATCTAGATGAGTTTTAACCACAGACAGGCACATTGAATATACCTGGCTGATGTTGAAGTCGGTGACCGTGCCATTGGAGGTCATTAATCGTACCAGTTTGTCCTTTATTCCCATTGGCAAAGCTTTAATATCCCCATGGAAGTTGTCGGCATATCTGGCTACGCAGCCCAAGCTTCTGCAAATTAACAGGCGAATTTACAGACAAACAAACACTGGCGTCCTTGACCATTACTATAAGACTTTACGGCTAATATTTACTCACTGACCAACGACACCTGTATTCAAGTGACATTCCTATAGGCACTTACAAGTCCAAGAGCGAGTAGACCGCCATATGATGATAAATGCAGTATTTCAATAATCAGGTGCCGATAGACACTGGTGTGTCGTAGAAATACATTTTATAACACCGAAACTCAACTATCATACAGTTAGCTGGCTAGCATCTACGAAATGAAGCGAAACGATATATTTTTATAAGTAAGCAGTAACAAAAACTACGTAGCAAAGTTTTTTTTTTTTTTTTACAAGTACAGTAAACGCTTTCATATTACTTAGCTACCTATGCTAATATCGTCTAGCAGCTTCGTCGCAAGCTCATGACGACACCGACGCCTTAATGACGCATGTCGGAAACTGTAGTTTTATTAGAAACAATTCCACAAATGCGTTTTTTTCTTTTATCTTTTAATGTACTATTATTTTTAAGTATCAGATAGCAAGAATAACTTTTAACAAGTAAAATCAATCAATTACATTGTGTTTTTTCAAAAAATTGCGTGATACCGGCTGCTTCTCGCCCACCCCGGCCTGAACAATTTGCTCGCCTTTTATTTTTTATTTTTTACAAGATCCCACTACCTTTTACCAAAAATTACAAACTTTTCCATGGCACATTTTGCTTTCCCTGCAGCTACGTTGACATGTATGCTGATTTCATTGATTTTTTTAATACAAACTTTGGCTAAGTATATCTTCTTTTGCCTCACGTTACAATGAAGAAAAAAAAAATCCTGAGCTGCCTCTGAAGTTGATAAAACACACAGAATTTCAATAGTGTCCTTTTATTACCGCAGTGTTAACTAGCATTAAATAAGATGCTGTAGTAGCACTTAAAGATGCCAGAAACTATGGAAAGAGAAGCGTGCCAAATTTTATTGCGTGTAGTACATCATGGATATCTGAAAGCCTCTTGTTCCACTGAGCACACAACAAACCTACAACAAGGAACAGAAGGATGGCTTTGTAGAAGCTAATACATAAATTGTACAAGTGGTTGGCTCATGGAGAAAGGATTTCCTATGAGAAAGAAGATGGTATTTAGGAGAGCTTGACTGAAAGCTTAGAAATATACAAATACTGTGCAATGTACAAAATAAATAAGCCACATAAAGTCCAAAAACTACACGTGGAACCTTCAAGATCACCTGTTGTCTAAATATTTGGACACCAGGTGACATGACGATCACACAGTCACCTCATGACCCTTTCCATTGGTGACCTTAAAGGTCACACACTGTGATAGAAATTCTATATCAGGACTCAAAGATCATATTGCTGGTTATATAATTCAGGTTTCTTGAGGTAATACACACAAGCGCTTGGAGAGACAACGTTGCCAAGCTTAACAGTTCCGCACCGTTCTCTCTAAACATGCTGCTGCTGCACACTGCGTTATATCATGGTACTGACGAGTTCTACATCACCAAATACTTGTTTTCTATTGGTTCAATATCAGATCACCCTGTTAGCACCTGCTTCCTACTTGCACAACCACAGAGGGACCCTCCTTTGTTGTTGTGCAACCGTTGCTTGATTATTTCGCTAGCTTAACAGGGTGGGGACCTATCTTCTCCCACCTGGCTCTTGCAACACGTTATCTTTTAAGGCACTCCTTTACCCCTTTGATGCACACAAGAATGCAAGCTCTGGCCTTCACCCGAAAATCAGTTCTGGACTATTTTATAATAAACAAGAGACGGTATTTTTCCATCACAACACATAGTTGACACGGATCATTTCAGGTCACAAATCAAAACAAACGAATAGATTCTTCCCGCCTTACGATATTCCAACATAAAGATCACACGGTCACCTCATGACCTTTTCCGATTAGTGACCTGAAGAGGGCGGTCTAGCTAGCTCTGGTGCTGGAACGAGAGGCACTGCAGGCTCTTCACAGCCTAATGGCAGAAAAGCAGGAGGACTATGCAGCTCTGTTTACCGCACCAGAGGAGTGATGCATGCGGCGACCATCTGCAGGGTAAATGAGTAGGACGCTGCTGTACCGGCACCAGACGGAAGGAGAAACACTGGCCGTGCTGGCAGCCGACCCCTGCAGCTAAGCGCAGTGTGGCTGCCCAGAGTTTCCCTGCAGCGTACTAGAGGAGCTGGCTCTCTACATTTTCATGCAGGCGTTATCCTCGGAGGAGCAGCGTTGGCATGTGTGGATGCGAGAGTCCGTGACATTAGCTGAAGCTTGCAGAGAGGCAGAGAAGGGGGAAGATATCCTGACTGTAGTGCCACCCAATCTGAAATCATGTCTGTGATACTACACAAGCAGGCAAAAACAAAGGGGAGGAGTCTGTGCGTACATTAAGTTTCCGGCAACGGCGTTGGCACCCCCCACAGACCATTGCACCTTGTAACTGCAGCAGTGACGTTGGCCACATCGTCTAGGTTTGGCCCGCCCCAGCCTCTATGTTGACACACTGATCGAAGACCCCTCTTACCATGCCTTGGCGGTGCCGAAGGATTTTTTAAACATTGTATTAGCAGCCTGAATTGTCAAATACAGTTAATCTCTCTGATTATGCTGTTAAAAGAATTGTATCTCACACATGTATCTTATAACGATCTTATGTTATTTCACTGGAATACTAAATTGTGCAAAGAAAATGACAAGCGAGAGCAACAGCTGAAGCAGGGGAAGCATATGTGTGAGCAGGTTGCTGAGGGGACTTCGCACAAAGTTGAAGACAACAGGATGCATGCTTAACCACAAAACTATTTATTACGAATTCTTGTAGGCTCAACGTTGCACGTAGGCAAGTTTTTTTCCCCAAGGACACAAGAAAAAACCTGTCTAGACACATTGTACTATTTTGTTTAGCCTATTAGAATAAAAACATAAGCCCTAGCAATGGTCATTAACCAATGAGCTTATAGCATAAAGAGGGTGGTAAATTTGCTAAATCATATGAAAGTTTGTGTGTTTTCTTTTTGCAGGAACTCTCTGTGCATCTGGCAAAGATATTCCTCCTTGTGCACACTCGGTGTGATTGAACAAGCAGACAAAACTCTCTCCAAAGTTTAAGTGTTCCTAAGACTAACTAGTTGATAAAATTTAACTTCCACGGTGGATACGTGGTCCACCATGACGCTCATTTGCCCAAGGGCTATGCCAGGCACCAACCAGATTGTGCCACCGGAAAGGGAAATGATAAAGATCTGGCTTGCCTTAGTAACTTGCATCTGCACCCCCATGAAAGGGAAGAGGCAGCTTCACGTCACGCTGGCGGGACAAACAACAAAGCAGGAGGGTTGCCTAATGGGCATCGGTGACCCCTGCATCATGGGAATGGACTTGTTGGTGCCATGGACATGCTGGGAGCAGCCCTTCACTTTGAAGAAGAGGTGGAAGCTCTCTGGCGAGGCAGAAATCAGCAACAAACAGCAGCAGAGCTCCTAATCAGAGACCTCCTCAGCTGTCCTGACTGTGCCAGCAGTATTGGCTGCCCTAGTGTATCCTGTCAACATGCCAGCCCCTCCCAGACCAAGTGGAAGTGCTGGCAGAGTTTGATTTTGAGGCTCAACACCATCCTTCTCTTCCGGGGGGGGGGGGCTCCACAGAAATACCAATGCACTTTCTAGTCACCCATATGAAGCAGATGACCGCCACATCAAGGAGTGTAGCTGGGCAGCAGAGGATGACAGGAATGTTATCAGGCCTTGTCCTGCTGCGAGAGCACAGAGCAGTAGTGTGGGAGAGGCTGTATCCATTGTAACTTTATTAAAGTTTCTCTCTTGTTCATTTTGCAATCGTTTTTTAAGCTGTACAAAGTTTGTTAAATATTCATTTCTCCAAACGCATCATATCGCAACTTATTAAAGTTTGTTTCATATTCATTTAACAGTAGTTTAACGTATCTTAAAGTTTGTGTATTTACTGTATTTTATAATTGATTTTAACGCAATGAACTAAAAGTTTGATACTTGTTCTTTTTCTCAAATGTTGTTTTAAAAAATGCACCTTAAAGTTTCTGCATTCATTTGTACAGTTTCTTTAAAAAAAAGCAAGTTGTACAAAGTTTTGCTGCGTATTCTTTTTCACAAATGATTTATTTTTAAAAATGTATCTTAAAATTTGTACTTGCTATGTTTTGACTGCTGATGGAAAAGATCCAGCTACTTTCACTATTTGCTGCAAATTCAGAGATTGAGAACAGTTACCCCCCCCTCCCCCCACACCACCATCACAGGGTGTGAGGCCTATTGCCTGCACCACCATTAAACGTACATCCATAATCACGTGGAGAGACACAACAGCCAGTACGACACTTTATCCCATCTAGCAGGAAAAAGAATACGTCAGCAACATTTTACCGCCAAAGCATGATACTACACCCCACAGATGTGGCCCCCCAAGTTTTCCCAGCCTTCTCACATTCCATTGACAATACTATATTTTGGACAGCTGCTTTTGAACACCTGCTCGACAATATTAGGATAGCCGAGCACCTTCAAGGTCACACACGTACTGTAGTTCCCACACTGGAAGAAGGTACAACCCCAAATCAGAAACATTTTGGACGGTATGGAAAATGCAAATTAAAAAAAATGCAGTGATTCTTAAATTTATTTTGACTTTTATTTCACGGCAGACAGTATGAACCCAAGATATTTCATGTTTTGTCTGGTCAACTTCATTTCATTTGTTAGTATACATCATTCCTGCATTTCAGGACTGCAGATGTTGATGTTATGTTTAAATTTCCTGCATTAGTAAAGCTTAAAATATTGCAACTAAAATCCTTCTCCTCTCAGTTACTCACACCCATTTTAACTTTTGCAGAATATGCTGGTTTCACTGTTTTCGAGGCCCACCTGCAAGTTCCTGCTCTTTTCTGCATGGCCTTGGCTGCCAAGTGTTCCCTGTTTTCTGCTATCTTGGCACTTCTTTTTCAGTCTCAGCAGGTCACTCTGCCCCGTGCATATACACACATCCCCAGGATGTCGTCACCAGAACAGTTTGTACAGACTAAGACAGAACAACAATCCCATAATGCACCACTCCCCACCTAACTCCCAATTTTCCTTCCACAAGGGGAGACATTAGTTGCAATCTGGGGTGTTTGCAGAGAAAAGAGCACCACCCTAGAACCTCACGTCCACCTTACCTTTGTGCGGCTCCTAGCAACCATCTCGCCAAGTGGATGGTCCTGTCCCTCTGCCACCCCTCCTGCTCTCCTGGCTCGAACAGACTTTAGCATGTTACCCTTTGGCTGACAGATAGTCTGAGGCTTTATCTTAGAGGAGAGAATGAGTAGATTGTGTGAGTGATCACTGCTGAGGAAAAAGTCCCAGAGCTGTGCGAGTAGTCAACATCATCATCATCACTTGACCAGCTTGAATTAGTGTCGCTTTCCAGCCCCTCTGAGGTCAGACCAGACTGCCCAGGACCACATTCTGCTGGTCCCGATCAAAGTTTCCTCCATCTGGAGATTCTTTAGGCAAGACACATTCTAGCCAATCAGCCATGTTGACCTCCTACTCACCTCCCTCAGACTCTCGATTTTGCACTGAAAATTCAAGCAGTATGGAATAGAGTAAAACTACGTAGAATATTGTATGACATTACCTAAGCACATAAGACTGTGTAATCAGAATTCTGGAGAAGGATAATTTGGGGAAAACTGATAAATAATGGGAACAAGACACCAAAGAACTGTCAAGCAAGACCAGTATATTAACTTAGGGGATGGCCAGGAGGTTGGCACGGTAGATAAGAAATGCATAAAAACTGACCCAAAACTGTGTTTGTTAATTGTTCCATGGAAAAAACTCAACTTTGTTGCTTGCAATAAAGTCTGCCATTTTGAAACCAACTCCTCAACACTCAGACTTCTTTCTTGAAAACCACAACAGCAGCAAGTGAAAGGTTCTCTTTGTTTGGTGATTAATTCTTTTGGAAATAAAACTTAGCGCTTCCAAAACTGGATCCTCAACTTATTATAAACTAAATTATAAAAAAGACAACCCCTCATAGGAATAATAGGGATACAACAGATTTCATGTAATCTATCTTTCTCACACCTAACATTATAGGTTCCAGATTAACCCTTTCTGTTTAGCCAACAATTCTTTCAAACCACAAATTGCAGTCAAAGACAGCATAACCACTTTTGGAGCGTATGGGAGAAACAGGTGATGACGACTTTCATAGAAAATTATTTACTCAGGCTTCCTTTATCCAGTACTAAAAGATGTCTGACAATCTGACAAAAAAAGCCAGTGTCAAAAATGGCAACTGAAATTTGATTACTAATCCATGACCTATTTTGATATACCTCTTAAATGTTCGATTTTAATAGTTGTCTACCCTAAGTCCGCTGTCACCGTGTACTTTTTCTTCATATATCACCCATATGGTGAACTGATTTCAGCACTCTTGCTTGCACTTCAGAAATGACACCCCCAACATCAAATGCCCCTTTTCCACTGATATGGCTCCGGTGTTGTGCCAGTGACGTGAAGTGCTGAGGGGCGGGACAAACACTTGTAGTTTAGCAACACTGCTAGCATTGTGATATTTAAAGTTTGATCGGAATTTCTGAACCTCTTCGGACTGAGTAGAGATGCTGAACCGTCTTTTGATTAATCAAGTCAAGGTGGGAGGGATGTATTTCAACCTCAAGTACCCCCAAAGAAACCACAGGGTGACGTATGCCATTTGAATGTGTCCAAACATACTTACAGCGGGCAAAATGTGGTCTTTGCAGCAGGTATCTGCCTAAGAATCAAAACGCATCATGGAACGCTAACCAGCATCTAACATCGCTGTCCCAATGAGATCATGATCTCAATACGCATTGCAAAGGTGTACGTACCCATATTTATTGTCATTTAACCCAGGTACAGCATATTCTGAGAACCTTAAAGAAATAATAAAAAAAATTATATATATTATATATATTATATATATACATATACACACACAAAAACTTATGGATGAATCCAAAAACGGTACTGAAAAGGTATTCCTTTACTTAAAGATGAAAATAAAAAAAACAATTTCCACTGGAAATGTGTAAACTTTTTAAAAAGCAGAAGTGGTCAAGCAGAATGGTGTCTGAATGTACATAGTACATTCCGACAGTTCACTTCACAGCCTTGGCCAAAAATCGTTTTTTGTATTCTTCATAGGCATTTTGCGATTGGCCAACTCTATCCGAGGGTGCAGTCGGGTCTTCTGTACTTGGACCATGACCCCATTGGCCTGTAACAGACAGCAACATCGATTTTCAGTAACCTGATTATAAAAACATCTCCACACACGCATAAAAATACACAGGACTTAGTCTGGCAAATTCACTTGCAACACTTACCCTTCCTTTTCCAGTTTGCTATCTTTGGCCTTTCAAGGTTATGATCACTCTTTTCGGGAGTGGAAGAGTCTAGTGGAGAAATTCAGAGCTTAATCCTTAATTAGTAAGAAGAGTGTAACCAGGCAAAGTGGAGTATCCATCGGAAGCCACACTAGACCCCAAAGTTAGACCACATGTACCTGTCAATTCTTTCGAGGGATTCTTCATTTTTGTGCCTCGTGTCCCTTTGAAGTTGAAAGATGCAGGCAGCAACTCGTAATTGAGAACATTTTCCGTCACCGGCAGTGGCATCAGAGCTGGGTTCCCGATCTCATACTTGCTCTTCCCCGTGAGGTCCCTGGAGACGGTGCATGGCCGTTTTGATGCCAGAACAGGCCGACCCCTTTCAGGACCTTTTCTTTTCTTTTGATCCAAATGCAAAGGATGTTCATCTTTCTGCAGTGACTGGTGTTGGTTTTGGACCACCCCACTCTTACATGTACCAGAGTCCATTTGAACAAGTCTGGAAAAAGGACTGACTGTTCGTTTATCCAACTTCTTGGGTTTCATTAGAAAAACCCTTTCCTGAGAGGAACCCGGACCAGCTGTGGAGTTAACCTTCCCAGTTTCTACCGTCTTTGAAAGTTTTACCCGTGGTTTTTGAGTTTTTCTATTACCTCGTTTATGTGAACTCTTGCTTTCGCTATTCTTCGGAGAATTCAACCCCTTTGATTTCAATTCTCTCTCTTGCGGAACCAAACTTCTTTCCCAGGACAAATATACCCGTTGTTTTGCTGCAGTACTTTTTTGAAGGTGGTCTTTTTCCAGAAAAGGTCTCCTCTGGGAAGAGATTTTTAAGCTGATCGTTCGGGGCGGACCGGTCATGGGGTCTGTACGAGATTTCATATCAGCCTGGGTGCTGGAAAACACACTTTCTTGCCGAGGGGAGGATCCATACAGAGCAAGACTGGCAGTGAAGCTTTCTGATACCACGGACACTTTCTCAGCCCTTTCCTTTCTCGGCAGCAGAGCCTTGGCTTCACTTTCTGATTTGCTTTTACTGCGACCGTCGTCACTTGGTTCAGTGACATTCGAGGAGCCATTTTTATTCTTGACGTTGAGGGTCATCAATTGTTGACTGTTGCGAGAACGATCCATATTCGCTTTAATATCAGAAGACTTATTTTTAACCTTATGACTTTGAAGTGAACGGTTCTGAAGTGGTGGTTTGGCTGTGGAGTTAATAGGTTTATCATCACGTCGAATTTCATTTCTCCTGCTCTTTTGTTTTTTCTGCTTCTTTCTGAAAGACAATTTGGCATGAAGGCTTGGCCTTAATGAGGGTGACACAGTCTCTTTCAACTGCCCCTGAAGGACCACCTGCTGTGTGTCCATAAGAGTACTGTCTGCAATGGACCGCACTTTCTCCAGAGCCACATCTTGGGCATCCGTTTTGCTATGGTCACTTCCAAACAATGTTTGTTCAGCGACCTGTCTGCTCCACAACTGCTCTGATGTTTCAGCGGCTGCTATCAGAACTTCTTCCAAACTGGAACACTCAACATTTAAGTCAGTGTCACCAGCAACAGTCCCCTGGGTTATAAGCTCCAAGATGCTTCCTTCTCTTGCATGCTCAGGAGAACATTTCTCACTCACCTTTTCCCCTCCAGAGGATTCTGCAGGTGATTCCATGGTTATAGTAAGTGTATCTGAGACGGCACACAGTGGATCTTTATCTGCATTACTAGCTGCCGTGCATTCTGTAGATACATCGCACTCATCTGCCACGTGTAGCTTTGCAGCTGTCAGTTTAGTTGGGTATACCAGTGTGCAATTTGGTTCCGCTGGTAGAAAATCACATTCTTCTGAAAAACGCTCTTCACCTTCCTTCTTTCCCTCTTTATCAACTGTTTCAGGTACTGCCGGTTCTTCTTGACAAGAATCGGCTCTGCATTTGCAGACAGAGTTCTCTTCATACCCAAAGGCCATTTCCATCCATCGAGACAAACAACAGTAAGAGTCCACGGCACCCTGACTGACATCTGACCCATTTTCAGGTAACTTAGATTGCAGATTCTCAGCCATGTCGTCTTCACTTGACTGGCTGCAGAAAAGCTGCAGGTTTTTTGCCTCTGAAGGTGATAGAACCTTAATCTGTATCAATGACAGGGGGTCACAAACTTCCACTGAAGGGACCACTGTCTCAGTCTGGGAGTGTGACTGTGATTCCTGCAATTTAACATCCACTGGGTAAGGGGGAGGTCCTTCCATATTGCTTTTCTCCATCTTATTACGCTCCATTCTCTCATTCCCTCTCTCTGACATTTTCATTCCATGACTCAATGTTTTTCCATCATAT
This sequence comes from Gymnarchus niloticus, assembly GCA_009936485.2. Taxonomy (NCBI): domain Eukaryota; kingdom Metazoa; phylum Chordata; class Actinopteri; order Osteoglossiformes; family Gymnarchidae; genus Gymnarchus; species Gymnarchus niloticus. The sequence continues at coordinate 16,993,520 of JAACJT020000052.1, read as the reverse complement.
TTGTCTACATTGTCTACCTTGTCACAGACATTCAACGACGATGACTCACACACTGGCTCATCAATGAGGTCTTCATGTCCCAGAATGAGACACTTTTCTGCTACTTTTGCATTGCATACAGAGGTAATTTCTGACAATACAACAGGGTTTTCCTCATTGGTGCGTATCCTCCAAGTATCAAAAATGGTCTCTTGACAATTTAAGGCATTGTAGAGATTTTTCTCACTGCCACCCCAATAAATGCTAACAATACGTGGTATTGAGCCCTCCTCCACATTGAGCTCAGGTGGTGTTGACACATCCTCCAGCGAGGCGATTAACTCATTTAGCTTGTCAGCAGTCCAAACAATGACAGGTACTGTGGATAAATCAAATGGATCTTCCTTGCTGGGCAATTCCTGGACACCATCTTTATTATTAGCATTTGGCTGTGTGTCAGACTTGACATCAGAACACATCGACTCAGTACTGCTCCCCACAATGAGAGTGGGATTTCCGGCTGAGGATACAGCAGGTTGTTGGTTCGACAGCCTGGCCTTATCCAGATCTTCTGTAGTTGGGACATCAGTAGCCACATCACATAAAGGCTTGTCCAGTGCAGAAATGGCAGGATCGTCGTTTTTTGCTTTTTGAGACAAACAGACCAGAGAGAGAGCCAGATGATCCCTATCTCCAACACTTTTATCTGCAAAAGACTGAACATGATCAATCTTACGTGCTTCATCTTCACTCACAATAGCACTTGCTTGGTCGGTGTTTGACTGCTGTGATATCGGAGGAACAACAGCGATGGCTTTCTGCACTCCTGATATTGTGGACATGTTTTGCTGGTTATTGGTATTCTCAAGCTGTTGAACACATGCTGGAGATGAGGTCTCAGTGTTCACCCATTTAGAACCATGCTTCTCAGCACTATTCGGGGAATTATGCTCTCCTGAAGGCTCACCAGAGACCACTTTAGTTGTGTTGCCTGGAATCTGCATCAAGGTCAAAGTATAGCTTTGAGGTGGATTACACTTCAATACCACGTTTTCAGCAGAAGGTCGATTTCTCTGCCTAACCTTCATCTCCGACACATATGCTGGAGTATCATTATTCTTCCCATGGTGTTGCTGGCCACATGACTGCATTCCTTTGTTTGGATGTTGATTATTGTGGCATGTTGAAGTACTAGCAGATGTCAAGGGTGGGTTTGCCGTGGGTTTCATACACAGCTGTCTCTCACCGGTGCCATCATTCAACTGGCCTAAAGCAGAGGACGTTGCAGTTCCGATTTGGCTCAGTCGTTGATGTGGCAACTGATGGTTCTGGTGACCATTAGCTAAATTCCCAAACCAAACGACTAAGCCCTGTGAATTACTGCCCTCACTTCTCTGTGGTTGTGCAGTGGGCTGTGGGAGCTGGAAAACAGCAGGAAGGGAATGACTGTGTTGCTGGATTAGAGCAGCGCCGTGAGGGATGATTCCACCACTGGCATTACGAGGGAAGTTCTGTTGAGGGCGCCTAGTGTCATTTGGACCAGAGGACAGCTGCAAATGGTTACTGCTAGAATAATAGGTAGAGTCACTGTTGCCATTTGCAAATGACGAGTTTGGGTTCAGGTTCGGGGAAGGCAGGTTGGCGGTGGCCATGCCTGAATGGTTGGTGGCTCTAGCACCCTTTGGTACCACACTTGCATTCTCACTCCCATTTCCAGTTTGGCCAGTTTTGTTTACAAGCATAAAGGCAATCCTATCTGTCAAATTTGAGAGAAACTCTAAGGATACTGTAGAACCGCTTGAGTCTATTCCCTGGGCCTTCTTTTCAGAAGAAGCAACAGAGACTTCAGTATTGGAAGGCTGACAATTTGCAATGGCATTCTGAACCACGGATGAAGCAGCAGCAGATATACCCTGCCCACGGCCCCAGGTCACTGCCTCATGAACTGGCACCGCCTCCACGCCACAATTTGGCACCCTTGGATTATTCAAAGCTGTCTGTACTACAATTGGTCCTGTCAACCTTTCTGGCACTGGGTAAATGAAATTGGCATTTTGTCTCAAGGGGGAACCAATAGTTGGGTTGGAATTGGTGTTGCTGATCCGTTGATTGTCGACCGCCACTATCCCACCGTTCTCCAAGCACTGCGTCACTGGGGCTTTCCACACTGCGTAACACTGCTCCCCAGTTGGTTTCATACGATACGGAGGAAAGGAGTTTGCAGACGCTAACCTCCGTTCGAACACCCTTTTCAATGGACTTTGGGTGTGAGGTTGAAACGTAGGCCTCTGTGTGATAGAGTGGAGGGAGTTATTTTGTACTGTCACAGAAGACTCAGGCAGATTTGGAGCAAAGGGGAGCCGTTGAGTAGAATTCCAACTTGATGCTGAACCCCACTGCACACCATTGCTTGACAGGGCAGTGCAGGGACCGATTCCATTTCTCAGACTCTGACTTCTTGAGGCCAAGAAGGGTGCCGTCCCCTGTGTGGCTGTGGAAGGTGCTGTTTGCACTTGTGGGAGCTGGTGATTCAAGTGACTTCCATTTTCCACATGCCCTGTAGGCATCAAGTTTGGTTCAGCATGTGTCAGATAATACTGCAACCTTGACTGATGTTGACCAACATAGCTGTAAGGGTTTCCATTAGCATTTCCATTGAAAACAGCCTGGTGATTAGAATAAGATGCCGTATTTGACCCTGGCCCCAACGGTGGCTTATTCCATCCACTCGCAGTCCATGAAGAAGTATGCATTTGGCTACAGTACTGTTGCCCCAAGTGGACTCCAATGACTCTTAGGTGTGATTGAAGACTTCTCTCTGCAAGGGGGAGGGGGATAAAAAAAAAAAAAAGGGGGAACTTAGAAATCTTCACCATTAGGTCATTAATAACCCACTGCTCTCAACTATCTTGACATTCCATTACTATTCAGCCACACCATCTTACTTGGTAGATTTTAGCGTGAACTTGAAATATACATTCACAGCAGTCTCAGCAGTGTTTTTGTACAGGTGCTGCTCCATTCATGAATATTTCACTTTTTTCAAGCAATCCAGGAAAGCACAGAAACAAACTCAAAGACGAGTGCAGAAATTTCAGAGCCAGCAGGAGTCACCCCAATAATCTGTGCAACAACCAGTTATATTCTGAAATTACAGGCACCCCACACATTTTGAGGATATCAGGTAACATCCTGGTCACAAACAAGCAGAGAAACGCCACTTAGTACTTTTGAAAAGAAGGGTCCCAATTTAATTGTATTTTGCACATGTATAGTACACTTAGGGTCAATTCCTAAAATCCTTAATCTAAACCATCCTATCAAAGAGATCATCCCGTACAAGAAATTAAGACATGCACTTGATTACATTTAATCTTTCACCAGACTTTCACTTTATTTCAAAAAGTCTCAAAATAGACCTACTTTTTTTTTTTAATTAATCAAATCACAATGGCAGTTTTTCCCTACTATAACCACAAGTTTACTTTTTGGCCATATTGTGTAGCTCTAAAGTAATACGAGAACTTAAAGGAACTGAGGAATTATGAATGAGTAGTTTAACTGTAGAACCAAGACACCTACAGAAATCCATGCCAAAACATAGATTTGAATATACTATTAACACAAGCAAAGGATTATTTAAACAGAATATTCTTCTGTGAATTCAAGTTATTACGTGTAAAAGTGGAAAAAAATGTATATTGGTTTGCTTGTTTATGTAATACATGCCTCATCTTAAAAGGAGTCATTTTATTAGTATTCATATATTTTCACTTTTCACTCCATTAATCATCATCATTTTCACATCACTAAGACTATATCTATCCTCAGGCCTAAATATCTTACCAGCTGTATGGTAAACTGGCCCCTGGCCTAACGACAGAATCCAGCTGAGCAGCCAAAGGCATGAATGTCTGTAGGTCATTTGGTGCCCATCTGAAAAATGCTTAAAACCTCACATTATACCTGAATATAATGTAAACTGAGTTTAATCTGACTCCATATTGAAGGTTTACTCTAAAATGCTGTAGCATTGATCTCTAATAAATTGAGTGGTTCTGATAATACTCAAATACTTGACTTACTCTCAGTCACTCTCGCATCCAGGCATTGGTATCATATAGGGTTTGCTCTCGACCAATTAAACAAATTGGTTTAATGCAATATGGAACCAGGCTGGCGATTCAGAGACTGGGTGGTAACCACAAACTGCAATAACACCACCACCAGAACTCAGCAGAGCCAACGATTTCAGGCAGACAAGAATTGAAATTTAATTTGCTGGGTAGGCATAGCATTCAAAATTCAATAGCGAAATTATACATTTCAAAACATGCAATACCACGTGGAGCCCCAGTTGCAGGGAGACTCTCCCCCACCCTTTCACAGACCTTTCCCTAAGTCACAAATCGTGTTACCAGTGAAAGATCCAATTGTCGGCCCAATGAGTCTGATAGCCCATTGTAACTTTAATGGCATGCAGCAGCGTGTCTCTGATATTTCTGGGGGCACGGGTTTCATAATAAAGATGATTTCCCTAAAGACCTGTAGCTTTAAAATTACACAAGATACTGTTTTTGAACTGAGACCATTCAAACAAGACTAAACGTGAATATATACACAATATTACACATCTTTTGTGGGAAAAAGAGGAAGGAAGGAAGGACAGGATGTATTTCTCGGGTAGGGGGGCTGACCTGTGGGTCATTTCCACCTCTGCCAAATAGGCGGAAATTGAGATGAGATTTGCAGTCACGTGGACTCAGCCTGACTGGAGTCATCTTGATGCCCCCCACCCCCCAGGGGCAACAAAGCACAAGCCAAGAGCCTGTGGGCGAGCAGCCTCAAACAACACCGGAAACACATTCTACAGCTAGAGATGCAGCATGAATAATGAGGTACTGGGATGCAAGTATGGCCAAGGGAAGTGGTTTTCGTTATGTTGCCGGTGCTAAAGAGGATCAGACTTTTCACCTCAGCATGACTGAGCTGAAGATACCTGAGCTTGACTGCTCGTCAATAATCCTGAGAAAGATTGTGCCAAATCAAACACCGGTACTGTTTAAATGTTCAGTTCCAAAGGTACATGTAGTGCTGAACGATTTGGGGAAAATATCTAATTGTGATTTTTCTGACAGATATTGCGATTTGATTTGCCATTATTTATTTTATTTTTTTTTTAAGTCAAGCTTCAGTTCAATGTTCACTGTGCAATACATTCAAAACGTGATGGAGCATTACCACATGAGATACCATCAAAAATATTAACTGCTTTATATTCTAATACCAAGATGAGAACTGAATGATACGAACTGCTTCTAATAGATGGATGTATTTTTATTAGCATAAAAAAAAGATTACAAAAGCTGTGATTACGTTAAAGGAAAAAAAAAAATCCAGTAAGAGAATAGGACCTTTCTGTAAAAGATCCTACATTGAATTAAATAATTCACTTATTGCTCAAGAGAATGTAGAATCTAAATATTGCACAACAGTAGTAGTAATATATATGACCCAGGGGAGGCCATCCTGCCCCGCGAGCTCTTTCCTTGGCTTTCACGTGCTTGTTGTTGGTGTGCGTGTACGCAATCGCCTCGGGCCACTTCTGATTGGTGGGCATGACTGTCACTCAAGGAGGACGGCATGAATTTGTAAAAAAAAAAATATTCAAATGACAGTTATAACCCTGGGTCAGGTGGGCTGTAAGGTATTTCCTAAATCACAGCCTTTGCGACTTACTAAATACGTCATTTTCAGTACTGGAAAAAAAAAAAAAAAAAAAACCGCTACCGAGTTTAAAAATCACGTCTTAAGTAAAGACGGTGGAACCGAGCGGCCTCCAGCGTCGGGGTTCAGGACTTTATGCACCGCAATAAGCAATAAACTCTGCGCACCAAAGACTTTAATTTTTTAAGTAAACTTTACTTGTGTGGAAAGTGGGTTCAAAACGTGCTGAGAAACTCCATCCATTCTTAATGAAAGTGCCTGATATAAAGGAGGAACACGACCCGCAACGAGAAATAATCCATTTCAAAATCGAACATCAATTCCTGAAACACCACTGAATTAATCAGTTAAATAAGGCGTCAACAGGCTGTCAACAAACGTGGAGGCGATAAAACCGTTAAATGATCGGCACGGAGGAAGCACGTCAAACAGCTGCAGACAAACACAGACGGCATCAGCACAAGGCAAACAAGTTATAGCGTTTAAATTAAATCACCCTCAAGCCCGTCGCCTCCCAGTCGTGCGACGACCTTCCACCTGGCGTCGTGGCTGCACGCGCCACTTTTAAAAAGCACACCAGTTTCCTGTTCGCTGCATAATGAACATCACAAAGTATCACGCAGTTTTTAGCAATAACGTCACACAGCTTAAGGCTCGAGCACGGTTTTATGTGACTTACAGCTCGCTGAAAAAACGCGGCCAGTCTCCTCCGAAACTTACATCTCAACCCTTACGCTCCCCTCGGCTTCCTCAACCACTCCGATGCCACCCCATCTTCTGGCGGAATCCACCGCGATCAGCCCTCCCCTCTACGCCTGTCTACTACGGCCGCTCGTCACACTAACCCCGCCTCTGATTACGTCACTACGATCAGCCCTCCCCTCTACGCCTCTCTACTACGGCCGCTCGTCACACTAACCCCGCCTCTGATTACGTCACTACGATCAGCCCTCCCCTCTACGCCTCTCT
>JAACJT020000052.1:16962273-16986745 GCA_009936485.2 Gymnarchus niloticus | reverse complement strand
GGAAGGACCTACACGCATTTATACCTTCGGCTGTCCACTTGGATTCCGACGTTGGGCCAGGGGGCGGCTTACCCTTAAAAAGCGCTTGTGGCAGGAAGTTGAAATCAAGCCACAATGTGATGCCTCCCCCATCAAACTGCAATCACCCTTAAAGACTACTGCAATCTTGCCCTTTAGCCTTCATCTTAAAACAGTTTTGATCATTTTGTAATCCGAGTGATTTTAATGGGTGTATAAAAGATATTATCCAACAGAATGTCATGTTAAACACACTTATCTAACAGAAAGAAGGCTCACTCATGAGACATAAGTGTGTGAGACATCGTGGCTCTCTGAATTCAGACATTACCACTTGTGCAGCAGCCAGAGTAGAGAAGTAACTATCCTAAGCTTGCCCAAGATAGATCATAAGGTGAAAGTTTATTGTAGGAGTTAAGGCTAACGAAGGGCCATGGAAACACTGATGTATTTGACGAAAAGAACTGGCAATGCATTTTACAAAATCATACCCGTTTCAGCTAATCGCTGGAATAGACCTACTTGTGCCTGCATTCATCATTAGAAAACAGTATATACACTCCACCTGCCCAGGAAAGTGGACCACTTTTGAACAAGACTATGTTACGTAACTTCAATTGTTATATTTAGCCACTGGTGTTTTGTAGAAGAAAAGGAACTATAGACATTTCACAAGAACTGTAAGCTTCAGAATGGGGGTAGACAAAGGTTGGCGGACAGGTGAAAAGGTCAGCAGCAGGAGAGGGGAATGTAAATGAGAAAGATGTGAGCAAATCTTAGAGGTATTACTGCCTAAAAAATTCATCATTGCTTATGACTATGTGCTAAAGACTAGTGGGTAGAACAGGTGTGTGTCTGTGTATGAATATCTGGTAACTGCATGAGTGATTTTGAAGTAGTACAGAATCAGGACAGGTTACATTCTCCTGTTCTCTTCGTATTTACAAATAAACTTGCTGTCATTTAGACAACAGTAGGCTATTACTCTCAGGATCTGGCTGTCCTTGGATGTACTGTCACATCTAGAGGAAAATCCCCGATCAACATGGGCTTATTCAATGGTAACACCCATCACTTGGTCAGAGATTTAAGGAAAGGTCCACAAGAAAGTCAGGAGGCATTCTCCATAGCCAGAACTCCCACACAGGTCTCTGTGGTTAGCACACATACTGTGTGGCGCTTTTACTGCGTAGTCGGTAGCCAGGTGGCTCTAGTACTTACTGTTGGGTTTTACTTTGATTCTTTGTATTAATTGATTTCTCATGCTGATGCCTCTATTTCGATTGGATTCCAATTGATGCATCTCAGCTCTACCCAACAACCAAATTATGTTCTGCTTATTTCCTGGTTGACTGAAATTACTAGATATAGTAGTTTTTTTCTAGATGTAGTAATTACTAGAAGTAGCAAGTGATGTTTCGACAATCCCTAGCTGGGATTGGGTTGTTTAAACTAGAGGTGAGCAGCTACAAAGCACACTAATTACAGTCCTTGAGGTGTATTGGTCAAAAAAGCTAGAATTGAAGACCAGCCTTTGAGTTGACAAAGTTTGACATTCTGTGTCCCTAATACAGACATGCCGACAATGGGAGCCTGCCTCTGAGAAGAAATCAGACAAACCGTCCCAGAGCCAGAACAGGTAAGCACGTAGTTACATGGTCTTTGTCTACTGGAGACTAAATTTCATATCGGTCTGATCCTGTTATGACGAGTCACTCTCCCAGGCCTCTTCTGAGACTTTGAGATTCAAAGTAGTCAAAACCATCAGCGTTCAAGTTTGTAAAAACAGATTTGGATGAAGAAAAACAATCACTAGCAAACTGGGTCGTAATGACCTCTCTGTTATCACAGCCCAAAGTAGCGCTTAACAACGTGTACCTTCTTAATGAAAATTACTGGCCGTGAAGCCTTACCACTTATACCAAATGCAGGATTCGGCATCAGCCCAATAAGAAGAATAAGACCCAATGAAGAATTAGCACCCAATTTTTAAAGCACAAGATTTTCCCCCCATCTTTTTCTCCATCCATCCATTTTCCAAACTATTTGATCCTATTCAGGGCCACTGAGGGGGCTGGAGCCCATCCCAGGCAGCCTTAGAGCACAGGGCAGGGGACACGGAGCCAACCCATTGCAGTCACACACAATCATGCACTATGGACAATTTAGCCACACCAGTCAGCCTATGATGCATGTCTTTAGGCTGCAGGAGAAAACCGGAGTACCCAGAGGAAACCTGCAAAGCATGGGGAGAACATGCAGACTCCACACACAGAGCTGGAGGTGGGATTTGAACCTCCAACTCTGAAGGTAAGAGGTGACAGTGCTAATCACTAAGCCACTCATTTTTCACTCATTTTTATCTCTATACAATACATTTTTCATTCTTTAGAGGAAAACTGCATCATCTAATCTAAACCTTCAAACTTATGACCATTTTCCCCCCCTTTTGACCTAGTTGCACACTGTTGGGCTCAGATGATCCCTCTCTGAACTCAAGCTTAACCCTTCCTTCCCCACATCTCCCCTTGACAACCATCCTGTGCTTGATGGTATACAAGACATGCAACTCTGACTCCTTCGTCAGCTCATGAGACCATCTTGTGTGTTCCTGTAGCTCACCAATGCTCATTTTACTTGCTGTATTGTTGAACCAACAAATCCATTTACTTATAAATATTAGTCTGTTCAGTGAGTTTATTGGCCTCTCTGGCAGTTCATCGACCACTGCAGCCTCTCTCACCTTCCATTCCACAAGTGCCGGTATGTGGATTTCGCCACGCCGCACAGCCAACTCGCATCCTCGCACACCTCCGGCATCCACTCCAGAAACCTGGCATGCAAGAGGACGCCACATTCGAAAAACACATAGGAGAGCTCCCTCGGGCATTGAAGTTAGAGCTTTAAACATAGTAACAAAATTGGCAGCATGCTAAATGTGTAGCCAGTATGTGGTGCTGTTTCAATATAAACCCATCTGCTTCAGCATGCAGAAGAGGAAAGGTGAAGAAATGACTTTCTCCTCCTAAATTAAGTCCCCTTCCCTGTCCTGTCTAGCTAGGTTAAACAAGACGGAAATTAAAAAAAAAAAAAAAAAAAAAAAACCCTATTATTGATAATAGTTCATTAATATATTTATGTTAAGCTAGTTAATACTAATGAATACATGCCACCTGTGAATGTAGAAGCATTATATTTTCCAATTGCTTTTTAATAGAAAAGAGGAGTCATCACACAAACTATCGATAAGGATGCCATGTGGGGCTCCTGAGTACTGACCTCTGGGCCACAGAGTAGGCAGATTCCAAAGGGAGGGTGCAGGGCAGTAAGATGTACGAAGCCAGGCGAACGGGCAGCAAGCCAGACACCTGGGCATACAGGCCATGTTGCTCCATGCAGGCTTCCAGGAACACTGGCCAATCAGAAGGCTTGTCACCGCTAAAACGTACCGCTAAACCCGAAGAGCAGTCCCCTGACCCCCCCGCGGGCAGGAAGGGGCTTCCTCACCTTGCTTTAGAGGCGCCGGCAGGCCGTCGACACTCCACTCGTCACGGCACCAGTGCTGCTTTCGTAGGCGGCGAAGGATGTGCAGCGCCCGTTCCCTGACGGTCTTGGAGGCGAAAGGCCGCCCGTTCGGTGACCGGCCGAAGCAGCGGCAGGCAGGCTCAATGGGCCGAGGGTCCGTAACAGAGAGGCCAGCAGATGGGCAGTCTGACCGCAGCAGGTCTGAAATGAACCATTCTGTCTAATTACTCAGCATTAAAACCATAACCGTCCGCTAACTCATAAAAAGCTGATAAAGGGTATTGAGCGGACGTACAACCACGAAAAAAAATGGTAAACGTAACAACGCCGAATTTCAGAATACTCACTGTTCTGTCTGAGAAAGCGAAGTGCATCCTTGTACCCGTTTTGACACATCTCAGCCAAAATCTGCCTCGGAAAGAGAAACGCACATTTTAGCAGGCATGATTATACGATCACAGATGCCTGCGTTTTCTTGCAATCTGCCCCCAACACACCCCATTCCTGCGTACAATTATCAAGTAAATGAAACGGACCTACCTTATAGAATATGGTAGGTTGGCTCCATGTGTCTACAGAGGGACGTACCGTGGGCTCAGGTGGGAAGAGCGCTCTACTGAGCCTGTAGATGTTGTCCACGTTCATCTGGATGCTGGTGTTGGTGACACGCAGCTCGTGGAAGTTGGTGGAACTGTCCTTGGGGCAGATGTCGCTCTCACCAGCAAAGGGTGACACCGTGATGGTGTTCCTCTGCTTGTAGAGCGGCAAGTTGTCACTCATGCCTCCGTCCATGTAGCGCTGCGTGAGCGACATGAAAGGTGGGGTGCTTGAAAACTTCCACGCTCGTTACATGCCACAAAATGATCAAATAAAGGCTAACCCTGCAGCAAAGTCATAAAAGGTGGCAGAAAAACTAGCAGGTGTTTGACTTGCTAAGTTTTATTTATCCCATAATAAACCAAATGTAAAAATACAATAAACCATCCAAGCTTACAGTGCTTAACTTTGAATATCCTAATAATCGATTAAACCTGTTTTGCCTGACTGAAAAAAAAAAAAAAAATCACTTCAGAGTACATATGTAGCGTCCTTATTCCATCCAAAGGTTTTCCCTATACCTGACATGAACCGTACTGACGGCGATGCCCTTAAGACTTGAACAGGTCGGGTAAACGCAGAAATACAGCTAACTCAGCTGGCAAATTTATGTACATTTTGCACTAGGGCTACCCAGCCCTTGCAGCCTCGAATGCAACCCTCCAACTACACACAAATTTCAGAAACGAACCTGAGACTCGAAAAGCCCACTGAGAGAAGGTCATTTTTACAGGCTGTATCTCAGCTGGTGCAAGTCATTAAAGCCAGATCCCCGGCCCCATTTGTCATCGATACCGGCCAGCACAATTTGCTGGCCAGCTATATTTATAATTAGTGTGAGTCCTTATAGGAACTTGAACATGTCCGATGAAACCGATCCTTTGACATGATATCCAGGCACACCTTTACAGCTGTTTAAACTCTTTGTCTAAATGTTAACTTTAACGCTGCATTGGATCACTTCTGAATGTTACAACCGATCCTGTCTGAGACTCACATTAGGTCAGTCATGTGACCTCTGAAGCACAAGGAGAGGCAAGTCCGATTCTTACCACTCCACGAAGAGAGGGGGGGATAAGACCACAGTATACAGGGACGAAACAGCTGCAGAGTAAAGCCTGCAGAAAGAGAGAATGTTCTGAATGTCTTGCCATTACGATTTCGCCAATGTCTGTCCCACCTGGCTTGTCAGAATCAGAATCAGAATATCTTTATTGTCATTGTAACGAGTACAACGAAATTAAGTGCAGTCCCTGTGTCAGAGAGATTTATACAGTGTCGTTGTGTCGTTCAGACCAGAAATTTCAGATGAAATCAGCCAAAGTGCAACACAGAATCCCTCCTCGGCCGATCTTGTCAAAATTGCAAATATTTCAAAACTTACGCCGTCCCGGCTTGTGATTAATACAGGCTAATTAAATTAACCTCGGCTTCAAGGCTGCGCTCAATAGGGAATCGTAGACCCTGTGTCCAGATGGGTAGGTTCACCTGAATGAGCTCTTCCCTGGAGTCAAACTGGGACACCAGCACATTCTGCCCGTCAGAAACCCGCGTGAGGGACACACAGAGCCGCCCGGAGGCACGCCGGTGGGCGTCGGCAGGCATGTCTCGCTCCAGCCCGGCCCGGATGACCTTTGTACAGTGGAAAGTGGGGTGCAGAGGTCCCAGGTTGCGTTTACGGGCTTCCCTGGCTAGAATGAGCACGTCCTCACAGCACCTGTCTTCAACAGACCACAAAGCACAATGTTAAAACCATTAACTAGAGACTTTTAATATGACTTGGCCTTCCCATTCCTCCTTCCAAAAAGAACAGTGTAATCCTTAACTTGGGGGTCCATTCCAGATAGCAAGTTTTACAAATCCTATAGTTAATCCTGAATTCTGATTGGAGCAAACTGAATAACCCAACTTCAGAATTTATGAATTCCCAGAATCCTCCAAATTTCTAGAATCAGAATTCAGGTTTGACTATAGGAATTGCTAAATCTGCTTTCTCAATCTGACCCCTGTTTCGCTTTTTAAGTTTTCATCTCTCAGATGTGGGTTATTACAAGCCAAACAAACGGGATTACAGGTTCTTATTTAAGACTACCTTTGAAGACCATACAAAACGTAACACCTACAAAAACTGACAAATTCTTCCTTGCTCGACATTTCAAAATAAAAGTCTAATTCTGTTTGAAACAATGTTGCATTGTTCAAAATCAGTCAGGTCAGTTTTTTTTTCTTTTTCCTCCTTTCTTAGGGAAATTTTCCTGCCTCTCAGGCTAGTCTGTGTGTAGAATAGAAATCACATTGGCCTCTGCACCAGTAAATTTCTGCATGAAGGATTCAAGCTGTAGTCCTGATTGGGAGTTATTGCCATTTCAATTAATCCGTCTGGGCTGCTTTCTCAATACACCCTATGCAGCTGGGGTGATTAGACCATTTTAATCTGAATATCCAAATAAACTTAATACCACGCTGGGACCCAAGCAGAGGTTTGCCACAATGACAGCAGACAGAGGTGGCGACGCAAAGATTAATTAAGAGGCCCTCATAACAGCTCGATGCCAGCAAGGCCAAAGAAAGGAAGTTGAAGGCAATCTGCTGCCATAAAGCCTAGGCTGGCCGTTGACCTACAGTAATCTCTTCACATGACCCCACAGTCCCGGGAATGAAGTCCGCCTCCGATCGGCTCAGACTGAAGCAGCCAATTGCGAAGACGGCGAGGCTGCAGAGGCACGTGCACTCGAAACGACCCCGAAGGCGATAAGCTGCTCAGAGTAGGAGCCCTGAAACACCCCACACGGCAAACACACACCGAGGGAGCGCTGTGCAAACTGGGGTTAAAGTTTTCAAAGCTTGCATTCACTAAATGACAGAAAGCCAGCATGCCTTGTGGAGATAACGCTCTCTTATTGTCTGCTGTAACACAGTAAGCTACAAGTTACAGCAGGGTGCACGCGCACTTATTAATATTGCAACATAAAAGGGTAACTTTAAAAGTGAGCATGAGAAGGAAAACTGCAAGAGTCAAAGAGCAAAAATCGCTGCTTTCGGTCCTGATCGATCTTAAGCGTAACCAAACGAGCCTGCAAATACTACGGCTGCGACGTTGATATATTCATATATATATACACATTTGATCTTCTGACGTTATAAAGCAGCGGTGACGTCAGCATATAGACATGAAAACTTAAGCAAAGAAACGGCTAAAACATCACAAACATGAATGCCATCACATTCAATAATGACGAATGTTTTTGATATAGCCCCATCCTCCCCTGAGAGCATTTAATTAAGGACCACATGCAAACTCCTGACTGCTTTTCAATTACTTTTCTGTAGTTTCTGTTATCTGCGTACCGGGTCCCAGCGTAAAGACTCTTAAAAAAAAAAAAAACCCAGCAAAATCAACGAGGTTGCGGTGAATATCAGTGGATTTGTGAGATAGGAAGCAAAGCTGTGATCTGGGTGTATGAAAACTGGGAAGGTACCTAAAGATGCGTGCGTGGTGAGCACCGTGGCGGTGAGCGCACCAGCCGAGGCCCCGTAGATCATCGAGGCTCCTTCCACCAGGTAGGGGGCTCGATCCAGCAGACAGCCGGCCACGCCGATGTGGTAGACCCCCAGGAAGCCACAGCCAGCGAAGGAGATGTTCCATCCCCCCTCCAAGTCTAACATTATTCACTAGAAAAAAAAAAAAAAGTTAACTAATATGTAGAAAAATATTAATCTGGGCTACTTGGAATTCTCTAGAAAATGAGACATTTAAAAACGAGGCTATTTCTGTTCTATAAATTATAAAACGTCACAAGCCGCAGTCCACGGTTGGGAGAATCTCAGCTCTTTCTCTTATGGCCAGGACCGAGGAGACTCCCACCACATGAGCCCACGTCGTCTCTGCCAATCCAGCGGTGCGTTACCTCACAGTCCACTCCGGTGGACTCCCACTCGGGGATTACGGCACTCCCCCATCGGCAGGGCTCCACATTAATGCCCGTGGTGTGTCAAATCTGATATGCCGCTGCTCTTCAGAGTCCCAGGGTTTATTACCATAAAGTGCATTCTATCAACATGGGCTTTACAGCCAATTTATGATGCTGTGGGGTCGATGACGGTGTAGTCGTGCAACTTTCATTATTCCCACGATGCATGTGGTGTTCTGGGTGCCAGGTCTTCCTTTGTGTAACGCCATTTAAAAAGAGCCATAATTATCACTTTACCACACTTCAGCATCGTAGCCGTGTACAATGACGTCCTGTTTATTGTTGACAACATGAAAAACGTAATTAAGAGCATTTAAAAAAAAAAAAAAAAAGCATTCAAGTAGGCAATAAGCTGCATTTAAGTGCACACGCGTGTACAAATAGGCATAATTGCCATTGAATGTCGTGCTTATTGTGAGTTGTTAATACTGTATGGCAGGATGCGAGAGGAGGCAGCGGCGCGGCACCGGTGCTGAGACCGGGCAGCATCCGCAGCATCAGCATCATCCCAGCATCACTGAGCGAATCCCATTACATCACTACGTCCTGACGCCATTGGCTGAAGGTCAAGGGCTCGCTAGCCAGCACGTCTTCGCCATAGTTTTCGGCGATTCCTGGTGTCTCACACCTTCTTTTTTAGCAGCCTTCGCAAGCTTACTGGCAAAGCTGCCGCTTGTAAACAGAGCTTCAGTGATGGCAGAGAGCGAGGCAGAAACGCCAAGCACCCCGATTGAGTTTGAAAGCAAATATTTCGAATATAATGGTGTGAGGCTGCCTCCGTTCTGCAGAGGGAAGATGGAGGAGATCGCCAACTTCTCTCTCAGGAGTAGTGATATATGGATTGTCACCTATCCAAAATCAGGTAAACGCATTTTGCTGACATTAAGAAATTCGGGTGTACAAAGACATCGCGTCGCAGAGTAATGCGGAAAATCTCATATTTCCATACATCCCACACATTTCTTGGATCGGCTCCCCGGAGGATGGGGCTCCGTTATGATCTTTACGCTAAATGTATTCTAATGCTTTAATTTTTCTTGCACATAAAAACACAAGCACCTAAAATTGCGCTTTTCCCTGGTATTTTATTTACATCAATACTGGATTCAACTGTGGTTCCGTTACATAAGTTTACAGCTGATATTCCAGTTCGTCCAAGTGAAATTCAAAACAAACACTATATGAATTTGCATCCTCAGAATAATCGTCGGACTTAAATGGCCTCCAAAATGACACACGTTATGTTCTCCAAAATTACTGCTAGCTAAGTCAGTCATCTGATAATATATTATAGGAAGGTTGTATCAATCGGCTGATGGTTTGAGCAATAAGGGAGAACAAATGTCTAACTGTAAACACTGGCCTTTTAGTGAACCTGTCATCTGTGCAAGTCGAGCTGTCCCTAAAACACAACTGTGAATCGAAGCCGCAGGTTCGGGGGCTTCGCCCTGGTGGCGTGTGCACTGTTGACAAACAGAGACCCTCTGCAGAAAAATGCGGAGCTCCCGCGTCAGGGAGGCGGCTCACGGCAGCCTGACCCCTCGGTCCAGGTAGGCACCCTGACAGTGTAGCGAGGGAGTGTCCTGTTAGTGCCACGTTGTGTCATTTAAGCTTAATGTTTACTGAAATTTTATGGTGCTTGCAAAATGAAAAGAATGGCTGAGATCTTTTAAAATTATTATTCATCAATAAATCACAAATTACTAATCAAGGTCTCGGTGACATTTATCAAAATCATTTATCTTCTAAAAATGACCAATTACTAGTACTTCCTGGCACACAGGAAGAGTAGTCATAAAATATTAATTTGTATATTGTCCCTACAACAGAACTATAAATAAGCTGATGCAGCAAAGGATTGTGGGAGCGCACAAGAGAGTGCTTCCCCTAAGGCCCTGGAATACAGCTGGAGTGAGTGAGGTCTTGGTGATTTGATTTAGTCCTAATGACAGTCTAGGTGGAAAGCATCAGGATCCTTATTGTGTCTTCTGGGTGTGATAAAACGGAGTCATTTAAAAGTGTTTTAAAATTTTTGACAACATTTCTTATGAGCTGTAATTCATGCAGCATCATGGAATGGATTTCATGTTTATAACAGGGACTCACACATACCTGTATGTTACAGATATTTAGGAGGGGTCACAAGAGTGTTACTTCCGCTCTTCCCCCAAACATACATGTCGTTTAACACTTTCATGACACTGAGGATGACGTGTCCCCTTAAATCTGTGGCCCTGCTAATAAACAAATGTTTGTCTGACAGTTTCTGTGAGGTTTTGTAAAGAAAGTCTATTTTTGTATTATTTGCAGTAATTTAGCACTTGGGTAATTTAAAGATCACCAGACTAGAGGTCTGTGGTTATACAAGTACATTTTGTATTCATTCATACACCTTCTAATGTCATATCTTGCTCAGGGTCACCGGTGACTGGTAGCGTAGGACATGAGGCTGAAGTACGCCCAGGTTGGGATGCCAGATCATTACAAGGCAGATATCCAGTCTTACAATATGGACAATTTACAGACAGTAATTAGAATTAGATTAACTGCATGTCTCTGAACTGTGCAAACCTGTGCAACACAGGGAGAAGATGCAAACTCCACAGTCACTGTGGATGTGTGAGGCAACTGTGCTAACCACAAGCCTCCATCATCATCATCATCATCATCATTCACTTTCTGCTGCTCCCATCAGGGGTCGCCACAGCGGATCAACAGTCTCTATCTCCTCCTGTCCTCTGCATCCCGCTCTGTCACACCAACCACCTGCATGTCCTCTCTCACCACATCCATAAACCTCCTCTTTGGCATTCCTCTTTTCATCTTGCCTGGCAGCTCCATCCTCAGCATCCTTCTCCCAATATACCCAGCATCTCTCCTCTGCACACGTCCAAACTGACACAATCTCGCCTCTCTGACTTTGTCTCCAAAGCCTCAAACCTCCATGCCACCCGTAACCCTTCTATATTCAAAATAGCAATAATGGTGTTTTATTATTGATATTTTAATCTTTAATCTGCTAATGTACAGCCTTATTGATTTTAATTTCAGTCCCTGTATAGTTTGTAAATTTTGGACAGTCAGATGAAGAACGATATTTTTCAGTATTTCCAGTGTTCAGAACTGTCTCTGTGTTCATGTGTTGGCTGAGGTAGGAATTGCAGGACTGACAAATGCACTGGAGAGTTATTGTCCCGATAAATAGTGGAGAAATTCGCACATAATTTTAAGGTATGGGCTTAACATCTTTCCATAAATGGACACATACTGTACCTTCAGGGCAGTGCGAACAGGCCATTAGTTATGGGCAAAGGTTTTTGTTTAACTGTAGTCCTGGTTATGAAAACAAATGTAATTCTAATGTGAGTTGTGACTGTGCCAAGATAAGAATCTTATAGGCAATAATATGTGTTTAAAAATGTAAGCCCACTGACACAAACATTGGGGTCATGTGATTGTCAGAAGGGGCATAGAATAAAAGTGGCATAATGCTTTGGTATGCTTCATGTGTATTAATGTATACAGTGGGGATTGTACAACAGAACGATAAGCTGTTAGCTTACCGAAGACAAGGCGTTAAACGAGCAATAGGAAAAGAAGGACCGAAGAGGTCAGCCATTTCACCACTGACTTCGTACTTTCTCAATAATAATACATGGCACTCCAAATCTCTTTTAGAGTTACTAGAGGTCATTCCTGTAATCAATGCCTCTTTGGCGGATCAAAGACCATACATCAAGAGATCATATCATATTTCATGTTAAATGTATCCCTAGAGGTCATATTTTTATAGCTCATTCTCCTGCAGAACCATCTTTGAGGCTGTTAATTACACTCATTTCACTGTGTATCCTCGTGTGGGAGCAGGCAAAGCCCTCCGTGTCAAACGCCGCTTTGGCAGAGGCGGTATGGGAACGAAGATCACAATCACAGACATGCCGTTCGCTGAGATCTGACAGCAGTTCTCAGGTCACGTGACAGACTTTTGAATGGCAGCGGACCCGTTCCGAAACAACTTTCAGATATAGTGACACAAGACTGAAGCTGGCTAGTGAAAATTTAAAAATATGAAGATATGTATACTTAAAGATATGAGCATAATTCATTTGGACAGAAACTGAGCTATTAGTATATATCCTGGGGTGTTACTGGAGCTTGTAGAAATTATACTCAGAACTTCCTAACAGTTAAATTTAACCCTGAATGATCTTAAATTCCACTAAGTGATAGTTAAATTGAACTGTGTGTTGAAAGTTAATGAAGCTGACATCCTCACTCGGAAGCATGTCCACAATGGTTTATGGCACTGATAGTCTAGGTTAGGTGGTGGTGTGACTGTCTGCTCCAGCGTGGTACCACTCACACGGCACACGCAGTGACCTTTAAACACTGTGTCAGAAGCACAGATTGTTAGAGCGGATATCCCCGCCTGGTCTGAATAAAACCATGTTGTCTCTGGGCACAGGGCAGGGACATGCTCTGCCGTATGCCACGTTCATTTTCAGTTCCGGAACCAGCGACTTTTGTGTAGACACCTAATGTTCTGTCAGTCTGTTTTGCTTGGACCTTGTATACAGAGTCTTCCATATTCAAACTGTCTGATTTTCAGGGATTCTCACCTACAGTATGATCTCTCCCAATCTATCACTTTAGCAAATACTTGCATGCTGTTGCATTATTTTCACGTAACTTTAGAATGTCGGATCATAATAATATTTAATTATCCGGACAACACGGAAGACAAAAGATTTACCACCCATTCAGGATTTGCTGCGGCTAACCGCTGCTACAGGTTTGCTAATGATCTTCTCTTATAGGGACCAGTCTGCTGCAGGAAGTGGTTTACCTGGTAAGCCAAGGAGCTGATCCAGATGAAATCGGGTTCATGAACATCGATGAACAGCTGCCAGTCCTGGAGTACCCCCAACCGGGTCTGGACATCATCCAGGTTGTGATCAGTCCTGCTCACCTAGCTGTGGACAGAGTGGTACTAATATTGAGAATGCTATTGGTTCATTTCTTTAATTGTAGTGTTTTTCACATGAATGCAGTAGCTCCAGGTTTTACTGAACACTGAATACAAAGCTAAAAAAAACAGACTTTGGTTCTGCTATGGCAGGAGGATGCCATTAACTGCAGCCTCGCATCATCACCCCTGCAGGAGCTGACATCCCCTCGCCTGATCAAAAGTCACCTGCCTTATCGCTTTCTCCCCACGGCCCTCCACAACGGCGAGTCCAAGGTGAGCCGGCCCACGAACGCTTAGCAGCACCCGAGACAAGTTGAGGCCTCGTTCGATTTAAATATGAGGACTCAACTGAGGAGAAATCCATTAGAACTGTGTTAATGTTATATGCTAGTTGGATATCGGATCATTTTTTGTTTTTTATTTTTTTAGTAAAGTTTACTTTTTAACCAGTCTCCTGCAGACTGTCAGTTAACAGTAGCATAAACAGAGAATAAGAGCAAAAATAAAACCAACAGTAAATAATGCAATAATAACAAAAAAAAACAGTACATTAAATATCAAGATTGTACCTACACTGGAAATCAACAGTAACCAGTACTTTCTGTTGATGCTAACCCTAAATACAACTATCTTTGAGCTGAATATGAGATGTCAGTTAGCTGGTAAATCCGTCCTAGCCTTTCATATTCTCATTAAAGTGTCTGTCTGTCCCGTGAGATTATATGGAACGGTGTTGTAGGATTTGATTTAATTTGGCTGTGTTTAATGCTGACTTCCTTGCTGCACGTAGAGGAAAATGGCGACAGGCTCTATTAGAACAGAAGCATTAGCAAGTTTAAAGTGCGGGGTAACGTCGATTCAGGTGGAAATTTTCTGTAGCCTTTAATCTAGATCTTTGGTGCAGATCTACCGGTTAAGACTTCGCTTGCATTGTTTTCTCTATTTGCTTTGCTTTTCCTTCAAAGAGGGGAAGCGCTTGATCGGACATGCTTTGTCACGCTGCGCCCCGAGTGCCACCAGAGGGCGTCCTTTTGTCAGTCGCTCTTCCCCCTCACCTGTTGTTCATTTCCCCAATCACTGCCTTCTTTATCCCTGGTGCCCCATCTCTCTTGTTTCCCCGCATCCCAAAGTCTACTGGGGTTTCTGTCTCCACGATCGGATCCGATCACGACACCTTTTGTGACATGCTTAATAAATGTCCAGTATGTGACCCCAATGATCAGTGGATGTAGCTATCCCAGACCTTGAAGATGTCCTAGACTGCCCCCAGTGATTAGCTGTGAACCTCCTGCTCGACGTGCATCAGTGTACTGATGACCACTGTGCTCCACAGGTGATTTACATGGCCAGGAACCCCAAGGACCTGGTTGTCTCCTACTACCAGTTCCATCGCTCGCTGAGGACCATGAGCTACAGGGGAACCTTTCAGGAGTTCTGCCGCAGGTTTATGAATGACAAGTGTGAGTGCTGAGGTCACCAGTGATGTTAGTGAAGCTCCCTTTCTGCAGGAAGACACTCCACATATGGATATTTAACCTCTAAAGTTAAATTGCCCTTATTTACTGGTAATAAAGAAATGTTGAGTTCTTAAGTGCATCTCTTAGCTTAACCGTTACAGTTTCGTCTTCTTGATACAGAGTAGAGGTTCCCAATCTTTTTCTGTCAGGCCCCCTTTTTGCAGATAAGAGTATTCTTAAGCCCCCCCGTGCCACCTCTTAGTATGTGTAGACGTTGCATTAGCACAGACGCAAAACCCCCTTCCTCCCATTAAAACTTTGCACCCCTCATTTTGAGAAACCACTGCTATCCAGGAAAAGGCATAGCTTACTGAAAAAGAAGACTGGATTAACTAATGTCTGGGAAAGCAGAAGGGTTGCATTAAGAGAAGAGAATTTGATCACCCTTTGTGCCTCTGCCAACAGTGGGATACGGCTCCTGGTTTGAGCATGTGCAGGAATTCTGGGAACACCGCATGGATTCCAACGTGCTGTTCCTGAAGTACGAGGACATGTACAAGGTGACTCACCCCACTTCGCCTCAGGCTTGCACCCCTGTCATTTGGTGATTTGTCTGAGGTCATTCAACGGTTCGTTACAGCCCTCCCACCTCCGTCAATCCTGTGTCACACTGTTACTGTGGACTCTCCGTCGCTATACCAACATGATCCTACAAATCCGTGTCTTACAGTCTTAGGAATGAAATGGTAGTCAGTCTGAAAAAATACATAAGAACTTAATCCTGTAACTTTAATGACTCCGTGCTTCCCTGGATAACTTTCTGTGGCAAAGAGGAAAGCCTAGCACACCGGTGAGCAAGGTGTCCTACATGAGTGCTTTAATTAGATTAATTAAACAGCACCACTATTTTTCGGCTTATTGTACCTGAAACCCTAAACCCACAGCTGTTTCTTGGTGCCGTTGCTTTTCAAGGGATGGGGACGTGTGATGCAGAAGACACAGCAAAGCCACCTGACATTCTGAGCACAATCTGAATGAACCCCCTCAATCATTTGGACACATTATCTGTTTTCTTACTCTCCGAAAAGCAATTGACTTAAGGTTACTCTCACCGTGCAGGACCTGGCCAGCGTGGTGGAGCAGCTGGCCCGCTTCCTAGGCATCTCCTGTGACAAGGCCCAGCTGGAAGCCATGGTGGAGAACTGCCAGCATCTCATCGAGCAGTGCGGTGACTCGGAAGCCCTCTCCATCTGCAGAGGTACGTGGCATACAAGGACCTGGGATCAGAGGGCTGGACAGGCTGCTAAAATCTAATGATACTTTAAAACTCATGGTGGGTGGGAGGATCCTGAACTAACTAATCAATGTTGGTGCTGAATGAGGCTTCAGAAACCGTAGTGGTTGGGAGTATCCCAAACGACCAATCAATGCTGACTACCAGTGCTATCACCAACATTGATTGGTTGGTTTGGGATACTGCTACCCGCTACAGTTTCTGAAGCCTCATTCAGCGCCAGCATTGATTGGTTAGTTGAGGATACTCCCATGAACAGTCCTAAGTCGCTTACCACACCTCTTCTCATGCATCCTTAACAAAAAGAGGGGGTTGTAGAAAGCTGCCAGTCTTGCTGAAGATGCGCTTTTAGGGAAACTCAGAAACGCAATATAAGCTAGCGGTTTTCTTTGTTTGGGGGTACCCTTCTTTGGGAGGGGGATGCTCTGTTTCTTTGTCAGTTTGCTACTAACATGCTCTGCTTATTAAAGACATTTTATCTTACATGGTGTCAAGGTAATTATTTCTTGTCTGGTGAAAAGGAGAACTTGAGAGCAAAGGGAAAGGGTTGAAGCAAATTTTTTTTTCTTTCGACGAGGGTAGTGACAGCGATCTGTCTGTCCACATTCTTCATTGCATGTGCTTTTCCTGCCTGTTTTTAGAGCAAGGTCCCTTCTCAAGCTGGATTGAGTGCAGAGTACAGACTGCACTGCTTATTCAGGCCATAGGGAGGTGCTGTTGTGCTTTTGTGCCACAAAAGAGTGTTGTACCTCCACGCACTGGGAAGTGTGACAATGTAACATCACAGACACTCAGAAAGTCACATTCAAATGGTTTATGACACCTGATTGTTGGTAGGGATCTCATTAAATCGATAATCTAAGGTTCTTTGGAATTGTTTGTGTCTATTATGAATGAAGAAGATTAAAAACATAATTCTGATAAACATGGAAAACATACCAAAGGAGGTGTTGAAAGCTTTTGGGATAACGGACTTTCACTAGCAATATTTCGAATATGTGAATGGTGGTCTTGGACCGCCACCTAGTGGTAGATAAGCATATTGTTTCTAAGTAGGCCATGCATTTCATGTAAAATAGGTAGGATTATTTGATTATGACTTGATTACTGTTATCATTTGTATCTTTACCTTTTTATTATTATTATTTTTAGGACGTATTATTGTGTTTTTAAGTTTATGCATTTCATCTGTATTGCTTATCATTTTTGTTAGGTTTCTTTTCCCTCATTTGTCTTTCTTTTAGTGCATGGAAACATGGCTGAACTGACACAGGAAAGATAAAGTGCACAGTAATATAATGGGCTTTAATGCAAGCAATATTTACATTAGAGCACTTTGGGAGAGGAACAAGGTGAGTGAATCAAACTCCGAGATACGGGCAGTGTACTGCTTAGAGAAATAACCTCTGACCTCGTTCTCTTCTGTATGTGTTTTACTGTCTTTGCTGGACTTGTGTACGTACCGTGCACTGCATGCTGCATTTGACAGTATTTCTGCAACATAAATGCAAACGCATTAGTGAATGTGAAGTGACCTTTGAACATAACCCCCACTGAAGGCCATTTAAAAACATTATCATTTAAATTCTGCTTCCAACAAACAACAACAATAGTAATACTTGCATTTTAGCGATGATTAAAACGTTCTGTTTCCTACCCCACGTCAGGCCGGGTGGGATTGTGGAAGGATGTCTTCACTGTGTCCATGAATGACAAGTTTGATGCCGTGTACAAGCAGAAGATGGGAAAGTCGGATCTGACCTTCGACTTCAATCTGTGAGAAGGCATCACACCACATGCCCGGTGGTCCACTCCAGACCTCCGCCGCGTGATGTCCGTCCCACCCAGCCACCTGGCCAGCCCTCAGGGGCCTTCTATCCCCCCTCGCAGTCCACACCACACCCATGGAGATCCCTCTGTGCTACCGTTCTACGCCCACCATGCATAAACCAGTCGCCTATCTTGCTGTCATCTTTTGCCTTACGTAACGTATGTATGTATATACGGTACCGTTTATAGTACAAAGCGACGACTTGACCCTCACCTGATAGCTTGAATCAGCCATGTCGTGTGATCGATACATCTTTTGCCTACAGTCAGATCATAAACTGCAGACAGTCACATGACATTTTTGTCGCTACTTTTCCAGGGAAATAAAAATAATGTATATGTCTTTAATTATATAAATGAACACTTTAATGTCTTAGCCAGGGAATAATCTCAGGATTGGCCTGTCGGTAGAGAGAAACACCTGAGCTTTATTTATGGTGCACACTGACCCAGATCTGAACTTTGAGCTGCTAGCCTGCTAGGACCACACACATACTTATGGGTATAGAATATGTTTGCCATGGTTGCAATTTACGAACATTTTCCCCATATTTTCCAGTTTAGAACCATATGAGCGAGCTTGTTTGGGTTATTAAAGTCTTCACCATAGCATTTTAGCATTTAAAGGATGGCTATGTGTGACTTTTAGAATTGCTAGGACATTTCATTGTTAAGGAATCTCAGAAATGAGCGATCTGCCACCTTTAACTGTCTGTGCTGATTTGATTGATAAGATGTCTTTCTGTAAATCACGACCCCCCCAACGTTTATTCACCATCTGTTGCAATTTGTCCCAACCGCCAGAGATTTCAGGAACAAATTCCTGATTGTAACCTACAGACAGGAGTTAAAAAGACAAAATGGATATGAACCCAAGCGTAACTCTAATCAGAAGGTTAATTCTAAGCTCAGTCACTGCAAACGACTCTTGAAAAACACACGAGTTGAGCATTTATGAGTTATCAGATGTCGTAGGCAGAGTAACGCAGTCTTATGCATGACCCTGTTGTAAAAACTCATAGGTTGTGAAGGGCAAACGCTTCCTGTGTCACTGAATTTCAATCTACTGTATTTTTACAATTTTATTTAGCATTTTATTGACCATGTGAGGCGAAATGCACAAAACCCCCCGGACTGTTAGTGAATACCTTTCATGGTTTAGTACGTGCGCCCCCCAGTGGTAGGGAGTGTTTTACTTTTTTTAAATTGTTAGGTGGTGGAGTCCACCTCACCTCTGTACATATAGGATAACTTCCTCCCTTACAGCGACGGATACTGGAAAATAAACAAGTTTTTCTTTGGGGGCTGCCCCAGTAGAACTATAATTAAACGATTTTAAATCGGTGTTTTTTTTTTTTCTTTTTTCCTCACAATGTTATCGGTGTACTTTCACTTGGTGTCTCCTTAATCCCCGCTTTTGAGTCCCAGGCAACCAGAACAAGCAGTTTTCTGCTCATTGCTACACAGCTGGACAGTCATGAATGTCTTGACTGTGTGGATGTACAAAGCTTAAGCATATTACACGTGGCATTTTACATAGCATGGCTGCACTTTGATAATCATCCTTCCTTAGTTACGGTAGTGTTGTCTCCATGCATGCCACAGTTTGAGTTCTATTTTTATATTGTTTATGGTAATTGTACAAAATTCCAATACACTGTACTTTGCATGCTTGCTCGCTGGTTTATTAATAAAGATGTGTATTCAGTCGTTTGTCCTTTGTTGATTCGAGTCATTACTAAAACATCCTTTATTTGAAGCAACACGATAGCGTCGTCTCCTTTAAGAGTGTTTCGAATTCTTCTAAGCTTAGTGGAAACGGTCTGGAAGGAGAGCGTCGTGAATTCGGTTTGCGCTGTAACTTTCCACCAATCACGGCCGACAGGCAGGTGAATTCCACAGAGACCGAAGGGAAGGAGCCCGCGCTGTTTCCATGGAAACCACAGCGCGTTGGTCACCCGCTACCGCGAGGCGAGAGAGAGCCCGCGGGACGCTGCGCGTGGAATAAAAGCGTGAGTATCACCGCAGAAACACGTTTATAGGCGATATAGCGCCCGTCACCGCCGTGCACAGCATCGCTTACACTTTACTTATTAATCACTGTACGAGATGAGAGCCATTCACTCAATCTTTCAATGCATGGCTATCTAAAGGGAGCCCTTTGAAATGGCTCGTTAAAGTCACTTAAAAATATTATTACCTTCCAGTGTGAAATAAACGAAACGAAACGGGGAGAAAATTTAACGGAAGAAACGTGATCACGTTAATTAACTGACAGCTTGGAATGCAGTCGAGGAGTCTTGAGTTCTAAGTGACTAGATCTGCCTAGGATCTGACCGTATTCTGCTTTTCAAAAAAGAGGACACTGGGGGCAGGATGGTGGCAGTAATAGAAAGAAAAAGCCGAATCCTAGACATCTGTGGAGATTTAGAAATCCCGGCCGGAGGCGGTTTTTAGGTCCCAAAAGGAGGACATGTCCGGGAAAAAAGGACGTAATGGTCACCCTATTTTAAGTGAGTAGATATGACAGCGCTTAATGCCTGAGTTAACTAAAACTCACACATTTGGTTTATGAGCAGGACAAAATTATTGACTTACATACAGTTAAAAAAATACGACCTAATTAACCTTAAATGTAAGGTTAATTTAAAACGGCAGGACCGTGTCGTTGATGGGCAGTAAAGAAAAATGAATTGTTGGAAAATTATCAGTTACATTCAAATAATATAGTTACTTGAATATAATTTGAAGGCGGGGGAACACATGCAGTCAGATATAATTCTGACAGCACAACATGAACTAATTTTCCTCGTCTGCAGTGTTTCTTCAACCATGCCTCTTGTGCGCATGAAGGAAGACCTGCAGGATCTGCGACCCATGTCCAGAGGACTGCTGATGGTCCAGAGACCTCCGTCCTCGTTGGACAGAACCAGGGAGTCTCGCCACAGAGTCCTTCAGTCTGACTCAGGTGAGTGCTTAGCAACCAGGCTTCAGGCAGCACTGCTGGGTGACGGTGCTCTGATTTACCTGTATATGACAGGCTATTTCCAGTTAAAGTTTCACTCTGTGGTATGAACCAACTCTAGGCCCTCTTAGAATATATGTAACTATTTAATTCAACATCATCCAAGCCAAGGGCCACTCTGATTACCAAGCTAAGTTCATCCTATTAAAACTGAGTATAGTAGAACAATGGCCGAACCACGATGTATAGTTTTGAGTATACTTGGAACGACACACTTATTAAACAGAACACGTGTTACAGCCCAGGTGGATCCAGTCCGCTTTAAGTTTGACTCTGCTCTAGGCCCCTCCATTGAATGTGGCCCAGAAGTGAAACGCTCTGCCGCAGACATCGAGAACCTGCTGAGCCAGAAGGTTCCAGAGAGCCAGGATCTCCTCAGAGCTGCCTTCTGGGCATTGGACCCCGAGGGCCGGCTGGCAGTTACGAGGGGGCAGTTTAGGCACGTTGTCGAGGGCATTCCGCTCCTCCTCACACAGCCTGAATTTGAAGCGCTACTGGCCAGGGTGAGTAAACACATCAGGGTAGAAATCGCACACTAACAGCAAGTCTAAAAACAGTTCCGCCACTTACAACAAAAGTGCTGTAGAACAAAGAAAAAAAACGGTCTGTGTAACAACCAGCTGAAAACCGCTAGTCTCCTGTAGTCTTTCACTAAACCCTACAGTTATAATATTGCCAATTCTGAACCTCAGATGTTTTTCAGGCTATATTAAGGAGTAATTGCTGAGATTTTACTGCTGAAGACAAATGCACTGCGAGTGAATATGAATATTAAAGTAATAAATACTGTAATCTCTGCTCTTTGTAATGAAACAGTGCAGGCTATGTATGCAGTACATGCCTTTTTATGTGGTTTTGCATGATGGTTGTAGTCAGAGGGAACTTGTGAAATTTAATGAGAAATGAACGGAATAAAAAAAAATCCAGTAATAACGGTTATTACTTGAACGTTGATATAATATTTTAAGTGAGCCAACATTCTGATACTATGATATTACAGTAGTATTGCTGAAGCAGTTGTTTTTTAAAAAACAAATACAATATAATAGTTTCCTTGCTCCCGTGGTAGACGTTTCCTCAAATTCAGTTCTCATGTCTGGCAGAAGATGGCAGTAATGTGCAAATTCATGAAAGCCATTTGGTAATGAGCAAGCGGATAAAACGGACCTCAGCTGAATTTAATTTCAGTATATTTACGCTGCGTTTGGAATTCTAACCCCCCACAATAAAAGCTGACTATTTATGCGATGGAGACTTTCAAAGTTTAGACAATTTCATCAGCACTCTTACCGTGGCTTGAATAGAGAGGGTTGGTGTTCTGGAATCATCAACAAGCCACCAAAGCATCAGAAAAGCCTCACAGACTAAATAACTGTGCAATCATCTGCTGAAATGAACTGTGTTATTGTGGAGAATTTATGTGATGTGACATCCCCTACATTACAACCAGATAGGCTCTGTCTCTCTGTCAATGCAGATGGTGTTTACCATCCGTTTTCTACCACTCGCCTCAGATCACTTAGGACTCTTAAAATTACCCGCTTTTCTGGAGAGCCTCGCATTTCCATATGCAAAGTCTCTTTTCATTTACAGAAAAAATAAAAATAAAGCGAGCGAATCCCACAGGACTCGATGCAGAACAATGTAGAGGATGTACAACTGTGTTTCCAGGCTCTAGCCCTGTGGAATTTCACAAACCTGACAATGCCTGTCTGGTGGAAACATGTACAGTTGGCGTGCTATCTGCTCGGAATAATCACCGCCTGACACTCGCGGTGATGCGTTGTAATGTTCGGTTATTCCTTTCTATTCACAAGGTGTCTCCATGGTTTGCAAGAGTTTTCTTCCCTGCCCCCATGTCTTTGTTGCTCAGGGAACTCCATTGTTCTTTCAAATGTGCTCTTTTGTTTTAGATTAACTGTACCCTGCAAGGCTCATGAAGTTTCTTAAGAATAGTAACTTAGGGTTATGAAGAAAAACAATGGCATTCGATTGAAGCTGTGTTTATGGTTGTGTAACATAAAAGGCCTGCAGATATTCCTTTTTTTTTTTTTTTTTTCCGAAGTGGAGGCCTCTTAGACAATAAGATTAGGGGGGAAATGGACAATGAAAGATGTCAGTTGAACAAATAATGATGATGGAAACACGAGCAGTGCTTCTGTTACTACTGCATTTAGAAATAGACGCCATACCAGATTTGCCTGCTCGGTCTGAGTATTGTGTGTATTTCACGTCACTCTGTGCTCGCCACAGAATTGTCTCAGGGCTACACGGCTGTAATTGTCTCCTGTTCCTTTTTGTTCCATCTCGCTGCTCACGCCTGACAGCTTGACTGCTTGCTCGTCTTTTCCAAAACATTTTTTTTTTTTTTTTCTTTTTTGCCCCATGCATTTTCATTAAAAGAAAAGACTTGCTAAGTTGTCGGAAGTTTACTTTGAAAGGGCTGTCGTCGGAGTAGCAGCTGTGGTCCCGGTGACACCCGCAGCGGAGGCTGTTTCTCTGCCGTACGGAATGACAAAAGTCTATCCTTCGCTTCTCTATTCCGAACGGCAAGAAGAAATTGAGAGGGAGATATTTTTCGTGGATCAATAATTAAACAGACTAGCGCACGTGAAGGCTCATCTTCGCACAGAAAGAGGAAAAACAACGACAGACAAGAAGAGGGAGATAGAGATGGGATTAAGACTGATTAGCTTGTGACACCATCACGTGTAATCATCATCACAGGAAATGTTCAAGGAGAGCAGAAGACATTATGATTACATGCAAAGGGACACAGGGTAGAGCAGGTGGAGGGACATTTACAAAGTCTTTGACAACATGGTACGAGACATCCCACCCTGTAAGAACTCATTTCAGGGAGGCAGCATCATCCACACCCCCTGCAATCCCATCCCTCCACCCCAGGGCGACCTCCAAGGGTATATGAATACGGGACATTTGATTATGAAAGAACACAATTTAATTGATCACATATTGAAACTATTCACACACACACACACACACACACACACACACATATATATTCTTTGATGAGTATTTTGTTGGCAGTCTCAATGCTAATAACTAAGTGCTAATGTAGATTTATTTATTTTTCAGACTTTTCTTGTACTGTGAAGTGGCTTGCTTGGCAGATTTGAGCATTCTGCCAGAAGTCTCAAACTCGTAGCAGTCTGTGTCATTGAATTTGTTGATTTTGCAAGACATCAGATTCCCAAGTGTTTTGTGAGACAGCTGACTTCTGACTTAATGTGACATGCCATGCTGAATGCCCTTTCTACATCACAATTATTATCATTCAACTCATGGAGTCATTTTTTTTTTTATTTTACATAATGTAGGACATCAGTACAGTAGCTCCTTAGCAGCTAGCCAGCTAGTCTAATAATGTTAGCTATGCTAATGAGCAAATGACACCTGTTAAACTCACCTCAACGTATCTTTTACAGTCATTTAACCCACCATGGGCAACAGAAAAGTCACTGTTACAAACAGTGCAGCGAGCAACACTCATTATTTTTGACCCCTATTAGACAGGAGTATACTTTAGTGTCGTTTAGGGTGAAGTGGGTTTTATATATATTTTTTTTTTTCTGCCATGGCCCTGCAGAACACTAAAGTGAATTGATGGATAATGAAATCGAGAGATCGGCTCGACTGTAAAGCCCGCCCACATAGAAAGCTGATAGGTTTACTTAGCACAAAGAATGACCCAACAGGATGCTCTCTCTGTCACTCTGCCTTAGCACAGAGAGAGACCCATCAGGATGCTCTCTCTGTCACTCT
>JAACJT020000052.1:16936623-16962173 GCA_009936485.2 Gymnarchus niloticus | reverse complement strand
CCTTAGCACAGAGAGAGACCCATCAGGATGCTCTCTCTGTCACTCTACCTTAGCACAGAGAGAGACCCAACAGGATGTTCTCTCTCACTCTCTTGGTCTTGTTCTTTCTCGCCCTCTCGCTTGCTCGTTCTAAAAAAAAAAAATCGATTTCCGGGATACTAAATGTTTAATTTGTCGGCGCCAGAGAGCCGCAATCAACATGCGGGAGACTCCCAGAATTTCCGGGAGAGGTGGGATGTCTGTGATACTGTAACAACAGACAGTACCTCAAAGTAGACATCATAGAGTGACAGAGCAATAGAAACAGAAAAGCTGGGTGATAAAAAAAAAACTCTGCAATTATCCTTAAAAATATCTGTATAGATTCAACCAAAAAATCAGACTGGTACGTTTCAATGCCAACGCCCTTTATAATTTGGATACATCAGCTTTAATATTCCATAACAGCGATTTTCAAAGTGGAGTCTGTGACCCCGAGGCGGTCCGCAGGGCAGTTGTAGGGGGTCTGTGAGGCGATCCGTAATTTGATGAAATGTCAGCATTCATATCCGGTTTATGCATCACAGAAAAATCAAACGGGGACCCCTCTAAAAAAATAACCCCTTATTGGTGGTAAGGGGAACAGGGTTCCTAGCTCTGGTCTGTTTTCATTTGGGGGTCCCTGGTTCAATAAAGCTTGAGGCGCCTCTATTCTATAGAATTGTTAGAAAATCTGTTTCAGATACAGTACATTTCAAATAATGTAAAAATATGCAACAGACCACTCTTATCCCAATGATAATGGGTCTATGCAACCTATTAATTGTCTGCTAACCTCAGTGTTAATTGGAAGGTGTGTGATGTAGGATAAAACCAAAGCTGGTGAACTATCCTGGGACCTGCATGGTGCATGGGTGGGACACAGGGCAACACATGAGAGACGCTGCTTTGATTATAAGATCCCAAAATAGGTGTGTGTCTTAAATGCAGTGTCAGTTACTTACAATTACACGTGCAATGTCTTGGCCCCCCAATTCCCTGGGAATGACCTGACACCAACAACACAATTCCCTGGTTAATCTCAGATTGAAATTAAAATGAAAAGTACATCCACCTGCCAGTCACACACCCTTTTTCAGTTTGGACCTGACCTAAGACAAACTCACCCCTTTGGGTTTGAGTTCTAATATTTTTCCTTAACTGTAGTGTCATTTTTTTTTTCATTTTATTTTGTCCCATCTGTTCAGAGTAAGCAACTGACGAGTAACTAAAAAGTTCAACTTGTTTTGTTATCGTGTACCCATAGGTGTCATAAACATTGCAAATAAGACATATTTCTATAAAGACAACTGCTGTCTCGGTGAAAAGCTACGATTAACACATTCTGTGAACTGTTTCAGGTTCCAAAGAAAGGGAACGGAACTGTTGCCTACCAGGAATGGCTTGAAAAATACTGCAGAACCCAAACTGCCGAGAACAGGTATGACTGGAGTAACGGGGCCACTCTGGTCGTTTAACGGTACAGGTCAGATTCGGGACAAAAAATAAAGAAAGAGTACACCCATCTTTCCGAATGGTACTTACACCAATCTATGTCATTAAAATATCCGACTGTGTGAATTGGTAAACAAAAAGGGATGTAAACAGAATGTGTTAATCTGGCTACTACAGATGGAAACTATGCAATAAAATATGCCGTTATGCCACGTTACTCATCAAAGCATCTTAAAAACACACAGAGATCCACTCACTCACATGCAGACATTCAGCTCTCCCTGTCTCATTCCAAGCTACGTTAACATGGCCACAGATCGGCAACCTCTCACGGGTTCAAAAGTGCAGACAGTCCCCAAGTGAAGTCAAAGCCTTGCATTTGCACTATAGTTTGTCACACGTCTCACCGGGAGCAGCCGTAATTTGCTATATGCTTGAGCAAGTTGAGCCTGTCGTGTTAGCGGGTTTGACCCAGAATCTCATAACCACCATCCCGTGTGTGTCTTACACGGTAGGTCCCCTCCGAGTCCGACGCAGCAGTGCTCCATGCTGGCAGAGCTGCAGCGACGCCTCCCGGACAAGGTCTGAATCTCCTTATCGCCTGAATCTCGGGCAAGCAAAACGTGCCTCGATCCCATCAAAGCAGGTTGTCTTGCGAGTGAATAATCTTGTCACGAAACCGGGCAGATTCCACAAATGGATCACGATTTGTTGGGAGTTTTTCGGTGCATATGAGAATGACTTAACTCTATACGCGTCTCCTCTATTTGTACTGCATTTAATGCGAATGGAATCAGTGACAAAATGTAGGCAGTATAGAATAATTTATCCCTGTGTATTTACATCTCACATGTTCCAGATATTAAGTAGGTTGTGTTTTCTAAGTAATGAAATTGAGGAATTTACTAAATTAAATCAGTGAGCAAATTAATACCCCTCAGGGGCTTCCTCCTTGAGATTTTGTATGCATTAACGTCCTATTTTGTGTAATTTATTTAGATTTATATGGGCTAAGCAAGTCCAATGGACCATAATCTCTTGAATCTTTGGCATATGTATATATATTGCTGTCTCATCAAAATACGGCTTTGGCGTACAAATGTCTCGAACAGCTAAAATGACCTCTGTCAAAGAACTCCAGCTTCAGAGTTAATTTTGCATTGCCTTCAATGGAGCGGTACCAGAGTACTCACCAGCAGAGATTTCAGCCAGAAAAAGGGCAGATAAAGACTTTTAATGATGTCCTCTGTACAAGTCCCGTCATGCAGATTCAGAGTGTGGCAGATGTAGTCTGGCAAAAAAAAAAAGAAAAACAACAGAAATACCGAAAGTTGGTGAGCCAAGCATAGCCAGAAAAACAAGGGCAGAAATTCATGCTAAATGTAATGAAAACGTGTTGATTAATCAAGAAGTGAATCTATGAGGTGATTTTCATCAAACCGTGGTGATTGCACAAGGCACAGTGGCAGACGATTTATTAAGTTCCCATCATCTTTATCAGACACTCTGAAAGAAAAAAAAAACAGAAATTGTCTCGTAAAGAGAGGCCCACGAACGTGTTTCAAAGTACACGCTTAATATTCTGTTTAATCAGTCGGTGTATTTGAGAGGAAACACTTAATTGTTTTTCTTGGTCAATTTCTGACAAATGGATACCACTGTTAGTCTCTGAAGATGCATAGCATGCTGAGCAGCTGTGGCAGCTAATGAGTGATGTACCCAGACGTTTGATTAAATATCCATCACGCATGCATTCCTCACGTATCAATACTTAATGAAAACAGAAGACTTTTACCCAGAGCCACACTGCTTTCCAGTTGGACTCGTGCTTGTTGGAAAATGCCACCAACGGTGGTCCGCACCAACAAGAGAGTCAGCAGGAAGTCCGTTTGCAACAACTTAGGTGTTATTTCTGAGCTGCTTTGGGAAAATGAGGAACACACGCACGTGCGTTCATGTACACAGTTACCAGGTAAAGAAAACTGCACAGAGAGATCTGCAAGGTGGCATTAAATACAGTATGGGATTGGACAGCACTGGTTGCTAGGTTGTTTCCAGCACTTTCCTGCTTTTTGTTTTATAATAGATAAGCAGCAGTCAATGGGGAAGTGGCTGCTGCCTCTTAAATGCACTGCATATCTGCAACTTTTTTAAGCAGCCCATTTTGTGTCTTACGTACGATTGTATTTTTAGGTGATGCACGCAACCTTTTAGAATTTCGAGTGTCTATAATCCTTTAACGGTTCTGTCGAAACAGTGCTGCACTCCACACGAGAAAACAGAACACTTTATTTTTCACAGAATATTGAGGCAGGTCCTTCAGGCCCTAGGCTCAGTTACTCTGTCACGTTTTCCCTGTGTAATTAGCTAGAGAATTATCAAATAGCACAAAAAAAAAAACCATTTTGGGCAGAACAGCGAAAAAGAGCCTAAGAAAGGAATTGGTTGGCTTTCTGTGAAACCATGCAGGCCCATCAGCAGGTGCTTTTGACAGACATCGTTGAGCTGGAGTTCATTTGACCTTTTGGTTGAGTTTGAGTCAAGGGTAAATTCCACCGTTATTCCATATCTTAAGCGGTGTGACGGTCAACGGCAGGAGCCTGGACGTCCACAGGAGATCGGGGGCAGTGCAAGACAGCGAAAGAATTCCCTTTGTGCCAGAATTTAAAGTGAGAAGTGGCGGAGCCAACTCTGGATCTGCTGGCTTCCCACCTCAGCTCAGAGGCCCGGATGTGCAGTACAGCTTTCATGCAGGCCTGGACTGCATTGTAGCTTTGTCACTTTGCACCAGAAGGCACAGCTCCTCATGTGCCTGACAGACAAAGGAAACCTGGGTGTCCTTACAAGCAACTAGGTCTTCCTCCACCATTTTTTCGATCTTGTAAGAAGGCCACACTAGTCCACACCTGTGTCAATGCCCCGCCACCGAGGCAGGAAATGGTAACTTGTGTTGGTGCTGCGGGCGCTCAGTGCGAAGCAGGGATCTCTCAAAAGTACACACTGTTTGCTGTTTACCTAATCCTTCATCCCTTTCCCAGAGAGAGGCAAATATGCTATATTCCATAACATAAATAACGGGGGATGGGGGTGTATATACTTACACTGACACCCAGAATGCAGTGTGCCTGATTTCTGATAGGAAATGACAAGCAGCAGGATTAGAAAGGCTCTTGCTTTAAAATGTAACCCACGTTCCGTCAATCAAAGACAATTAGCAGCCATAACAAAAGGGAACTAATTGTCGGGCAATTTGCAAGTAAAGTAGGTATCCGGTCTCCGTTTCAGGCGCCTGCGCGCTCCCAGGCCCCGCCCCTTGGACTCGGAGCGCCGGGGGAGCGCGGTCCGCGCGCTGGCAGCCTCCACCGCCGCGGTTTCAGGGAGATGGAGTGGCTCTTTATCTAATTACGCTTAACTCTCGGAGACTCGGGCGATTAACATATAATGCCACGGTAAACAAAACCGCAGCGCATTATTAATTAATGACGGCGAGGGCAGCGGAATGCGGTCCAAGGCGTGCGTCCGGAAGGCGCGACGCCAGGCGTGAAGCGGCGCCAAGGCGGGTGCAGCTGCTTAATGGAAAGCTGGCACGGTGCAGACTGCAGGGGGCGCTGCAGCAATGGAGCCAGGGGGACGCGGGAAGTGTGCGCGGGGAGCGGAGATAAGATGCGGCAAAAACAAAAAACCTGATTACATCTCACTGTTTCAGCTCATTAATTGTTTAAGGTACCCCTGGTTTTCCGTTGTTATTTTAACATCCTTTTAATTGGTCTAATGATACACAGTTTTTCTTTGGTGATTTTTATTTATATCTGTTTTAATAAATTCAGTTTCATTTGATCTTTTTCTAAAGTGCTGCGGCATACATTTTTTTTTTTTCTTTTCTCTGAAGCATTTTAACTTTGTAAAAAAAAGTTTTTTAATACGTTAGTCATTTATATGCTAGTCAGGTGTTCGGACGCTGTGAGAGTCATATACATATTAAATCTACATTACAAACAATTCATTACACATCTGAAAAAAAGTATTTTTTTATTACCCCGATTCTTAACTCCCTTTAATTGCAGTGCCTTTTTATTTAGGAGAAAGTGAATTCATTTCAATATTTTGCATTTTGTCCTTGTGACTAATTTTTTTTCTCCCTTGGACTGTAGACAATGTCAGTGTGACACTTGTCATATTAAAGGGGACATTTTCTTTTTTAAATGGGCACTGCCTCCAATGAGAGAGCAATTAAGGAGTGCATCTTTGGGACACAGAAGATACTGATTACCCCAGAGTGAACAGGCTATATTTAGTATCTGTTCTGCTCTTCCTCTGCTCCCCCCCCCCCCGGCATCAAGAGGTACAGGTGGCACCCGCACACATACGTGCCTGGCTTCACTTTGGATTTCCCTAAAGGCACTGCTTCCATTTGCTACCCCCCCAAGGCTCCACCCCCTCCAAATCACAACTAGGACCGGAGTGAAGCCAGACTCCATTCCTTCTCGCATGGGACCATCCTGTACTCTTTTCACCCTAAAATAGGTTCTAACGTTCTCTCTGCATAGCCACAGGGGTCCAGTCATGGCGCTCGTCTTGTTTCTGTCTTTCAACACTGGCTCTGGATCAAGAA
Source organism: Gymnarchus niloticus (assembly GCA_009936485.2). Classification (NCBI taxonomy): domain Eukaryota; kingdom Metazoa; phylum Chordata; class Actinopteri; order Osteoglossiformes; family Gymnarchidae; genus Gymnarchus; species Gymnarchus niloticus. Next base: position 16,956,088 of record JAACJT020000052.1, on the reverse strand, counting down.
ACCCTTCCTGCTGGCCCCGCTTTGCCCTGCCACCCCCCATCCCCGAACAGCTGTCCTCTGAATCTGTGTGTCGTGTTATCATTTGAGATATCATTTATTTTTATTAATGCCCTGCCACATCCACTGTGTTCCAGGATGGTGTCCGGCGGAAAGATTAGGAGAGCGAGACGGAGCGTATAAGCGAGCTGAAAGGACCAAAGCTAACAGCGATGTGTCAAATGCTTCTGCTTCTCGAATGTCCGTTTTCTGTCTGCTTTTAGTCCTCTCAGCCCAGCAGCAATTTGAAGAACATCGTTGGGGCTTTTCGGCTGTTTGACCGTCACCGAGATGGGAGGGTACAGCGAGGGGAGCTGCGTGAGATACTGGAGAACCACGGCTTCCCCATGAGCAAGAAAGAATTTCACAAGTATGATGGGAGGCCCCTTCCCCAAGCAAAGAGAGACCCAGAAGGCAGCGGTGGGCTTTTGGAGAGGGGGTATCACTTCAGATAGAGGCACGGCACGGTGCCGAGCATTTTGAAGGCTGGTGCCCGGATCCAGAACCTGGCTTGTGTTCATCATGGCAATAACTGTACATCTTTGATTTATGAGGTGCAAATTTTCAAGACATAACGCAGACACAGGGAGAAAGAAAAAATCCTCGTTTCCCTTGAACAGGCTGCTGGGGGGAAATAATAAAATAATACCATTTCGAGAAAACCCTTGTGATTTGACGTTGTCCAGCCTATGCCAAAACACAACAGAGATCTTCCTTGCTTTTTGTCAAATTTCTCTGTTATCTCAGTTCTCTATTCATACCCAACTTGCAAAAGGGAGCTAATTGTCGGGCAGTTTGCAAGTGAAGGGCATATCTCAATGAAGGTAACTGGAACTAATGCTCCTTGGCATTCTGAGATGATGTATAACATATGTATAATGTGTATATTTTTGGAGCCATTCCATATTGAGGAGGTGCTTATAAGATGGGCTTGTCACAGGGATCTTGTGCTGAAAGAGACAATGTCATATTCTTCCCTCAAGACTTTGGTACCACTACAATCCAAAGAACACTGGAACGGTATCCTGCTCGCAGGTTCTGCAGATGTTGAGCGTCGATTCTGAAAACCAGAGAAACACCGAGGCAGAATCTGCAAAGTCAGGTACATATGGGCAAATTACCTCATTAACTTGGGCCCCACTAGAGCGAGCTTGACTGTATTATTGTGTGAAGAAGCCTTGTACTTGTACAAGCTCCCATGGATGCGCAGTGTCTGTGGATGATATGATACAACGACTCTGTCTTAAACAGTGACATCTCCTGCAGCTTTAAACCAGAACACTGTCAATCAAGAAAAAATAGGGCAGCAGAATACAACAGAACCCTGGACTGAAGAAAGTGAGGACAACTGTTTCCAAGAGCTGACATTAGATGAAATCCAGACTTTATTCCAGGAAAAAGTAAGCCTCGTATTCCTCTTTGTTCTATGTTGGTTTAAGCAGTCAGGTCCTCTTGACCTTACGGTAAACAAAGTTGTTTGAAGATACCTGAAGGACTCGACACTATTTGTCCGCAGTAGTTTGGTACTGAGCAGATGTGCGACACTTTTTGGAATGCGTCCAGAAATTTGTTAGAGGACACAGGCTCTGCAGATTGGCACTAACTGGCACCATAACATGCTTGCGATGTAGAACAGCTATTAATTAAAATCTTTGCCCAGAAAATAATCTCCAGAGTAGCCTTGTTAATTACGACTAATTTCGGAAAGGTAGCGAACAAAGCAGGCTTCAAATGGTGCAGGTTTTCTCCATGGCAACGGCTTGCTGTCTGAGTGGATGCGTCACATGGCCGTGTGAGACTCCTCCCCCTGCCAAAGCAGCGCTGCACCCCAGTGCTTTGTTCCTGAGCAAACTAGTTTGCTTGCCCCCCCATTGATTCAACCCTTTCTTTAATGGGGTCAGCTCTTCACATCCGATGAGCTGACTTTCCGATGCTGCTGCTCAGCTAGAGAGAGGAATGGGGGATGATATCACTTCTGACGGCGGAGAAATAACGTGCTTCGACATGCGGCCTTGGAAAGGCATTTCAAAGCTCTTTTTGAGGTCAAACTGAAAACACATGGCGGTCAGACGAAACATTCAGGGGATGCCGGCAACAAATATTTGGGCAATACTTTAAATTCTGATAAATTCAGCTGGAAATGAATGGGCCCATCAGTCAAAAACATGAAACACATATTATCCCAAACAAACAGGTTTCTTACATCAAAGATGCCTTCAGTGCTTGTGTCTGTGAGTCTGTGTGTATTAGTATGTATTTACTATGTATGCGTGTGAAGTTTTTTTTTCGTTTCTTCTGATAGCTGAGTTTGAACTATAGTGCCGTTCGGCAAGCCTTGGAGGGCTTTGATTCTGCTTGCAGCGGATTTCTGTCCATGAAAAACCTGAAGACAGTCCTCTGTAATCTTCTGTTTCCCATGAGCGCCATCACCTTTCAGAGCCTTATGAGCCGGTAATAACGGCGAACGTGAGAATATGAGGTTAAAATAGTCGCTTGTCAACTTGCTGCTGCTTTGTACCAACTGCTGTTTGTGTCTTGTGGTACCCGTACCATGAAACAGATTTGGCGTGGAAGCCACTGGTCCAGTATCATGGAGGGAGTTTCTAGCTCAGGGTTGGGATACGGCCAAGAGAGGGGGGCAGACCATGCCTGGCAGGTATGCTTATAGCAGGGAATGGTTTATTTGACCGCCGTGGATCAGGAAAGCCCCAACAGCCTGACCTTTCATGTTATCCATTTTACACACAGCTGGTGCTGAAATTAAGTGCTCACTGCAGGATCCTAAATTCACTCCCTGACCATCTCCTCCGCTCGCAGAGAGGACCTGCTCCAGGAACTTCCCGTGAGATCCAGTGCGAGCTCAGCCCTACGCAAGCTGGAGGAACGCATCCCGCAAAAGGCAGCCTTTCTCATTCCCAGCCAGGTGCAGTAGGTCACACAGAGAGACAGTCATCGGCAATCTACACATCCTTCTAGCCATCCTCAGTGAAGACATTCTCTACTGCAGTCATTTTTGGATTTTCTCAACACACTAGGGCTCCAGAATGCCTACCAAAGATTTAGAATGCATTTCTTAACATCTGATGTCCTACTTTACCATTAGGTGGGTGGATGGTTTACCTCTGAGGCGTCAAGTTCTCCACTGCTTATAAAATAAGAAGATACCAAAATGATACCTGACCTCACGTTAATTTTGCCTGTAGACCTTGACAGCATTCCCTTTGGCTTGCAATGCATACTTCTTAAAAATACATCCTTCACTTTCTACAATTATTTAGCTTATGGAAAAAACAGGCTATATTTATTCATGGTTTGATGTTCCAAACACACAACAATACCATTCCAGTTTAAAACTGTGAAATATATTGTAAAAATGAATCACACATTTCTGGTGGATATTTTTAATGGCATCGAAATCACCTACTGTCTTAATAATCAATTCTATGAGTAACAAATCAAACAGGGGATTCACTGAACACCAGCCAGTAATGAGGTTTTCAAGCAGGTCTGCAGCAATCCAATTCTTTATCGGTGCTCTGGGGAGAACAACTGAGTCTTTGGGAACGTGCTCTGATTCACAATGCAAGTCAGTGTTTTAATGCTTGGCTAATGCTAAAGTACCTTTAATGTGTCATCTCTCCATGGGGAAGAAAAATAACCCCCATTTTATTAATTAATTTCTTCTTCAAAATGACCTACCGTGCTTTGAGAGATGGCTTTGACAGGGGCACCTGCTCTCCGGTGCTGTTCAACATTCACCGTCGTTTGATTGGAGTTGGGGGGGGGGGTTCCCACCACCCCGTTCCCAGAGGGCTGAAGTTCTGCAAGTTTAAAAGACACGTTTCAATCAACAGCACATTGACACTCGAGGCTGCAGAGGACTTAACTTCCCAGCCAATCAATGGTGCTAATGAAGCAGTTAGGGCCCGTTTTCACTGTTGCATGCTGATAGGCCTGGACCTTTTTGATCCATGTAAGTTTGTAACACACAAAGGCAACCCTTGTCTGAGAGTATACCTGGTGGGCGTGCTGGATAACATCGTCTGATCGAATGTCAGATGGAAGAGGTGTCCTCTGGACCTGTCTAATGGGCTAATAAATGAATTATTTGCTAGTTTAGCAAACGCAATTACTCACAGTCACTTACTTAGCGTACAGCTTTGGACTTCTTTCGATTTATGTACTTATTCAGTTTGAGTTAAGCACATTCCACAGGGGCACAATAAGAACTTACTTGCTAGAAACTCCTTTGAACTCCTTTATCACTATGCCACCTTCTGGCCCATAGTGGTGATGATGTGTGGGTGCATCCACTGTGTCCGGTGGCACTATCCTGAAGGAAGGGACAACAATGTTTTGTGGGCTCAATGACGGTCAAGGGACCAGTGGGATCTTAATGATAGGTCCTGACATGATTGTGCATCTCCACCGGGGGAACCCAAAGATGAGCAGTGCAACATGGGATAAACTGCAGGATGAAAGAGAGCATGCTGCAAATGCATGGCCCACTGTAAGTTAACCAGCTACACTCGGCCGACCCAAGCTTCCCATCGCTATCGACACTTTTTCAGTTTGCAAGTCTGCATGGAAGCTCTGCTGTGAGAGATGAGTTTTTTTTGTCAGGTCTGCCCAAAGGGGAGACCTCTGGTGAGATGGTGTCCGTGAGTGATTTCAGGAGGGTGAGCATTTAGACTTTAAACGGCTAATGCAAAAAAGCAATATATCTGAGCTGAATGCAAGTGTTTGCCATGATAGATGCTACAGAGAAAAGGCAGTCAATTCTGCAGGCTAACCACGCATTTCCTGCACCACTCTGCCTTTGTCAGTTGCTGGATGATTGTGGGATCTTCCTGGAGGAGAATCAGTTTGACATCCTTGTAGAAACCCTGGGTATTAGAGACGGAAAACTCGCCCACTCTGAATTTGTGCCTAAATGCAAAGGTAAGGGTTTAATTACCCTCTAAAATGCCCATAGACAGTTTACACATCAACTAGTGTAATTTAAACTGGTTGTATGCATCAAGACTAACCGCACTGGTTAATTCAGCAGGAATGCTTATTGGTATAGAGTGAAGAACACATACAGTTTAAGGTCTGCCACGTGACATGATTTTTTTAAAACCTGATAATGATCTCTTACTTGAAAATTCCCCCTTGTGTGAAAATAATTCATTTAGTTTCAAGACTCGAGATGAATTATTTTGAGTTCTTTTTTTTTTTTTTTTTAAAGGCAGCCCTTCCTCATTAGTGTTGAATTAAATAAGGAACATAGTACATTTTTGGATTTTTCCATCTAATTATCAGACTTACCTCTGAAAACTGCATTAAAACAGCAATACGTTGCTGTAATTTGTGTCATCTGCAACCATGATAAAAAAAAAAAGACTCCTTAAATTTAAGTTGTTTGCAAAACGAAATACAGTTTTAGGATTTAGACCTCGGAATTGTAATTTAGTGAACATGGTGTAATACTATAATTAAATGTGTGAATTCAGCAGCTATCATTAAGGGAAGTGTGTAAACGAATTTATTTGGCTGTAACTTTGCATGCTTTTAAACAAGAAAACAACACAGAAGCTTTTTCTGTAGAAAGAGATGTCCTTGCCTGTGACCAGCAGTTCTACCGTGACGCTTCTGCTGGGGTGGGGGGAGCCTGCGTTCTCATATTTCTGCTGCTTCCTGCAGACCCACTAAGCACACGCCAGCTGAACCATACTGCGTAAAAACATCAAATACAGAGCTGGAAAAATATTTCATTACAGAATAAAAAAGATCAGAAAGAATCTGTGTCGAAGGACAAATCTGAGTTTTAAATCGAGTAAAATGAATGGACCAAAAGACACCTAACACTGGAGTAGAATCGGTTTCCACCAGAAATGGTTCTCAGTTCATTTATCTCCAGTAAGTGTCACCAAGAGGAGTGAGTGAGTGAGTGAGTGAGTGAGTGAGTGTGAGTGAGTGTGTGTGTGTGTGTGTGTGTGTGTGTGTGTGTGTGTGTGTGTGTGTGTGTGTGTGTGTGTCATATTTATATGACATTGTGGGAATAAAATGTCCCGAGGGTATAATAAAAAACTGACATTTTTACCTTGTGGGGACATTTGTTATGTCCCCACAAGGGAAAACTCAGCTTTATAAAAATGCTAAAAAATGTAATTAAAAAACCAAAAGCGCCAAAAGTCTTGTATTTTGTTGAGTTACTTATGGTTAAGGTTATGGCTGGCTAAGGGCTAGGGTTGTCATAGTTAGGATGAGGGTGAGGACTAGAGAAATGAAAAGAAAGTCCCCACAAGGTTGGAAATACAAACGTTTGTATGTGAAGTGATTGTGTTTAGCACAGATGACATGGCAATGTTTCACCGAGAGTAGTTAGTTAGTTAGTTAGTTAGTGAGTGAGTGTGTAAGTGACTGTGTTTGGTACAGATAGCACGGTGAGTGAGGAGGACATGCACACGTGTCAGAGGTGGACCCCCGGTGTAAACGGCGAGCCTGTCGGCTTCCCGACAGCAGAGGAGTGTTTCTTACAGATGAAAGAGCGGATCAAGGAATTTCATGGGGTAGGAGCAATCTTAACTAAATTACAAACAAATTTACTTCTGTGTGAAATAATTATCTCTCCCTGACTGATACAAAGGAATAAAGGAAATTTTAAGACAATAAAAATTAGAATGACAATGCAAGGCATGAATCATCGTCCCATGGCTACTCACTTAAGAGGAAATACTATTTTGGTGTTTTCAAAAGCTAGCGAAAAAAAAAAAAAAATCCAACTGAAAAATAATGATTACCTAAAAATAAACAGCAGTCTCTCAGCCCAGCTCCTCTCTGATTAAAGTAGGCTCCCAACAGAGCAGTTTCTTGGGTGAATTGGAAATCTATAAGGTGACAAAGACTGTAGGCATGATTCAGTGTGACTTCGCGGTCTACGGTATGGCCTCATTCGGTCTTTCAGGACTTTCTGACAGCCTTTCGGTTCATGGACAAGAACCACGATGGCGTCATCAGCAGACAGGACTTCAGAGACCTGTTTGACAGCTTGATGCTTGTCACCAAAGAGACGGAATATGGCCGCCTGCTGGACCTGCTTGGTCTCAGGCCCGGTGCTACACTTAACTACTCAGAGTTCTGCAGCTTGGTCCAGTCCAGCGGCAGTACGGCGGCTTTCCCACGTCCCACTACCAGGTGAGTCGGCAGTGTCGCAACAGCCAGCAGGGGGCACTCAGAATAGGCCCCTAAATCAGGTCAATAAAGGTTGCTGGTTCAAGTCCCAGGATGAACGTGAATTGTTTAGCAAAAATATCCATCAGTACAGCTGAGTTATATGAAAATCTCCGGTTGTAAAGTGTCTGCTAAATTGATACAAGAAGTCTAGCCCACGTGTAACAGCACTGTTAGAGCCACGGCTACTTTACCCACGGCCTGTAAAAGGGACTACGTTGGTTTAATCCAGCTGCTGTTACAGCCTGCCAGCAGAGGAACAGGTTATGATCTGAACCACAAAGCCAGACACGAGTTGGCAGCCGGCGATATTAGCTTGTCCTCAGACATCGCGCGTACGCATGGTGACCAGTCTTGTCTGCCTAACCACACAGACCCACTGAATCCCTCCTTGATGCCTGTGACCAGATCCACAGCTATCTGGTCTGGAAAGCTCACCGCAGATGGTCAGACATGGCGAAGGTCAGATATGTTCTGGTGACAATACTTCATATAGCAAATAAGCAATGATACCTCTACAGGATTGTTCAGATTATATTTAATGTTTATGCAGCATTAATATGGTATATAAACAAAATACATCTTTAATTTCATTTTACTGAACAATTTTTTAATTACTGTACTTGTGGGCTGCTTTATAATCTGATTTGATATAAACAGGAGAACTTGGGTTCGAATCCCACCTCCACCCTGCAATGCGGGCAGTTAGCATGTTCTCGCCGTGTCTCTTCCTCCAGGCACTCTGGTTTCCTGCAGCAACTCAAAGGCATGCAGTTAAGCTAATTAGTCTTTAAATTATCCTTCGAGTATGACTGTGTGTGTATACGCCATTCCAGGGTGTACCTCAGCCTTGTGCCCTGTGCAGCCAGGGATAGCCTCCAGGCCCCTCTGTGACCCGGTCCAGGAGAAGGTGGATGAATGGATGGATGGAAGGAAACCTGTTGTGTGACAGCCATGTTATTTTAGCAGCCAAGAAGTCTAAGTAGTATTACACTGTTTTGGTGCAGGCATTGTGTCACTTTGATCAGGATGGACAGAGCATCATTTTAAAGAGGGACTTAAGACATCTTCTGTACACCTATGGTACGCCCATCACACCAAATGAATTTGAAATACTCTGGCAGAGGTGAGCCTTTCATCGCCCTAGAAATGAATGTCAATTCCTATGACTTTCTTCAAGAGAGTGAAGGACCACCACGTTTTCATCATGTATATTTGAGTTAGTCCGTAGGGAGCTGCGTCATAGAGCGTCTAACCACAGCGTGGATGTTTAAACATTCCTCTCTGATCATGGGGTGTGGCAGGTATGACAGAGGAGGGAGGGGCTACATCACGCAGTTGGAATTTATGAAGAAACTGGGTGTGGATCCCATGGAGACGAAGCACGGCCCCGATCAGCTGTCTCCAGGACAACGTGCAGATGGAGAGCCAAGGGGCAGATCAACCCGTGCTAACTCACGGGTGCTTCACACACGGGCCCCACAGGAGCTTCGGTGAGTCGGGTTGCCTCAGACTGTCCTTCTCAAATGGCATCCACCAATATTTAGCGCTGAGTCGTTACCGTGCTGACCACAGAGACAATGGCGCGGTAAGGTGGGTCCTCGGCTGGGTTGACTGTGAAAACACGTTTGCTCTGGCAATTCTGGGAGGTGATGACAGAAAATGCCACCTGGGTCAGGCTCGAGAGCGGAGGGTGGAGGAGCTGCAGGCCCTGCTGCCTGAGCATTACTGCTGCATGGAGGTTGCACAGCTGGTCCAGCCCCTCTTCAGAGTAACGTGAATGTAAGATATGGCGTCGTGTTCCCTCCTGACGTTCCTCAGCATGGGGATCAGATCGGCTGCCGGGACGCCCTCCTACCTGGAGTTAATACACACGCTCGACGGCAGAGCCAGCACGATGTCCGGCTGCAGGCTGCAATCAGTGGCCACGACGGAGAGCGCTGAGAGCCTGGAGACGGCGCTGCTCCGGATCCGAGAGCTGGTCACGGCCTCGTACGAGACCCTCCGCAAGGCAGGGCAGCCTATGTCTCGTGCATGGAATAAAGGAGGAGAGCAGAAGTGAAGCATAGAGTACAGATTGTTAATCGGTGCCAGTTTAGCATTATATTCATGCTACTTTAAAATATGAATTGTACACTAAGCGCTTAAAATTCAGATTTGTATAATGAAGAGCTGGTTATGAATATCACTGTAATGTAGAACCCTGAGACTTCATGTCTTGAGCTGCCAACCATCGGTCTATGAGGTACATATGATTCTCAAGCGCTATTACATTTGCCCATCAAAGTGAGCTGCTCGTAATCCCGTCGTACTGTAATGATGGTTGACCAGGTCTTCCTCCCAGGTCTTCTCCAAGCTCGACAAGAGCCAGAGAGGCACCGTCCAGCTCTGGAAGCTCCGTCAGGTGCTGGACCATTTCTGCCTCGGGCTCACAGACCGACAGTTTGCCCACCTGCTTGGGGGAATGGAGGTGGAGGCGAGGGATGGCGCCGTCAGCTGGAAGGAATTCCTACGGCGCTTTCGGCTCGGCGGGCAGGAGGTGAGAGGAGACTGAGCATACGTTCACCTGTACCTGGGCCCGACGGTGCTTAGTCAAAAATGTAATGCATCCGCACTCTTGACTTCAGCCCTTACAAGTGGAACGAGGGTGACTCATAGTGTGTAGGGGAGAATTAGTGCAAGTATGTGACTTCGGAGTAGTACGTGTGTGTTTTTGGCATAGTGTGTGAGTGAGATTATGTTCCTAGACAAACAGTACCACAGATGCATGAATTAGTGTTGGAGATTACGGTTGTGAGCGTGAAAGATGTTTGAATATCTGTGCCTACATATGGCCTGGGTGTGGATGTGTGTCATATTTCATGTAAATGAGTTTGTTTTTAGAGGAAGCGTGTGTTTATGGCACTTTTGCACACATGTTTGTGTGTGTATTACAGACAGCAGAAGAGTGCAACGAGGATGTGGGAATGGTGGGCAAGTCCAAAGGTGGCAGCTCACTGCCAGTGAGTGACATCTTGAGACAAATTCCCAAGGTCATCTCCTCCAATCAAAACGTCATCGCCAAGGACACGGCTGACCTGGACGACGCCCACGACGATGTCATGTCCAAGGAAAACTTCAAGGCCGTCTGTGATGGCCACTTCATGACACTTACAAGTGAACAGGTACAGTTGAGATTATTAATATTGATAGATAGTGCAGCTTGTATATCACGACTTTACATCAATTTTCTGTTTCAACATAGTTCTGAAGGATACGCCATCTGCATTGTTGGCACCTTGCACGACGACTGTGTACAGTCTGTTCAGGGATTTCACAAGCCGAAATAAAAAAAATCACGGTCCCTTAAAACCCCACAGACATAACCTTGGTGGGCTGTAAGCGAGGGCTTTCATGCACGCTCTGTAAGCCTTACAAGGCATCAGGCGCATTCCTATAACACCGCAGGTGAATAACAGACTAACGCATTCAGTTACTGTGGAGAATTGTTAGCCGTAATCAATAACACAATCACTACATACCAGTCTTTTGTGTTGAAATAACTACATTTGGCAGAGTTTTTTTGAAGGGAGAGGGGGGAAAATGATTTCTGCATTTGGAAAATTGCCGAAAAGCATTTCTGCTGGGTTTAAGCTTGTTTTTTTCTTAATTAAGGAACTAAATCCTCATTTGCTGGCAGCTGCCCCACTCCGTAAAACCTCACCTTTCAGTCGTTTTCTTTGTTCAGTTTGAAAACTTGTGGAACAGGCTGCCAGCGAACTCGTTCGGGAACCTGGAGCACCGTTCATCTCTTAAGAGCTTCGGTGGACGTCCAGTCGAGAATCCAGAGGGTCGTGGTGGGGCTGCTGGGAGAGCCCCCTCAAAACGTGCGACCAGGACCGCGACCATGGTCCCGGGCCTTCTGAGGCGCCCTAAATCCACTTCCTCTTTCAGCAGGAGCCCTGAGGTACACCACAGCACAGGCTCTCTGATGGTCTCCTTGCACCTGGGAAGGTAGTTTCGATAAGGCTGTACAATTACATAAATATAGAGGTAAAATAAAGCAGTTTCCATAAACAGCAATGATACCTTTAACTAAATAAAACATTAAGAATGATATTCTTATCTAAGATGAAAATGGTCACAGCTAATAGACAAAAGGAGAGACAAAGGCACAAGTGTTATATTTTTTATTTGATGAGAAGTGTTCAGTAGTGATGGGACGATAGCCAGCCTTGACTGGTTAATTCAGGATACTCCTGCCTACCATGGGTTTTGAAGCCTCATTTGTCCCATCACTAGTGTTCACTGTCATCCATGTACACAGCTGGATATTCACGGACACCATTAGGGATCCATTTTGATGCTTCATCAGCGTGGAAACTTATGCTATTTCAGTTGCATCGTATGAGTTCCCCTCTGATTGGCTGGGACCTAATGACTGTGCTCCACCTCCCGTTCCAGGCGGTGGAGCAGACCAGACGACCGTGCTCGAGCAGGGAGGGCACCACCAACCTGCCCAAGAGCGAGCGAGAGGAGCCGGGGCTGTGGGGCTCGATACACACCTCCTGGAGGGAGATCCACAGGAGGTGCATGGAGGTGGACAGAGAAGGACTTAGGGAGGTCGGCGTGGAGCAGTTCCTGGGTACGCCTTTCTTAGCATAAGATACTTTTCACATCCGTCCTTCTTCCAACTGCTTTCCAAGTCTAGGGCTGGAGGGAACCTGACGCCTAAACCAGGCAGCATAGGGCACAAGACTGGCAACATGCAGACTAGGATGCCAGTCCATCACAAGAGACACACACACACACACACACAGCAGGGGCAGGATTCAAACCCCCTACCATGGAAGCACAAGACAAAAATACTACCCGCAGAGCTACTGTGCCATCCTCTGATTTCATACAGTGATTGTGTAAATCAACGTACACTGAATTCCTATCCAGCGACACTTCACAGCACAATGGTTGTTTTCTAATAAAATAAGGAATTGAAATAAAAATACAGCATACACAAACAGTACTTGAGACTGTGTTTCCATCAGCCGTACCTTCAGCTCACTTCAACGTGAGCTCGCCTTCAGCACAAAAGTGCAGAATTTTTTTTTTTTTTACAGGTCATGGGCGTTCCTTATTTAGATTACTGAGAGACTTGGTCTGGAGAGGGATGTTTCTCCCGATGAGATGCTGTTGGCCACCAGCCACAGCCGGCATTTGCCACTCCTCCCAGCACGTACAAACGAACCCCACACGCACTAACTACATGGGGTACAGCTACTTCCTGTCATTGCTCTCAAGTTCGTCCATGTCTGTTTTTCTTCTCCCTATCTTTCCGCCGCTTCATTCTCTCTCTCTCTCCCTCCCCCTCTCTGCCTCACGGCGTTCCGAGCGCGCCGTTTACCACGTCCTCTCCGGGGCCTCTCGCCGCAGAGGCACGTGTGACAAGAGCGGCATACATGCCTCGGTCTGCTGCACGCGGTCCGCTGGGACCGTGCCACGCGTCACGAGCTGCCGTGTCCCCCACCAACTCACTCACGTTTTTGTTTTGGCCATGAATACGAAGGCACTCCAGGCAGAATGAAGAGCGTGTGATGTTGGGGCATGAGGCTAAATTGCTCCCTATGCTGGGTAAAACCATGAAAGGATACAGTACCTGTCAGTGGGATGGGCATGTCATCCAGGCTGACAGGAGAATAATCTCCGGAACATTCTATTGTAAGGAAGAGAGGACTCGATGCATTTTACGTGTCGCCTTACGTCTGGGCATGCGTGACCCTTATGCACACCAGACCAACTGTCTGCTTGTCCTTATGCCCGCCACGGTAGCTGTTTGCAGTGCTGATGTGCCGATGGAGAACTGTCCCTCCTCTTTAGTGCAGTAGCTCAGATAACGCCGTATTTTTTTTTTTGTGGTCCAGCCATAATGGAGGAACTCCAAATTAAAACGACTCGGCTGGAGTTCGAGCAGCTGGCCGCCGAGTACGACGTCATGCGTGACGGCAAGTTCTCCTACCCAGCGTTCCTACGACACTTTGTTGTCACTCCCGGGCCACCAAGAAAACACGCCTATGAGCGGCCAAAGATCCAGATACCCCGGACACCGGTAGGAAGGCAGCGTTTCTCTTCTCAGCTCATTTTAAAAGGCTGGAGTCCTGTGCTGCTTTGACAGCACTCCAGAATAACTGACAGTTTATCATAATATTTCCAAACACTGTAAGGAGGTAACTGACACCGAGAGACAGGAAAACCTGGCTGGTTTACATAGCAACACTGTGGGTGCCAGTTTCAAAACCCTTACTATCACTTCCCTGGCAATGAGATCATCAGGTTTTACACGCAAAACATGGCCGAGGAGGAGAATAAAGAACAAGTGTAGGTTAGAGCCGGACGATCCTCCCATGAAGGCAAAACAGGCCCTTAAACTGAAACAGAGCATGTCAAGCATACAGCTAGCTATAATCCTCTCTAGTCTTTCCACAACAGGCCCCTTGTTCACTTTCATCTGCTCCTGTGCAGCAAAGACCGTTAAGAACGGAAACCAAAAAAAACTGTTCAGGCTTGAGTGGCGTTCCATCATAAAACAATAGGGCCAGATCACTGAGAACGCTGCCATGCGACCGTTCAGTAAAGCCTACAAAATGACTCACTTTGAGAGACGACGACGCAAGTCAGGTGACCCGGTGTATTGCTGGAGCCCTAAGTGTGGGCTTGGAAGCGGCCCGGAAAACCGTGACGGCTGAGCCGTCTTCAATTTCACAGGGGAAGGGGCGCAGGAGATGAACTGACACAGCAAACTGATCAAACGAATAGTGCAAAAAATGAAAGCATTAATTCCCACATTCCAAAGTAAAAAAAAAACACTGCGGGTACACTGGGAACAGGAAATAGAATCTATGTAAATGATTTGTAAGTCTGAGATTTCCAGAGAGAAGCAGCATATTCAGCCCTAACAGAGGGCCTTTGTTGAAGCTTTACCTTCATTCGCCAGACTTAACACACGTTGCTTTATAGGACATGCTTCCCCGTACCACGTGCTCGTTCCGATGAAATGGATCGGTTCTGTTCTGCTCAGATGAGTGCAGGGGTGCTCAGCGGGCCGTGCGTGGACGCCTTTTTGAAGATGCAGGGCCGGATCCAGCAGTTCTGGAGGGGCATGAGGAGGAGCTTTGTCACACTGGACCGGAACCGGAGCGGAAGCATCTCCCTCCAGGACTTCAGGAAGGTGTGGTGATCTCTCTAGGGCTGTGAGGGCCAGCAGGGCCTGATTAAGCGGCTAAATAGCGTCCGCACTGGGAGCAGACAGGGTGGGTTATGGGAATCCCTGGCACTATTCTTAACACTGTGCCTAACACAGTCTGGACCAGCGTTGTAGCAATCAGTTATGCATATTCTAAATTGATTTGAACATGGACTGTGAAAGATAGTTAACCCATGCAGTCTATATACACAGCAGAAATCTGTTTTGATTGTGAAACTCAAACTGAATCCTGGATTAAAAAAAAGCTTTAAAAATGGTGTCAAATGCAAACATACTGTCCCTGCCTGAAGGACTCTATAGGCAGTTTCATAGGTAGTCATGTGCATGCGCCTCTTTGATCTTTCAAGGGAGCCTGTGTACACCCTTCCCTGGCACAAACGGATGTCAGTCAGACCAGCCGCAGAGCTACCGCTTAATACAGATGCCATGTGAAAATAGTTTTATTTCGGGGCAGAAAATCTGTACCCAAAAAAACTTCATGAACCTCGCTTTTTTGTTCCCTTGTCCTGTAGGTGCTGAGACAGTACAGCGTCAACCTTTCTGAGGAGGAATTCTTTCAAATCTGTTCCTTCTTTGACAAGAATATCTCAGGGAAGATATCCTATAATGATTTTTTACGTACTTTCTTAAAATGAGCTCAAAGCCAGGGCTGTACTTCCCACTGAGCAGCTGATGAACAAACTGATTACTACTTTATATCAGAGAAGCGGTATTAATATTTGATAGGAGTTTTCAGCAGAGAGGCAGGCAGAAAAACCCTCTCACAGTAACTCTCCAGCATCCATCTAAACACAGAATTCACTAGCTATAAAACACAATCTCCTCAAGTGGGAAAAAAAAAGACCTTTAAACATCACACTGAATCATAATCATGCTTAACCTGAATTGTTATATTACGTAAAACAAATATTCGTTTACAAAAAAGTACAGCTGATCATGCTAGTAAAGTTGTAATCCGATCATCCTTACGTATCATCCATGCGAACATTCCGACTGGCCTTTCTTCAACTGCTTCACATGCTGGATGAGAAGCATGTCAGACAAAGGCTGCCGATACGCAAAAGCACTACACGGCACTTTAATAAGGTGACAGGAGAGACAGACATTACACAACCGAATACGCAAAGCTGAACATGAAAGTCAGCAATGCTGCACCTTTTCTACAGAGAAGCTTAATAGCAAACTCAACGCTATCTATGAGCAGCATAATCTTTAGAACAAATTACACTGTATCCCCCAGGATTACTAATGTAATTACTCGAATAAAGCATTTTATTGGAATGCATGTGGAATGGGGGGGGGAATCAGTATATGAAAGAGAAAAATCACTTTTCGCAGTTGGAAATTAAGTTCTATATGAATTTAGATAATTGATTAAAATTCCAGATCCCTCTATTCTTTCCAAGGAATAATCCATGGCGAAGCATTCAGGTAAATTTTAAATGGAATAAAATAGGTACAAATAAGGGCAACTCAAAAAGACACGTGTAACCCAGCAGTGCACATAAGATTTAATTTAATTTGTGTCAATCCTTTTTCTGGAAACCAGAAGAATTGAATTTCATGTCGGGTATACATAGTAAGAGCTGCCTCTTGACGCACTACATACTTTCAATATTAAAAGTTTTTTTTTTTTGCTGAAGGGATTATAAAATATCATACATGATTAAATCGAAACATTTCAATAGCATCTCAAATGAAATTCACAGCACAGAAATTATAGGAAAAAAAAACCCTTTTAAAAAACTATAATGGCATGCCTCAAAGAACTCAGCGATAAACACTACAGCAAATCTTCAGATTTCAAGAAAAACACAGTACTTATAGTAAACGGCATTTTGGAACATTCCTAAGATGTTTGTGCCAGCATCAGAAAAACAAAATAATTTTAAGTGCTTGCTGGGAATCAGAGAACACAATGAAAGGATCATTACTGAGCTTAAAATTCAAATTGTTTATTCTATCACAATTCATATGGTCCAAATTGCCTAGCAATGGTTCTGAATTCATAATGTTTAGATCAGTAATTGGTCAGCAATCATCTGAAATAAAAAGACAATCTCTTCCACAACGACAACTATAATAAATGGTAATACTATACAATGTATGCTGGTAATGGAAACCGTTTTCAAAGAGAGAAATAAAACTAGCTGGAAGGAACATTAATAAATGATAGAAGGAGCACTAGGATCAGAGTGCCACTGTACTGTTAGCATGTCAGACACACATGATAAGTTATTAGAGAGTGTGGGGTTTTTCTCCAAAGGACTTTAAGAAGATCCCCTGTTTACGGTGGTTGACCTAGAGAACGTGGGGTTTTTCTCTGAAGCGCTTCAAAAAGATCCGTTTTTACAGTGGTTGACCTGAACACAAATTTGTGCAAAATACTGGAGCAAGGGTAACAGAGAGACTCAGAACAAATACAGTACAAGCATATTCTGAACTACCCATTTTTCAAAAAAAAATTGTAAATTCCATTAGCCATTGACAATTCTGACCATTCCATTAACCACTGAAATAACATCCTGTCAAGCGAACAAACACTGCCTAAACTTGGAAAAAAAAAAGAAATATTTGGAAAAATAATGCAAGGCGTTATTATGAGCAAAGATTTGTTTTATTTCCTTTATTACATTACAGGTGAAATATGAAATAAATTACTTAAACATTTTCCCCCCTACTGATTGATACATTAGAAGTATACTTTAACAACTGGAATGTTGTTGTTAGCTTTCAGGAGCTTGTACTAAAAACACCCACACAAGAACGTATTCAGCCTTCCACGATGAGCCGTCTTTCATGGGAGACACGAGATGCATGCTCCTATTTAGAAGACAGAATTCATACACACACTAGATTTCTGATTCCACAGTGTGAAGCACATCTGAGCAACAATTATCTAAAAAGAGATAACTGCTGGTGACCCTGAAATAAACTTGTTGGCAACATGACACTTCAGCAGAGGATGAGAGGTTGAGCTTATTAGGCACAGGGAAATTACACAGGGAACACAGGAGAGCCCCCTCAACACATTTTCAGATCCATAAGAAGCTTACAGAAAGTTTTAATGAATCCCTGGAGAGCAGTGTCAATGTGCTTGACATTCAATTTCACTCGGGCCCTGTGGCATCAGCTTCCTGTTCGCTCCCTTCCTCTTTGATCTGCGGTTCCCCCGGCACTTGCTAGCGCAGGGACCGTCAAAACCAGTCCTCCCAGAGCCTGTGACGTGGGGGCATCCGATCCCACTACTTACTGGGGTTGCGGCGGCTCATGCAGCGCTGGGGTTACCTCCCAGCACTCAGGGGGGTTCGAGAGCATCCCAAAGTCCACTGTTCTGCACTCCCACAGGCCTCTGTAGGATGGGACGAGAGGCTGGCATGGGGAGGGCGACGCTGTCTGTGCCGATGCTCTCTGTGGTGCATCCATTGGATCAGAGAAAACAGAAGCGAGTGCGGCGCACACCCCAGGGAAAAGGCAGAGAGGAGCGGAGGGGGAGCGTTACTGAGCCGCCTCTACGAGAGTCTGCCTCGATCCGGATCTCCATGCCAATACTGCCACAGGGGATTGTCAACTAATCAAAGTCAACTGAAGTTTTTTAAAAAATGTTGCTCTTCCAGAGGGCAGCCATCACTGCGCAATAGTGTTGAAATCATTAATAAAAAAAATAAAATAAAGACAAAAAAACAAAAATAAATAGAGACGGTACACAACACAGCTGCACACGGAGACTCTACAGGAAGCGGGACTGCAGTGGTCGTCATGGATGCAGTCCGAGGGAACCTTGCATATTTACAACCTCCTCTCCTCTCCTCTCCTCCCCCCACCCCACCCCACCTCAACCGTCAAACCAACCAAACTTGTTACCTGCCAGGGTTTGCAAGGGGAGGAGGAATGGGTGGAGGGGCTTTTCTCAATCATGTACTCCTTGGAGTGGGCAGGTCAAAGACTATAGGTGGGTTCATGGGCTGAAAGTTGACCGTGCAGGCAGAGGCGTTGATGAAAGTGGTGACACCATCAGTCATCACGCCGTAGCCTGGTACAGAGACAGAGGGGAGGAGGACAAGTACGAACGTGTCAGTTTTTTTTCTGCTCTTCACAGCAATTTGGTTCTAATTTTCATTCTTCAATACAGACGTCTTCCTCTACTTCCTGCCTCCTTATAATTCTGATCCAGTTTCTAATCTGTACGGCTCCAGGGAGTGTGGCGCTCCAGTGAAGTGCCTCCACCACGATGACCTAAAAAAGGCACCGGGAGGCCCTCAGAGGCCGCGTCTGCAAGTGTGAAGCTGCCGGCCACACTAACAGCTCAACGTAGAAGTACGACATCTCATCTCTGCTGCCTCTCCACGCATTCTGCAGGAACCTATCAAGATGTCGGGCTCCCCTGAAATTTTAGACTAACAGGCCCTCCGAACGAACTCAGAATTAAAACCTTCTTCAAGGGAAACATCAGACAGCTGGCTATTCTCAGCCCTCCATGCTGCTGTTCTTTACTCCTTCAGCTGGGCCCGAGCAAGAAACCGTTAGACTCGCGGCTGTACCTTGGCTTGCCGGTGGGCCTATCAGGGCATGTGTGGGGACGGGGCTCGAGCGATGGCAAGCCACTCACCTTCGTGGATGTGTCCGAACACATGCAGCTTGGGCTGCACTCGCCTCTGCACCGTGTTCAGCAGCTCCACGCAACCGACGCGCTGCATCTTCCTTGGGACCCAGTCCAGGAAGCCTGCCATGGAGCGGAGGCACACGAGTCACACGGGTTAGGCCCACCCTCGAGACCCTGGCAGGGGGGCCCGAGAGAGGCGTCCCTCTGAGCACAGATACTGCTGACTCCACAGGATGAGCGCACGGCCGAGAAAGTGGAACAGTGCACTCATCTACAACAGGGCAGGAGATTCTTTTGGGGGGGGGGGGGGGGGGGGGCGCGGGGTGGGGACTCCCCTTCGCCGGCCCCGCCCGCCCCCCCGCACCCCAACCAAA
>JAACJT020000052.1:16905150-16935967 GCA_009936485.2 Gymnarchus niloticus | reverse complement strand
GACGCCCACCACCGGCACACGGAAAAATAAGTGCGCGCGCGTGCTTTTTTTTTTTCTTTTGCTTTCCTTTTTTCTCTAAATGGCACGCGCGCCGAAGTCTTAGAAGGGGCCCGGGGGTGCGGTGCCAGTGTCAGCACTTTGCCGCAGTTCGCTCCTGCACCGGATTCCTCATGAACACATCAAAACAGTCAAGTGCTGATGGACAAAAAGGCTACCACCACATTAACGAAACAAAACCATTTTAAGTCTAACAACACTGTGACCAATAAAACAGGACAACAAATACATTGCGTTACGACACCCTGAGGGAATCACCACGATAGCTGCCACTAACTGCTCATCGGCAATAGGTTTTATTTAAATATTTTCTCAATGTGATGCACTCCTCTCCCACAGTATATTTAAAGTGTTTTTTAATTCCGTATCACAAGCAATAAAAGACGGCCCTGGCTTTGTTCTCCAAACGCGTGGGGCTCCGTCTCCTCTGCAGCTCCGCCTATTAGACGTCGAGATCTGTGAGTCTCTCCAGTTTGAAGCCTTTCATAAAAAGCGGTGATTTACTGCACTGCAACAGTGTCCCCATCCTGCATGCATTACCATTCTGCCGTAGCCCCTCCAGATGCCCACAGCTTATAAAGAGATTGCTGTAAACACTTGGCTAAACAAAAAGCAAAATAATTTATTGTGCCTGGTGACAGTCTGCAATAACAGAAATCAATCACATACACAGTGAAGGCAAGAGCTGGCTACAGTTTAAAACGAGGGGTAAAAGGAAAAACAAAAACCAGAAATAAAAAGTCTACACTGCTCTAAGCATCTGCTATAAGGCGCATTAGTGGAGAGTGAGCAGACTCCTCAGTGTGATACACATAGCTCACCACGTATCCCCTGGAAAACCCAGGGCTGTGAAATGTTTCCCGCATGTACCACTGTCCTGTACGGCCTCAGCCGGGCCTTTCTGACAGCCCATGCCCTTTGCCTTAGCACAGGAGTGACCTGCCTGCTGGGGTCAGAGAACTGCCAGCTGTACCATGGGACAAAGGGGCGAGACACTCACCCAGCGGAGGGCAGTGTGTCACCAGGATGTCGGTGGAGTCAGGGATCTGGTTCCACTTGTCCAGCAGGGCCTGCCCCCGGGGGAGGTTGAAGCCCCAACCATAGTACCAGGGCTGCCTGTCCCAGAAAGAAGGGGAGAATCTGTCAGAGGGCATTTCTAAACGACACACATTTACCAGGCCATTTCCATTCTCCGGGTACATCAAATGGCTGAGGAGCAAACTGACTGATGGACCATTTTTGTGCCTTTTAGCCCCAAAGGGAGGGGAGGGGAAAAAAAAAAAAAATAAAAAAATCAGTGAGCAGATGAAGTATTCCTCTGAAAGCCTCAGGTTTGCAGGATCAGGACAGCTTTAAACTATAGAATGTCTAAGGTGCTTCTGGAGAGCTGCCGTCCTACAGGAGTGATGGCAGTTCACAGACCTCACTGCTCTGGCAGGGAAAGACAAGATCGTTGTTCCAAAGGCATGTGTAAAGAGACCCTTTCAGACTGGCACTGAAAGAAAAGGACGCTAGGTGCTGCTGTGGTCCTCATGCTCTAAAGGAGTGTTCCATGCCACCCTTCTCCCTGGTCAAACCCAATGCCACAGAAGTCCTTTGAGGAGACCCTGACCTCCCAAACAGGAACCCCAGTCTGAGGCAGAGGCTGCTTTGAGGTGCGAGCGTGCTCTCCATCGCAAGAGTCTGAACAGTCAAAACACAGGACCATGCCGTGCATCTCCGTGTGCATCAACAGGGCGGGGCGCTCAACAAGACCGCAATAAGAAAAAAGAAACACAAAGACTACTGCACCTGACCATTAGAGGATGGGAAAAAACTCGCGTTGATAATTCAGTAAACAATCGTTTTGAAATCCTGGCTTTTTGAGCTCAACTGGTGTTATGAAACAAAAGAGCATTTCGCACAAAGCAGCACAATTCATCATCAGACACATGAAATAGTGAACGTTAGCATTTTTGCTATGCACAGTATATTTCCATGGCATTAGAAGCAAACCTTAAAAGACATGCTTACTGTAACCAATGCTTCTTTCTCAGGACCTCGGCTAACACACATTAAGGGCTTCTGTCTCGATTTGAGTTTCTTTAATCGCACGGCTCGAGACTCGTAACTGGAAACAGAATCGGGGACTCGATGGCACAGTTTGTGTCCTCTCTCTCCGATTTGAGATGCAACGAGCTTGACTGACAGAGTAGGAATTAACATGTCACTAACAATCTTTCCGGAGATCCATCTTCCACGTCGCCGGTGGTTCTCACGCACACCGTCGACTTCTTTTCTTTCACTTCCCGACTGTCTGTCCATCGCTCCGTTCTGCCATAGATGTGGCCGGCCCACCACTGAGGCGGTGTGTTGCGGCATGGCGTGATGCTGGCACACGCTGGCCAGCTTCGTAGTCATGGAGAGTCATCTGCATGCCAATTTAATTTTTACGGGTTTAAACTGAATCCACAATGAGCAAATCCAGCTCCAATGGAAAAAAACTTACATTCATAGAATTTTTTTTTTTTTTAGAGAGTAAAATTTTTAGTTTTTACACTTTTAACAACGCACAACGAACTAATCAACTAATGCTAATGGAAAGAATGATATCCGTGTTATAATGTCATCGACAAGTAAATTTTCTTGTCTCCAGTTTTAATGTTTGTGCAAAACAATGAACCTGTCCTGATTGTTTAGGCCTATTAGTGGCTCTGTACATCCCAGTTTACTAAATGTACTGACCTTCCCTCTGCTGGCCTCTGTAGGTGAGCCACACCGGCACTCTGCTGTTCATGCCAACACAGCCGACATGGGCGATGACGTACGATGGTGGCATATTAACCAGGAACACTTCCTGTTTTCATAAATAATTTGAATGTGCTGAGATTTAAATAATTTAAATTTTTTAAATATTTAAACCCGCCTTAATACACTAACAGCTACAGCAAACTATTCAAGTCCATGTTTTAAAGAGA
The DNA here is from genome assembly GCA_009936485.2 of Gymnarchus niloticus. Taxonomy (NCBI): domain Eukaryota; kingdom Metazoa; phylum Chordata; class Actinopteri; order Osteoglossiformes; family Gymnarchidae; genus Gymnarchus; species Gymnarchus niloticus. The sequence continues at coordinate 16,932,953 of JAACJT020000052.1, read as the reverse complement.
TGACTATGTTCCCTCCTCGTTATTTTCTATTGTCCTCAGTGGTCTGCCACTGTGCTCTCCAATAACTTCCACTACACCCCGGTTTCCGTCGGGAATAGGAAGGTGCTGAAGTCACTGCCTGACCTGGTGAGGTAAAGAGGTCAGGGGTCATGGATGGACCACCTGCGGGTCCCTGGTGTGACATCTTGTGTTTTAAGGGTATTTCTGGGGTGGGGTCTCCCTAGGGGAATTAGGCACACTTGACCCACTTATGAGAATGAAGCCATTAAGTATTACTAATTAAACCCGAGAAAAGATTTAACTTCCGCTTCAGACTTAAATGAGCTTTATTTCAGGTGCCATTGTGAAATTAACATTACAATAAATACGACCCCCTCCTACTTCTGAGAATCAAGTGCCAGTGGCCGGAAAGCACAATAAACGTCTGCTCAGTGTGTCTCTAATGAGATGGAGGGACTGCAATTGCGAAATACATTATTGTAGGTGGACCTTCAAGTGCTCAAAGCAGATGACCAAACAGACACTGTGCTGTCGAGTGTGAAACTGCAGACCGCAACACAGCCTCTTCTGTCTGCGTGACAGATGTTCTTCTCCAGGGCAATTTACAGTGCCAGCAAACGACACCAGCGCCTGGGAAACAGCTGGAGGTTTTTACTGGGGACACTCAGATTCAAAGGCTCATTAAGCAGCACAATAACGGAGTCCCACAGGGACCAAAAAACTAACCACTGCCCTCTTCACTCTGACCCTTGACCCCGCTCCTGCTTTTAAAACAAATACACGCACAGCATTATAAAAGGGGGCACAAGATGAAGGATTCATTTGTGAATATGAGGGTTTTTTTGTAAAGAGAAGAGCAAACTGACATTTGTTTTAGAGTCTGATTCATGGGAAAATCTCCCAAATGAAGTCCCCACTCTGAGAAATAAAACAGGATTGTTTTTAATCTCAGTTCCCAACTCATGTGCTGTCTATGCAATTCCCCACTTACAAACTAAAGGGATAAGATAGTATGGGGAAACGAGTTGTTTTGTTATATTTTCCTGCCATGTGTGCGATGCTGTGATGGCTCTGGTGTGAAACTAAATTGCACGCTTACAGAATGTAAAGTTTGTCTATACTGTCAGTTGCCTAAAGACATCAGCAGAAAGTGCTCATGAATTACTAACCAACCACTTGCTGAAATACCGTAAGGCACATGGCTTCAATATTTAATTCCGACAGTTAACTGCAAGCTTGTTAAAAAAAAAGTTTTGAGAAAATCTTGATTTTTAAAGGGGACTTTAATGTTTTAAGGGAATGTTTTAAATCTAAATGAACTCCCAGCTTTTTGGAGCCTGCATAACTGGAGCGAGCTGTTCTGGGTGAAGGGGGATGGTGAAGAGCTGTGAGTCCCAGAAGGAGCAGGCTTCAGAGAACACAGGGTTCGTCACACGGTTCCACACGAGCTTCTTCTTGAATAAGTTCTGTGTCCAAACAGTGCTGGTTTGCAAAGAAACATCTGTGACCGATTTTAAAAAGCTCACCGCATAATACCGTACGTTATTTACTATTGCATGGATTGACAGATGCTTCTATATCCAAAGCAGCACTCATGTTTTATTGAAGCCAATGCAGCCCTCTAGTCCTCCATAGATTTCCTTAACCACTTTGCAACATGGAGGTGTGAATGAACAGCTTCCCATAATGGCTCCATCTTCACAGTGGAAAAGCGGACCGTCAGTTCAAAACTGCCAGGCGGACTCACCAAAATGCCTGTAAATGATTCCACTTGGGTACGTTTCTCATGCTCGTGTTTTCCATTTCATTTTAGCGTAAAAATAATCTCCACTACAACACCAGGACACACACAAATGCAGCTGAAACATAAATTATGGCATCTATCACAATTTAATACAAGCACCAGAAGACACACTCACTATGATCTGATACAGAATTTTTGCATAACGATATAATTCAAGTAATACGATATCCCACAATTTGTTACATTAGCCATATTTTGCAAAATTATTCCTGCTCTCTCAGTGTTTCCTTTGAGTTATGCAAGGAAAAAGGCAGAAATGCTCTGTTATAATATCACGGGGGGCAGAGAATCATGAACACAGCACAGGGACAATACACCACCCATACTGGAGCAAAGCAGCAGGCTAACGGCTCCCAGGAACCACAGGCCTGCGCGTGTGTGTGAGGATCTGCTCCAAAAGGAAAACCTTACAGAGATCCAAAGGCCCCAGCTGGGTCAAAATAAATTGGCACCTTCACCAACAAGAACAAAATGCTAATGTAAGGACAGAGCTGACGTGTGAGCACGTTGCCATTACTGCCTGAATCACACTTCTAAAGACAGTAATTTATTGATATGAGCAGTAGCACTGGCTACAGGTGAGGAACTGTGGATACACGGTTGCGTAAAATTAGAATGCACAGTCACCGATCCAGCTGCACAGGCTGCAGGTCCAGTGTAAGCAGGCAATACAGCAGGGATCAGCTGCCAGTTCTTGGCGCCAAGTTATTATTAAAGTCCTCTGTATTACCTCCTACGCCTGCCATACTCCCCACACCACTAACCTTGTTAAAAAACCATTTCAATTAAAAGCATATAGGGTCAAAGTAATCCCTCATGATTTGAGAGTACATGTGGAGGTCTTTAAATATCTTGTTTCTGCTTGATGGAAGTCGAAGAGGGTGAAAAGCAGACTATTACTGGCTAAGAGAGGGGCGTAGTGGGGGTAAGGAGTGCATGGCAGAGGTGGTCAGTCCTCTTGGTCTCTGGAGCCTGTCCTTGCCCAGTCAGAAAACCCATGGACCCTCGCCATTAACCCACAACACTCAGAGGCCGTTACACAAAGACCAGAGTGCGCGCACGCACGCGCACACGCGCACACACACACACACACACACACAAACAATCAATGAGATCACGAGCGGTTGAATCTGGACACAGGAAAGTCGCGAGCCGATCAGCTCCACACTTGACACATTGACGCGATACCACTTTACAGCAGGTGTTAATTACAAGACGCCAGGACCATTCATCAACAGCTAGCCGAGAAAAAAAAAAAAAAAAACACCACCACCTAATTTCCGTTTTGCTGTGACACACGGATTCATTATGGCTACAATTCTAAGATCTATGGAAAAATGCAGAATTGTGACAATTCATTTACTTTCATTCAAGTTGTCAGCAAAAGCATTACACATAATAAGCATTAGGCTGTGTAAAAATAATGAGTTTCTTATGAGACATGCTTATACGGACTCGCTGAAGGAAATCAGATAATTAATAAATACCAGTGGAAAAAGATAAAGAGCAGCCTCCATACAATCACTTTGCCATGTCTCGTCCCCATTAGGGTCACTCGAAACTGATTAAAGGAAACAAAGGCAGTGCCTATGTGTTTGGATGCATCATTATTTCTGATGCCAGCCTGACATGCAAAGATAAACATCTCCTGCCTGTGGATACACTTATTTCTTACGATTACTATTAACTACTTGCACATGCATGAATCACATAAACACAAGTGCTTCACTAGGCGCTGCTGTGACTCTAACGTGATAAAAACTGTAACTCCAGTGTTATTAAACATCCTCATAAAGCAGAAACCTCACATTCCCATATATTCCTCCTTCATCTTCAGCAGTATTTCTGTTTTTTCTTTTTTTTTTGGTTGGTTAAACATCAATGTGACAAACACTATTTGCTTAAGCTTCCTTTTGTGTTTGAGGTTCAATTAACACAATGCATTTATAAGATCATAATTATGAGGCCAAGCGTTTACAAACACCCATATAATGTGTGCTGTATGAAACGTACTTCCCGGCTAGAAGCACGTATTTGTACATCCCATCTTTCTCTAACAATACGGCTCCATTCTTCTCTGTCTACGCAGAACAAGGCAGGGGAATATCGCTGGCGAAAGTGTGGAGTCTTAATTAATGTCAGCGCTGTATTGTAGGAGAAGACTGAGAAATGGCTGTTAAAAAACAAAGGCTTCCGCCACCTCAGCACAGCCTCCAAACAACGGCTGTGGTTCGGATTGTCACAGGCGGCCCCTTAACTGGCATAAAAAAGAAAGACTTATCTAAGCTGTGAAATGATGACTAATGGGTCTATGAACCTTGTCAAGGTCTGCAGTAAGGTCTTGGTGCAATAAAACGATCCCTGTGGGTTAATAAGGAGTACAGAAAGACGAGCAAGACAGAGGGGAAAGAACGACTGATTTCCCAAGTGACAACTCAAGTTTACGCTCATGGTCCTCTTCATTTGAAAGCAGTGACCTCTACTTCACTGAGGCGTCAATGACTTGCTTCCATCAGGTGTGGACACCTTAAAAATTGTACACATACTGAGAATGCGGTCGCAGCCTCCTCTGTTTTCGCCAGATCAGCGATATCGCACGGCACACTGCGTGGTAGAACTGAGTGCATTAACACAGCTGGCTAAACGGCATGCAGAAATACGCTGTCGCAAACAGACCAAAGCAGCCCTGTGAGATCGGTCCGGAGCACGAGCCGTCCTCCGTGGGCTGTGACACATCGTTGTCCCATTTGCCGTGCTCCTCCACTCAGCTTATAGTGCAGGTAGTGACAGGAGTGATGAGAATGAAGAAATCAGGAGCAAACTCAGCTGCTTCCTGCCAGAGCCATTTCAGCATTGCTAGAAGGTACACTGAAAACCAGTCGGCAGATGGATGCTTGATCACCACCCCCCGCCACCCCCGGTCTACATCTCCATTGTACACGGGAAGCTTACTGAGCTTGACGATACACAACACTCAATGTATGGGCTTTGATGTTTAATCACGCCAGACCATACATTGGGTTCTGAAGCCTAGAAGACAGATCTACTCAGCAGGAGCTCTCTGTGATGCTGTACTTGGTTGTAAAGGCCCAAGAAATATGGAGGTGGGGGGGAGGGGGGGGCTGGAACACAAACCATATCTGACTTGACAAGGCCTGGGATTATATTGCTGCCAGAGCCAAAAACAGAGTCTAGTCCTCGTTAACCATCACAGGAAATCTGTCAGTTTCGGCATAGCCAGAAAGAGGACATGTACCTTCCGGGTGGGCATGGCAAGGGCGGGCAGTGACAGCCAGGTCCAGAGCCAACACCCCACTCTACACCAGCAGGGTGGTGAATGGGGCAGACTCGGGGCATTTTTGCCCCGGCAGGATGCATGTGACATTCAGCCAGCCTGGATGCCTAGCCATGTGGCACAACAGCACAATATGATGACAGAGAGCGATCACAGGGACACACACACACAGCCATGTTAACAGAGCTGAGAAGGCATGCAGACAGAACCACTAAAATTAACTGAATAGTGAATCAAACTTGCTTATAAACAATAATTTAAAAAAAAAAAAAAAAAAAAATCTAAATAATAGTCAACCTCTAGTGTTTTGCAAAGAAACTTCATGGACAGGTCTGTGAAAAATATGCACGCACTTCCAATAACAGGCATGCACAGAACAATTGGAAGCCAAGTTATTATGAAAGAGCCAACACACAGATCCAGCTGGTGATAAACAGCATTTAGAATTAATGACAGATGACAAAGATTGAAATGTACAGGGTGTTTGTTTGCAGACACTGAGTGAGAGAGAGAGAGAGCACTTCTCCTATTCCCTTCCTTACTTTGGTTCTGTCCCTTTATCCCTTTATCAGAGGACGTTATTCTCAATTGACTTGAGGCAAAGTACACCGCACAGACCCATGGGAAATTTACTGCAGGATGCCGACCCATCAAACACTCCCATTCCACGAATCCCGCTTCCAGCGAGCTCTATAATTATTTAATTGGAGCCGACTGGTCTCCGGTAGGAACACTAAACGCTTGAGTAGGTGTGGGATTAGGTGTCTGCCACAGCGCTCCGCAGGAAACCTGCACCTGCTTTTGTCAAGCAGACATGTTTGTTTTCAGGGGTGATTTCTAATTAAACACTTAAATATTCGTTTGCAAGAGCCTGGGAGATTCGCAGGGCTCTCTTCTGCAAGGCCTCCGAAGTAGGAGCAGATCTGCAGCGCAGCGCCACGCTCGCCAGCCTCCAAAAGTCATTTTCTGTCCTACCTCGACAAAGAGGGAGACAGGGCTGCATTAAGAAACCATCTGCACGCAAGTGAGACATCTGCCCACAGTGAAAACACTGACGGGGCCTCGTCTGGTAAACATGGGGTTCGTTACAGGAGAAACATCGCTTCCCGCTCCTTTATGGGAGAACCGCGACTCACTCACAGCTGGGCAGACCGATCTACGCCAGCTCTTGCCACCCCGACTAACAGGCAGCACCGTTACCGCAGACCTCCGGTCATTCCACCTTCACTCTCACCATAGTGGGCTGTACAATGAAAGACCCAACGTGAACCCCAGCTCCACCTACACTTACAATGAGGGGTAAACGCAAAAGCAGCTATGGCAGTTTTAAATCCTACGAGAACCCAGTGCACTCTGGGCACCCAAATTGGATGAAACACTGCCTGCAACCATAGCATCTCTTTTAAGGTAAGCCATTCTGGTATTTGGCCATCGTGGCAGGGCGAGTCACAAAACCCAGAGCACGGAGAGGGAAAGTCAGGTGTCAAATCAACAGCCCCGTGGCTCGCGATATCCTAAGATTAAAGACCCCATGGAAAACCAACCTATCGCCACTGTTCCTCTTTCTCATCCCTTTGTTTCTTTTGTTAAACCACACAATTCTTATTAAAGGAGCATTTAAGTAGCACTGAGGTTATTTTAACGGACAGGAGAAAGTGAAGCAGCAGCAGTTTATTAAGCGATTCTATGCAAATTAATCGAGCTAGTAAATAGCTACGTGTCTTTTCTGGTGACAATGAATCGCATTCAGTAAATACAGCCAGGGTTGCACTTTTAAAGCAAAACCGATGTAACATGGAACCGAAATAATTGCAACTTATTCACTGCATGAATAGAGCACAAAAAATCAAGTGTAGGATTTTTTTAACATACCCAGATATTAAAAAAAGAAAAAGAAAAGAAAATCTGTTGGTCTATAAAAGACAACTTCATAGAGGACGATAATGAGCTCCCGCTGGAAACCAAGCGGTGAGAACGTTGTAAATATGTTGCTAACACGTCAGAGACACATTGTTGGGGGCATCGATGTGGCACTCAACATACCGCCACCAGGCTCAATTGAGAATGGAGCGCGAGGGGGGCACTCCTGGGATGAGGGTGGGACAGAGAGGGGGTGTATGCAAGACAGAGATAGATAGATAGATAGATAGATAGATAGATAGATAGACAGACAGACAGAGATACATACTGTAGATAAAGATGTGTGAGAAGGAGACAAAGCAGTAGAGAAAAGAAAAAAATGTTGGGGAGAGATGGAACAAGCTCTCTGCCAAACTCCTGTGCATGGTGCCTTCACAACGGGTCTACTGGCTCTCATGACATCCTCCTCCACGCAGGGAGCCAAGAGGCTGTAGGGAGGGGTGGCGCATGTGGGGGGAAACGGGGTGCGGGAATGCCTTGTGCCAGCGCCCCCACCGGCCCCCTTAAAAGAAAAAAAAAACCCACATAACAGAAAAACCACACGGGGGGGGGGTTGGAGCAGGTGCAGGACAGAGAGGACTGTAGCACGACGCTGTCATATGGCGGTGCCTGCAGCTACCCAGGGCTTGTGAGGTGTGAGCCAGGCCCAACTGGCTTCCAGAGGCAGTCAGGAGGGAGAGCCTTGGGGAGGGGGGCTCAGAGAGAAGGCTAATGGCAGGAGCCTCTCAAACAGCCATACTGAACCAGTAGGGAAGACGGTTGGACCTTTAAATAAGAACTGAAGGGAGGCTCTTTAATATTCCGCAGGACGACGAGAAAGGCTTCCTAATGAGAAAAACAAAATCTGCATGCAGCAAATCCACAGTACGTAGAGCAAAATGATCACATCATTAAACAATAATAATAATAAACGTGACGATGACTAACACTGCACAACAATGATACAAGCAAGTGCTGAAATTTGAGTTACATTTAGTAAAGGAAGTAACTGTATGAGATGAAGAAAGGCGATATTGGGATTTACTATGATTTTTGTAATGTGACCAAACAAAACCTTGTGTATGCTGTGCTTTTTAAAGAAAAGGAAGAAAAAGATCTTCAGTGGAGTAAAGCTTTTTTTTTTTTTTTTGGGAAGCGTGAAAGTGAATTTTTGCAGAAATCAAGTGCGGCAGAAGACAGTCGCCATGCATTTGCCAGCCCTTGGTGCTCCAAATGCGTTGTGCAGTCAAATTTTATCTGGAACTCGTTCCAGTGTAGAAATCGGGCATCATCTTTCATGCAAATGGTTTGCTTTTTAATCTAATCATTTCATCTATCAAATATAGAGACACTTCATATTACAGCCCATGTCTGTGTTTGGTAAATAATGTCTTATAATGTGATTGCAGCCTAATTTATGCCCAATGGAACAGACAATTAATGCAAAGATTAGTAACCCAAGTGGAATATGGCAAGATAAAGCACATGTTAACAGATCAGACGATAAAATAAGTTTAAGCAAACTTAAGACACTATGGTCTTGTGACAGGTAATTCAGATTTATTGAGCACTTGCATCTAAAAACATTCGATGAAACCTGTTATGAGATATTGAAATGTTTGTTTGGCAGACACTTTTCCAGCAAATTTTCCATAATTTTTGGTCCCCGCAAAAGAATGGAGCGCAACTTCTCAAATGTAGTCGAAAGACATGAAACACCGGAAACGAAGAATTCCCCGCACTTCATCTGAAATCTTAAAGTAATCTCCAATTAATTGCTTCCCCATTACGTTCACTCGTCAATCAAGATGACTAACATATCACAACCATCGTACATGTAGGATTTGTTATAAAATACTTGTGTTCTCAAATACAGTTGGGTAACATAAAAGGTTTTCACACATAACTCTGAATTAGCAATGAATGAGATTTTACAACTCCTCTATGACTCACTGGTACAGCACTTAAGGACCTTTGCCAGTTAAACAAAAAGGAGTCAAATAGTGGGGTTAAGGGCAACTAACAGAAAGAATGAAGCATGCTCTTATTAAGACTGAATTTAAACTACACTATAAAGAGACCATAATAGCTAATATTGTTATACATTATGACATCTTCATCTACAACAAAGTGGAGAAATTTTGTCATTACTCTCTTCATTTTTCCCCAGTATTTTAGCACATTTTTAGATATAAACATACTGTTAACAAAAAACCTAATACTTCAAATTAATTTTTAAACGTATTTTTTAAAAAAGAAGACAAACTTGTCAAAGCAAAGGTTTTTGTTTCAAATGGTGATTAATTACGATTAACGACCATCTTTAAAGAGATAAAGGGGTTAACACATTTGTGTTGAAAGGCTTTCATTTCTTTCTCATTGTAATTGGTGTTCTAACTCAAAGTAGCACATCCACTTAATTTTATACTGTTGAGGTTGCAGTTCTGGACAACTCAGTGACAAAAAAAAAAATTTTAAAAAAAACTATGCAATCATTAGTGTTTCAGTACTGTTTGTCTTGCAAAAATAATGAATGTTACATCTACTAAATTCTGTCTAATTCTGTCTGTAAAGCTGTTGAAACCGCTTTTTTCTCCTACGGAGTGATAGTTGCCTTGGCAACCGTGGCAAATCTTCCTTTTCTCAAACAGATGTCCCATTTAGTTGGAAATTAGAATGCGTAAAAACCCAGGAGATGCAAATTATTTTAAAGTTCTCCGGGAAAAAAAAAAAAAAACCCACTATGGCTCTATGCTACTCCTCTGACTTTACATTTAACCCTTCAAAGGCTCCGATTGTCTCACCAACCATGCCCAGTTTGCCACAGTGTTAATAAGAGCAACAGTTTGATCAAAAAAAGCAGCAACTGCCTCAAGACTTAAAAGAAAAAAAAGCACTGCATGCTCTCTCATTTCACAGTTGACACACCATCCGCATATGGCATGACAGGGTCAAACTTCCAGGTCAGAGGTCAATGAGCCGACCAGTCAACCAGCTGGCGGGTTTATGGAACACTGTGGCTTGGTGACAGGGGTCTGCCAGGTCAGCGGTAGCCTATGTCCTGATTCCAAGCTACTAAGGGCAGTGGGGACCTTGGTTCAAGGTTCAACGGCAGCCTTGTTGCTGTACCTTCAATTGGTAAGGTAATTAACTTCAACTGCTTCGGTACAATACCCAGATGGATAAACAGGCAATGGTTTAAAAAAAAAAAAAAAAAAAAAAACACTGTAAACTGTGCAAGGGGTTTTGAATGTCTGCCAATCTACTGAATAATCCAATATAATGCAACGACACACTCAGGGGAACTTCTTGGCTATCTTGTCTTTGCTGGACACATGGCACTGTGAGAGATCAGCAAGGTGTAAGAATCCCACAGCATCTGGTCAAGAAGTAATTTGACTACATTTGGAGCTGTAACTGCAGTGAACAAATGGGCTTTAATCTGTACACAGCAGCCACACATTCCAGCATTGTCTTCCACAGTGTGCTTTAAACTCCACTGCTATCTCCATTTTGGAGCTATAGTAACGAACTGATTCATACTGACTCGCAGATGCAAAAATTAATTCCCTTGAGCTGTAAGGGAGGCATATTGATAGCCATTTTAATTATCAATAATTTATATCAAGATCAACAGGAGCCCATATCCATAAGTAGACTGTTACTTGTCTTCAAACAGACTAAGCTCTTCACCCATGTGAGGGTGTTTTGGTCATGGAAATGAAAACAAGAGACAAGTTCTCATTTTTAAATTGTGCCACAGCACTGAATCCTGCTGGGTGTTCAGGAACTCCTGATTGGCCACAGCATCACTTCTGCACTGGTACCATACGGTCATTAAGTCCACGATTTATATCCCCGCTCTGAGTGCAGCCGGACTCTTTTCTGATACGTCAGTCGATTCCTCCTTGCTGACGCTGGGGATTCGCCAGGCAGCTTCAGCTTTCAATTTTGTATCCTGTTCCACACAGCCACATACATATTCAAAATTTAAAAAAAAAAAAAAAATGCTACACATTCCGCCTGGGGCTACTTCAGAATCCAGCGTGCGTGGAGAAGAGAGAACCATTACATGTGTAAGTGTATGAGCACAGTGGCCACGAGTGAATTTGCGATGCCCATGTAACACAATGGAGAGTAAGAATGTCGCACTGAAGGAAAATGCCCTGAAGCACACAGTCGCCCTGGAGAGAGCCAGAGAGAGGGAGGAAGGGGGGGGGGAGAGAGGGAGAGTGCCAAAGAGGAGTCGACAGCCCCCCGGAGGCCATTTTACAGGTAATTTAAAAGAAGCGCCCCAGTGGAAGGGACACACAAAGCGCCTCCTCCTGGTACTGCTCACCCATCTACCAAAGCATTTCCATAACAATGCATTCACTCACTACTAGGGCCTGGTAATTGAAGGCACTTACAACACAGCGGGAAAAAAAGAAAGGACTGGGACCAGAATGAAACAAATCCCAAACAGGAGAAAAACTTTTTGCAACTTCAACTAGGGCAGCCCCTAAGAACACTGCCCAATTGAGAGCAGAACAATTCTACCAAAAGGATGCTTTAGTCTTAAGTTTTCTAACCCAAAGAATGCCCCCATGTGCTAGTCTTCTCTTTGACTTTAGTACTGCGAATGGTAGATGTCAAAGTACACTGCAAAGAAAGAAGTGCGTGACATTTCCCTCCTAACTCCGAGACTTGGCCTGCAAGGATCAAAGTACTCCCTCTGCCTGTTGACAGTGGTACTGATAAGCCGTGCCGAAGAGACACCACTCTGCTGAAAGAGCAATGAAAGATCCTGAGGATACACAGGACTGAGCACAGTGCTCGAACCCCCAGAATGCACTATGATCCTTGTCCCTCAAAATACAGAGACCTAGGATGCCTGAGACTAAACATATGCACAGATTCAACTGAAACATACACAGTATATTATATGCAGAAAATCAAACAGCAAGTGAGCATGCCCCATTTATAAAGAATTCAGAAAGAAGAAAAGGGACTTAGTTTTGACGACGTGTTTTTAATTGGGCCACAATATAGAAGATGTAGCCTAAATCTTCAATAATTAAAAAAATACCATTAAGTCTTTTGCATCTCTCTCATTAATGATTCCAAAGAATAAATGGACATTTCTTTTTTTATTTTTCAAAGCTACCACTTTCACCTCTAGCTCCACCTTCACAATCCTCTAACCCCCCACCTCACAAAAGCAACCACAAAAATGATGGACAATGATTTGTTGTTTTAAGAGACACCGGCATGCATTCTGAGAAACATCAGAAAACCGGACGAAATTTCACTGGCCCATGAAAGTCAAGGGTGTAGAGCTAACCTATGTTAAAAGACAGAACAGCCCAGCTTCTCAGCAAACATCTCTATCCTATTCCTGCAAACAATAATAAAAATGATGCTGAAAAAAAACAGGCATCTATTAAATATACAGCACAGACGATATCTCACAGGAATGCAGCATAGAACTGTATAATTTTCTCGGCTGGTGCTAAAAATTCAGCACATCATGAAAACAGTTTCCAGGTGGGAGCCAAACAGACAATGCCCACTGATCTCACATCATACGAGGCACTGAATCACAGGCATTAATAGGCACGGTCATGAATACGTCGGCTCTTATCGTAAGCATGACAAAAATATAACCAACCATCGCAATAAGCACAGATAGCAGTTTGCTGGAGATCTTCCGATCAAAATACTAATAATCCTGCAAACTCTTTCCTTGCTAACCTTCCTCCCATGGACATGCTGTGGTCACTCAGTAACAGTCGAGATTGTTGCCGGAGGATAAACTGGCACCAGTACAGAGCCAATGCTCCTTGACCAACCTAATCACATTAATCACTTAAAAATAAGGTGGCTTAACAAGCCAGCAGAGAGGCTAGTGTTACACAGAGCCCCAGACACACTCCACTGTTTGGGCAATTGCCTTAATTGTCCAAATCGCTGGCTACGTGAGGAATTCTTCTCTTTACCTAAAACAGATGACCTGTACCCTAACGAACAAGGTTTTAATGCAGCTCTTCCCAGACAACGCAAGCAACTGCAATGGAGCCCAAACAGAGCCCAAAGACTCACGTCTGGCGCTAGGCGTAAATAAAGAGAGGCTAACGAATCACATCTTAAGCCGAAATATCCCTACCCTTCCCTGTCATTTTCAGGCTCTGACAGTCTGCCTTACGTATACTTAGGGATTTTGAAAGGACACCTATTGTTAATTCCAACACCTCCCACATGAGAGAGCGCTTTTATTTTGGTTGCGGGCTTTCCCCCCTCCTCATTTCTGTATTGAAATGTGGCGAGTCTATGATGTGTGGATGACAAATTACTTGTAAACTTGCATTACCGTCTGTGTGGGGGGAAGAAGAGGAAAAAAAAAAAACACCACCCCCCCCTTCACTGTCCTTTTGATTCTTGTTTCGGAAAATGACTAATCGTTAGGATTGGGGGACGCACCGCTTGCCAAGATTTAATTTAGGTGGGCAAATGGAGGTGTGGGAGGAAGGGGGTGCATTTTGTAAAGGGAGGGGAGAAAGAAATCTGGTCGATGAGACCAAGAATGATCAGCGTGGTGCACCATGGGAGAGGGAGATAAAAGTGCCATGCTGAGTGCTGGTTATTACACTGGTCTGCAAAGAGATGGAGGGATGGAGGGATGAAGGGACAGAGGGTGTGGCAGTGGGTACAAGTGAGCCTCGCTCCCAGGTTCCAGCTGATTCAGCTGAGATGCACATCAAAACGGAACAGCCCGAGGCGGCACGGGCTGCGGTCCATAAATCCAGCTCGTTCGTGAAAAGAAATCACCATGGAGACCAGATTTTAGCAGCTCCATCCCACTGTTCCTGATGGAGATGGGGGGGGGGGCATTCCACATCCTGAGCCAATGGCATGTGGGGTGGTACTAACAGACAGACCGACAGACAGAAACGAGCAGGCGGACAGAAAGACAGGACATAAATGACATGCTGGCAAACGGACAGGCAGACAAACAGGATGGAAATGACTTGCTGGCAGACAGGACAGCACAGAGGCGAAACCGCACCTTGAATTGGAATTCCCTTCCATGGCTCCAAAGCCCTTTGAGCAGAATGCCACAGCTGGTCTTGAGTGTGCAAATTCTTTATTAGGTTAGCATAATGCACTCCATACAGTGAACATCATTGAATCCTGCCAAATTTGGGTAAATTAATCTACACCAAGCGCTCAGCTACAGGGCACAGCAAGGGGCAAGGTTAAGATTAAAGGCACACCGAGAGCAAATGAGTATTAATGACTCTTCTAACCTGAAACGTATCGCTAGAGTAGTGCACGGATAAAGTGGTACATCAACGGCACTTGTGACCAATGGCACATCTGGGCCAGCGATTTTCATCAGACCAGCCTTGGGTCTCCCCAAGGAAGCCATGCATGTCCAGGACGCTTCAGATGTAAACACAGAATTTCAAGAGAGACTAAAATGCTCCAGGACAAACACGACACTCGAGGTGGGAAACACCGAGACATCACTTGGAAAAGGTGAATAACGGTTTCATTAATGGATACAGAAAGACTGAAAGCAGGCTGGAGCACCAGACTGGACCAAGACAAGGCTCTGCGGTAACCTCAAGCTATTCATTACAATGACAGAATGTTCCACCTGCTGCGGGAATTATTGGGAAAGTTCCAGAAAATTTGTGACATTCTGGAATGTCGCACAGGTCCACATCTGCAACAAACGATTAGCAAGGTTTGCATTCAGCATCAGGCATACAACAAGTTAGTGTGCCTGCCTCACCAAAAAAAATAAAAATAAAAAATTCTGCTCATCTCTGTCAAGCTGTAAATGAAACAATGGGAACCTGCAATGACCGGACAGCCTAGGAGAGCCGCACACTAAGAACACTCACCAGGGGGAGCCATAGATGCGGAAGCCCCTTACAGACACCTCTGAGTCCTGCAGGTAGATGCAGTTGGTCAGCAGGGACTGGACATTCTCATAATTCTCCGGCTTCAGCTTCGACGCTGATGGGAAGTAGTAGAAGTCCTGCTTGATGAGGTCCGCCATGAACTCTTGGTCAAACGTTAGCTCGTGATTGCCCGCAATGACAATTTTTATCTCATAGGGCAGGGTGCCTGGAAAAGAGGAAGCAGACGTTTACCAACTGCAGGAAGACCTATCAGAGGAGCTTACAGGCAGCTCTTTGGCAAAGCTGGTGGTGCTAAGCACAAGGACTAACAGCAGCCATCATAACAGCATCTCTGTTAACATTTAAATAAAAATTCACTACAATCTTTTGTGATATTTTGTTTATATTCACACTGAGGACAGTTTTTGAAAACTGCCTTTCCCAAAGGTCGCTACAATTTTGAATTTGCATGTATTACATTACAATTGCAAAATAGCATTTTGAATGAAAATGTTAAAGTATGTTAACACATGGATTAAAATTTCCTAAAGTACAACTATCCATAACATGAAAACCCTAATTTATCCAATAAAACAAAGACAAATATATAAAGTATAATTTAAATCAGTCATAGGCCATGCAGCACTACCATATCAAATTATGACACATTTATCCCTGAGGGCTTCAGTGATGAAGATTTCAGGGTCCATTTAAACTTAACGTTTGATCCTTTGAAAAGTAGAACTTCTAAACTGGTTCGAACTATCGTAGAGACAAGGAAGGAAGGAGTGGTGTCAGATTAAAAAAAATGAAATACAATACTCATTAAGGAGTACGTTACCAATTACTTCAACAGTAAGATGAAGGGGGGGACCTAATCATTTCAGGCCTTAATCATTTGAAGGGAACGGAAAAGTAGCTGAAAAGCAGCAATTAGACATAGTTGTAAGGAGGAAGACTGCTGAGCTCGACAGCAGGAAGACGGCTCTGTCATAACAGCAAATCACAACACGGTGACATTGTACATAAGGCACGTTCGGCTCAGGGAACCACGTCCCGCTTCGCGTGTCTGACAGCGCAATATTTGCCCGAGCGGTACAGCATCACTGAATAAGAGGCTACTTTAGTCAAACAGAGGCACAAGGGCAAGGCACTGCTGAATAATTCTACTATTATTATCACTTCAGACTGGGGTTACCTAAACTCCTCACAAACTAAGACCCTGATGGAGTGTCATGTGCCTCACCAATGGCAATAAAGCTTTCTGAAAGAAAACTGCCAGTCCTACCTAATCAGATAGAATGCTGATGAAAAATTCTATGCTTTTTTTTTTTAGGGCTGCTTCTTTCCACCCCCCCCTTCCAATGTCATACTTTCATCTCTAAATAGACGCTCAGCTGTTTAGAGTAGCTTGCAACTCCAGCTTGATATTTTCAAAACGGCTTTCATGCAGTGTGGTGCGGCCCAATAACAGTACACAACCCTATAAATAAACCTCCAGAACATTACCAGCTGATGCAAATTGAAATTAAGACCATAAAAAGTACGACAGGACACTAAACCACACACTATTATGGTCTATGGACCAAGGGAGGCAAAAAAGCAACAAAAAAAAAAAAAAAAAAAACACAACATCAGAACCCTATAAACAGCCCACAGACCATTAGCACTACAGAACGTGGTAAACGAACATCTAGGGTATCGGAGCCACAGAAGACAGCATACTGGCATCTTGGCCAAATGGAGTGAGAGCCAAGGGGGCAGAAGCGCAGTCCCTGTAACACAGCCTCGGGCCACAGGATGCGCCGGGCACAGTTAAGCGGCTCCAGACCCCAATGGCTATGGAGGACGTGACAACTGTGTGGACCGGTCATGTGGTGATGGCAGAGAGCAGGTGCCGCTGGCAGTGTCGCGAAACAGCCTGCCATCCCAGAGGGGGGGAAAGGGAGAGCATGTGCAACAAAGAGAACTACAGAAAGTAGCTAAAACCCCAAATGGGTGGAGCAAAAATGCAGCTACGAAGATTAAAAGTGGAGAAAGCTGGGGGATGGTGAAACCAGAAAGAGCCCTGGAGTTTTCACTCATTTTCCATTCACATTTCATATGACACTATACACTGACTGAATAGGACTTGTAGTTTCTGTTTATGGCAGTAAAAGGCAATTTGGGTTTACTGGAGCAGAGATGAGGAGAGCACAATGGAGGACACTGACTCAGACTTACTTGCACCCTTCCGGAAAGACCCCCCCTCCGAAAGGAGCTCTAATTCAGAGCAGCGCAGGATCCCTTCTGAATGGATCATCTCCCCACCCCTCTCACGTTCTGAGTTGTGCAATGGAGGCACTTCCACACCTGTGTGGCGCTTGCGACCGGAGGCTCCCCGTAAAACACACAGGCTGTGCGTACTCGAAGGCGGGCGGATTACGACGGGAAGGAACCCATAAAGCGGCCTGGCGAAGCGGAGGCGCCCTGTGGATTTAGTGCCAGTCAGGACGGAGATATGCGAGCTGTTAATAATCTGGGTGTAGAGCGCGTGCAGGGCAGAGCTGGAGCTCAGGTCCTCTGCCTTAACCTTTAGGATCCCATTCACAGTCACATCAGACTACCACATCCAAGCTGACATGTGGCACACGGCAAGAGAAACGTGTGCCGATCATAAGGCAGGCAAGTAAATATAACACTAAAGCAAAAAATCTTATTCTTTGAAATGCATATTTTAACAAAAATTAAATGTATGATGGTACACATTTAATAATTACGCAACAGTGTGATGGGCTGAGTAAAATACTTCATTCATTTTTTAAATTTAATTTTGATTTTAAAGTGACAAAAACCCACAGCTTTTGGATCACAATTACAGCATTTCACAATTAAATAATTCTTTTGAAAACACAAAGCAAAACAAAAATAAAAGTCGTTAGCTGCAATCAATCATATGTGTACAAAGAGATAAAGGAAACAAGTGAAAACGGGGCTTTTGTGCAAGAAAGGAAGCCCCCCCCCCCAAAGCTCAGAGACTAATCTGGACTTGCGAGTGGCGGTATACTGCCTGTTGTCATTAGCTACCATCTCTTCTAGCCTTTTGTCTTTCATCTCAAAAGCTGCTTTCATACAACAAATAGTTTGAAATTTCAGCTTGAATCGCTCTACAATACCACAGTCGTTTCCATTTTTCCAGCTCAGAAGAAGCTAATCAAATAAAACGCAGGCGTGAGCGAAAAAGCGCAGGATAGTGGGTACAGACTGAATACTGTGACCGTCAATCACGGTGGCTGTGGCTTCCCATGAAGATTTGAAGATGTATTTAAAAGGGAGTGAATGAATGCTCCCTGCTTTATTTTTGCTCCAGATCCCCAGTGTCGGAACTGAAATTTAAACGCCCATGCTTTTCCATGATAACAAAAGACGCATGGCATTTTGCCGCAGTTGCAGAGTGAAAAAAAAATTCCCGTGGAACTGCAGTCCAAACCCTAATAACACTAGCAGCTGAGCACCCAAATTTCTCCTCACAAGGGCCAGGGCATACATTTCATTCACTTTAACTGCCATACTGTTAGTCTAAATAAAATCTTACCCAACGGTCTTGAGTACATGACAGACTTGCAGTTTAGCTGAATGATGCCTGTTCATGATAAGATTACTAAAATGGATTATACATATGATATTGTATCTGTATCCATTCCATAGGCAGGGAGGAGAGAGAGCCTCACATGTAGAGAACTTAACTGCAGACTCGGGCTCTAAATCCCAGCCGCCAGAGGAGATCACAGACGCACAAAGACAGATTAAGAGGCCAAAATGCGAAGTTTAATCCTGGTTTAGCTCTCAAGCAGGACGCTAACTAACAACAGTACAGTATTAAAATAACCGTTGTATTAAATGACCCAGGTCTCCAGCTAATAGCCATAAACCCCCACAGGCTCATTACACAGAATGACAAGTTTTTCTTTTTTTTTTAATAGCAAAAAATGATCTGATGAAACCTTCTGATGCTCTTGGCACCACTTTCTCATGAACACTTGGGTGATTCCAGCTGTTTGAATGAGAAAATCCTCCCGAAAGTAGCTGCCCGCTGAAGGAGATTAGTGCTGTGACCGAGGACCCCCTCCTTTCAGCAAAACCTGGATCGACAACAGTCAACGGTCGGCCTCCGACACAAAGTTTTGGTACATTAGCGGAATGGCAAGAAAACCAAACAAAATTAGTGTTTGAAAACCCAAGTTGAACCAAAACAATCTGCACCAATAACTATTAAAAGACTGCTTTTGGTACAGGGCTACCTGACAGTAAAGGAACTGGCCTTTACTGTGAGAATGCCGAGCAATGTTGGCCTGAGGCTTCTCAAAAAGGGCCTGCTAGGAGAATGAAATTTAACACTGTAGATAACATTAATCACGTGGACAGTTATGGGGGAGGGGGTCTTAAAATGGGAGGGAAAACAAACAATTTGCCACAGCAGTAATGAGGCGTCATTCATTTTAAAACACTCACAGGAAGATAAGGCTGCGTAGAGATGAAAAGCGGCCAAATGACAGATTACGTTCGATCGCACAGGCCTTTCGGCTCCCGTTAATCCCTCCCACCTGAGAGAGACTCGCACAACGACAGAAAGACGCTTAAAATACCAGCAGGCTGCACTCGTTTAAATGCCACCCACACGGCCATAACGCGAGGCTCCGCGCAGTTCTGCCGAGGGCGAAGACGTACACAACATTAGGACTACCGGAGCACCATTCTGCCTGTGTAGGTGGTCTCCCCTCTCCTCACAGTCTGTAGTAAACAGACACTGTCGCTATGGCAGTCCAACTCCACTCCATCACTTGTCACTGCAGAGCTGCCATCATTGAAGTGGAATGACTAGAATGTTTCCATTCAGTTGGGGGAAATACATATATGTGTATAAAAGAAAACATTTTAAATCCACGTGAGAGCGGACAGCACCACCACCACTGAAGACTGCACACTCATTTGCTGTTCACACAATGACTATTTACAAATCCACCACTCACCAGGGTGGCACTATGAACTGTATGTATATCCACAGTGCTCTGGTTTTACCCCTGGGCACTTCTGAGTTCTGCTCTCTGCCACATGGACAAACCTCTGTGAATGCAGCTCCACAGGTGTGAGGTATATATGAATTATGTGGTTTTCTCCAAACAAGGTTTAGCAT
Organism: Gymnarchus niloticus; assembly: GCA_009936485.2. Lineage (NCBI taxonomy): Eukaryota > Metazoa > Chordata > Actinopteri > Osteoglossiformes > Gymnarchidae > Gymnarchus > Gymnarchus niloticus. The sequence goes on along the minus strand of JAACJT020000052.1, from coordinate 16,912,893 downwards.
AGTTCAAGCCATCAACAATGGAAATAAATTTTTACCCATTGTACATCAATCCACACTTACTAGATATGACACACACATTTTAATTTAAAAAAAAAAAAAAAAGCAAGACATTTTGTGGGTGGTTGTGAATAGTCTGAAACACGCTTGGCTTGAGTTCTCCGTTTCTGACACAAGCCAATGACCAAACGACTGACCCGACAGATTTATTTTACTTTTTCCAATCGAAAATAAACAAGGGCGTACACGGTGAGAGAGCAGAGCCGTGTGGGTGATGTCCACAGGGATGGCTTTGGTGCTTGGGGAACACGGGACACCGAGATGACCACCATAACAGAACTCTGCTAGGTGTGACGCACTGGAGACAGGATACTCCAGACACGGCTGTAGACGTGCGAATACAGCAGCGAACCTCCTGTGAGACCCAAACCAGGAAAACGGGGAAGCAGCAACGGGGGGGGGAGGGGACACACACAGACCGTGTACGCTGTGGGTTTCAAACTCAGAGACAGACATTCCCTAGAAAAGGGCCCTGAAGTTTGGGGGGGGGGGGTAACAAAAGACAGGCGGTTGTCTTGGAAGTTTTCCCCTTCTTTCTGTTGTTGCTGGCAGACAGGAAAGCAGAACCGCACTGTATTAAATGCTCTGATGAATTCAATATTAACACATAAAAGAAAAAAAAAAAAACCCACATACGGGTCTCTGCAAACACGAGTGGAGAACGTTAGACACAGCAGACAGAGGGAGAGAGAGAGAAAGAGATGGGAGGACCAGGCCTCAAAGCACAGCGACTCACAACGCCTTCTGTTTTTAATGTTAAAGAGAGAAAAAGTGTGTCAAGTTTTCCAAATTAAATCCTGCAGCAAATCCCTCTGTTGAGTAAACAGCACAAACAACAGCGGCAGCTGAAGGAAAACAGCGAGCTGAAGACGCAAAAGGCGCCTGGAACCTGTGAGGGGGGGGGAGTGGGGCAGCACATTAAACTTTAATGGTCATCTTACTCTACCACACAGCATTACAAAAATGAAGTCTTTTTGCCCTTTTACCCAAAGATGGGGGAGGCAGGAGATTGACCCCTTAAGTGGCCTGGTCTCCTCCCCTTGCTGGTTGGCTAACAGCTATTGCATCACAGGGGCTGTCCATGTACAATTTATTGATAGAACAGAATAGAGTGGGAAGAGAGCTAAAAACACAATAATCCACAAACATGACCAGCATCCAGGAGCGGCTTTTTGGGCAATTGAAGTGTTGCGACAGTTTCCTGCTCCCCGGCACAGCGTGATCCATATTTAACGAGCCGCTTCCCAGCACCATCCAGCACCCGCGTCCTCATCCCCAAACTAAAACAACCTGATGGTCGAAGGACGGCAGTCAGATTTAAAACCCCATGCCTAATAACCTGAGAAGCCCGGCATTATGTCGGCCACCTGGACGGCTGCAGCGCCATACACCAGGCACCGAGATGGCTAGGAGTCCAAAAAGGCAGGGAGCGAGGGCTCGCAGGAGGACAGGAAATATCTGATTTAATCAGCTGGACGTAGACTTATAAATGTTTCAGCCATTGATGACGCACATCAAGCTGCTCTGCTCAGACATTCCTACCCATGATACTGTTCTCACCTAGCCTTGATCAAACCGACCAGCGTGCTGGCCTCCAGGGGGCCCTCTGCAGGCCTCTCCACACTGCTCCTCCCGTCGATCCCCAGCCTCCAATCGAATATCTTGTTATTCCACTATAGCACGGCAGGTGAAGAGTACAGGGAGTAGTCCTGCCCTCCCCAGCGTTAGCGGTAATGGGCTGCCGCAGCCGCTGTTTGTAGCAGGGAAGACGCCTGATTGGAGCACAGTATGAGGACAGATGGAGCGATGATTTGTGTCCCCGTCTCTGCTTCCTGATCAGAACGCTCCAGGTTCGAACGTGCCGTGTTCCAGCAGGCGTTTCTGAGGCTCCAGTGTTTGTGAAATTCTCAGTCTGACAACAACAAAGCTAGACATCAGAGAGACGGGGAGGCCCGGGCTGATTTCACAACTTTCCATGGGAAAACAGTCCTAGGGAGGCCTGGCACAACAAGCAACTTCGATGAGATGCTTCTACAAAGCACACAAAGCCTTCTATGCACCAACTGTAACTTTAGGTTCCCAGCATACTACCCCAGAATGAAACAGCATGGAGGGAACAGGGGCTCCTGGGCACATGTGACCATCCACCCCCTAATCCTCAAGCCCCAAGTGCTGCTGGCCAACTTGATCTACAGCTGCCACTGGTCCTGATGCTGATGCCTAATTCACTGCTATAACAACTGCCTGCTGTTTGTATTTGTTTTTTTGACAGTCACTGACCTCAAAGCAAAAAAGCTGAAAATAACATAAAATCTTGCATGTAATCCTAAGGTTTTATATAATTCCCCCAGTAATGACTCTCAGTGGTATCAGAACCACTATTACTACAATACCATTACTGGTATCTTGGAAACAGAGGATCTTTCACCGGGCTGAAAGTGCACTTATATACCACTAGTGAGTCTAACGTATCTCCAGCACTAGTGTTGGAGGACTGATGTATGACCAAGGTTTTGTTACAAATAAACACGTTAGCGGTATTCTGAATCTGCAGAAAGAAAGAAAGAAAGAAAAAAAGCTTTCACTCCCAAAACAGAAATCACTGTTTTAAAGAGAGCTACACACATCAAGCAGAATTTGTAATAAGCTCTGCGCAGCTCCCATGAGCCACTGGGCCATCCCAAAAACCAAGTCAAAAATGAAGGGCGATGGGGGGCGGGTAGCAGTATAGGCCGCATGAGCATAAAACTCACAGAAGAAAAAAAAAAAAAAGTCAATCAGGAGCTGTCACTGTACTCGCCATGCGAAATGGTTCGCTCAGCTGGAACACTCAAATAAATGACCATGTCTCATTGGGGGGGTGGGGATTAAATAAATAAACAGCTCCAAGTCATTCAAAACACACTACTCTTAAAAAAAAAAAAAAAAAAAAAAAAGACAGCCAACCTTTCGACGTGGCCAGGAAACCAAACATTTATGCACTGATGAAGGAATGGGCATAACCCTAAGCGTCAGAACACATGAACATGAGAAAGGGTCCTAAGCCATTGCAGGGGTCTCAGAATCCTGGTCTGCCTTGGAACCAACCCACCCTCAGAGGCCTTTCAACTCTAACTACGTATTTCCCCCAGCGCTGCACACACAATGAGCCGCAGAGCCCAGGGTACAATCAGGCTCTTCACATTGAGTTGAGCTGGATGCTCATGCAGGAACACACCAACTAGTAGTACTATTGGCTCAGTATTCTTCAAAGCAATAAATTGATATTAACCCACTCCAAAAGGACAGAGAAAAGTTGGTGGAAAAATCAGTAAGGGCATTTAAGAGCTCCTGCTTTTAGGGAAGGGGTAGAAGCAGCGTTAAAATCGAGGGCTACACACACCACCACAAATTCAACCAAAGCTTCACAAATGCTCTTCCTCAGCACTATCCAAGGAGATGCCTCAGATGATAACTGTACATAATGCAGTATGAGTAAACTTACAGTCTACACGGAATATACTGTAAATGGGACATGCCAAAAGTCTGGAGCACAAGGATCCAGTTTTAAAAAAAAAAAAAGTTCCCTATGTGGGTCAAACCGTATAGCTAAGTAAACGATGCAGGTGCAGAATGACACAGCATTAAGGCCAATTTCTCATGCCATCGATAACTCGGTTACTGGTCAGAAAGCTTAAACATAGCAGTCATGTTAAAGCAAAACTGAAGTCTGACATTTAACATGGGAAGCGCTAGCAATTCCGTACCACTCACTGAGTACCAGCAGACTGTGCAATGGTGGGACAAGGTCCTTCTGAGAAGTCTCCATATTTCTGAGGGAGTTTTTCCTTGCCGCTGTCATCATTTGCTTATTCTCTGGGAACCCTGGACCCGGGACTGTGTGAAGCGTTTTTTGACAATGCTTCTTGTTAAACTCGCTATATAAATAAAAACTGAATTGAACTGAATTGAATTCTCATGAATTCTCCGTCCAGTCTGTTCTGGGAAGGCGAGGCCACCATCAGGGGAAAGAAGTGGCATTGCAGGTAATGACATCACTGTCTTACCCAGCCAGTCGTTGAACTTCTTGACTTCGCTGGGCAGGCCGAGCTCAGTAAAGTCGCCGGCGTGGACGAGGACATCGCCGTACGGCATCTGCATGGCGTCGGTGCGCGAATGGGTGTCCGACACGCAGACAAAGCGCGTGTAGCCGGGTGGCTTAGGGGTGTCATGCGGCAGGGGCTCCACCCTGCAGCGGGAAGAGAGGCGCACAAAGTAGAACGCTGAGTCGGCAGGAGAGTGGAACAAGGGAGCGTCCCCCAGGTACCACAGACATCCACCTGTTAACCAGCACCAGATACATGCATGGTAATTTATGGGGGGGGAGACACGCTTTCATTTTTCTCCTGACTGTGATGCATGAACAACCTCGCTTCCTCCTGCAGACTGGAGCTGGGTGTTTGCTGAAATCAAGACAAAATGGAAAAGTGATCCTCTGAACTTCATGACTGACATTAAAACTTCATTGAAAGTCCACGACCTCCAATAAAAGACCAAGTAACAAATTCTATCAAAGACCCTGTATCACAACATGAACTAAAATAAACAGACTGCACAGTGACCCCATTTAATTCAAAATCCCCCAGTAGAGCTGCAGGAGCAGTTCAACTTTGCCTATCAGTGGTGCACTGCTGCCCGTCTCATCCTTCTTTTGTTTTGACGTTCTCTGCTTCTCTCTCTCATTCGCATACGTGCGCAGCTACACAGTATGACTTTAAAAAATATACTCACAATCACTGAGGGCAGATGCTGCCTGTAGGCTGTAACGGACACATTGAGGTCTCGAGCGCCTCTTGGGGTCCCTAGAGCCGGGCCCCAGTCCTCAACCAGTCTGCCCCAGAGGCATATGGACAAGAGCCAGGACCGGTTCACATCGGAGCAGGCCAGTAAACTGGGTCATAGCGATACAGGCTCTCTGATGAAGCCCCCCTATGCACACGGTGAACCCCTTAGCCGCTAACACACACTCCTTGATCACAGGTTGGCCTGTGGCGCCGATTCAGGAGGATTAACTGGCCTGCCAGCCCTGCTGACACAAAAGAGCCCATAACCTGCAAGTCAAAACAGTGACCGGAGGAACAGTCTAGTCGCCTAGGTCTACATTATTCACAAGGTAAAAATCCATGTCCCAAATACCGAAAATGTGAAACACCTTCAGAAGATTAATCATATAACAGTGAACATCAGGAGTTTCTTCTTACAGTGTTCAAGGAAACTATGCACATGGCTGCATTTTTTAATAACCCCCCTTTCCTGTAAAGTAATCCTCTCAGCCCCTGTATTTATTATACTTTGAGTTCAGTGTAATGACTCGAAACTTTGGGCTACAAATTTATTTGCAAGCCAAAACCCTTCATAACCCAGCAGTGATCAAGGCGGTCCAGCCTATCTACAAAACTAGAGTCTGCTTGAGACAAAAATACAAAAATAAATGGGAGACCTCTCACGCTTTACGAGTTTAGCCAAAAGCAGGACAGAAAGCACTGTACATAACCAAGGTACACCATTACTTGCACCTGAGAGACCCTATTACACCTTTACACGTTTATTATTTCTGTTGTTGAAGTTGCTATTATTATCTACCATCGTCCCTGATGATATCGTGCGCTGTCCACTTGCGTGGGGGATTTCGATTTAAAAATCGGTCCCAGAGGGAGGTTGCCAATCCTAATTGGCTGAGGCCTGGCTCAGGGGAATGGGACGGTCCTTAATAAGTCTGGCCCACTTTAGCACCATTGGGTTGAACCTGCGGTAGCAGGCCATCCAGTCGGCACCAGTGAAGAGGCTGGAGGGACAGTTGGGCCTCCACGCTGGCACTGGGAACACAATTCAATTAAATTGTATTTATATAGTGCTTTTAACAAGGACCATAGACACAAAGTGCTTTTGTGACAGGCGATCAGGCCCAAGGTCCCATGACAATAAGCCTATGGTGAGAGTGCCAAGGAAAGACTCCCTCAGGGAGATGAATAAACCATAGGAGCTCATCCTCCTCTGGCCAGCACCGGGCAGTACAAGCTCATTTAATGTAACACATGGTAAACTCAAACAGACAGGGGAAAGAGGGATGCAGCACAGGTGAGAGTGCTTCTCTACTACATGACTTTTCAAATCTTAGAAGACTTTGCAAAAACTGGTTGATTTACAGTGGATTTTTGATGTGTTGGGGATTACACACCATTCAACTGATTTTTACCAACTGTACAAAACGAGTTCTCGCAAAAGATTACAAACTACAGAGTGTAGTGGAGATGAGCTCTTTCAGAATAACACATTTGTTATTAGTAATCAATTTTATCAACGATAATCATTAGATAGCGAGTTAACATATTAGTAGCTATATTGGAACTGAATCACGTTTTATTGTATTAAGAAAGGTTATTAACTAATGTTTGCTTCTTATTATAACTATCCTGCTTGCTTATTAGACAGGCACATAAGCAGCATATGAACAGTTATGACAAGAGGGTCTGTTAGTTATGCATACTAAGCTTAGTGTTATGTCTTTGCATTTTGTGTCCTGAAATGCAACAATACAGATTCGCAATGCTGTGTTATATTCTGTTATTAGGCAAAAGATAAATCCATGTTTTGAGAAACGCTTAAAATGACAGGTGGCCGCATTTCTATTCCAAGTGGCATAACTCACTCACATTTTGTTGCACTGGTACCATCCACACAATTGAAAAGGCTGAGCGATCCTAAGCAACTTTCCCATTACATCCGCATAGTGTTAATTTTGTCTTTGCTATTTTTTTTTTTCCATGTCAAATTCACACCCCCCCCCCCCCCCCGTATACACTAGCAGATTTGCTTCTATCACCAGTTGTGCAATTCATGTTTGAAATATCAAGACTCGTTTGAACCACGGTCAGGAGGCCAGAGACTAGAGTTTGTGCCCATCATACACTATGTGATTGTCTGCGCTGACTAACAACTCCACCTCCAAAAAAAATCGGCAGACTAGGACCAATCGATGCAGACTTGCTATGATTGTCAACCAGCACTAAAACGGGAGTAACCCCAGCCTTACACAGGTCGAAAGGAGGTCTCACAGACAAAGTAAAAGGGAAGAAACAAGCGAGGGAAAGGGTCTTACATGTGTACGTGTGGAGGCTGAAAGCGGCCCTGGTTGATGTTGTAGAAGGTGAAGGCTTGCGTGGGGTTGGCGCTGTACTCATCCACGTCTACCGCCGTCCGAGCACCGCGCTGCTGCCGGCGGGCTGCCATGATCTCTGACAGGGTGAAGGCCATGGCTCCTTCAGGGTGGGGCGATGATGGGTGCGCAGGGCTGTTGGGCACAGGGAAAAGACAGCAAGCCTTCGCTCTCCGCGTGCCGCTGCGGGAGAGGGGTCCTCCTGGGTGTTCAGTGACAGATCCCCCTGGCACCCTCCCAGCTAGTGCACGCAATGAGCATGTCTCTCCTCAGTGTCCCCTGGGCACCTCTCCTTATCACGAACCTGAAAGCAGATGGAACCAAAACAGACCATTCAGCTGAGAAGAGCTGTTTACGTAGCAGGGATTGTATTTAACAATATTCTTACAAGTATATGGGGGGGGGGGGGGGCCCGTGTGACCCAGGGTGGGGGGGCGGGGGGGGGGGGTGGGGAGAGCCGGATCGGTCTGGAAGCCCACGTGGGGTGCTGG
>JAACJT020000052.1:16856976-16896306 GCA_009936485.2 Gymnarchus niloticus | reverse complement strand
GAACAGGTATCCTCAAAGTAACCAAAGAACAGGTATCCTCAAAGTAACCAAAGAACAGGTATCCTCAAAGTAACCAAAGAACAGGTATCCTCAACCTTCTAGTGTTACATTGAAATTTCAGGTACCTCATATGACTATCTGGATGGATGGTTGGTTGGCTTAACACATTCAAAACAACTTTTAATATACATGAATTCGGACTTCCTGAGGTTAGCAGTACAAAACGCTCATGGATCGTGTAGATGCTTAACATAGTGTTAGCATTACAACGGTGGACAGACAGAAAGAACCGTACTTTTAAAATATCCTGGTGGTTCTCTGATGCATACAGTCGCCCATCTCGAACAATATCTTCTATCAGCTGCTGGTAGTCCTCTGTCACAAAGTAACATTCATTTAGAAATGTGGAAATGCAAATAAATACCTCATCAGAAAAAAATTACTGTGAATGTTTAACCGCTAGATTGGTATAAATTACAAGTCAGTACAGGTTCACAGTCACAAATTCCAAGGTTTGCTTTGCATGCAACAATCTTAAAATCACCTGACATGGTGAATATGTTCTACTTTTTCCCATTACACCTGAATATTTACTGAAACAAGTCATATTAAGCTACTTGCTCAGTAGAGTTCAAGAGCTGACCACGCAGGAACTTAAAGCTTTTGGTCCAGTTTCTTAATGAATGTGCTGCCCCCTTGTGGTAATAAAAACACACGCAGCACATTTTGCCGTTTTACAAGCAGTGGGTAAATGACTCGCGGGTGTGGACGAGCTCCTCACCATCATACGTGACGTAGGGCACCTGAAAGCCTTTTCCACTATTCCCCTCATTGGACTTAAACTGGATCCACAGCTTGCGGGAGCGCGAGGTGAAGGCAATGGGTCTCTCGTAGGTCTGGCAGGTCTCGTAGGTTGTGATGGAGGTGGGAAGGGCTGTGGAGCAGTGTGCATCGAGGGTGTGACGGTGGACGTAAGACAGATTGGGAGATTGGGAAAGAGCCCTGTCTTAACAAGAGCTGTCTATCAAGCCTGAAATGATATGTTTGGAATTTCTAGGTGACCCCCGGGACAGATGCAGATGCTAAAAGATGGAAATTAGCTGCTTTTCCATGTCTTCCATTACTACTGATCATCTTCACTCCCAAAGCTGGTGAGAAATGTTTTTTTTACATCTCTGCACAGCTATTTTATCTTTCCTGAGTTCTTTTTATTTCTTATCCGCTGTGATGATGGAGATGATTTTATTATACGCTTATAATAAAGGACCAGATGCTTTCATACTGGTGATATTTCACTGGCCAATCAGCTCTAACAAACGGAAGTTCACGTGAGGTTGGGGCAGATTCATAGACTGATGGGCCGATGGGAAGCTTACCGCTCTTCCTCATGACCAGCACGTCGCCGCACTCATCCTCGATGGGCAGGAAGATCTCCGGGACAACGATGAGGATGCGTCTCTTGGGTGGTGGGTTGATGTTCCAGACGCAGTCCACGTTGGAGGGGTAGTCGCCAGGGTAGTTGGGTGACTCGATGTAACCCGTATATTCCCCCAGCTCTCCACCGCACAGCTGGTCTGGAGACGGATGAAAGTTTTGTTCATCCCATCACACATTTGCAGCAAGATGGACCTTACCGTAACATAACGATGTGTTCAAAAGGTCCAGAATCGGGGATTTTCAACTTAACCGCTTTAAGTCAAGATTAAACTCACTTACTCTTGCAGTGTGAGACGTTGGTGGCTCCGTCAAAATCTGTGGTCGTGTTCCCTGGGCAGGTGATGCAATAGTTTTGGCCAAACTCGGACTGGTATGTTCCAGGAGGGCAGCGGATGCAACGGTGGGTAGCGGAGTTGTAATGATGTCCAGGAGCACAGTGTACTGCAGCAGATACGGTCACAAACAAACCATACCGCATTAATGCAGTTGCTTCAAGAACTACATTCATGGATTGTTGAATTTTTAAAAATTTCAGATGAAGTTGTGCAAAAAATAAGCTGCTCATTTTGCATGGAAGCTTACATGCACAGGACTTAAGGTTTCCCTCGTAGGATAAACCTGCGAGCTACAGCACCACACATCTTAGTCACATGACCCACCCCTGAAGTGTGGGAGTGTGTCCCGTTACCTTTAGCCTCACAGTCCCTGAAGGACACTGCCCCCTCATATTTGGTCATGAGCCCCCCTCCGCAGGGAAAGCAGAGGACCCGTCCAGGCTCCGGCTGGAAGGTCCCAAGGGGGCAGGGTTGGCAGGGCCGGAAGCCGTCCGAGGAGAAGTGACCTTGGGGACACTGACCTGGGACGGCCACACCGTTATTTTCATTATCTGGCACAGCCAAAACCTGCCTTTTCAGTAAAAAAAAAAACTGCTGAACATATTATTACTTCCTCTCATGACTACTCATTTCAAATATAGTATATATAATAAGCAATTAAAAATATCGCATCTCAAGGCTATAAGCTTTCATGTTCTCCACCTATGTCACTTCCTCTTGGTACCACTAGATGGTGCACCCTAACTACATGTTATCACTACTCTAACGCTTCACAGAGAAGAAGCACGAGCAAGTTTATCACAGAAATAATGTAATTTTTAAGGTTTATGGCCAGCTTCTAATGCTTATTAGCTGCTGTTTTCTTGTCTTTCTGCTTTCACAGAAAGGACTCTGGTAACTTACTACCTTTTGAACCCTTGGATTCTAATCAAAGGCATAAACATACAATCATCCGAGCTTCCCGGAGCTCAGCAGAGTTTTCGGTGTGTTTGGAAAATATGACAATTCTGGATGTAAATTCCAAACACATCACACAGCATGACAATGTGCAACATTTAATTAGTCCCAGAGTTTCTGTATTAGCAGGGATTAAGTCTTCACTGAGAGAATTCACAGATTGGCACGTTCTACCAGCATCTGACACTGAAGGTCAGTGTTCCTGGAAGGGGCGTGTAGGGACAAACCCGCACCCACCTCCACACTCAGACACATTCTTGGCACCAGCAACCCCCTGGACGTCTGTGCTGGGGCAGGGCTCGCAGGAGAGTTGTCCCACCATGTCCTGGTACGTGCCTGGTGGGCACTGGACACACTGTTCCTGTTCGCCGCTGTAGAAAGTCCCCACACTGCAGCTGGCTGAGAGACACAGTGGGAGAAATGCCAGAGACGTAGCATTAGACCTCCTCTAGATATCGTACTGTAATTACTCTGTTTTGCCTCAGACCCTGGCGGAGTGCTCTTGAGAACCTGAAACCTGAGAGACGCCATCCCAGCATGCCGCGCTGTGCGACTCACCACACTTGCCGTCCCGTAGGACCTGGCCTGTGCTGCAGGTTTCCTGGTTCTCCAGGAGCTTGGCGGGCTTCTGGGCCACCTCGTACTCCGTGCCTGAGAACTGGATGTAGAACTGTTGCCTGTTGATGGACTTCCTGAGGGTCCTCATGGCCATCTGTAACCTCTGCTTCATCTTCTCCCTCACACAGTCCATGTTACATGAATCTGTACCCAGAAAAGCAAACACTCGTCACCCTCCATTCCCTCAGTGCTGTTTTGTGAGGTCTGCTCTTGGAATTTTTTTCATCGCTTCATCATGCAAGGTGTTGCAGACATTTGTATGTGGACATGTAAAGAAGAACATATAGCTCTACAAAAGGCAGCTTAAAACTCATTCATAGAGAATGTAAAATGCTCCATTACATATTTGCATTATAGCAGTTGGAAGACAGATAGATCAATGGATAGTAACAATATTACGTCTGATACTCGGAGAGTACTGTAGATATCAAACTACACATCCATTGTGAAGGACAAATTGTCAGACCCTGTATACAGCATGTACCTGTGAAATTCTAGAGCAGCACTCTCCTGAGGAACCAGCACATTGCATGCCTTGGTAAGACCTTCAAAGCTGCTCATACTGGTTACTTTTTATTACGGATGTCCTAATGGACCGCTGCACTTTGCTAACCCTTCTGCTGTGTGAGGACTGACCTGAGGCCTCTTCTTCCTTCATCTCCATCTCAAATTCCGCAGTGATGTGGGACACATCCTTGGAGGGTGACTTGCGACCCCGCCGGCGCTTCTTGGATGAGTCACACTTGAGGTTGACGAAGGTCACCTGGCAGTCGTCGGCGCAGGCGAACTGGCCCCCTTTGTGGGGGGGGGGTGGATCGATGGAGGGAAGAAACAGACCTTTTAATCTCACTGAACCAGAGCACCTTGTGTAATGCTGAACTTGAGGAAGAGTGGCTTTACCGTGTGACTCTACTCTATGGCTAATACTGGCAGGACCTACTGGAGAGAGAAGCAGGGGAAGCAGAGTGCCTGAGACAAACTGAGATGGATGGACAGACAGACAGACAGACACTTTATTGATCCTTAGAGGGAAATTCAGGATTGTTGATTTAAGCATGACAGATGGATTGACTGACTGACTAACAGACAGACAGACAGACAGACACTTCATTGATCCTCAGAGGGAAATTCAGAATTGTTGCCATGCTTAATTTTCCCACATCCTTAGTAAGTGAGATCCTTACTAAGAACTGACTCTGAATATATAATTGATTTCACTTTCTAGCAACAAAAAATAGTTGAATTTTTTCTCAGTCAGCAAGACAGACAGACTTATTCGATTAAACTCAGGAATAATGTACACAGAAAATGCATGCTTTTTCGTACACATGGCAAGTCACACACTGGTCCAACTGACCGGTGAAAAGCAGCAGTTATTATTTTTGATTGGGCGTTTTCACAGTGATCTGCCTCAGCGCTATCCTTAATGTCATCACATTGCATCTGAGTATCTGTGGTGATGAACGTGTGATTAAAATATGCTTGTTAACTGGGACTGCAACCAGCCGCTTCTCATATCACAAGCTGGGGAAACACAGCGGTCCTGAGTTCTCCCACTGTCCTCCTAAAACTACACCCACGGTCACGACAGAAGACGGGGGTGAGAGGAGGGTGCAGCATGCAGGTGGCTGCATGGCCCAAAAAGCTGACCTGTAGGAGGACTAGGTCTACCTTGCAGTGTCTGCTTGGAGGCATCCTTGAATTTCTCCTTGTTGCGAGGTCTCAGGTGACACCTGGCATCCTTAATCTTGAACCGAGCCTTTTGCTTGATGGGAGGGGCCAACGTCTCTGCCGGAAAACAAGCAGGACAGAACAAAACTATTTTCAGAAAAGACTGATTTGCATGCGACTGCTGCTTGTAAGATTTCGCTATAAATTCTATCCCAAATACAAAGATTAAAATGTCACACATTCTGAAACAACATGAACTTGAATGACGGACTTCCTTCTCTTTTAACCTAATTTAAAGCAATCTCCACATAATTAGGTGCAATGGTGGCTCTGTCTCTTCTGGGATTGGCGGTTTGAACCCTGGCTCTACCTTTGTCTGCTCTCCTCAAGACCTGCAGGTTTCCTCCCATAGTTAAAAGACATGCACTTCAGTTAACTGCTGTCTCTAAATTTCACATAGTATGTGTACCCTGCAATGGCCAAGCATCCTACCCAGAATGTACCCCTGCCATATGCTGCCTGGGATAGGCTCCAGGCTCCTGCACAGCGTAAGTGGCTGGAAGATGGATGGATCCATAAGGTTAAACATCCGGTTTTAATTACTCTGCAAAGATCTGTCAAAGTAACAACACCCTTTTGGGAAGCCAGCGAAAGTGCAGAGTTCAGTACCAGTGCCACTGAAGACACACCGTGTGGATCAATCACAGCACAGCTACTTTACAACGTGGACCAGTCAGAGGAGTTTAAACATAATGTGTGCGGCTTCCACTGAGAGAGGAAAAGGGGGAAGGGGGGGAGAGAAGGAATCCTTTGGAGGTTTGGTCTCATGAAGCAGCTGTTCTATTCCTGTCAGGTCAGAACGCACAGGGTCAAACCACAGTCCAGTGCCCTAAACAGTGCTGCGGAGGGTAAGATAAGGCTCTGCTGTAGACTGAAGGGACAGACCCAGGATTATGGAGCTTGCAGCAGGCCAGTCTGTTATTCTACTCGAACCATGGGATGACGTTTCGATAAATTTCCCGGCAGGCAGTTCCGTACAAGCCTTTCTCATAATAGTAGTGGTGAAGACAGGGTGACATTCACAGAATCATCCTTCCAGCAAGCCATGTGCAACCTGGCTCAGTCTCGCCATCTGCTGACCAAGCACCATGAAACAGTCAAGCCCACTTCCAGCTAAACTTGTTTGGGCTGTCAATTAACACTGACAGCGCCTGGAACAGCCGTGTTCAAGAAAAATTAATCAACCTGAAACTTTGGCTACAACTGAACCATAATAGCAGTGTTGTATGTTCAGGCATTTTGGCCGGTAATGTAACAACTGGAATATTTGACTGAGTAACAGTTTTTTTCATTATATTTAATGATTAAGGTAGTAATAATGTCTTCATGATCATTTTGTGCATTTTTTTAAAATTTTTTTTTACACCTATATCTCCAACAACGATTAACAAAGGATCACAGGCTCATTGAAATGTTTCAAACTTAAACATCACGGCATCTTAGTTAAGTTTGAATAATTTGGTGGCTGGCTGGAACAAAGAGCAGGCTCAAGGGGTGTGTGGGGGTCAGATTAGTAATCACACGCAAAGGTGGGCCCATCCTGATGTTCACACCTCAGACTGGATCTTACTTTTACATATTTAGCGGCTACACTCGTCCGAATAGATGTTCAGGGAGGCAGATACACCACACAGTACATGGAGCAGTCATTTTTTTTTGGGGGGGCTTGCTGTGAGCTTGGGATTTGAACTGACAACCTTCCGAACACACGAACAAAACCTAACCCATTAAAAGGTCCCACTTTGTAGTTCAATCTCATGCTGTTCTGTGAGACTTAAAGGGACCCCTGTGTTAGATTATCTCACACTTCTCACCACACAGGTGAAAAATGCATTTGACTTAAGTCACATAACCAACAACTCATACTTTTGCTGTAATCTTGTCCTGTTCTCTGGCCACAAAGAGCTAAAGTGTTTTCCTGTGGTGTAAACAGACCATGTTTTCCAAGAAAGGCAAAGCTCTGATGGAATACTGGACAGGCCGGACTCTGCTGTAGTGACCAAAAGGAACAATCTTGTATTTGGAGGAACCACAGCTGCATTCGAGACCTCTGAGTCAAATGCCAAGGACGTCGACATCAGGAAAACCCTGAGAATGAAAGGTTTCATATGGCAGGAATCCGAGCAGGATGTCTTCTACTCGTGAAGACTTCAGTTCTGAAGCATTGGCTTATTTCAATAGGCTGGAATGTGACTTTCATGATTGACCCCATGAAGGCTGTCTTGATTTTTTTGAAAATTCATGTCATTAGTTTCATCTCCCTGTACTCCATATAACCACCAGACCATGCACAGGCTCTTATGTCTGTTCGTGCAGCCATTAGTCACATCGACGGCCCCTTTTTCCCCACAATGCACCATACCTGCACAACTCAACATGGTGGAGGTCGCGTTCCTCTTCTGCGGTGCTTTCCCATGCTGAACGGGGACCCCGCAGCTCAGGGAGTAGCTGTTCTCTGACTCTGAGAAGGGGGATATGCATGGAAATGACAAGGGCAAATAAGCTGAACCTTTGGGAACCCTATGACATACTGGTATCCAGTAAAACAGCCCCCAGCACATATTAGCATATTGATATATTAAGTCCATGGGTCTACTTCACGAGCCCAAAGCAATAAATTGTTTAGATGTGACCTAAAAGTTTTATCACGGGGGGATGCACATTCCATGGGGCACTTGGGTGTTTGTCTTGATTAAGGAATATAATGACCAGATTGAAACATTTCTGAACCCGGAATATGAAGGCAGGGAGGGGGGAGCGTCGGGGTGACGGAATGCCTTTCCGACGGTTGCAGATCTGACCTCGTCTACCCTGCCGCCAATATGCTCTGACGGCAGCTCCTCTGTTTCTCTTGGCCTCCGACTCGGAGACTGCAGGGTTTCGGGGGATTAAACGTGGTTTTATATTGCCTTTCTATTCCCTGATAATTTAAGAGGCTGGAGAAGCCCCGGGGAAAATACGCTGCCATTTGAAACAGTGTCAGAAAAAAAGAACACTAAATATCAATGGGGGTGGGGGGGGGGGGGAGAGTGATTAAAAAAAAAGGCAAAGACCCTTTGCTTGAGGAACTGAAACCCACGCCAGACTGTTGTAGTCTACTTTCTGCTCTTTTTCAAATGACACTCTCAAAAAGATATAAAAACACATTATTCAAGTTATACCTAAGGACAGTCAGTCAGTATAAGCAAATATCCAGCCAACAGAAATGAAGGAGCAGTTTAAATACATTAAATACAGACACATTAAGAATATTTGAGAGGAAAACATGGCTGAACCTGGTTTTGGATGACTTCAGGAGTCTCGGAATTAATCTGTTAAGGTCAACACAAGCTACACATAATATTGTATCATTTATCTCTTGGAATATAAACTTCAAGTATTTTTTCAAGGTAAACCATGCATTTGAACAGCTAATTTTTGCCCTGTCAGTCACTGAAGAGAGTTTTCTCTCCATAATAGTGGTAGTTCTAACTACATCTAATCAGATGCTATTAAAGTGAGAATGTGGGTTTGATAAAACCGTAATGAGACTTTTCCTCCACTAGGGGCCCTCAGAGGGTAAGGAATGACTGACATTCTACTGACCTTAGGAAAAATAGCATCAGTCAAAGACATGAAATTTGTGAACCTAATCATTATAACCAGTGAACCCTGCTGGGCCCAACTCAATGGCTGTAGACAGTCACCCAGCCTGGAGCCATGGTACCTTTTTCTGGGACCCACCTGCAACGAAGAGGGCGTTGGAGGGGCAGGAGAGCGAGCACATCTCCGTGCCCCCAGTTTTGACGCAGCTCAGCTGGGCTTTTGGAGTGGGCTTTCCATTGGGGAGACACTTCACCGCCTCTGAGGAAGACCCAGGGTTACATTACCATGGTGAGCAAACACGCCGAAACCTCTCAACCCGGTCCGAACAGAGCCATGAGGGTCACTTCAGGTTACCGTGTGATGGGGTGCGAGTGTGCAGTGTCGTCTGCATGCGTCACTTACCGACGCAGTCCTTCTTATTCCAGTGTAGCTTCTTCCCAGGAGGACACATGCACTCATAGCTGCCCAGCGTGTTCACGCAGCCATGCTCACAGCTGCCATTGTTGATGCTGCACTCGTCAATGTCTGCGACAAATGCGTATGAGAAGCATGCTCAAAATGCATCCATGCCGACATAATGTTATGCATTTCCTTACGTACGTTTACACACCTTTTCCCTTTTGAACCTGTGTCGCTTGTCTTTCAGCATGCATGCATTCCGCAGCATGCTCTCTTTGGTTTTGTTGCATGGATGTTTGATGTTGCCCCTGTTTGCACCTTAAGTTCCCTTTAGGGACTAATAAATTTGTTGGCCAGTCTCCTTGAGCCTTAAAAGACTTCCAGTGTGTTTAGCTAAAGCTATTTAGCAGAACCATTATGCTTGTGTCCAGGACCTTGGTAGGGGGACGTAGCTAAGGAAGGGACAAATGAGGCTTCGAAGCCCATGTTGGGTGAGCATATCCCAAACTACAAATCAATGCTGGCTGTCAATAGCGTTGATTGGTAGTTTGACAAGCCTCATTTGTCCCATCACTAGATGATGACTTCTCATGTTGAGCCTCTATCTCCACGGGCTGCAGTAGGCAGCCCAGGCTTCAGACACATGATGACACCAGCGGGTCACACTGTCCGGGCTGTGCTCCAAATGCTTTCTTATCATCCATCCATCCATCCATATTATGCACAGACACAGCACATATGAGGTGACAAATACTGCTGCCTTATCAGGTAATGATTAAACAACCTCTATGGACCTTGAGCACTTCTCAAATGAAAGCAACCACTGAAAAATGACCTGAGCTCCTACATATGCTAATATTCCCTCTGGTGATGCTCAGTCGAACAGCACAGCACTGTCATGCAACGGCCGATATTACTGCCCATTGATGCCTGCTCAGCTCCACTGACATCACCCCCCAACCCTGTGCTGCACCCCTCGTCCACACAGGCGCAATGACAACCGTAAGTCATGTAAATGAATGAATGGAGGCTAATTCTGAGAGACCCACCATGCAGGAGTCTATGAGTAGCTCCAAAAGGCTGCTAAGGGTCTGTGTTTTACACACAGTAGGTCACAGCACTATGACTAAGATTGCTACCGGGAAATCTAAAAACACAAGAATACATCTGAAAGCAATGACGACTTTCAAAATGTAAGTTTGGGTGAATCGGATGACTTATTCCAGAAGGGATTTCATTTAACATGTACAAACTTAACACCATTCCAAGGATCTTTCAGCAGGACCAGATGACAAGGAAGAAAATTACACAAAGAGCAATATGGAATAGTTTTGAGCCAGGGCATAAAAAGACGGCAAGAGAGATTTGAAACAGAGCACGACATAAACAGCAAGGTTCCAACGGGGCAGAGAGGCAGCTGATGGATAGATATGTTGAGATATGTAGGTGGGGGGGGGTACAAAAGGCTGAATAGACGCGAGGAAATGAAGAAGAACAACAGCTAGGAAGTGTGCCTGGTGCAAAGAGAGTGGTACAGCAGAGTCTGTGGACTGCGTGTGGCAAGGCTGTGGGGGAAGAAGCATGAAGCACGGTGTAAACCGTTAGCCAGGGCATGTTTAGTCTACAGCGGAAGGATGACGGTGTCAGTCGGCAGTACCAGGTGCAGTGAAGTTTAGGTGGGCAATCTCTGCATACAGCGCCTTGTCAAGCTGGCCATACAGTCTTCTCACCCTGTACCCAATCACCCTGCGATGTACCGCCTCCCCACCCTGTACCCAATCACCCTGCGATGTACCGCCTCCCCACCCTGTACCCAATCACCCTGCGATGTACCGCCTCCCCACCCTGTACCCAATCACCCTGTGATGTACCGCCTTTCATATTTATGATGATAGGCTTTCGTTTTCCTCTAAGAAGAATTCAATTTTAACTATAGGATTTGTTACACCTGCCTTCTAAAATGGATCCCTGGTGATTTGTTCCTTCATTTCCGTCCTCTCTACCCTTCACTTGTTCCTCCCTCTTCTCTATAAATTCAGCTTCATCTGACTCAACACTTAGAAACAGATGTTTTGAACAGCTAACAGGTAAATAAATCAAATATTATGGGAACTGCCAAATTTGACAGATATAACGCCGAATGTTTTTAAAGATTATACTAATACAACCACTGTGTCCAGATCAGTAGTGTGGCTCTGTAGCTACACAGCACTGTTGTCTCACAACTCCAGGGTTTGGGCTTCGAATCAGGTCTCCACTCCATATACGTGAAGTTGATGTGTCCTCCCCATGTTATAAATGTTTCCTCTGGTACTCCGGTCTCCTCCCCCAATTTAAACACATGCAATGAGGCTAATCTGTGTCTTAAAACTGCTCTTTAGTATGACTTTATGTATACGTAAATGCCCTGCAATGGATTAGCATCCCATCCAAGGTGAACCCCAGCCTTGTTCCCTGTGATGGACTGGCATCCCGATCAGGGTGTACCCCAGCCTTGTTCCCTGTGCTGCCTGGGATCGGCTCCAGGCCCCCTGTGATTCTGACTGGAATAAGAGGCTTGGAAATGAATGAACCATTATGCTCTAGACAAAGCCTTATCATTTATCCATGCATTACTCTCCACGATGTGTGTCACTCCACACGGCCGTGTCGGGGGAGCCCTTACCCCCGCAGTGGGTGAGGCCGTACAGCGTGTAGCCCTTCTGGCAGACACACTCGAAGCTGCCTGGGTAGTTGATACATGTGTGGTCACATGTCCTTTCGAAGGAGCACTCGTCAATATCTGTACAAAATAAAAGGAGGAATAAGTGAATAAATAGACGTTTCATCGATGCACACATGAAGGTCATCTCAGGCAATGCAGACACTCAAAAAGAAGGATATTGGTGTTAATCTCTGTGATAAACACATTGGCTTGAAGCCCCCGAGATACTGATTCACCACGACGGCCCTCCATTGAGCCAGGCACGGTTTTTGGGGTCAAGCATGGCATGATCACATGAGCTGGTACTATGGTCTGAAATTCTGAAGGAACAGCAGCCATGACACTCCATTGCGTACACAGGAGGACGACGTCAAAGCTAAACCAGCTGCAAACCCTCTGTGAGAGTGACTGATGGGGCAGAGGGTGTTTATAACTTGCGATTTTCACTAATCAAATCCACCTCCATTTTTCCTTTGGACAATTGGGTCAGGCTCCGCTCAAAGCCGTTACACAGCCGAGCCGCCCCGGTCAGGCCCTTGTCGTCAGCCATGATGACCATCTCTGGCCTCAATGAGAATAGATGATGGAGCTCAAATCCAGGAGCCTTGCAATCAGAGCAGATTACAGAGCCTCTCAGTCTTCTAGGACCATTTTCTCTGCTGCCTCAGTGCCAGCAGGCTTTCACAGTGCTCACACACGCATGCCCACGCACCTTTATTACAGATAAATTCATTATGTATGCTATAATTTATGGATATACGGCACAGATATGCAGATGCCATCAAGTTAAATTGTCTGGAGCACTGACAGGAAGATAATCAAAACTAGCTCAAAACCTTCACAGGCTGGCGAAAGTAAACCAGACAAGAATTAATAAGCACTTATTAAACAGGCGCTCTATGACTACATAATTCCATCAGCATCAGATTTATTGCAATCACTTTGTTTTATAATGTCTATTTCTTTACTAATAAACTATGGACATTCTGTGCCCAGTTTTGCATGTTTATGCCCACTCTTAGTGTCACATGGGTCTGAAATCAGAACTGAGCATGTGCAGTATCACACTACCTTTCAAAGTCAGGAGCCGCTATCCTTTGCTAAAGACTGATTTAGGGTCAGCCGGCAGTCCCAAATAGTAGTTTACTTCACAACGGCTGAGGGTATCGGCCTAATTCAGGGGCAGTTCCTAAGGTGTAACGTGTCCCCATGACTCAAACTCACTACGTCTGGGCTCCACTGATGATTTATTGCTGCACAGTAGCGTTGAATTGAAGACTTTCCCAATGGCTTTTAACAAGACCTACTGGGGGCAACGGGGGAGTCTGAAGCCCACTTCTGAGACGGCACAAGCAGCAGAAAACCAGAGAAAGCACAAGAGTTGAGATCAGCTATTTCATTATTATGGTTATTTATTCATATTTCCAAATTGTTATTGTGTCATTATAACACACATATTCATTAGCAAAGCCCAAATGAGATCGGGGGTAGCGAGAACTATTTTATGTGGGCCGAATGAAGTCTAATAATAGGAGCATAATAATCATGGCAATAAATCTAATAAGTAAAATGTTTTTACCCCAAAGTAGATCATCTAGGTTATTAAGCATTTTTTCATAACAGTAATATATTTGGTTACATTTTTATGATAAGAGGCCAAAACAAAGATGTCTCGTTCTAACACTCTTACGAAGATCACCACCAACACAGACTAATATGATGGTCTGGCACAGGCCTCAGTCATTTATCCCTTCCAAAGGAGCGCTAATTAAAGGAAATGGGGGGGGGTGAGCATGGACACACAGGAGCCGTCATGGAGGATGAAGGAGGCCATTCTTTCGGTGCCGAGTTGGGCCAGGGAAACCAATGTAGCAGGCTGGACTGCCTGGACCTTGTTAGGAGGGCAAATGTGTCCCAAGACCTTGCTGGATAAAAAAAAAAAAAAAACCCACATTCCTGGATTAATGCAGGAGTCCTTCACCAAAAGGTGAGGTTTTCAGCATCCAAGGCAAGTCCTTAAAAGCACAGCGATGGAGGACCTGTTCATCTCTGAGATTTTAAATAGACTCCATGAGTCATTGTCTCGTCTGGCCAGACAACCAGGTGAAAACACCAGACACTCTGGTCAAAAGTATTTCTGTTGCGGCACTCAACTAGGAAAATTGTCTGGTGAAAAAGTAAATTAAACACTTACCACACCCTGCTGTCACTCATATCAAGAGTCGACTGCTAGACACTACAGCCGCGGGTCCTAACAGTCCAGCTGAACATTCACGTTACATCATGCGAGTGTGGCAGCCACACTCTCATCTCACCGCTTACACTGCTCAACACGTCTATACAGATTACAATTTTTTTTTTCTTCAATAAGTTTAAACACCTTTCCCTTGGCTCATCCGGAATGTTGAACAGGAAACAGGAAAAGTCTGGGAACCACTGCAGTAGGACACCCAAGGACTCCACAGCTGTGAAGTTTATACTGACGTCTCATTCAGGGAGACTCTGTCAGATCATAAGACATGCCTGAACTCACAGCCAGGTTCAAAAATACAGTCGTTGCACAGGCATTCATATCATCTACACTCAACCACACAACAGAGAGACCAGTTGTGCTTTGAATTTATGTCCAAGACTTGCCGTCAATCACAAACTCAGTGTTCAACAGCAGAGTGTCCGCTCACGATACAGACCTTGTCCACACTGACACGAAGCGACGGACGTCTTCAGAGTAACCAGTGAGGAGAATCATCCTCCTCAACCTCATCATAACCTTCTTCCCCAACACCTTTCAGTGCAGGGAGATGAATAAGGAGGAGGCTGGCCATCAACAGCCAGTTGGGGGGGGGGGGGGTTTAAAGTGCATCTGTGGATCTGCGTATGGGGGATCAGTGAATATAAGAGAGGATTCGTATATAGGTTACCGAGTTGGGGGGCAAATTGCTGTGAGCAGCCCTCTGGCTGTAATGGTCCCAAGACAGACGACCAGCCACATCCTGGAACCCGAGCTGCAGTTGGCCCCCACCCCCTGCACACATCTGGCAACAGCAGGCGGAAAACCAGGTGAGTAACGCACTGGTTACCCTTCAACCCTCCACAGCGCACACTGTCCATAAGGCCAGCACATACTTTAATAACCAGCTTACAGAGCATGCATTTCCACACTTTTCTCAGTTTTATCTAGATATCTACTATGACTTTTAGTTTGACGAGGAACTTATATGCCTTCTTCATGGGTACATGGAGGAAGACTGACCACATACCCATAGAGAAGGCATTTAACTTTAACTGTCGCACTGAATGTTCTAGATAACCAAAGCACTGGTGAGGACCTGCTTTAGAGAGCTCCAGGTGGTTGCTGGCTGTTTGGTATGGCAGCGTTTTGTCATACAGCATCATAGATGAAGCTGGCAGAAAAAACTGTTAGTCTAATGTCATCAAGCTGCCATGATTCCCTCAAATACATGGGGCCCAATTTGTAATTGCTGATCACGAACATCACCTTTAAATTTTTGTATCATGCACCATTTTCTTGAAATCACCTATTTCTTGTGATTTCATCGGGTATACCAAATACTGTTGTTTCATATGCGAGTATGGTAATTGCATGTTTCTTTAAATTTCTACCAGATACAGTCACTGAAATTACATATATGAATGAATTTTGTTTCTTACAAGCCAATATATCTTTTTAACTGTACATATTATTAGTGATGGGACAAATGAGATTTCAAAACCTGTGGCAAGTGGGAGTATACTGAACTAACCAATAAAAATGATGCTTCAAAACCCATGGGTGGTAGTCTGACACACTCCCACCCACCACAGGTTTTGAAGCCTCATTTAGCACCAGCACTAATTGGTTAGTTCAGGATACCCCCACCCACCACAGGTTTTGAAGCCTCATTTAGCACCAGCACTAATTGGTTAGTTCAGGATACCCCCACCCATCACAGGTTTTGAAGCCTCATTTAGCATCAGCATTGATTGGTTAGTTCAGGATACCCCCACCCACCGTGGGTTCCGAGACCTCATTTAGCACCAGCATTGATAGGTTAGTTCAGGGTACTCCCACCCACCACAGGTTTTGATGCCCCATTTAGCACCAGGATTGATTGGTTAGTTCAGGGTACTCCCACCCACCACAGGTTTTGATGCCCCATTTAGCACCAGGATTGATTGGTTAGTTCAGGATACTCCCACCCACCACAGGTTTTGATGCCCCATTTAGCACCAGCATTGATTGGTTAGATCAGGATATTCCTGACCTTCACGGATTTTAAAGTCTCGTTTATCCCATCCCTACATATTATATAATGGTACAGGGTTGCCTTTTTATGGTGAATCACCTTTTGGCCTTTTTCTCATAAAAAATACTCTGAACCATTTAATGATCCATCTATTGCAGACCACAGACAATCTCCATGGTTGGAAATGCTTTAATGCATTGTCGTCATTATCTGGCATAAAAATATTTTTGCATAATTTAAATTTTGTTCAGGTGAATTTTTCATTAAAACCATACATGATGTGGGAAACATATGAGTTTTTTGTGCTCAGAATTCAGAAAGATATCCAATAATCACTTAGCTTCATCCAAGAAACACCACGTTTCTTTCATCATGCAATCGAGCGTATTGACCGACTCCCGAATGCTATTCAAAATGACTGTTTCATAAATGACCAGATGCTACCTGTAGATAGAAGGCCAGAGTGTAGAAATTTGTTCATTAAAAAGAAGTATTACATGTGCTTGTGACATGAAAACGTTTGATGCCACAGTGCTGTAAGGTACCATCTGCTTAGCGTCATGACTCGGCAGAAGACAGTGACACCTGCTTTTCTGCGGCTAATTCGCTCCTGGCCTTGGGTCCTCTCGCCATCAGATTTTCAGAAGCAAAGATGACCCAGAAGGACCAACACCACTATGATGACCACAGATGGCACAGCGGTGGGCAGCGTGCAGATCAGACAGGAACCAAAACGACGGCTGAGGTTACTCACAGGATTTAGTGCTGTACTCCATGTGCAGGACACAGCTGGAACAGTCCGACGGCCACACAAACATACATCCTCGAGAGAGGTTAATGTCCGTGCTACACCTTCAATATCTTCAAGCATTCTTTTATAAACGGGAAGGGCATGCAAGATGCAAGCCTTGCACTGTTGTCCTGCCAAAGAAGTATGTTGCCATGACTGGGGGCTCTCTCTAAAAGGGGCAACGGGTACAACATGCCGTCAGCCTTGGAGCAGACCACTGTCACACAAAGGGGAGCATGACAGTAGCCAGATAGTCTCCAATGACTACCTCTCCCGTTTTTCCCCGATTAACCGGAACGATCCACACTGCCTGCCGTGCCTCGTGGGGAGATCATCGCCGAAGTTGGATTCAGATAAAATGCCGTTAGGCAACAAAATTCCTTGGGGTGCTTGATGTATAAACACAAGTGCTGAACAGTCAGGTGTGCGGAGCAGATAGCTCAAAGCACTGAGGTTTGTTTGAGTGTTGGTGCCAGGAAGTCTAACCTCCTTTCACTAACAGTGCGCTTTACAATGGAGACGCAGGTGCAACCGGAGGTGGAGGGAAAACCCGGTCCACATCCTGTCAAAAGGCAATGATCTGATGAGCGCCAAAGTCCTACTGGCTCTGATTAAATGGATAAGACGCTATAGAAGTTTCTCAAAGAAGTTCCTAAGTCTGCTCCTCCAGGAGCAATGCAGGTCCTGACCTACATTACACTTGGAATGGCTTTTCTACCAAAAGGCGCCCTCACCCTCTCGCTGACCATAACACTGTCAGCCCTACAATTCCCCACAACGCAGTGCGCCTTCACTTGCTGATCAGCTGTTTTTTTTTTTTTTTTTAAAGAACAAACTTCCTTACCATTCATAAATATGTCCCACATTCAGCCAGTGAAATGCAGAAACCCGTGCTTCTCTTTGAAGCCGCCTCCCTGTTAAAAGTGCTCCAGCCTGCTGCCAAGTCATTCAGAAGAAGCCATCTCCACACAAGTAGCCTTTGTTCACAGATACATGGTGAGTTCGATGCAACAGGCAGCCTATAGGTTTAGTGTCAGCAAGGCGATGACCGTGGAAGACCATTCGATGAGGATTTTTTCTTATTGATTGAACAGCATCCAAATAAAGGAGTATTTATAAATTATTTATAAAGTTGCAGCAGATTACTATAGACCAATCAATCAAAGTGAGCAGCCCGGCGGCTCAGACACTAAGCCAGAAGATCGAACATGCTGTCAAGTGAGGTGGGAGTGCACCTTTTACTGACCTCAGGACTTAAAGCGATCGCGGTAACACCAGTTTGTCTTTCTTCACCCACAAGACAGATAGCACAATTCCAGCAAAAACACAGCGAGTAGACAATGAATCAAAGTGTCCCACACATCAACTCCAAGAACATCGCCCTTACTGGGATAATTAGAAAGAGACTGCTTTACACTTGGCAATAAAGGCATCTGGATTCATACCAATGTTTCCTATTAAAGTACTATTTTTTTTTAACACTGCCGTCTCCAACCCAGTTTATTACAACAGCATTCAGTGCAAGACATGAAAATGGTTTCCGTCTTGTGTTAAAGCTTCCAAAGGGAATCGATGATGTTGTATTTAAAAATATCTGCAGCAAGTAAACAAATCTTAATAAATACCAGGCCAGCACATATTTTATGTATTAGAGCAAAATGTCAAAATGGTGTCTGTTTCTAGTGTGTAGCCTTAAGGGATAGCATCTATTATTTGATGTGCTATGGTTTTTTTGCCATAAAACTTATTGCTGAGAGTCAATGGGAAAATGCTGGCTTCTTGCACAAACACTGAGGCATTAAGGTGAGGTTGCTACATCACATCAGAGATATTTAAATACACAGTTTATTCATGAAAACAATGTGTTGTGAAAAAAAGCTTAAAAGCACTGTTCCTGGTCCAGTATTTGCTTTTCAAGCATGCTAATGATGACCTGAAATACTGTCCCACTAACTCAAACCACTTAAACAACAGGACCATGTTAAATCTTCACAATAAGACAGTTATAAAGTATATCAGGTATCGCTTTGCCTATAAGACTACTGTCCATGCATCTGTCTAGACAGTTAATTCCCTCTTCCAAGGATATATTTATTTGGACTATATATAAACATATTTTCCAGTGTTCCACATAATAATTTTTTTGTGTGTAAATGTTTAAGTGACTCAGTAACACTACAGATATAAATTTAAACACTGAGATCAACAGATACCTTTTGTGATGCCACAGATGGGGCACACAGAGATTTTTTTTCTGAAATTATCAAATACCCGGCCCTTAATGACTCCAGGCAAGCCACCATCCTGATGCAAATCACAAGTAACTAAAAATGAAGGAAGCGGGACCATCCCAAAGGACCATCCAAATTTGCTGCATGTGGTCCCCCAGCAGAGACTGCTGATTTCACCATCACCAGCACAGCTGACACATTGACAGAACGTTGACGGAACGCTGACAGAACGCGTTGGCATTGCTTCCAATTTGGAGGCTGTGGCATAAGGTTGAATTGTGATAGCACCAGAATAAAACACACGCACACACGCACGCACACACACACACACACACACCAAACCATTCATAGAAGACACATCCAACCCCGTAATCAACCCCAACTCCACAAGAACAGTACAATATTTACTACTGTTTATAAAATGAACAATCAATTCTGCTAAAGAGGTATATGCCAATCAGGCACCAGGAATCCAGGAGACACTCTGTGAACGTCTGTCCAAAAGCTGTTCTCCTTGACAGAACTCAGAAGCAGATGTAGATACCAGCAGAAGAACCAAAGCTGGTCAAAACATGAAAGATACACGCGTCACGTATGTGAAGAAAGTGTGGGGCAAAGAACACCAGCCAAATGCTGGTAGACATCCATGCCAATAAACTGAAACCAACAGGTAGCCTTGAACTAAGCGTATTCCTAGATTGGAGCAATCTAGAACCAGTCTCTCTAGTCATTTTCGAATACCCCCACACCCAGTTTAGTAGGGGAAGACGCACAAACAGCTGAGCAGCTCTCAGAGCCACCAGGCCGGCCCCCTCCTTTCCCATTTGGCCTCACTCGCTCCTGCACACGTTCCAAATACCGTCACAACGATCAAACCCAACAGTCGTGATGGCGGAATAAAACCCGGCACGGTACTTTAAAGCTTTCTTAAATGGTAGGCTGTAATGAGACCTCAACTTCCTGTTTGCCTTCACCATTACACCCACAGGAACAAGGATGAGGTTTACGTTTTTTGGCCACTTATTGGATCTCATCAACAAGACCAATAAGCATCAGCGCACTGATGTGGCCGCACCGCAGACGTTCTTCCTAAACCATTAGAACGCGACCCAGACAACCACTCGGTGTGATGGACATGCTACCAAACCCTCTCCAAAACATGATGCTTTCAAAGTGAGAGTCAGGCCAAAATCTCCTCAAACCGTTAACTTCCTAGGACACTGGAAACAGAACAGTTAGAACAACACGTTGTCAGCGGTGGCAAACTGCACTGCACTTCGTGGAAACATGACCACTGCCTTCACTGGACGAGCCTCGTATTACAAGACAAACATGTTTGAGGGTTGGCCTCTATACTCATTCCTCGTCACTGCCAGGATGCTCTTGGACGGTTGGTGCAGCCAGCTCCCATCTACTGGCTTTCAGCTTCACGGTTTCGCTTGTAGGCCGCAGATCAGATGCATCAACAACACGTTTGGTGGAGAAAAGTCGCCAAATTCATACCAATCGATACACACTGAAACATACAGAATGTCTGTGAGTCTGTGTGCTCCTGTGAGCCTGCAGTGTTATAGCCGGAAGTTGGATGGATGGATGGATGGATGGATGGATGGAACATGATGAGACACGCTTTCCATATACAAGATAAAATATAAATGAATTAACAACAACAAAGGAGTCTTTCAGCGTTTTTCGAAGTTGACAACAAAGCAGTTATGGGTGGTTCTGTTAGTAAAATAAAACAGTTTGTGCTCTGTGCTCACTTGTCTTGGTAGGACACTTGTTTTATCTTGCATTCAGGAGTCAGCATTCGATCTCAACATGTTACCATGGCTACCCGTGCAGTGGAGCTCACAGGCTCAGGAAGGGTGTAGCAGATCCATAGTGGGTCAGCGGGGTTACACTGCCCCTACAAACTGATGCCATGGATGCGTTTTCAAAACTCCAAGACAGGAGGGGGTTAGGGGACATGAGGAGAACTGCAACGTGACTCGGAGGGCCGAGGTCGCATCCTGTCGGGATTTAGGACTCGCTGGTGGGCAGTGGGTCGCATGCCGTCAGGATTTAGGCGGTTCGCCGGGGCGCATCGGGAGCCGCGTCAGCTTCTCCACTCACCTTGGCAACTGCGCTCATCCGTCAGGAGCTTGTGGCCTTTCTGGCAGCTGCACTCGAAGCTGCCGACCGTGTTCCTGCAGAAGTGGTCACAGCCACCGTTGTTCTCCTGACACTCGTCGATGTCTGGGAAGACGGGCAGAGGGAGAACGGTAAGTTACTGCCCCGCGGAGGCAGGATGCTGGACTCACGGACCTCAGGTGGCAAGCTAGACCATGGACAACTTCAGCAGTACTAGGACGAGAACGATAAGAAACAGGCACCTCATCCAACTGAGTGATGGGACAAATGGGGCATCAACATCTGTGGTGGGTGGGAGAATCCCAAATGACCAATCAATGCTGGCTATCAGTTGGTTAGTTCGGGATCCTCATTTGCCCCCATCGGTACCATTAATTGTGTTACCCCGGCCTGTGATGCGCTCCAGACTCACTGTGAATATGTGCTGTAAGCAGGTGGAACACAGACAAAATAACAAGAACGATCCGTCCATCATCCATCTTCTAACCGCTTATCCTGGTCAGGGCTGCAGGGAGGCCTGGAACCTCTCCCAAGCATCAGAGGGCACTTGGCTATGGTACACCCTGGATGGAAACCCAGTCCATCGAGGGGAATAAAACAGTAACAATGACAGATCTAGTTGGTAATTATTTGAGACGCCCAAACACCTGAAGGCCCAAGATGCTATCCTGAAATGACTCATCCAAAACAGAAGTGTGAGATTGTCAGGTTCTGACCGGTTCTGTGCTTCCTGGCACAGCTCTGTGAAGCTCTTTCAAACCCTGTCAGCCATCAGCTACTGGGCATTAGAAGACTTCCAGCCTGTATGTAATGTGGCCCGAATCCCAGCTCCACAGAGCATGTAGGAACATGAGAGCGAAGCTCCTTGGTCAAACAGACCTCCCCCAGGCTGGCATGAGATGACGCTGCATGTCGACAGAAGTCCTGCTATTCTCTCTTGACTTGGACAGCAAATGTAATTGCTCCTGTGGTATCAGGCAACTGCTTGAAAGTACTCTTGTTAAGGGAAATAGTGTTATATACTTGAGGGGTACCAAAAACCTCTGTAAAGGCATGACAGACACCCTCCTTCCCTATACTTGTTCCTGGGCTCCATCTTTGGTGAAGACATGAGACATAAACAGCCCCCTGGAGCCATTATGGAGAACTCGAGGGTTCCGATCCTCCTACAAAGAGGCGGGTTCGAGTCACGACAGGAAGACAGACACCTCTGAGCGAGAAAATATCCACCTGTGTGCGTCTGCTTAGAACTACGAAAGCCACAGAATGCAACACTCACACAGACGTTCACATTAACAACTAAGTAAGTGGGCAAATATGCAAACAGCGTTTGCACACGAGTGCATATTTAGAAATAGACACATCTTTACGAAGCTTCTGCATTAATCGTTTTTACATGCAGCATCACATAAAGCATGGGAATGCAACAAAAAAAAGTTTACAGAATAGTTTGTCAGATTATACTAATAGGATTGCAGTGGTACGGACCGGCGCCATATTGGACTGTGGGATTGTGGGTGATGCTTTATGTTTGTCCACCGTGTGTTCGTGTACGGGGGGTAGCAAGGCTAACCCCCAGGTTTGTGTCGTTATGTCAAGTCGGTGTTTATGTGTAAGGCTGCTTTGTGCGGACACCTTCATTAAAGTGCGTTATTGAACATCAAGTTGTCTTCGCCTCCTGCCTTTTCAAGGAGCCATCAGCACAGTGTATATTAACCCTAATATACAATATACCTGCAAAGTATCAGGTTGCAGTTACTACTTGCAGAAATACCAGCACCAGTTATGTATGCCATAAACCAACGTCTACCTCAATAATGACAATGATTTTCCATCGTGGTTTTTTCCTTTCCCTCCTAGGTCTCCTTTTACATCGATTGCTCCAGTCAAATTGACATTTTTCTTTGGCATTGTGAAAACAGCAGCGTTCCTGAAGGTGGGAATATAGGCCAAGAACAGGACTAGTCCCAAGTAGTCCACCATGCTCTCAACCGGGATTCGAAGCAGCTGCCTACTGAAGTCTGGGGGAAAGGATCCGTCTTTCAGAACCTGACCTTGGCTGCCTCCTGCCTGCCCCTTAGATTCTGCCCCTACCCCAGCAACACTGTGCTGGGCTGACCTGACACCGTGTGATGGTCTTTCAGTGGTATAAGGCCTTTCATCTACACTTTAATAATGGCTCTTCATTCAGAATGGCAGCAGTTGACTGGACATGGTGCAACACGCACTACTGAGAGAGACTCTCTTTGGCTTTAACAAGGAGTCCGGACCCTCCCCAGCCTGTAGTTTGGGTTTTCATCCAACACGTGGCCCCCCCCCGAATGCTGTCCCACTGTCCCATGAGGTGAGGCCTTGTTAGATATGCCCAGTTGGGTACCAGGAATGGCAGAGTCCACATGGCAAGCCCTTCTTACATATGTGATAACGTGTCTGTGGTAGGGGGTTCCTGCTTTAAGAAAGCTTGAGAGCAATAAGAATAACTGGGGGGGGGGGCATAAAACAGTGCAAGAAGCAACCTCAAAGGGGCATCGAGCAGCAGACCGAGGACACAGACACAGCAAACAATAATGGTGGTCTAAAAAAAACATGGAGCCCAACAGCAGACAGAGAGAACTCTCTGTGTACAGCAGGACTAAACCGACTCATTTCCCAGTGCTTTGGTCTGCTATTACTGCTAATATCAAAATTATGCAACAGACCCGTCACAGGAAGTATCACACAGGAAAAATTGTATGTTATCTAGTTTCACATTCTTATTTCAGAGTTATTTTAGCTTATTAAAACCATTCATTTTCATACCTCCTTACCCAATTAGGG
Organism: Gymnarchus niloticus; assembly: GCA_009936485.2. Lineage (NCBI taxonomy): Eukaryota > Metazoa > Chordata > Actinopteri > Osteoglossiformes > Gymnarchidae > Gymnarchus > Gymnarchus niloticus. The sequence goes on along the minus strand of JAACJT020000052.1, from coordinate 16,872,322 downwards.
TCACGGTACTCCACAAGGTGGTACACTGGATTCCCCAGGATGCTTTGGGGTACTTAAGAAAAAGGTACATACACCAGCAGACCTGAATTTCATGTCTTTGTGTGATAGGGGGGACAGTGGGGGACTCCCACAAAATGGGGAGGGGGTCATGAAAAAAAACTGTGGGCCAAAAGCGATGACCACTGAACCCCGCAGATGTTAAAAAACCACAGTAGCCAGCACCACAGGACTTTGGGTAACACTAGTTCTAACCGGACTAGGGAGAAAAATCATGACTTGTACATACGTATGTATATGCTGTTTAAGATTGTCACGACAGGGACTCGAATGTAGCAAAGTAAAATGGAAAAGAGCTTTGTCCTGTTGTTCTGTGAGTAGTTGGAAAATCACCCCCCCCCACCAAAAAAAAAAAAAAAAAATTTGGTAATGGCCCAGCCTTCTGACGTCATCATGTCACTGACTGGAAGACATTAATCTGATACATAAACACCATCGGGAACTGGCTGTCCTAAAACTTGGATGACTGGGCCCTCATTGAGTTGTATGGGAGCGATCAACACGTTCACATGAAACACCATCAGGAGGCCATACATGAAATTCCCTGTACCTATATTGTTAAAGATCAGCAAACAGCCGTTAATTACAACAACGGTACTAGAACGACCACTTCTGAATAGAACACACCAGACTTGGGACTCGACAACCCCATTTTGTCAGGCAACTCGATACCTGGTGACATTTACACGTGTCCACGGGTGAGATGGTCCTCATTCAGGTCACGGGTCAGCCTTGCTCAACAGTCAGTGCTTGTTCCACAAGCTATTTATACACGAGAAAGTAGGCGACAGGGCAGAATGAAGTCCAGGAAAGATCAGCTGTGAACCATCTGACGCATCTGAAGTTCTGGAAAGGTCCTTGATTTTGATGTCGCACTACTGCCACCTTCACAGCCGAGAGTCAAACATGCTAAGACACTGTGGAGGTTGGGGGGTCATGTCAGTCATCTCCGGTGCCTGATGTGTGTTTGCCCCAACATGTCACATGTGTTTGTGCACTGAACCACACTAACTGCTACTCCAGTTGACCTGGTGTCCTCCATGCTGCCTGTCAGACATTACCCAACCAGGGTAAGGATTCGCAACCTCAATTTTACTGATCAAAGTTCTCAAACAACGTCATGTCCATGACAGAGATCGCTATCGGTTCTGCAAAACGGAAGCCCTCACATGATATATCGCAAACTGAAATGACGTCCTGTAACTGACTGGTTTGAACACCAGTTCTTACTGGAATACCACAGGTTAAGTGTCTTCCCCCCAAGGGTACAAGAACAGTGTCTGATCCTTTGGAATCCATGACCTTAACCTGCTACTTGGCTGATTAACGTTGCTGTCAAGCCCTTTTCACATGATCCATCTGTACAATATGTTAATAAAGCTTGTTTTACGTGGCGGAAAAATCCCTTGGGATTGGGAATCACACACACTTTTGAGCGGTGCCTGCCAATTGTGTCGATATGACATAGACATATTCCTCACCCAGTGTCACCACTGAGGAACAGAAGGTGACCTCACAGACACACACACCATTGACCATACAAATGCCTGCTCAACATGACCCACCAAAAACTCCAATTGTCTTCAAACCTGAGTAAAATTACCCTCTACTCCCTCCTCAGAGGCTATCAGTTTGCCTTCTTGACCACCCCCTTCCATTCACCCAAGTCTGCCCCTCCCACTACAATCTCTCAACACCCCTGAAAATAAAATCTCATGATTATCATTCAGTTAAACTGCAAGGAAACGCTGGCATTCTCACACAGCCTCGTCTTGGTGCGTCCTTAATTACCTCCTTGGAAAAATCTGGATAATAGTCTGGTATTATATTGGCCTTAATGGCCCATTTAAGCTTAAATAAATAACTTAAGAATTTTAACATCTTGAAATGATAAACTCAGGAAGGGAAAAGCAATTGCAGGCTACTGAAAGTCAATATTCTTCCCATTCCACGTTTGCCCAGGATGCTCCCAACCAGCAAACCCACGCTTAATGCAAGTGAGGAGCAGAGCAAAGCCTCGGCAGGTCTCCACGCTGTCGGGCGCGGCTCGATCACGGGGCTTTGGACTCACAAGCGTTTCAGGTAGAGCGAGAACTGCAGTGGCACTTAATGTGAACGATGTCCCATAAAAGGGCTCTGACCGCAAGCGAAAACGCCTCTCTGGCAGAAGACCCTGAAAAGCCTGCGTACTTAGAAACGTCTGAGGCCAGTGATGCCAGTCAATTCGCATGACGACCCATGCTCCAGACGAGAGGAACGAAGTCTGCCTGCATGTGCACACGTGACCTTGACTGGGCACACGAGGCCACGCCGACAACCTTGTTCTCTGCACCACAGTTCTGGCCACAGACGCGGTTCTCCACAGTTCCTACTACCAAAACGTTCCTTTGTGCTCCTTTTCTTCCTTTTATTTTTTTTTAACCAGACCCAGGACTCCACATTATGGCTCTGACCACAGACATAATTCCCACCACAGGGATAATTCTCCACGTTTTTCCACAGACATAGTTCTCCACACTTGGGCTTTTTCACCAGAGACACTTCTATATACATTGTTTTCACCACAGGGCCGCGTCTCCTCGCTAGGCATCTGACCTCACGCATTGTCCGGCAAACATCAGGACGACTCCTGCATGCCTATGGTCTGACCATGTGACCTCCATTCGCTTCTCCTGTGTAAGCAGTCTCAGATTTGATGACAGCAGACCTGGAAGAGCTGTTCCTCTTGGGTACTCAGCAGGAGCACCTCAACACCTTAACCTAGGGAAGCACAGACTGTGAATCCAAGCCTACAACACAGAAAAGGTGCTATAATTAATACCATCAGGTGCCAGTCAATGCAATCCTGATGATCGCACCTTTGGTTTTTGCAGATGACATGGTCATGTCGGCTTCACTGGACTGCAGCTTCCAGCTTGCTCTGGGGCGGTTTGCAGCTGAGTGCAATGTGGCCAGGATGAGGGACAGCACCTCCACGTCTGAGGCTATGGTTTTCGGCTGGAGTAGGGTGGGTTGCCCTCTCAAAGTTGGGGATGAGTTACTCTCTCAAGTGAAGGAGTTAAGTATCTTTAGGGTCTCGTTTACGAGTGAAGGAAGAATGCTGCGGGAGATTGACAGGTGGATCGGTGCGGTATGATTGCAAACTTTGGGTAGTGACCAAAAGAACAAGATTGCGAATATAAGTGGTGTGAAATGAACTTCCTTTGCAGGGTGTCTGGGCATAGCCTCTGAGATAGGGTGAGGGGCTCGGATATTCGGGAGAGGTTCAAAGTAGAACCACTGCTCCACCGCATCGAAAGGAGCGAGTTGACGTGGTTCAGGCATCTGTGAAGGACACCTCCTGGACGCCTCCCAGAGGAGGTGTTTCGGGCATGTCTGGCTGGGAGCAGACCCCGGGGCAGACCTAGGACATGCTAGGGAGATTATATCTCTTGGCTGGTCTGGGAGTGCCTCGGTTTCCCCTGGAGGAGGTGGACGGGGAGAGGGGGGTCGGGGCATCTCTGCTTAGACTGCTGCCCCTGCAATCTGGATCTGGATAAGCAGTGGGAAATGCATGGGTGGAATTTACGGATGGATGACCAGTCAGTGTCAGCTCCCGGTAGCCAAATAGATTACATTCTTCCAGAAAATTCAGCCTTCTCTCTGGGTCTTCTGGCTTCCCAATAACATGTTCGATTGATTTGACCCAACTCGTGCTAGTCATTGTTGTCAACTTTTACCTTTGACCATTCGGATAATTATGGTCTGTTTAAGTGCAGTGGGTCTTCTTTTAATATCCCCAGAATAAGACAGCTGGCAGAGGTCCTACCCAGAGGCTAATAACAAAAAAAAGAAAATGACATCCTATTCACATATGTTAATAGCCTAAGCGATAAACATGGTACTTCCTCACATATCATGGAGCAGTTCATTTATTTGATTAAGACATCTGGAGTGCCAGAAGCCTGGTGATTACACTTAACCAGCAGTCGGGCAGTGAGGCAGATGGATTTTCTTTTAATGAGGCTCAGCTAATTAAACCTCTGCGAGACATGTGCTTTGACACAGCCCTAACCACATGAAGGAACGAAACCAACGAAGGCAGCAGTGAGAGAGCTCCGCCTGTGGTGAGAAAATTCGGGGGGCAAAACAAGCCGTTATTCTTCCACCCCTCCATCTATCACCCTCTCCAACGGTCCAACAGCATCGCCACCACAAGCTGATGCAGACCCTTCGCATCTATTTACCGCCAGTCGCAGAGGGTCTGATGTGGCATTTGAAATGGCCATCGGTGCCACAAACCGCTAGCGTGTTAAAACTGCACTGCATTCCTGCTGCGGTTCAATTTCAGCTGGAGCCAAAACGCGGAACGCGGGCAGTGGGGGAAGCCGTAAACAGGTGAGCTTCTCGGGGATGGTTAAAGCACCTTCCCAGGCACCCTGAAGAGTGAAGGGTCTCAGCCTATGAGCTGCATATACCTGCTCCCGTATGTTACGTCTGCGGCTGAATTATTGAATACCTGAAGCTCAACTGGAGAAGAGAACGTATACAGCTAGTCGGGAACACTGAGATGCAAGAAAAGGATAGCATTTCATAAACGTGCATAATCACTATAAGGAATGAACTGCCATGCTGTCCAGGGTGCAAACCAGCCTTACGCCCTATACTGCACCTTTTTGGATGTGGGTTCAAACTTTAGTCCATCCGGTCAGTCAATCTGGAGAAACTCCTACAGGACTGATACAGAGTCCAGCCATAGATGGCCAGCTACACTACTTCTGCTGGTACACCAACATGCTTGGACACTCCAAATTAACATGTATAAGAATATAATAATGAAAGCTAATATGTTTGCAGACACCTGAAACTCTACAGAGAATGCGAAACTGTGGGACAGTCACTTTTTTTCGTACAATCAAAGTTTGTGTAGATCTCATCAGTGCACTCAAGGAGGCTTATCTCACAGAAATGTCAGAGTGCAGTCCTTTCAAACGAATTCAGCCACAGTCTATTGGTTTGAGCTACACTGCCATGTAATGACTGGGGCTCTGTCAGGTAATCCAGGTTAGATAGACTGCACTGCTACTGAACAATAAGACAGGCCAGAATTTGTCTTGTCGCAAGGCCCAGAAGATCCAGCAGATGCTACTGAGTTGACGAGGTGACTTAAATGTGATTCTGTGTGATTTGGAAGTCATCACACTTATCTCACAGCTGTGAGAGGGAGAGAGAGCTGCAAACTGGCCTTGGCCTGCAGAGACTAAGCTCATTTGATGGCCAACCTTGCTCCAAAAATTCCGCCCACAAGGATGTTATAAACTGTAAAACTTCAAAATTATAAATGGTTACTTAAGATTATCTAAGGTGAAGATAGACTTGTGCAAAAGAGTGCTCCTCTTCAGGGTCTCCATCCACCATCCCAGGTGCATCATGAACCATGACCCCTATACAACATCCTGGTGGCTAAGCTCACCACATCTCTTTAACAAGTCGTTGTAATTAGCTACAGATTAAAGAATAGTAATAAAATCACCACTGATATGGATGAGATTCATATGTGACCACCCCCCCACACACCCCCCCGGCACTAGGCCACACAGAGGTAGGAATGCAGGCCAGTTGTGACCTGCCCCAGGTGCCAGCGCTGGTTTCCACCTGAGAGATGGGTTGATCTAACTACCCCCGCCTCCAAAGAAGATCATGAGTGCATAATTCATCCATGACCCCCCTTCACCACAGACATCCCTTTAATCATGCTTTTCAGATTGGCAAAGGGCTCCGGCTGTCCAGTCCCACTGGAAACCTGCAATAAAACTACCCCTCCATTAGAGCGTCTGTCATCAAGCGTGGGGAAAATGACCCAGTCTGTTGGGGTACATGAAAGATCATTTATCATGGGGGCTCGATTCCATCCTATGTGGTTTCCAGTGGGGGGATTATACTGCAGGCTCGACAAGATGCCTGCATGTCTAAGGGGTCCCAGTGCCATCAATGGACGAACCAACCCAAAAAAGGGCAAGGGGTGATGTTGTGATACCATTACTCCCTGCTCCACCCAGTGACGCTGTTCTGACCACTAACAGTCATCTCACGCTCCCATCATTTGACAAGCTTAGGCAAAGAATTCCAAAACTCCCAGTTCTTAATCAGCTGCATCTAGTACAAGTGCAAATGACCTCAGCATACGGTAATACGGTACGAAAGCTGCACAGCAGGATGTCTCCAGTCCGTGTGCTCGCTCAAATGCCCCGTCTTTACTGGCACACGCTGACGTGAAGGTTTCTCTAACTGCCTTACGGGACGGGTCCAGAGCAGGCGTGAAGCTGCACGTGTAACACAGGGATTGCGTGGTTTGTTCCAGAAGCTCAGCATCCAGCATGACTGCTACGCCCTTGATTGCTGTAGTGGAGACTGTTCAGATAGCACAACCATTTCCATTTCCAGCCCTTAGCATCTCTCGTCTCTGGCTGTCCCAGAAGGCAACGGCGACAGTGAAGTGAAGATTCACTCGATCAGGGCTGCGTGGTGAGCTTACTGACCACTGTGCCCTTCTCATATCCATTCGCACTGAGAGCCATTTAAAGCTAACCTCAGAAGAGGATTGTGTTTTATGTTGCTATGGTGATTAGCCCCAGTCATGTGATCCTCCAACAAGCCATCAGATTCTGTGGAGGTGAAGAGCAAAGGAGAAAAAGAAACGTCCAGTCAACGCTTGTTGGCCATATCGAACGTTAGCCGAAGGACACGGGGAACAGTCCAAGCAGACCAGGAATAAGTTTTACAGTTAATGAATTTACAGTTTTGAGTCAGGCTAATAGGGTATAAGCATTGTGACCATACGGTGGATTATCGCTCATCGCTGTGGCACCACACTAGAGGGGAAAAAAAACTGATCCGACGAATAAAATCTGTGCTACAAAATGCTGTGAGCAGGATTCACTCCCTATTCAGATTTAATTCCACTGTAAATCAGCACGCTTTTGCAGAATCCTTGACGACAGACAGAGTTTTGGACCTGACCAATCTGAAGGTCTCGTGCATGACACAGTGTGAGGAGAAGGAAAGCTGGAAGGATAAAATTAATAAGAATATGGTCAATCACCGAACAGCCCAGCTCATAAATCCATGCCTTCGATATGATGAGTTCATACACAGACTGGACAATGCTATTCATGGCAATGACACAACGGAGGATCATTGCACTATGTGCTTCCCGGGCTTCGTCCTGACCAGCTGATGCAGGCAGACGGGGGCCACGCTAAGGTTTGAGAGAGAGGTGCTTCAGTACTGGTGGGGGGGTGGAGGTCACCTTTAACACCTCACCGGAACCACAGGTTGGCGCGCTAACCCAATTCGGCCGGACATGCTGGAGTTCCAGCCTGTTCACTCGATGGTTCAAACCCAGAAGGATGCCAGGTTGCTGAACATGGATGGCAGGATGTGTTTTTGGAGCTAAGGTAGAGAGGAGACAGTTGAGTGTGTCTTCTTTTTCCATCTTTTTTGGTCACCATTTAATAAACAGCATGTCAGATCCCAGAAAGGACAGACAATTTATGAAGCCTGCGAGCGGGGGCCAGCGAAGCTACCTGGCCGCATTGCCTGACGTGCCTCCCTCCAATCCATCTTCTCAAACCCTCTCCGCCCACACGCCCAAGCCCACGACGAACATTTTTCGGAACGAGCATGTAGACGCAAAGAACTCTCACAAGTAAATGTAAATTATACAAATGACATAAAAAAAAAATGGAAGTGGAAAAGCCAGTAATCAGCATTTTCCGCGGTTAGTAAATACCGGGAAGAAAGCAGCTTCGGCGCTACTGTGGCTGTCTGTCAATTTGCAGACGGAGACACAGAAAGAACATCATGATCACCCGCAACAGGTTTCGATTTTTTTGTTTAGAGGGAAATGCAATGTGCAAACCACCATGGGACCTTCCAGCAAACATCTCTGAAACAGTGAGTCACCGTCTCTAAATAGACTCCCTCTCGTATATTTAATCTCCATGCAGTCCAAACCATGCGAACGTATACACTGAATTCGGTCACTTGTATTTGAATCACACAGGTACTGCCAAGAACAATACGGTAGATGCCTCTGGATCCGGGCCACTGCGTCACGGGGGTACCAGAGAAATGAAAGTCACCACGGTAACACAGCGGGGAGACCTGTGGAGGAGGCCGCGATGTTACAAAAAGAGGGAAACCCATTTATACATTATAGATTAAACCTAACTATGTACACCGAATGTATTGCTTACAAATTACAGAGTTTGTACACTCTGTCAGCAAACAGCAAGACTGTTGTATGTCATTTGTTCGTCTTTAGCACGAGAGATGATAACAGGAGTCAATGATGTAAAAGGAGAATTTCAAATCCAGAATGGCAGGAAGAGGGCGCTCTGCTTGAGCCACTGAGTGGGACCTCGGAACGAGGGGCCTCACTGTTCAAACAGCTCCGAGTTTGTTGACGCGTCTGCGGACCTGAGATGGCTCGGCTGTAGTATTAACACACATACGTGCAACATTCCCATCCCCCCAGACTGCAAACCCCCAGCGCTCAGAGCCAGGAAGGGACGGGGCTATCCATTCGTGACGCCGTGATGTTGTCATAGTGATGAAGGCACACCAGCGAGAGGAGATGCGAGGGAAACCTTACAATCCATTAACCCACACCCATCCCAAGGAGCCAGTCAGCTAAAGCATGATCGTAGTATTAAAGATACATAAAGGGCTGCTTGGGCCAGTGGGACCTGTACAGTCTGAAGACAAAGAAATCAGGTCTGCACAGAAACAACTGCACTATCACGACGCACTCGGTCGAAAAAGAAACAGCCCTTGGGGAAATGATTAATTCGAGACAGAAACCCCTTTCACCTCGGAACCTGCCTTTGCCTCAGTCCAGGGCGCCTTAGCGGGGCAGCCCTGCTGCTCATGTCTCTGCATTTCAATGATTCGATTTTCCACTGGGGAGACCCAGAGGTCAGGCCATTTAGTGCGGTGTTTACTTGGAGGAGGCCCGAGCCGCTCCGTTTAATCATGGCTGGCTGCAAGAGCCAGCGTACGACAGGACGCTACAGCGATGAGGGGCCGGGAAGTCTTCGGGGTAGAAACAGCACGCCGACAGCCCCAAACCAGCTCACTGCTCTTGACCCCAAAGCAGTTGCGTGCTGGTGGTCAGATGAGCAGGTTTCTTTGGAAACAAATGTATCCCAGAACCTCCTTAGAATACGAAGAGATTTTCCAGAATTTCTTTAGACTAAATTGACAGCCAAAATATCGAACGGAACCAATGATGTCAAGCAATCTCTCTGTCTAAATACGCATAGACAGGGTTTTCAACTGAAGCAAGAGTCATGTTCTAGAAGCATGCAGGCGTCAAATTTCACATATTTTTGAATTTTTTTTTCTTCATTGAAAATGAGTTAATTATATGATTCATATTATTTTAACTAAGCAAAATATACTTGAGGATATATGACATTGTTTTAAAATTGTGATTTTTTTTTATTAATGTTAATTCACAGTGTGCTCTGGAGATGCACTAAAGACGTGGTGGGGCCAAATGAATCAGGAAAGGGCAATACCATTCTCACACAAAAAACATACCCGTATAAAGGATTCACTCACACAAACAGCAACACGCACACACTCACAGACACAATGTGCACTCTGACCTTTGCAGGTTTTCCCATCAGGCTGCAGGGTGAAGCCCACAGGACAGCTGCAGCGCACCCCAGTGGCCGTATCCTTGCACGTCCTGTCACACCCACCATTGTTCACCGCACAGGTTTCTGGATAAAACACAGAAAACAAAATGGGGAGGGGGGAGTAGTAATATATTTAGTGTTACTTGAAGTCCGAACCAGGCAAGGGACTTCTAAGGTAGACAAACCCCCAAACTGGAGAACAAAATTCACATGATGTATTTACGAAAAGGCTATATAGGAATTACATCAATCTCTACATATATAGCACTTTTCAAATTCCAGTGTTGCTCAGCCACATAATGCTAAGTGACATTTTCTGCTCCCAACCATTTCCAATAGTGACTGGTAAAGACAAAGGCTATAAAGAAGCAGGATCTCCGTTGGTGGATGTTTACCAAATCAGAGAATCGCTGATCTGCTGTCACACACCAAAGAAGCTTAGTGAGTAGCATTTTGCTGATAATGGGGAGAGCTTAGCACATTAATTAGGTGACCCAAGTCTCTCAAAGGGCCAGTAAAAAGTATTACTCTTGACCAAAAATAACACTGGAGAGTTCAGCTTCATTTCCTGACAACCTACGTGCAACACGTCCTTTCCAGGTTTCTTCCCAGCCATTAACGACCCCTAGGTGTCGAGAGAGCAAGATTACTTTGTTCAATTTGAGAAATGATGTTTTTATTTCGATCAAGTGTTTAAGGGTTTAGGCACAATGAAAACCTGTATAAACACCAGCCTATCAGGAATAGACTCGCAAACCCCTGCTGCTAAAAATGTAAAAATCCTATACAGGCAGAAAAACATAGTGATGGGACAAATGAGACTTTAAAACCCACGGTGGCTGGGGGTATCCCCAGCTACCAATCAATGCTGGCAATGGCCTCATTTTGAAACCAGCATGGATTGCTTAGTTCTGGGTACTCCCACTCACCAAGGGATCAACAGCATCATTTGGTTAGCTCGAGATACTCCTACACACCATGGCTTTTGAAGCCTCATTTGTCCCATCACTAGAGATACCCTACAGATGTTATCAAGACTGAAGACATGGAATTGCGTCGCACTAGTGAAATGAAGAGTGAATGGTACTTAGGTGCAGTTCAAATAGTTTTCTGATTGCACAATTCCTTTATTTTTCCCATCTGGCATCCAGCAGGGCAATGGTGCGGGATCTGTCATGATCACCAAGTTCTCCCATCTACGGGGCAGCATGGGAGATCCAAGGAAATGTCCACAGCAATGGGGTACTGAGCTGAAAACAACCGGGTGCACGGCTGCCACTCTGCCGGCTCAATTAGCAAGTTCCCAACCAGTTGGACTGGGTGCGCAGAGACGGATGTCCCAGCGAGGACGGGCTGTACGTCACACTTACGGGGGTCACCCCTGCTGGCCGCCATCAGACTAGAACGCGTCTCCATCCTGCCCTCTTGCTGCCAAACTGCCTTGGCTGATCAACGGATCACCATGGATTTACACACTGCGTTTTGCCCAGTGCACTCGTTTTTATTTCCTGTTCCAACATGTACCAGTTTACGTAGTGCCTTAGTATTGTTCGTATTGCATTGAACTGCATCACACTTTCTCCTGCTGTAACTCTTCGGCAATTCTCCGCAAAATTCATAGAGTTTACGTCCATGTATCGACAAATGCAAAGCAGCGTCAGGTCGGGAGGGGTCTGCATTAAGATTAAGAGGCTGATTAAGTGCATTGAATGGCACGACAGGCAGAAAATATGGGCCGAAAAGCACTAGCCCAGCCAAAGTGGCTGTTTGAGCCTCTGTATAAATGTTCTGGCTGCCATGTGATCCCGGGGCTTGGTCGAAAACACCTGGCATGTATGCAACGACCCAACAGCACATCCCAGCACCTCCGTTCGGACACCTGCACTTTGTGGCTCTTCCGTCAACTCCGTTGACTTCGAGAACACGTTTGTGCTTCGCTTTTCTTTTCCGAACTTTACTTCGGGCAAGTACAATGCCGAAGGCTGTAAACTACCGTTCCATAAGGCATTTGTTTCCATCGAGCCTTCAGTATATTACCGGTTATACTTTGATCCAGGTACTCGACTCGCAAACTGAGCGGGGAAGTCTTAGACCTGTCCTCCACACCTAAGAGTCACAAATGAACAGTCTATGTTGAAATACAGCACTCTCCAAATTTTTACACTCAGGGCTCATTAACTAAGCAAAAATTAACTAAGATTCTTTGAGTTCTAACTGAGATTTTCATTATTATATAGTGTGGGAACACTTAATAAATTCATCTTTTGTATTAGGTTATTTAGGAGTCAAGGTTGTCCTGGAGACTTCGGGATTGCCTGGATGGCATGCCGGTTCAGGGGGACGGGAATCAAATCCACATTCCTGGAAGGTGTGAGGCCAGAACTACTCACTGAGACACCATGCTAAGACTGCATTTCAGTGATGTCCTATTTCTTCCTTTGTTCCAAAACTTGTTTAGCCACAGTGTCCAAAGACAGACCAGTCAACGACCTACCAACACCCGATCTCTAACCTACAGCAATCTCATACAGCCCTTGCTTCCCATTTGGAACACAGAACGTAAGATTCATCCATCATGTACCTTCAAGGGCTATGCTGTGATAAATGTCTTGGTCCTCTCAGAAAATTATGGGTAGGAACAGAAAAGAGCGCCAAAAAAACAGTCTTCACTGCTGTGCTAAATGTAAGGACGTGACAGAGAACAGGGCAGGCTGAACAAAACTCCATCTTCATGACAGCCAATCAGATTCCTGCTGTAGGGCATTTCAGACGCAACCTCAGTTGGTCAAATGAGTCATTTCTGAGCCTTTATTGCTCCAAAATGATTTATAATAGAGGTGAAAGACCTTCTCATTAGGGTATTCTGCCCTAAGACCTTCAGCACAAGCTTCCACCAGTTGGTTCTATGCCCCAGGCATTGCTGTACGCAGGAATGTTGCATCCGCTAACTGATGTGGTGGACATGTTCCTTTCTGGCACATATTTCTTCCTGCCGTGTCCTGTGGTAGCACCACCAACATTTCAGTCGCTCCTGTTTTCTCAACACATCCCCTCCTAAGGTGTTTAAAAACCGTACCCCGCCACACACCTCAACCTAAACTACCTCACGTTCCCCTGTATCTGGCCCAATATGGCAGAACTGTTAGTCGTGATTTAGTTCTGAAGTGCTTTACGTTTAACCACTGTAAACCCACAGCTACTCTGTACTAAAGTCTGACTTCAAACTTCCTGCCAGGACTGCAAATAAAATAAAGATATAACACGTGTGAATATACACAGGTCAGAGTACGCTATTTTTACTACAAGAGCCACAAGTCATCCCTCCTCCTCAAAACCTCGAGCTCAGTCAAACAGATAACAGTTAAAATCTGGTGCTGGGGTGAAGCTTTGTTTGCTTTACAGTAAGCAATACTTTGCAATTTATAATCAAGCTGAAGAATCCACTATAAAACACCCATATCCCGAAGGCTAATCTCTCACATTGCACCTAGGGGGTGAATGACCTCTTTTGAGAATATGACACCTTTAACAAAAGTCCCCCCGGCTTTGATTCTCAGAAAAGATCATCTTTCTTCGTAAACACTACCTCATTTCATTTTATATAGCTTCTAAGTACACCGTCAACAAGGACTGGTCTCTAGTCAGACACTTGTTTACTGCATCCATGCTAAGAAACCGCACGCTGCTCATTTGCAGTTTTTTTAAACAGAGATCAATACATTGTGACATCATCACATACAGCAAAGGCTGGGGTACACCTGGGATGGGACGCCAGTCAATTGCGTGGCACAGACAGACACACACACATTCACACGTGCACACACACAAAATCTTTCACTATGGGCAATTTAAAGACGCCAGTTAGCCTAACCACGTCTTTGGCTTGAGGAAGGAAACCAGAGTACCCGGAGGAAACCCGCGAGACACGGGGAGAACATGCAAACTCCTATACACGCACACACACAGCAGAGGCAGCATTCAAACCCCCAATCCTGGAAGTGTGTGGCAACAGCACTACTCGCTGACCCCCCCATGGTAACAGATGTCAAGTTTATTTAACTAAATTTCCTACATTCACAACTCTTTAAAAGGGCTGCAATGTCTCCAGGCGCTCTCAGCCATTGGTTTGGGCATCGCATGAATCTCGTCTGCTCGCTTCACTCCACAGACCAAAGGGAAGACTCTGTCTCTCGACTTACTCCGAGGAGGACCTCAGGGTACGGTGAAGGCAACTGATTTGAAAGATAATGGTCTTGAGAGTCAGAGTGAGCAGGGTTTTGATAATGGGGGGCAGCACAATGCGAAAAAGTGAAGAGCAGGTAAGACTGTTTATGACAACAAGGCAATATTCCCAGACACAAATAAGCAACTAAGACTTTTAAACTGTCATTTTTGAGCCAAGAAACTGTTCTAAAACTAAGAGAAACACCTTCAATCGACGTTAACAATCACAGAAGAGCATTCAGGTAATGTATACTTCTCCCACAAATACACCCTAAGGTTCACTTTGATTTTTTAGCGCGAAATACTGCGAAAGAACAAAGAATAACCTCCCTCAAAGCAGTCTGTCCAGAACAAATATCAAAAGACACATTCAGACAGAAACGCTCAGCGTAAAATATAACATGGTACTGCTGTCCAACTGAGATCCCATTCCACACACCAAAGATCGCACAAGGATTCTGATCGTAGCTTTGCATTAACACACAATGACCCTTATTAAACTACAGCCTTGCCTTACTTCTGAAATTTCTGGAAAATATCACAAAATCTTTTTTTGGGAGGGAGCTGAGCGCTTAATAGCAGAGTAAACAGTGGCTATATTCCTCCACGGCATTATAAACTCAAAACCCCTGCCAATTAAAGCAATTTTCTAATTAGATAAAATCATTTGACAAAGCAAAATAAAACAGAACGCTGTTTGACAACTGGAAAGTGGACATGGAATGTTAAATGTAAAATTTTAACAGTTACCATTCGCTGTGCACTCAGTGCGAGACGTTAAGGAGTTCTGTCAGGGAGACTGAAGTTCCAGTCATTGTCTAGAACTGGCAAGCTCTTTTAGAATGGCATCAGAGTTTACCTCATCCTGAGGAAATTTCTGAGGTCCAATCACATCAGTTTGTTTTGAGATGGGCGGTTTCTGTGACGTGCCAAAAATGGTTAGGGTTAACTTGAGAAGAGAGTTTTTTGTCATTATCCACTGTGAGGCAAGTTAGCTTTTAATTCCCTCATTTTCACTTCCTGAACATGCAGAAGCGGACTAACTGGCCCTATCATTGGGTTCATTCATAGGCTCTTTAAATAGCATCCATCCATCCATCCATCCATCCATCCATCCATTCTTCAACCATTTATCCTGGTCAGGTTGATGTCAGGCAGTTTAGGGCACAAGGCTACTGCACATTCTGGATGGGATGCCAGGCCACCACCCTAAATCCAACATCTGATAAAAGCCTGACAGTAACCTCAGAGTAAGGGTCTTCTATATGAATGCTGAGTAGAGTTCTGCTGTGTCACAATGGCTGCCGTGTTTACGCCTATTTGCTTACTGATCCAGTGTCCTACTGTTAACATCCTAAGCTAGCTGTGAGCTACCATGT
>JAACJT020000052.1:16846076-16856876 GCA_009936485.2 Gymnarchus niloticus | reverse complement strand
TGAGCTACCATGTTTATGCCTATTAGCTTATTAATCCAGTATCCTACTGTTAACATGCTAAGCTAGCTGTGAGCTACCATGTTTATACCTGTTAGCTTATTGATCCAGTATCCTACTGTTAGCACGCTAAGCTAGCTGTGCATTGCCATGTATGCGCCTGTTAGCTTATTTATCGGGTGGCCTACTGTTAGCACGCTAAGCTAGCTGTACACTTCATTTCTGCCACAGAGGGTAATGGGGGTAGGGCTGCCTGGTCTATGGGTAGCTCCATGCCTGTGACTGGACACTTGCTTCTGAGCTTCCTTGCCCTTCATGGTCCTGGTGAAACATGTTCCTCTGCTGCCTTTGTGAGCTCCTGGACATCTCCCCATGGTCCTGGTACCCCATTGTCACCCTGGAGCTCTGGTCTTTTCACTCCGTTCTATCTGGTCAGTCCTTTCCACTGTCTTTCCAAGCAGTGCCAGGACTTGTGGTACCATACCTATCCTGAGTGACCTTCTCTGAATTGTGTCATTTGTGACACTCCTCTGGCCAGGCACAGTCCCTGACACACTCCCTGAGCTCTACCCGGCTGTCCCCATTCCCCTCTTTCCATACTGCACTGTTCAGATGTAGTTCTGTCCTGTCGCTCCCTGTGTTCCATGTTTCTCCGTGCCACACCTCCCTAAGTGTTCTCTCCGTACTGACAGAATGCCCAGGCAAGGGTTCACAAGGACCAGCTAGGTGAAATAGGGTGTGGTCACCAGGCTTGGAACAAGGTCACTAGGCATCCAGGTGCAAAGCGAGGTGTGCTGGCATTTCTCTCATTTTCTTGTGTCCCTCTGTGTTCTATTTTATACAGTTGCCTTACAGGCATTCCAGTTATTTTACACTAGCTTAGAAACCAGTCTCCCAAATTTGAATGTCTGCAGGATTAACTACAATAAAGCAGCAGGTTGAATATGCAGCTTACCAACTGCAGAAATGATTTTAACCCCAGAAAGTGAGCATCAATCCTGTAATCACATGCAGAGAAATTATTCTAGCACAACAATACGCTGGGTATAACTGGTAAGAACCTCTCACAGCACTAACATCACAGGACGCAACAGTCTGGCTTCTCTTTGGCACAACAACATTCCCAAGACAGACTCACCGCTCTGTCGCATTGCAAGGCTCGAGAGAATCGCATGTAAGGTAATGAAACTGAGATGCGCGATTGATGCAACCTGACATCACAATATCAATATCGAAAACCAGCATTAAAGGCAGCATGACTCATGATAAAGAAACAGCAGGTACATGGAAATTCCAAGGATGTCTTATTGCTGAGTGGCTGTTAGAGTATAGGCTGCAAGATACCAATTTTTAAACATTTAACACCACTTCCATCTTTTCATACCGCTCACAAAAGAGAGAGACCTGGTTTGTGCCTGTCTATGTCCAGAGACAGCTCCTCGCATCAGCAGCAGAAAAACCTTGTAGTTTTCACCGTTGCTTAAAAAGACGAGTTCACATGAACGCCGCTTCACAATTCTGCTACTCTATCATATTCGTTACGGCACACTATGGTAGAAAGCAGGATACCAGTTTACGAAACTCCCAAGAAATTAGGTATATTATGAAAAAGTAACGTTCCAGTACAGTCCAAAAAGAGTATTTCATAAAAGTATCCAGTAATAACTAAAAGGTGGTCACCAAGGTACGTCAAACTAGGGCAGGATTCCCAATGTCAACATTTATTTCTTAGGAATAAGCGAAAGACTTGGAAATGAATGCCGTTATAATCAAAATCGCCCTGCCAGCACTGCCCAGACTGCACACTCCCCACAGCATAAATGCCATCCCTTTTCGACTCTCAGAGTAAGCACATCTCCCTTGGCCACTGAGCCCTTGGACCCCAGGGGAGACACACTTTCATTGGACAAACCGAGTCAGGAAACTCAGGAATCGTATCTTTGGTGTGGCTGGTTGTTAGCAGGAACTGCTAGTTACAGTACCAAACTAGTGCTATTAAAAAAGTGAGTCAGAGAGTTTGGAAGAGCTTTTGAATATACAGAAGCCTTTTTTTGCCATCTTTATTAATTGTGTCAACAGCGATCGGTGTGAGACCTTAAGATGAACAAGGAGATATTGTAAAATAAGCTCCTTTTAAACAAATAAAATAAAATAAAAGGAAGGGAAAGGAGAAGAAGAAGGGGAAAGCACAAGCGCCATAGCAACACACAGAAAGAGGAAGAAGAGAGTTACCCATAAGGAGGCGCCGTTTCACCCGCTTGTCCACATCAGCTACTGACGTGGCATTGAACTCAGAGCTCTCAATTGCAGCCTCATCTCTCTCTAAAACACAAGTGACAGGGGGACAAACAGGGAGCAGTTGGTTAATGAGGAGCCCAATCTCCACCTCCCGCCTGGGACAGACTCCCTTGGCGTTTGTGCAACCCAAAGCCAAGAAGCAAGAAGCCATGAAGGAGTGCCAAAATCCCTGTTAGAGTGTTAATCCCATCGGTAAAAAAAAAAAAAAAAAAAAAAAATACCGGAACAAAAAAAAGCAACAGTCTTTAGTTTAATCATAAAAAATAGGGGGAAAGGGTGGAGTTTTTGAAGAAAAAAAACAGATTGTTTTGAGGACTTTATTTTGTGTTTGGTGTGGTTTTGCTGAACTCAGTCATCCGTGTCAAAATGGCCACGTTTGCAAAAATGGTTTGGTCATGTGAAGAATGGAGCATGATGGGTAATGGTGGCTAAGACAAACTGCATGAGGGTGTGGTTTGCTTTGCGTGGGTAGCTGGATGATGTCAGTGGGAGAGGGAAAGATGAAAGTGATGGAACAGGTCCAGCAGAGACTCATCATCGGAAATCGAGCGTGTCGGAAACACAACTCGACAGGTGCTACAGCTGGATGGAAAAACTCAGGGATGACACGATGGATAAAAGGGGAGCATGGAGAAAACTGGGCATCACACAACGGAGAAACAGAGAGATGTTAACAGCAGAAAAATAGATGGAAGGTAGGGGGCGATACCGATGAAAGTCAGAAGAGTACGTGCAAACAGGAAGCAGGAGTCTGGGCCAGCGCTGGTTGCCTGTTTGTCTATGAAACACATCACAACTGGCTTTGGCATCTGATGCTGGAAACAGGTTTCCAAAGCATGACATGCAAATATGAAACTTAGCAGTAGTGTTAGAATGGTGATGAGCAATGGCGGACCAATCCCGAGAGGGAGTCCGGGAAAGGGGGAGGGGCCAATGCCCTGCTCGGTCTGATTTTGGTATACCTCATGCGACGAGCCCAGAGAGATCATCAGTAATGTGCCACATTTACCCATTTGTTTCTATGAGAGCTGGGCTTAGAAAGTCCATGATGAATGGGATGGGATGGTGGCAGGGCCTCCAAAAAAAAAAAAAAAAACAGACTTGGGAAGAAGGGCCTTTGAAGCCCCCCTAAAAGTGAGAGCTTCTACCCCTGCCTTCTTCTGGCACTTCTCAGAGGGTTAGTTGGTTAAAGTGTGGCAGACGAAGAGGGGAATTCGGATGTGAATGGAGAATTTTTTTGGGGGTTTTACGGTTGGAAGTGCATTTCAGGGCCAGGGACTCAAAAACTTTGAGAGGGTGGGGAGGGGGGCATCCAGGGCTCTCCAAAAGAAATGACAAGAACCAGCAGTTAAAAAAAGGCTCTTGTTATAGGGGGCTGGTAGAGGAGGAGGAGGATTAGCCAGCAAAAATAACACAAATTAGATAAGAAATAATCAATTCATAAGGGAAAATCATACCACCATACCACTGGTACTGTGATATTGTGCAATTTATGTTCTAATGAAAACAGGAGGATTACAATTAATGTATCACAATTCTGGGGTGCATGGGGAGGCAGCAAAGGGGTGTACTGAAATAAAACAGTTAAACAGGGTAAAAAGAAACATGTAGACTTGCGTGCAGTCAAATCGAGGCAGTGAGTTAGTATAAAGAGAAAAGGATGAAAAACAGCAGGCAGAGGACACAAGGTGACACAGAGCACGGATTAGAGGTGACCGCTGGCGTGTGTTGAACATGCATACAGCTCAGGTGGGGGGGGGGGTTGGGGGGACAGTGGAGGGAAAGAGAATGAGGAAGCGTTGACAGACGAGATGGGCAGGCCAGCTTGGTTTGTTTCCTTTTACTCAATGACATCATGGTGTCTCTGAGTTGTATAGTAACAGGGCTTTTTTGCTTGTTAAAAATGTGATGGGGGCCAATATGGTTGCTCACTATGCCATTTTTGGGGCAGTGATTTGTTTTTTTTTTTTTCCACCGATTGGTTTGGTTTGGGAGTTCTAGGTTCAATCAGGCTGCAATTGAGAAGTTTGTTCAATTGGTGCTTGGCTACGTCTATATGCTTTACTGTCCTTAAGCTTCACTTTTCCTGGTTTTTCCCCTCGGATCGTTCTAACGTCGATGCTCAGACAAGACAGGCAATCAGTAACTATCACCAGAAAGCAGAGGAGAGAACACGGAGCCTGAAGACAGCAGTACAGAGACAGAAAGACCCACAGAGCCGTTATGAGACTCCGTTCATAGACAGAGGCACAGAAAGGTTTTCCTGTCTCAGAAGATGACCAAGGAGAGGCAGAGAGCCTTTGCATCCCTGCTTGTTTGCTCTCCTACCTCCTAACAACAACACTCGATGCTCCATGATGCTGCAAGGGAAAAAATTGTTAAGGCAAAAAAAGCAAAAACCCACTCCATGATCTATCTAACGACAGCACCCCCTGGGTTTGGTGATGCTGTGTCAAACCCACACCCCCGGCCCCACTACATTCTCACGGACTTCAATGGCAGTTTTTTCCGCTGGTGTTCCGGTGATGGAGAGGCAGTGGCATCCTTTGCGAAATGTTACTTTTAAATGCATCCAAATGAACGTGTGTGCATTTTTTTGGATCTATAAGTACGTAATTCAGAAATAAAACCAGATCGTGTCAGGCTAAAGCAAAAGCCTCATCCTGACCAGGAAGTTTGTTTTGAGTGGTTTTAGTGTGTTCTGTGTTTCAGTGTGTTCTGTGTTTCAGTGTTTACGTGTAAATGTAATACATAAATCTTCCAGTACAACAAAATACAGGCAAGGCTATGTGGATAAAAATAAACTACAAAATGAAACTTGAATTTGACAGTGGAATTCAGATGTTTGCTGCTAATGAAGTCAGTGTCCAATCATATCCTTAACCTTCATTCTCCCTCCCTAGCCGGGTTGTCAAGCAGCGCTGGTGAAATTCCAGACTGTTGCTGCCAAAATGACATTCAAAAGTGCCCTATTTGGTGAACTTTTAGTGTTCCCACCATGAAAGTCCCTTCAAACAGTGCCCAACGACACTTTAAACAATCATCACAGGCAGATATACAAGTTATAAAATTTGACATAAAGAAAACAAAAATCATGAGAACTATTTTTATTCCGAACCATTCGAGCCAGAACTGACGATGCAGCTGCATTATAAACCTGGTACGAGAGCTGGGAGAACAGAAGATACCGAATCGGGCATGTGCCGTTTTATCGGGGTCACTCTGTGGTGCCTTTGGTGCTCAGACTCACAGAGGTAAGGAAGGCAGAAGCGAGAAGCTGAGGTGAGGCGTTTGGAGAATGATCGCAAGAAACCGCCACTTACCTGAAGGCATTCGCAAGTCCTCGGTAAATTTTACAAAAACCGATGTGCTTCTTCGTTTTTGGAGCTGCCGCCCAGCGCCATGACGACCGAGGGGTTTCCATGTCAGCCACGTGCCACTTTATTGGTGGGTGCCTCTGTGACGTGGCTGATTTTCCCGCATAACAGAGGTGAGGCGTGTGTTTTTCAGGGCCTGGGCATGGACTTCTGGCTCTTTGAGAAATGCCTGATCTTTGCTCAGTTCACTCACCTCTTCCATGCTTGGGACAGATTAACGGAGACTACAGCAGATTCTCACTTCTTTTGTGTGTGTTTGTGTGTGTGTGTGTGTGTGTGTGTGAGAGAGTATAAAACATAGTTGGATGACTAACCTCATGCACCAAATGAAGTCCTACATACAGATGTCAGCATGTGAAAAAAGGGATTAAAAGCCTTGGGAAAATAGTTAGAATCTGACACCCTTTGAAAGAATGGCCAGGTGCAGTTTCGATACAGGCAGAAGGGATAACAGCTGCCATTTAAGGAGCCCCTGGACCAGGTAGGCGGAGGTGCCCAGTGATCCGCTTCTTCTCTGGTCCTTCTATCAGGCAGCTGGATAGGTGGGGGTAAAAACAACAGCTACGTCCCTGAATGATGTCCACTGCTCTTCCAGGCCTTTCCTTTTTTGGCTCCTCCCCTCCCCCTCTTTGGTAATTAACAGCTGGTTTCAAGCCGACACAATTCTGACCCACTGCACTGTATCTTTAAGGAGTCCTAAGAATCCAAAACACATTCTAGTTGCTGACTCTCCTGTTTAAATTAAAAGGTGCCTAGACTGTGGAGAAGGACTTCGGGGGGGTCACCACTGGCCAAAATGTGCTGAAGAAATACACTTGTCACTGTCACACATTCACTTCTTATATCCACTAAAACGCCGTATTTTTTTCCCGCCTCTCCATTTATAGAGCCAGCAGCTATCATGTGGCATGAATATCTTTTTTTGGTCACCCTGTCATTGTACGTCACACGTTAAAGCAGGCCTCAGGAGCCGCAGTGTGCTTCCGAAGCTCCAGCTATGGGCGAGATCGCTGCCTAGAGGCGACGTAAGGTGAGTAACTTTCCCCACAGAGGATTCTTTTTTTTTTTTTGGAAATGAGACAAGTCAGACGGACGGGTGTGGTGCACGGCGTGCAGCAATGGCATGGGTTTATAGAACCGTACTGGTCAGGCGTGTTTTTGGCAGCAGTTTGTTTGTGTGTGCGTGCGTGCGTGCGTGCGTGCGTGCGTGCGTGCGTGCGTGCGTGTGTGTGTCAGTGTGTGCTCTGGTGTTGCTGAAGCAATTTTTTCTGACTGGAGTGGGTGTAGCTCAGGGCCAGGAGTCCCGATACGTGACGCTCCCTCCCGTAATGACCCCATGCGGTCCTGTCTCTGGCTCAGACCCTCCTGTGGCATCCCAGCACTCACCGATGCAGGTTTTGCTGTCTGAGTGAAGAGCGTACTTCTGGTGACAGCCGCACACGGGCCCCGCGTCCGTGTCGTCGCAGTTGTGCTGGCAGCCTCCGTTTCCATAGTTACAGGTCACTGGTGACACACACGGGTCGAGAGGTAAAGGAACACATCCACAGTCCACCGTTACTTGCTGTCACTCACCTGGCATAGGAGCTGAACCACACAAGCTCCCATAATGACATTAAAGGGAACTAAACCCCGAATGGAAGGGCTACTTTCTGCGTTTTCCCCATCCCCTGACACTATCACGCCATCCAGCTGCTGCCTTAAAGACAGGTAGCCCCATCCAGCTGCTTCCTTAAAGACGGGTAGCCCCATCCAGCCGCTCTCCCTTAAAGACAGGTAGCCCCATCCAGCCGCTCTCCCTTAAAGACGGGTAGCCCCATCCAGCCGCTCTCCCTTAAAGATGGGTAGCCCCATCCAGCCGCTGCCTTAAAGACAGGTAGCCCCATCCAGCCACTCCCTTAAAGACGGGTAGCCCCATCCAGCCGCTCCCTTACAGACAGGTAGCCCCTGGCATTTTTTTTTTTTTTTTTACTGGCCTCATTCCCACTCTCTCCCTCATGATTCACGGGCCCTAAGAGAGCGTATCGTTCCCCGACAGGTGATTATGCCGATTTGAAAGCTGGGATTAGTCCCACACCCTCTCCGCGGCCTTAGATCTGTCTACCATTCCGCCGGCTTCAAAGTTTGTGCAGAGACTGGGGGAGGGACTTAGAGAAGCACAGGAGCCCTGAACGCAGCCCCTCTGCAGGAGCGACGGGACCACATAGAACTGCGTGTGATCCTTCCCGCAGTTACAGGGGCGTCTGGCGGTATGTGGGCTTGAGGGTTAAGAGGGAGAGATACTTAATCTCAGGGGGCTGGGCTCAGCTCCCTCTCGTATGCTCCCTTGTAAATCCACTGGTTAAATTTATATGATAAATTATTTTCTTTTTGTTTCCTTTCCAGTCATTTCTCACTCATTTTGCTCACCCATAAAAAATATCATGATATGCATGCAACAAATAACCTTCTAATGCAGGGCAAGTCAACAAAAAAAGCAAAAGATTTCACAATCTGAGGCTTGCTAATTTCATAGAACAAAATGTTTTGCCAAACTGACTAATAAAATACTGATTTTCCTCACAAAATAACTTCTGGTACTTTGATTATATTGCTTTAAACAATATATGTTTACTTACGTAAACCTTCATCAAATCCAACATGTGACCAGGGTTGGCCACGTCTCTGGCAAATCATATTTTTGTCCCCAGCTCACTTCACATGAACTATTTGGACAAATTCCTGTAGTTTTACTAAACAATCATGTCACCGATTGGCTACTGACTGGTATCCTCTGCCCCTCCGGAAACAGGTACACGACAAGCAGGGACAGACATGCAATCAAACCCATCGCATTCCACATTGCAGTGATTATTGCTGCTGTTGGGTCTGGGTCTGCGTGCATGTCGGTATCCTGTACAGGTAGCATCCCTAGTGCCACACCCAAGAACTGCAGTAAAATGCAAATTATTACAAATAAAGTGAGCAAATTACTTGTGAAGGTTCTGAATGATTACGAATTTCATAGTGGATAAAGGATAAATTAAATCAAAACATGATGTACTCAGGTCAGTAATAATCTGTCCTTCGCAGGAATGCAGTTTAAGGAGAAATTCCTCATGTCCCTCTTATAGTATCTCCAGACAACACAAACTCCAGGGGGAGCACGCCAGCATCAGTTAAAAACCACCTCATCAAGCACCCCCACCCATTGCCACATCGCCTACGTACATATGCAGTCCCTCTGGTTCTTTGCCAGCTCGAAACCGGGCCGGCACTCGCACGCCGGGCCCCCCTTTGGCGTCTCCCTGCAGATGTGGGCACAGCCGTGGTCCTTGTTCATGCAGTTCATCCCATCTGGCAAGCGGTCGGGGTGTTGGGGATGGACAGAGAAGGAAAGAAGACCATGGAAGAGAGACGGTCAAGCGTGAGAGTAGAAAAAATAAAAACAAACGCTGTTATGCTGTCAGAACACAGAGAAGCATAAAAGTTAGTGGTTCCCCAGAGGCAGTTTTGACCCAACACAAGATATTTAACCTGGTCACTTTTCTCCCTGTCAATTTTGAGGTTGACATTCCAGACTCCCCAACAGGGAATTCAGCAAAGTTTAAGGGATGGGGATGAGCAGCATAAACGTGGCACTATGGGCAATGTTGCCATAAACACATGTGAAGGTCACGCCATTATTGGAACAAATGGGGAGACGCCTGGCAGATTGCCAGGCAGGCTAACACAGCAAAGGATCATGGGATAGCAGAGGAGGGTAAACTCCTTGGATCCCTTATTACAAATCCACTTCAGACTTTGTCCTTGGGAGTAATGCGGGATTTTTATGAGCACGTAAATTAGTTTTACATTCCTCCTACACCCCCCCCCAAAGGAGTAGCAGGACATGGGGGTTTGGGTTGGCCCATCGAGGACAAAGCACTGCTGTCCAACTATGTGTGAAATTCAAACAGCATAGAAGAGACACCAGGCTCCCTCTCCTTTTCTCCTCCCAAGCACTGCTAGGATCCCAGGAGAGCCAGAGGGTAAAAGAGGAAACAAAGCATTTGGTAGAGGTCACAGGGTCCACTCAAGCTGGGGATTCTGGGAAACGGTGATTATACCTTTAAATCAGTTTCATTATTCTAGTATTATTCTACATCTTTTACCGGTAAAACATGAAGGCTTCCAAAATATTAGGACTTCCAAAATCGGCCCTTTAGAAATACTGAATACCGCAGGAAAATTATTCTACATACATATTTCTTTTAAAATTTAAATAAAACTTACATTTTTAAAATTCTGATTTTCTAATATTAGTACAAATGAACACAATTAAAATGCTTAAAACGCAAAATAATATAAGCATAAAAATCATTTTACAGTCACCCAGGGCAAGAGCTGAATGAAGCACTGAAGATTTGAAAGTGTGACTCTCTCAAGATCCACTGTGTCACACTCTTGCCTCCATACCCTGGGAGGTGTGACAGGGATCAGGGGATCATTTTTGGTTTGCTGAAACTTAATTTCCAGTAAATGCAAGTGAGAATTTGCACAGTCAAAATCTGGAGTTTCTTTGCTTCTTGAAGATTTAGTTACGTGTCCACATTTCCACTGAGACCTGTGTTCAAGGTTCTCACTTCGAAAAGGGTTAGAGAGTGCGTGTGTAGGAATTTCAGGACATGGGGGTAAGTGAACCATCCCTGGAATCCGTGCCAGTCTCTGTTCACCACGTCAGCGGGCCTCATGGCTCGGCGGCAGAAGAAAGGGCACGTTTCAAACCCTGTTTTCCTTCACTAATTGAGCAGAGCCCTTTTCACGCGCTCTGCCATCCCGCCAGAGGTCAGCGGAGGTCAGTGCGATCCAACGGAAAAATGCGACCGGGAGCAGCCCAGCAAGCTCTGGTTGGCGCGCGCGTTAATTTACGGCACTGCGTCGCGCCTTCTCATCCGGCACGACGCGACACCCCCACCGCCACCCCCAGCACTGCGTTTGATGTGGGTCTGAGATTTATGTGGGACACACATGTGCAAATAACTTTAATATTTCTGCACTTAAATCTTCATTAAACGGAAAAAGGGGGGGGGGGGGGGGGGGGGGCTGGCTTTTTTTTGGTAATGAGATCCTAGGATGGGTGATATTTTATGGCAATTAGGAGTGGGTTCCA
>JAACJT020000052.1:16778679-16836953 GCA_009936485.2 Gymnarchus niloticus | reverse complement strand
GGGGAGAGCGGGGGGGGCGGGGGGGAGGCGAGGGAGGGGAGAGGAAGGGAGGAGGAGGGGGGGGGGGCGGGGGCCGGGGGCCAGGGGCCAGGGGAAGCTGCCTCTATTGATCACCAATGGGCGGAGTATTCAGATCCGTCAGAAACTCATCATTAAGAAATAAGAACCCTTCCTCCGCTAACAATGACCCCCCCCCCAGAGTCACAGTGGCATTTCATCAGAGCACCATGAACGATGACGGACAGATAGCAAAAAGTACTACTTAACCGTGATTGAAACACTTTCGTTTATGTGATGAAGTCCATAATTTGCATTTTTTTTATATATATCCCTGTGATAATGTAGGCTTAAACGGTAAGTTTTTACATGTCACATTTGTTGAGCATCACCTGGGTTTTTTTTTTTTGTGTGTTGTTGACACCTCAGCCATGGTCGTCTTGTGTTGATCATCCATGAACTGAGAAATGCACGGAATATTGGTAAGGTAGTATATACCTGATTTGCTTCTTTTGTTAAATAATATATAAAATGTGCAATATACCTAATAAATGCATTTAAATTTAACACCTTCCTGTGTTCAAATGAGAATTTCACTTTTCTGGTTTAAAATGCAGCGTTGAGTAAAATCAAATGAATGGTGATAACAGGTAATCTTTCAAAACCAGTGACTTTAGTTAAGGCAGTAGTTATAGCGCCCTCTACTGGTAGGCAAAAAGGCCTCGAACAGTTTTTACAAATCTTACCCTTGCAAAGTTACATAAAAATAAAACTTTAAAAGAAAGTGAAATATTTTAGTCAGGTTATTTTAATATGCATGGATAGAAGCGCGTTATTTTACTGTGGGCAAGAGAGTCTTTACTGATACCTTAATAATTGATTTAGGACTCCATCTGAATACTGTGCTCCGCTGTAGTAGGTGATGCTAAGGGAATGCAATCCGTATGAGGAACAAGTTAACTTTTTCGGTAGTCGGGGCGTATATGCTAGTTAGTTACAGCCTTATAATTCTACCCATTTCCAAAGCTGTTTTTGGGGATAAAGTAATTTGGGGAACAACGTCTGGTCACCACTTAAGATTAGACCCTTAGGATTATACGTATTTCGAAACATCCTATTCACGACAAATTCTTAAAAAGCAAATGTTTTTGAAAGAAGTTAATTTACTCTAAATAAATAAGTCGGTGAGGCTAAGCCCTTCCCCTGTGGGGAGATAATTCAATGATTGCCTCCCTCGAAGAGGAAAAACAGCACATTTCACTAAAACGACTAAGAAATCGGATTATCGGAAAGAACTACGCAACATCTGAAGGACTGATTTTTAAACGATAGTTCTGACCATGGTCGGTTCATACACCCAGATGTTCAGTCCGCAATTCATCTTTTTCAAATTTTTTACACGCTAAACGGCGCACCCTAGCGGTGTACTGTGAAATAAAGCGGAACAGGAATCATACATTATTACATTTAATGGGAATTTTTTATTTTTTTTTTTGCCAAAATTACTGCAAAGCGGTGGGTCAGCAGCTCGCATCACTACCTCCCACCTTGGGATTTCGAATCCCGCAACTCTGCGAGTGCGGAGCTTCCGTGTTCTTCGCCTTTTGGCGGGGTTTGTCCCCAAAGTCAAAAGGCTTGCAATTAAGGAAATCAGCATCTTTAATTGCTCATGAAGTGTTCGTGCTGCTGTGGACTGGCATGCCATTCCCCCTGCAGTGTGCGTCGTCCCTCTATCCTGACCAGAAGTTGTTTGAAGATAGATGTTAGGAAAAAAAAAAAAAAGTACGTAGACAGGCAATGCAGCGTCCGTGATCGTAGACATTGTTTTATTGCTAAAGGGAAGTAAAATCAAGAGGACACGAAATAAAGCTTCAGTACCCATGCAGCGGAGTTCCAACCGTATGTTACTACAAACAGTGACTCTCTGTAAAACAGCATAAAATGTACACCTTCCTCAGAGTTGTGGTGTGCATATATTTACTTTGCCTGTTTTCTTCAACTGACCGTGCGCAAATGAATTTTCTTTTAAACGAATCAATTGCAGTAAACTGCGGCCAAAGACCCGCTAAACGCGGACTGAAGCGCGAGGACGAAACGCCAAGCAGCGCGCGCCTCAATTGACGCAAAATCCCGCCCCTCCATTGGCTGACTTAAGGTGGCGCTCTAACCAATCGGGTCGCAGAACGGCGGTCTAACCAATCGGATTGCAGTACGGCGCAGTTCGCAGCCGTCATGGCGTCTTCTGTGTACGTCCGCTAGAGCGGCTGGAAGTTATCGGGTGAAGTTACCCGTGTTTTAGTGGAGGGGGAGACTAAGCGTCCTCGTACATCACTCGCAAAGTGGCATATTGACCGAAGCTAGGAAACCAGCATGGGGACTGTTCACGCGAGGGTAAAGATCACTGCTAAATAATGTGGCTGAAAACAGTGTGTATGACCTCGGATTGCTATAAGCTAACCTGCTAGCTCACCGGCTATGGAGCTGGCAGGCCTGGCGTGTCAAGGGCGACTTGTGTCAGGTCTCTGAAAGCGGTGCTGCAGCATTAACAAGTCCTCATTCCAGTCGTTTAACGTCAGACAGACCTTGCAAACATCTAGTTAGTGATGGAATAGTTTGTATTAAGGTTACTGTCGTCCCCCGCTTTTATTAAATCCAAAAAAATGGGAAAGTGATGCATAAGCAGCCGTGAGAGTGAGGGTGTGTATATTCGCTGCTCTTAAGAGGAGTCTGAACTGTCATCTTGTCCTCAATGCGAGAGGGAAATGATACTCACTCCTATACAGAGCCTCGACCCCCTCCCGATGCAAGGACCAGACCTGGGTGTTCATGCGGATGATGTCGATCCCGTGGAGGTGGAACCAGACACCAAGCAAGAAATCCTGGAAAACAAGGATGTGAGCTTCTTTTGAGAGCTGATGAATGTCCTGGGTTTAGATGTGACACGTGGATAAGCATGTCTGAGGTTGCTTGTGCTTTTTTAACATGAAAATTGTGAGGAAAACGATTACTGTTGCATGTAGGTTGTAGTCCAGCGGGTACATATAGATGGCTTGGGGAGAACTAAGGAGGACCTGCTGGGGTACGAAATTGCTGACGTCTTTGCCGCCAAGAACCTAGTCGATGTAAGTTTCATCATGGAGAAGTATCTTCTGGTTGATTTTACTATGGGAACATCACAAATGATTACATCTCATAGGGAGACATGGTAGATTGTGCCCTTTTCAGTATGGAATGATTCATTCTGCTTTGTATGATACAGGTCATGAAGAAATCCCATGAAGCTAGAGAGAGATTGCTGCATTTGGGAATCTTCAGGAAAGTGGAGGTCGTCATCGACACCTCAGACGGTAGTAGAGGAGCAGTACTACTTCATTAGAATTTATTTTGCCTCAGTACCATGTATGGGAAATGAGTTTTGCAAACCCCAAGTTTTTTAGGTATAAATTAAAAACCACATCTAGATCTTAGTTTTTTTTTTTTTTAAACCATACTGGATTTCATGGGCAGTGTTGACCTGATTCTTCCTTTTGGGAGCATAGTGCAACTTCAGCTGCACTTTTCTAGGGATCCAGTGGTTCAAAATGTTTTGTGTTTACCCTAAACAACCTTAAAGCAATTGTGAAGACCATTCATCAAAGGGTTATAAAGGTGGTTTGTTGTTGTGAGCCAGTTTTGAAATTCAAGAACCATGCCCCACCATTCTCTAAAGGGGTAGATGCTCTGCCCAACGGACTTGATGTGACCTTTGAGGTGACAGAACTCAGAAGGATGACCGGAAGCTACAACACAATGGTTGGCAACAACGAAGGAAGCATGGTATGAATCTGGAGGCATCTCAAAGTACTTCTCTGCCAGCAAAAGCCTCCTTTTCACTTACAGGCATGGATTGTGAAATTCAAGGCGCGTGTCATCTCTTCCAGGTCCTGGGGATTAAGCTCCCCAACATTCTCGGCCGTGCAGAAAAGCTGACCTTTCAGTTCTCCTATGGCACCAAAGAGACTTCCTATGGCCTTTCCTTCTTCAAACCTCAGCCAGGACACTTTGACCGCAAGTATGCCTGAAAGCAGACAGGGCTGGAACTACACAATGATTTAACTAGTTCTTCTTCTGCTGCTAAATTAGTCAATGATTGCCAGCTGTATAACAAAGCATGTTAAACAAGGAAATTAGTTAGGATGTGTTTTTGCTTTCAGAAGCCACTGTGAATGTTTTTTATCCAACTGCATTCATTCTTCACTTCAGCATCTCTGTGAACTTGTACAAGGTCACAGGGCAGTTCCCATGGAGCTCACTGAGAGAGACTGACCGCGGCATCTCCACAGAGTTCAGCGTAATCCCCTCCGTCTTGTTGTAGCATTGAGTAACGGCACCGCAGATATCATGATATTATCATGGTTTTGTTATCCGACAAGCATGTCAGCTCTGTCTCAAGTTTTTGCTACAACTGTAATGGCTGAGAGGACAGAGATGAAGTGTGGTTTTCTTGCCTCAGTTCCCCATCTGGAAGACCAACCACACACTCAAGTGGGAGGGGGTGTGGAGGGAGCTGGGCTGCCTGGCACGCACCGCCTCCTTTGCCGTGCGTGAGGAGAGTGGCCACTCCCTCAAGTCCTCCCTTTCGGTATGAATATCCATCTCATTCTTCTAAATCTATGTCATTCATTTTCAGTGTCAGAGATGAAAGTAAATGAACCTGCTCGTTAATGGCATATGATAATTCATACCTCTGTCACCTGTGGCTTTGTTTTCC
Organism: Gymnarchus niloticus; assembly: GCA_009936485.2. NCBI lineage: Eukaryota > Metazoa > Chordata > Actinopteri > Osteoglossiformes > Gymnarchidae > Gymnarchus > Gymnarchus niloticus. The sequence continues at coordinate 16,832,206 of JAACJT020000052.1, read as the reverse complement.
CAGCATGCCATGCTCATCGATACCAGGAACTCTGCCATCCTCCCGAGGAGTGGGGCCTTATTCAAGATCAACCAGGTGTGGTAAACTTCCCACGTAACTGAAAATAGGAAGTTGGTAATGGAGGTAAGCACACAGGGTACAGATTAGGCTGGCTTGTGCTTTGGTTTTGTAGGAGCTAGCCGGTTACACGGGGGGCGATGCCAGCTTCTTGAAGGAGGACTTTGAGATCCAGCTCAACAGGCGACTCTTTTGGGACTCTGTGAGTGGCTGCTTCCCTTGACACAAACACGAGGTTCATCTGCAGATCACTCGCCATGCCTCTAGTACAGGTCCTTTGCCAAGACAATGAAAAAACCAGCGTAGTTTGAAATAGCGTCACCAGATATCGTTTACAGTGTTTTCTTTAGGTATACAGCAGTCTAGGAATTTTGGAACCGTAGTCTTGGGTTGATGCCTACATCTTGTACTCCCTGTGGCATAGAGCTAACTCAGCTGGATCATCCGTCTCTTTGTCAGGTTCTCTCTGCCTCCATGTGGGGTGGTATGCTCCTGCCAATCGGGGACAAGCCCACCTCCATTGCAGACAGGTAACTCTTCAGTTCCCTCATGGAGTCCTGGTCATTTATAACTCTGAACTCCCTTAACTGTAGAGTGAGACTCAGATCTCATAAGCTACCTGCTAATCTTGCTCAGTCCGAATGATCCTCTGTGACTCTCTCAGGTTCTACCTTGGTGGTCCCACCAGCATTAGGGGTTTCAGTATGTACAGCATTGGCCCCCAAAGTGAAGGTGAGCTTGAGCACTGCACCCCCCTCCACATTCTGCTTGGTTATTACAAAAAAAAAAATAACCTTAAATGTAAGGCTAATGGTGCTTGCTGAGACAGTACTGCTCTCAGTACAGCACTGTAGGGGTGAGCCTACATAAGAGAATCTGCCGTTACAGGTGACTACCTGGGGGGGGAGGCTTACTGGGCCAGCGGGCTCCACCTGTACACCCCCCTCCCCTTCCGTCCAGGCCGAGGAGGATTTGGCGACCTCTTCAGGACACACTTCTTCCTTAACGCCGGCAACTTGTGCAGGCTCGATTACGGTGAGCGCCGAGTCAGAAAATGCCTTTTTAGCACAGGCTGGAACGGTCTACGGGAAGCTAATGACTGGTCATTTCCAACACTGCTTCGATACCTGGCAGTTGAGTAGGAATCTGTGCGCATGCACTTGGAGTTTGACACAGAGGTAGTATGCAGAGTGACTCCTCTGACATCACCCACGCAGGCGAGGGTCCTCGGGCTCATCTGAAGATGCTGGCGGAGTGCATCCGCTGGTCGTACGGGGCGGGCATCGTGCTGCGGCTGGGGAACATTGCTCGGCTGGAGCTCAACTACTGCGTCCCGATGGGTGTCCAGAGCGGAGACAGGTACCATGCTGGAGCGGGATAGCGACGGTTGGCTGTGGAGCCACAGCGGTGGCTACTGCCACTAGTCTGGGGCCTGCAGTGCTTGCTTTCTACGTATAGATGTGCAGCACAGCTCACCAGGAATTTATAAGGGTGTACGATGTATGAATGAGGGTCATTTTAGAGAAGGCTATCGGCGATGTTCCTTCCCCCTTCAGGATATGCGACGGCGTTCAGTTCGGAGCTGGAATCCGGTTCCTGTGACGTCCCGCAGCCCCGTCCTTCACTCTTTAAGTAGGCTTATCCTGGAGCAGCCTCGGACACACCGCGCCTCGTCGGATTTCCCTCCGCCCCAAGCAGTCACGTTTGTGCCTGCGTCCGACGGTCTCGAAAGAGGAGACCTACAGCTTGTTGGTGACTGTTATGAATGGAACACACATTTCATAAATATACGTAAATCATACGTCTCTGTAATTTGTCTAATCTACTACAGCGTAGACGTGTTGCACGAGCACTCACCTACATCCCAGGCCTGCACGATCATTTTCGAAGGCCACAGAAGTGAGTGAATTGGAGTCATTGCATTCCTCAGTTCATAATATAAGCATTGCCATTTTCAGAGCTAACATTTGCTTTGCTTAAAAAAAGCTTTTATTATCATCCAATGTTTATCACAGTGTCTCTGCTGCTACAGGATTATTAATACACGATTTTGTTTAAAAAAGGATTTAAAAAAAAAAGTGGTTGAAATGTGTCACAGAAATGACCTGGCTAATGGCAGTTGGCTGTTTGGGTCCTCCTTGTACTGTTAACCTTTAATCCCAACCACGATCAGGCAGAAAAGTTTCAGGTCCTACACGTCTCTCTGTGCCCGTGCTTAATTTACACTTATCACCGGTGTTATAGGGTTAAATCCATTTGGCCACTCACTGGAGATTAAATGGTTCAGGAATTAACAATATTAGGTGTGGGATTGTTGTGGAGCTGCAAATCAAAATGGTTCCATTCGTTTTTAATGGCAAAGTGAAAACTCATGCATGATGTACCCTCCCTTTGAAGCCATTGATTCAGGCAGGATTAGTGCAAGACGGAATTAAATGACATCAAACAAACTAGCCACAATCGAATGGGGGGGGGGGGGGAGGTCACTTTTTGATTACAGATAGTCAGGATTAAAAATAAAATTGAAAAAAAGGGCTGCTTTGAATCTCGATATGCGAGAGGTTTTGTTTTCTGCATTAAAGTTCAGTGCAGATTTAAACGCGAGTAAAACTATTACTCATTAACTGGGGAAGAGCTTAATGGAGGGACATAGAATGTAAAATACAACTACTGACTGGATGTAAGAGTACTGTTCCATAACTAAACAGACTGTTTCTTAGGTTTCAGACTTGATCACAGAACTCTCATTCAAACAATTCTCCAAGATGGTCTCAGCTTCAGCATCTGTGCCAAGAGAGCATATGCTCAAATGTGCAGTAAAAATTTAGAATGAGGTGCATCATTGGGGGGAATGGTGAAATGAGATTTAAAAACATCAGTAAATGTCATCTGTACATCTCATCAAAACTCCACCACAGAAAAATCACACACATCTGTTTACCACTGTGCTAACTTCATTTCAGTCAAAATTCATACCAAATGATTAATGTTCAAATTCCAAAATCAAAATAAGGCAGCCTCCTGTCTAAGTACAACCAAATCACAGCAGCAATACCATGTTAAAATTCCAACTCCCAGGGTTCTCTTCACACTTCAAGTAAAGAGTTGATTAAATAACTGACTGGGGGGGGAAAAAAAAAAAAAAAAAAACTACATTTACAACAGGAGTGTTAATAAAAGCCGTATAAAGGTCTGAACAGGATCATCTGAGGAAGGAGGGAGTGTGCAGTCTGCCTGGGTGCAGTATAGGTTTACGCAGCACTGGAACTGGCAAACAGCCCTGGAGCCATGGTTCCAGTCCCACCTTTGCCCCAGTCAGTGTCCAGGACAGATGCACAGCACTGAAAGCTGTGTTCCAGGCAGCAGAAGTTCTTACCCAGCATTCATCATTCTTCAAAGGGTGACCAGAGTCTTCCCTCAAACTTCCCCTTTGAGGAAAAAAGAAGGGCTGCTTTCTCACTGGCCCTGAATCCTGCCGCTCAATCCTTCGGTGTCCTGGGATTGGACGCATTTAGTGTGGTCTCAACCAGCATGGCATACTCCAACAACGCTCAAACCTGGGATGGCAGTTCTTTCCAGCATCTGCCAGGCCACGTCCTCGCATCTTACTTCGTAGATGGGCTGGGGGAGGATGTGGAGTCACGGGACGGTGCACTAGACACTGATTTGGAGGCCTCCTCTGAGGAGAAAAACAAGGAGAAGCAGGCATCCATCACTGTACCCCAGGCTGAAAACAGCAGAGAAATGTTAAAATCCCAATTCACTTTGTGAAACCTTAAACGGCTCGTGGAGGGAAAGGCATATATTGATTCTCGCTATTGTCAAAAGCGTCTGCTGCACAATAAATGGACAGACCGAAAAATGCATCGAGGAGCTCAGGAAAATTTCTTCACGAGAAATTTTGGGGAAAAAAAAAAAAGAAATAAATAAAAGGAGCCACCGGACTAAGGGATGGTCATTATAAAGAAAGCAACCCTGACAGAGGCGTTCAGAAGCAGCTCTGCACTGACCACCCAAACCAATACAGACTGGTATCAGTGTACCTTCTAACATCTGGCAGCATGGTTGTACCGGATCGCTCTAAGGTTAAGCACCGATGACCAGAAAGGTACAGACAACAGTGCTGAGTCTGGGAAGCTCTGGAGTGTGACGGTTTACCCTTGTCCTTCTTCTCCTGGATCTCCTCAGCAGCCGTCTTGTCAGCCCTGAAGAAGATTCGGGCGCTGCTCAGGGAGAAGTAGAGCAACTCAAACTCCTGCAGGACGAGATAGACGTTTCTAGAAGACAGGACTTCCACAACTCAACCTTCAATCTTTTTCACATCGTAATTCTGCATGTGAAGCAGTACCTTGGTAGTCTTATTAACTATATAATCTACATACATCACAGACATATTTAAAATATACTCCTGTCAACACATGTACAGCTCAACAAAAACATAACAGAGTGATTAGAATAGAGATTTCTTTATACCAGGAGTCCTGGGCCTGACAAATTTCTGTGTCCCATGTTTGCCTACCTGCAGATAGACATCCAGCCTCTTTTGTGTCAGGTTCATGGTCTGCATCAGTTTCTCATCCTGGTTGGTGGCCTGCACGTTCTGCTCCTTGGCCACAGCATTAATCTCTTTCACGTACCTCTCCCTCGCGGCCTGGGACCAGTGCAGTGAGTCAAACTCCTGGTACTGATCCAGGAGCTTCAGGATGTAGGCCACCCCTGCGTCACGTAAAGACAAGGTGAAAAAAAAATTGCAGAGGATGAAAGATCTTCATGTGGGCTTTAGGAGCAGATCACAGTGACTCAAGCATGGACCAAAAGTACTTCAGATCAGCAGTTTTCAACTTCTCTTAAATCCTGGAACTCCCAAACGAGGAAGATCAGACCTCAGAAGGAACATTACATCACATAACCATTTGTTCCAGCAACACTACCACCATCGTGTCAGTTTGTTTATCTAAAGCCCACCGCTTCAAGTTACCCAGAATCAATTTTAACGAATCCCTCACTGTTAAAGAGGGCAGGTCACAAACCTCCCAACGGTAATCGTTTATCATCAACCGCAAGCGTGCTCACGCCCGCTGGCAACCCCATCAGAGCTCCAGCGTGGTCACATGCTTCTGTCCGGCCGGCTGCCACGCTCACCCATAGCAAAGCCGTCGTCAGTGAAGGCAGCGCCCCCTTTGTTTTTCTTGTTCAGTTTCTCCTTGCAGCCGATGGAATGCTCCACAAAGTTAACCGTCTGCAAGGAGAGGACAGGGCGCTAGGGCACCAAGGACAAGGGTTCAGGAGCCACCACCCCCAACGCAACCACCAGCAGCCGACGATGCGACTGTGATTCGGAAAGTGGGAGTGGCCGTCGTCTCACCAGGGGCGGCACGATCATGTAGAAGTTGCGCAGGTGCATGTTCTTGGCGCTGCGGAACTCGAGGGCAAACACGTCGACCAGCATTTTAAAGTACTCGGTACCCTCCGCGGAGTTACTGGTCAGATCGCTGAGGACCGAGTCTAGGACACTGGGGCAAGCAGAGACGGTACCTTTATTTAATTAAACCGATGGCACAATGTCATTAGCCAAAGCAGATCGACTCGATTCCTCTACTCAGACGGTTACATTAACATTTAAGCATCTCTCACACTGGGCACTTTCATGGTCCCAAAGTTTGCCTCAAATGAAAAAAAGTAGTTACTGTATGATGGCAAACCACTCAGGAGCTGAACCCATAATCCTCTGGTCAAGACTGCACTCCCCTAAGTGTTTCTGCCTTTGGATGGATGGTTGGGTATTTACATGGCCAGGAGCTACACCCTTGTGGATCTGGTACATAAACCTGGGGGGGGGTTGTTAAGCCAGTACCTCGCTGCCTTCTGCGTCTCTTCAGACAAGCCTTCTTCTTTCACCAGCTCCTCGAAGTTCACAATGTCCTCCAGGTCAGGGACAAACCTGGAGGAGGAAAACACACAGGGACACCCCTGGTAAATGAAGGGTTAAACATGACAAGATTGTCCACAAGAATTTCCTTGTGCCTTATTTCACTGGCAAGACAAGAGCTACTTCCTATGATGTGATCTCATTAATCCCAGTTCTGATGGACAGCTGTTTCTAGAGAGACCTGGGGGGGGGGGGGGACCCCAAAGCATCGTGGTCTTCCCCTCCTCCTCAGGCTCTGGAGGACCTGGTCTTAGGAACGATGGGAGTGTCGGCCTCACCTGATGGCGTTGCTGCAGCAGTGCAGGCCCCCCGAACGGATCATCCGCACATAGCCCATGGCGTTGCCTTTATGGGGCGAGAGGAGAAGCAGCAGAGGGCGGTGAGGTTAACCCTGTATTCTAACACGCACCCAGTCGAGCAAACACACCATTCACAGCCATGTAGTGAAGATACCACCAGGGAAGACCTTGTAGGTTGCAGCTCCCTCTGCTCAATTAGCGAATCGATATATTCTGCATACCCTTTTCTAGAATACAGTACAGTGTCTAACAAACATCTCATGTGGCTTCAGTGGTGCAAGATCTAGTGGTAGACGACTTCCTGGACATGAAGGAAATCAGCTGAAAGAACCAGCAGTTACAGCAGCTCCTCCCCAGCCCGCTGATCGGTGACACCTCCTGGAAGCCCAGCTCCATACCTATCTGACTGATCAGCTGTCTGAACTGGTCCAGGTAGCTCAGCCCATCTGGCGTGATCCCCAGCTTTCTGATGCCGCGATTGAACTTCTCCGCCCTCTCGAAGGGGTACTGCAGGTGACCACAGACGTGACTGAGTGGGTTCGGTAAAAGAAACTCCAACAATAAGCTGTGTGAAAACTCCCCTGGTTACTTTTAAAGGCTGTTAGAATCTTAACTGTGGTGTTTTTGTTCCCAAAGAAAGCCCCTCCCCCCAATTATTTCCTTATTTTCACCTACATTTATATAGGATGTCATAAATTCGGCCGATGTAAACCCTGCTCAGCCAATACTGGCATTAAAATATGTACATTGTCACGGATGTGGGATTCACTGAAACCAGGTACTGATACGAGAAATGAGAACTTGTAAATGTGATCAGTTTTTTATATTTGGATGGTAGGGAGAGGAACTGACCCTGGATGATGTATCCTGAGGTACTGAAGGTATGGAACGACCAAGCAGCTGTTGGGGAAGGGGGTTCAGACCGACCCCCCGGCGCCTCAGCCTCCAATCAGACCGACCCCCCGGCGCCTCAGCCTCCAATCAGACCGACCCCCCGGCGCCTCACCTTCTGATCAGACTGATCCTTGGTTTCCCTAAAGAAGCGGATGTCTTTGATTAGCCTTGACTTGATGTGCTCGTCGTACATGAACTGGCTGAATATATAGAACTTCTTCCTCAGGAACTGGTAGGTGAAATTCACCTGTTGGTGGTAGGGAAAAAACAACAACAACAACAACACAAATCAAAGTGGAGTCAGACATCCTTCTGGACACAGCAAACCCCTCTGGCTGAAAACAACTCCATGATCAGGAATCATCCTTCTGCCTCATGCCAGATTAATGACACATCAGGCCTCATGTGCTATGCTGTAGTATCCTAATGTCACCCCCCCACTTGCCCCTGGTCACACACCAGTACCCCACCCCCATCCCACCCCAGGCTTACGGTGGTGTTCATAATGCCTGTGCCGTGGGTTCGGATGGAGTTGGCGATGTGCCGTATGTTGATGGTGTTCAGGTGCTTGTTGTTGCTGGTCCTCTCGATAAAGATCTGGCACAGAGACGCACCACCGCCAAACGTCACGCAAATAAGACGGAGCAGATCACAGCGCATACCTTCAGTTCACATCAGAGTGACAGACACTCACCTGGTTGTTGAGGTTGTAGAGGTAGCGTGAGACAAAAACGTGGATGTTCCTCATGATCTCGAGCACATCGAGACCCTGAAGAGGACAGGGGGAGTTACCACACAGCATCCAGAGAACAGGAGGTCATATTCCAGAGCGAGGACAACAACCTTGTGAGGAATATTCCCCAATTTAGAACAGTCAATATTGCCTGTAAATACGAGAACTGCTGGGAAAATTTAAAAAAAAAAAAAAAAAAAAAAAAAAAAATGGAAAGATGAATAACCCGCTGGCAATCCAAAACACACACAAACTTTAATATGAGAGTGGAATTTCCCCTTCCACTCTCATATTAAATAGAATTATTCCTAAACTCATTCCAGCAAAGTCAAACATAGACCACAACCGGGTAACAAGGAAAGTATTCTGCAATTTTATTGAGTTCTTCAATAAACAGATGTTAAATAAAAATGATGCCTATAAAGTCACCAAGGCAAACATGAACAGGGCGAGGCACAGACAGACAGACCGAGGCACAGACAGACAGACCGAGGCACAGACAGACAGACCGAGGCACAGACAGTCACCTGCTCCAGCGTCTGGCTTGGCAGATGAGCTTCTGTCATCATCAGGCCGTAGCGCTGGGCAGCCAGGCTCCTCATCTCACTGTAGGTGGCCCAGTCGTGCAAGGCCACGGTGGTCAGGTTGTAGAAGGTCTTATCCAGGTAGTGGGTCACGTAAGCTGCAGGACACAACACAAGGTGAAGAGGTGCTCTGCTAGGGTTCCACTGTGCCCCACAGGGTCTTTCCAAAGGTCAAAGCCCTAGAAACCTAATGATCCACAGAGCCAGGTACTTTTTTCCTGCATGAAAAGCCAGCAGGAATTTAACACCTTGGCTTCTGGACTCGAACACAAGCCACACGCTCATCTCTCCCACCCTCACCACTGGCAAATCATGAATATGGGAAATTTCATGCTGAGCAACGAACCCTCCTGGAAGGGGCTGGAGAAGCTGTGGATTGACAAGACGCACCTTTGATGTTGATAAAGCGGTTGAAGAATCGGATTGGCTTGAGGGAGAAGAAGTGGGCCAGGTCCTTCATGCCTACTTTGAAGGGGTTCCGGTCGTCCAGCTTCAGGTGGGTGTGGACAGACAGACGAAGGTCCTTCTCAATCTCCTTACACAGCTTGTCCAGCAAGTGCTGCAGGAAGAGGATGATTACGATAAAAAATGATATTAAACAAAAAGAACGTTTTAGTCCTATCCTCTATCCAGCTTTCCAGACGCCCTCTCGTTACCTGATTGAAGACCTCCATGATCTCTCTATCGTAGCTCTCCAGCAGCTGGTCGCAGGCGTCCAGGTGTCGGGCGTGCAGCATGGCAGGGACGCAGTCCCTCAGCGCGCTGAACATGTACTGCAGGAGAAACCAGGAGAGAAGGAGTCGGCAACGGGCCTGGCCAATCGTCGCGGAACAAGAGAGACCATCTGCCAATCAGGCACGCCGCTGATGCTTCAGCAGGAGCGGAGAGACGATCCAACTCACGTGTATGCGGGCGGCGTCTACCGCGTGGTCGTACACGTCGTCCAGGTAGATGGGGAAGACGGTGCGGTGCCAGTAAAGAAAGCTGCAGTCACACTGAAGCTTTACTCTGAGGACACGGGAAGGTATACTTACAGCTCCACCGAACTTCACATCAAATATCTCGATTAAATTCTCCCACAGGGCTGCTGCTGGCCAAAGGCACTTAATGTTCCTGTGTGTGCATGCACACACGCACGTACTGGATTAATCCTGGATTACTGAGGAAGATAATTACAGCAGGAGGGCTGTTTTACATCAGCTTTCATCTGAAGTGAGATAGAAGTGCATGAAGCTTGTGGTAAGAGAGCGGGATCAGCCAGCAGCATCCTGGGAGCAGCTGGGGTTAAGGATCTTGCTCAAGGGCTCAATGGTGATATAATTACTCTGCCGTGGGATTTGAACCCAGAACCTTCTGGAGGTGGACACTGATCCCAAAGCAGCTGAGCTACACTCCAGCCTTTGTTTCTGTGCTACAAGATTTTAAACCCAGGATATCAATCCCAGCTAACCTCTCTCTTAGCTCACTGATGAGGTCCAGCTTCTTCAGCACCAGCTGCAAGGGCAGTAGCTCCTCATCTTTGAATGTTCTCTGTAAAGTAGACAGCCAAGGCAAAGAGGAGATTAGATCCAACACATCATCATCTTCTACTCGGGCCATCAGAGAGGCTCTCCATTCTATTGGTTATGAACATCCTTCCCCTGGTCATTCACCATCCCCTTGGACTGCCAAGCCCCCCATCCTCTGGGGCATCCTGACCCACCATCTGCGTGCCAACACTGAGAGCCAAAGACACCACCAGGCGACGCTCCTTTGTGCTGGGTCCGTTTAGGGCGTTCTCAGCCAGCACCAGGGCTGACAGAACATCCAGACGCTGTTCGCTGTACTTCTTATCAGAGATGACCCGTTTCTAGAACAGACAGAGTCAGGTCACACCAGCGTCCAGAAGGAAGAATGACTGTTACATTCAAAGAGCACCTGAGAACTCAGTCATGATTAGACTGTGAAATTACCAACCTGAATTAGATTTAGACACATAAAATAAACCACAAGGAGACTAGCTCAGCTTAAACTGGGGTTTACCATTTCTTTAGTGTTTAAGATTTATTGTCATAAATGCTTTTACATCCCCACAATATCACTTTTTTAGCAATATATTACTACATCTTCCTAAAGTCTCTCTTGCACTCAGCCAGCCCAGCAGGGGGCAGCAGTGAGCTGACTCACACTAGCTGAGTAGTGCAGGATGCTGCTTGCTTCTCACCTTAGCTGTTGCAATGGAGGTCAGCGCCTGCGACTGGAGCTGCTGTGTGATGTGGGTCACAGAGTCCGCCACCACCATAGAGCGCCGGTGGAATGTGTGCTCGATTGCCTGAGAGGAGGAAGCTAAGTGCCATTAGAGAGTAGTCCATCCAATGCTGCCAAACCACTCATCCCCAACCACCACATATTTGGTGCATGAGGCTCTGTGTGGCCTGAAATGTGCAAACAAAATTCTCTACTGCATACGACCAACATGAACCCTCAGTGCCCTGGAGAAGCCCACCTTGAGCAGCTCCACCAGCCGACACAGAGACTTCACAGATGCCTTGGTCATGGGCTTCTGCATGGACATGTACAGGTTCATGGTGGTCTTGATGATGGTGCTGATACTGTAGGCGTAGAGGATGCCCTGCAGAACAACAGACCTTAGCCAGGAACAGCTCATCCAATATGGAGGTAAATGCTAAGGTAGGATGCACACATTTTCATAGTTTTGGGGTATTGGGTGGAGTTCAGACGCACTCTATGGCTGAGAGAGTAAACTTTTTATACAGCATTTTCATAGTTTTTGAGTCTGCCATAGGAGGTGGGTAATGAAAACATTACTTCCTACAATTTCTGTATGGCGATTCATTTCAGTACACAATGAGTTGAAATAAGACAGGACTCCAGTGAGGCATTCTAACACTAATATAACAGGGCAAATTCACAGTATCAAATTCAGGACAGTCAGAATAAGACCATTTCTGCAGGACTGTGACTAAAACATCTTTAGGAATCCCCACAAAACCTTTACCACAGTCATCATAATAGAGCTAAATCTCTAGTCGGTGTTCAAGTGCTGTAAGTGTTTCAGGGGCGGAGTGCGGCTCTGCGGCTTTGGTGTCTGTGCCTTTGACCGGAAGGACGCTGGTCTCAATCCCACAGCTGGCAAAGTATCCCTATCACCACTCCAGATATGCCGAATAAATGACTGACCCTACACTCTGACCCCAAGATTCCCTCTCACGTTTGTGTGTTTGTTTGTGTGTCTTACGAAGAGCAAGATGCAAAAAACCACATTCCAATGTACTTCTACAAATGACGCATTTTCCCCCTCGAACCTCTTCACGATGACGAGGTCAACATGCATCATTACCTGAACAAAGACACTACAGCGACTCCCTAGGTCTTCTGAGACTTTGTCGCTCTGTTCCTTGGACAGAATGGACTCCATTTTCATCATCCAGGAAGTGACGAAGACATAGTAGGACTGCACATCCCTGCACAACAAATGTGTGGCAGCTCCTTACAAAAGGGACACAGTCATCCCAGGGAATGCTAAACTTTAACTAGCATAACAATTTCTGCTTGCCTGTTTGTTAGCTAGAATACTCAGTGCTGGAATTTCACATATAAGACAAATAGTACCAGTCTCTCATCACACGGCATACAAAGTTCCCTTACTAATTTAACAAGACTGTCAACACACAGGTGTAGCAAGCCTTTAGCTGAGTTTATAGTCAGAAAATGTGGTTTTAATTATGACTATTAAATCCTGTTTTGGAGAAATTCAGTTCTACAATTTATGCTCTGCAAGTTAGTATAAATGAGGGCACCAACAAATTAATTAGTTGTCACAAGTTGGGGAGAAAAAAAATGTGGAAAAAAAACCAAAAACTTATCGTTAAGCTGTTGGCTTCAGCTGTGTTTTTAGAGCAGATAATGCTGGTGTTTTGAACCCAGGGAGAGTAAATTGGATTAATCCCTGCTTTGCCTATCCAACGGGGCCAGGGGCAGCGATGACTAAGCTACTTGGAGGTGCTCCAGAGGAAGGCTCCACAAAGGCTGCCCTGTCTGACAACCTACAACCCGACAATCGCCTGTGCAAGCAAGCCATCCAGACCAGCAGCGAGGCAACGTGGCGCACGGTGAGGAGCAAGCCTGAGTAAATGATGAAGGCGCTGTAATGCTGTGGAGAAGAGAGATGGAAGGCCACAGGATGGGCTGATAAAAGGAAGAATGGTAAGGCAGGAGGCCAGGCGTGCAGGGGTGGCACGGGGAATTTCGGACCCTACGAAGGCTTGATGCACTGGACCCCTTCCATCGCCTTCTATCGTGTGACCTAACTGCTCAGGGCATTTGGAAAAAGATAGGGTGGAAACAGAAAGAGCGGAATGGAAACATGGAGTATGGAGCTGAGGCCGCATAGAGAAAGGGATGGAGGGAAGAGGAGGAGCGACAGTCGAGCGAAGACGCAGCAGGGGAGACGCACTTGGTGAGCGTCTGCGCTCTCTGCTGCAGGAAGGCCTCTCGCTGGGAGCGGACGATTTGCAGGCTCTTCTTGTCGATCAGCTTGGCTGCAGCGGGGACCTTGTTCACCAGGAAGGTATCCGCGAACCACACGATGTTGGCCGTCAGTGTCACCGCAGGGACCTGGGGGGTGGGGGGTGAGCTATCAGAGGATGACAGCTGGACCGGCAGCCCCGCATTTACACCGTCGGTAAACGAGAGGCCCGCCACGCACACACAAACCAATCCAGGAACGGCAGATCCACACGGCATGGACATTTCCTCGCCTTTATCCCCGACGAGCCGAGACTGCTGCCATTTCTTACATCACGGCAAACTGAAGTCAGCATAACTAACAAAGGATTCCGGAACTTTCCAAAGCCAAAGCTGCTGACCAGTGTTGCCCTGAGCCCTGCCACTCCTCTCCCCCTCCCATGATCGACAGCCCCCCCCTCCACCCCCACACCTTCTTGCAGACGTCTAGCAGGGCTTTGTACAGCTTCTTGTCAACCGTCCGGAAGATGTGGAAGTGCAGCACGAAGAGGCCACAGACGCCAGCGTACTTGTCCCTCTGATCGATCTCAGACGGTTCCCCTGAAATAAAAACGGGGAAGCCGTCGGTGTCCTGCTGAAAGCACCATCTGCCACTGTTCCTCTGACACCCGCCCTACAAAGCGGAACGTTCACGTTTTCCAGTGAAGGAGGATGGCAGACCTAGCTTGGATTCCACATTGGTGAAGATGGTGCGTACGTTGTGGGCAAACTCCTCTGCAAAAACGCTGTTCTTGGAGACAGCCACACTCTGCCCTGGGTCATCGAACCTTTGCTCCACACAAGCCTGAAAGGCAGTTATGTTCCTGACACCCGCAGTTCCTCCATGACACCAAAAGCCACAACAATAAATCTGTTTCTTTAACCACCATATCAATCCAACAACCTAACGATAAACACTGGAAAAACTGAAGTCAGAGAATAAAGAAATATTAAGGATGAGATACATAAACAGTGGAGATGCAGGAACTGATCTTGAAGTCTCTGTACAATGAGCAGCACGTCCACCGGGACCATAGACACTCCTCACCTGGAAGATCATTCCATCCAACAGCTGTCCCTCCAGCTTCAACAGTAGCTTCTCAAATGGCTTTAGTTTTTCCTCCTGGATCTCAAACTTGGATGGGTTATGGTGGACCGACTTCAGCAACCTGGGGAAGTAAACTGGTAAGGCAAGTCTCTAGAGCCACTGTGAGGTTCTTGTATAAAGTATTAATTTTAGCAGTAATAATGTTTACAGTTGGGAGTTTCAATCAGACCTCTGCTCTTTGGGTGTGGGGTTTGCATGTCATTTCTATGTCACGTGAGCTTCCTCCCAGAACCCAAGGACATGCAGACGGGCTAGCAAGCATCTCTAAATTGCTCATAGTGTGCACGCATGTGCCCTGTGATGCAACCCTGATGAGGATGGATGTTGTGAGATACGAATATCCGCTTGGCTACCGATCAGAGTGACGCTGGTCAACGCAGCTCCTGACCTCTTGTACATCTTCCAGTGCTCCTTCAGCGTGCCGTGGTTCTCCATGATCTCGTCCAGCGTCAGAAGCACCACCAGCAGCTCCCCCAGGTGCTCGTACACAGTCTGTGGGCAAACGCAGGAAGGCCCCCCCGCGACCAGGAGGTTAGCGAGACGTGAAGGAACGTGCACGGGAAAGGGATCATTTACACAAGAGAGAAGCCAGCCACAAGGACATCCATCCGAGTGGAATAGGTGCAGACAGTAAATAACCAGTCAAAATATTGAACCGTTTACCTGAAAGTGAACTCCAGACGATTCAATAATTTTTGTAGTGTTCCTGAATCACAAAAACAATACAGATATCATTTATATCTCCCGCAGAACAGACACAAATGAAGCATCCTCTTTCTGACGTGATGAAAAGGCACACGCAGCAGAGTGTGTCCGGAGGCTGTTGCCACGGCGACAGCCTTTTACCGGCGCACTCACTTGCTGCTATTGTAGAGCGAGGCCAGCTGATGGACCACGTTGACCACAACCTCATAGCAGCGAGACACAAAGCAGGACAGCTCCTGCAGGCCAACCGTCCACAAAGCATGTCAGTACTGCGCACACACACGCTGTCAGCGAACGGTTCAAACCGGAAACTTCCAAAGACTTTTCTATGATGCCAGGATTCTCGCTTTCGTTTCCATTAATCTGTAAATTTGCTTTAATTTATTTATTTATTTATTTTTTTATTTATTTTTTACCTAAACATCAAAGACAGGACAGCACGCCAATGCTAAGATCCAGGAAGCTTCCGTAGGCTTGGTAAACCGTGTGTCTCAGACTCACCTGAAGGAAGGAAATGAATCTGCCCATCTGGATCTGAGACTCCCCCTCCAATGTACTGGTGTCTGCCACTGGAAGAAAATGTACAACACGGCTCATGAGACCAATTACATCTGCCTGGATGTATAACATGCACCCTGAACTTAACCTGAATTCTGGACTGAGAGACATGAGCTCAACTAAACCTGCTGAAAATCGCCGACCAAGTTACGGCTCGTTCTGGAAGCAGCCTTTCATACAAAAGTACAGTTAAGGGTGTAACTCACAAGCCCCGTTTTAGCTTAAATGATGTTTGGTTTAGTTTTTACTTAACCAGTCAGTGCAACTAACAGACACCCTCTCACCTCCTTCTCCGTAGTACAGCAAACCACCATACAGCTTTGTTTCTGCCTAGAGAGTGAGAAACAGATTGCACTACCAAACAGAGTAGCTTTCTAACTTAACCAGATACAGGAAACCCAGGCTTTGCTAAGCAAATACAACTCCCAGTCTTGCAGAAGGCAGAAATCATAATCATATTTAAATCAGAACCCATTTTACTAAATTCCCACAGTTCTCAGTGGAAAAATATGACAAATGGAGGGCTAAAACTCAAACAAATAAAACTCTGAAAGCCCACCTCATACTTCAGCTTCTTAACCTCACTGCAGAGAGCGGCATAGACCGTAATGACTTTGTTGAGAACCTAAGAAGAAAGCATGTTAAAAAAAAAAAAAAAAACATGTACACTTTCATTAAAATAAGAGGCAGAAAGTATTCCAGTAAGGACCCAAACCTGAAGACGGGAGACACGGGAACACCCTACCTTGTTTTCCGTTTTGATTAGCTCCAGTAAAGATGACTGTTCATAGGGAAGAAGCTGAGGAACAAGAGAAAAACAGCCAGTGTACAGGAAATATTAAACCTAGCATTAGGGCCGGCATCCAGCATCGCATGTCCAGAATACGTCTCCCTGATGTTTTTAATTACCGCTACAAAACACTGCGGACCAACACGTCCTTACAAAAGCTTAATGTTTACTGTGAAGTATAATTAATAGCCTATATTTGGACAATAAACTGTTAAACATTCCATGGAACGTTTCAGCGCTTAAAAAGCAACTTTTACAAAAAAAAAAAAAAATGTCGGGACTGACCACCAAAGAACAGCCAAAAGAGCAATGTGTCTGCCCAACACATGCCATACTAAAATTTATTAATAGAGGTGGGGAAAAGGGGCAAAGGAATTCTGAAAAAAGGGGTCGTCTGGTAGTTTAAGGTACATATTATTATAAGAACAGGCCTATACCCCCAAAGCTACTGGAGACCGTGAAAAATTACAGGAACAGTAAAAAAGTCTTTGAGTTCCTTACTCAACCTGAATTCCTTTGGCAGACGTACTCAATTACATCAGTGGGCAAGATGCAAACTGAGTAAGGTGCCGTAGATGAAATCAACTAAAGAGATGCACACATAATCAGCTTCACAGGACAGAGAGCTAAGCAGTGTACCTTCAGGGCTATGGGATCCAGCGTGAAGTCCCAGACATCCCCTATGGAATCATCCAGCGCCTCTTCAATGCCCTTAAGCTGAGACGTGTAGTCTTCCAGGAAATTGACATAACTTTTTAGTTGCACTTCAGTGTGGATCTCTGGGAAGAATTGAGAAAAGGTGTGAGGATGCTGTGGACTCTTCGAGGGATGCCAGCCCCATAATGCTTACCTTAACGCCCTTATATTGATAATACACATTAATAATATGCACTAATAAGCATGCATAATTAGTGATGTGTCATTTCTGACACGGGGATCAGGGAAACTGAGGCGTGTTTGTGTGCAGCGGCAATGATTCGCATGACAGCCCCAGTTCAAACTGGGACATCTGCATGCATACAAGGGCAGCTTTCCGCATACTAAGACGTGCGAAAGGAGAACTAGAAGGAAGGCTACCAAGAGCAGCCTTCGTGGTGGCCGGCCAGACGGTCTAGTGAGCTAAGCCATTCATTCGGAATGACTTCCACGTCAGCCGAGCACAGGGCTGCATCGTACGTGTCACATTAGACAGTAAAAAGGCTCAACTTGTTACTCACACGTAATTTCACCCTTAGCCACAAACCATCAAAAAGAGCCCTGTCTGTTTTAGATGCCGCTCCATTATGCTAAGTTGTTAGCAGTACAAGTCTGGTGTCTTCAGTTCAAAGAGAAGTCGTTTTTGCTTGGCTAATAGTAATATAGTGACATAACTCACTCGTAGAGCCGTCGTCAAAGCGGTCGAATTCCCAGTCGGGAGTTAGCGCCTCCACCGCCATCACACCAGCCCTTAGTGACAGTCGGGTCAGGCGCAAAAGAGACAAGCGGAAGCAAACACGGTGCGGGCCGGATGTCGCGTGATGAGGTGCATGACTTCCTTTCCCGCCTTTGTGGGAAATGTAGTTTTCATACAAGGAAAAAAAAACAAAACAAAACCATATACATGTTCTAGTCCGTGATAGCACATTCCCACAAACCCTCACACAAGAGAAGAATGTGTCCGATGTTCCACGGCCAGGCTGGATTCTGTATTGTTCCTCCTGAATCCCAGATTTGACTATTGGGTGGAATCTCAGAATTTCCTCTCTAGAACCCTGGAGCAGGCTTTCCAGCTAGGCTGAAAAGGGTGATCTTCCTATAACTGGAAGACAACTCTGCACTCTGTTTTTTAAAAGACACATTGCCAACCCTGATTTCCAGTCCAGATGTAATTTACCCACTTTCCATTTAACGGTGAAGAGGCAAGTCAACCACAAAGACATATTTAGTGTGCGGCTATTGGGGTTAGGGTTCTGTGTCCGTGTCAGGAAGGTTGCCTGTTTGATCCCATGGCTCGAAGGGTGACTGTGTTACTGCTGGGCCCTTGAGCAAGACCCTTCACCTCTTAATTGCTCATGGATGCTGGTTGACCTTGTGTTTTGACCCCAAAAGAACTTGCTCTCATTAGACTGTGAAGGGATATCCGAATACTACCCAATTTCCCCAGAGGGATGAATAAAACCCCCAACAACATAAAGCACTTTTGAAATATCTGGACAACTTTAATCTACTTCTACGGTCTTTTCACCATGACAGACTCTGAACAACAGAAGAAGGTGAAGAAATTATATGCCCATGTGCCCTAACTCATATCATAGAGCTATTGTCATTTAGAGGGCTTCTTGTCTCCATTCCAGTTTGTGATTTTCATGGACAGGATAACGGCAGAGCCATGGCTGGAGGAGCATCTGGTATGGAGGGCTAGATGTGACATCCCTGCTATTTACAGAAAACGTTGTGTTATTGGCCTCATCCAATCAGGACCTCCATCACTCACTTTAATATTTTGACTCCAATTGGAAAGTGTTGGATTGGTCTTTCATTTGAGGGGGACAGAATCTGCCCTTACTGAAGGACTTTGACTGCCTCATGATCTCGCGACTGTAAGATAATAATATACATTTTAAAAAGTGTAAAAGTCCAGGTAATCAGATTAGAAATGGAAAAAGACGGAGCAACCGCGGTTGTCCTTGCACTTCTAATAATTAAAAAATCTTCCAGAATATCTTTGCAGATTTCGTGTTCCTTTTTCATTCGCATAGCCTGAGACCTGCTGCAGGTGCGACCACGCCAGATAGCTAGTTGTTTGATAACACTGAGGTAATGTGTGGTCCTGTTCTGGGAGTTGAAGCACCTGCTGGATAAATTATGGAATTATTAAACTAGAAATGACACTAGAAATTTGCTACATTTATTTTCTTTACCTTAAACGTAGCGCGTGAGTAAGTCATTAAGTATGACCGTCTAATTTACTAAGAATAAAAGAGCGTCATTAATTGACCTCTGCCTTATTCATATATTTATTTCTTTATTTGTATCTAAAAATGTAAATATGACAGTAATTGGAATTTCAGAATGAGTTTTTACTACACAGTGAATCCAGCAGTCGATTCAAAACAAGCAATCATATTCCTGGGTGCTACTGTTCCACAGAGACAGGGGTAGTTCTAGGGGGTGTCTGGGGGTGCGGGGAGGTCACTGCCCCCCCAACCCCATCAATAGGCCTGGACCCCCACTGGCCCCCCCAGAAGAGAGCTTATTTTATCAACTTGATATTTGATTAATGGCAACGCAGGCTGTCTCATAGTATGTGCACCGCCAACAGAACGAGTACTTGTAATGGTCTAGAACTGCGACTGCATGAAGCAAGTTTCTGAACCGCACTTTTGCGAGCTATTTTAGGAAATTATTTCCCTTCTGCTGTGTCAGCCATACAACTCCTATAACATTCAGCGTTTCCACGGAATGTTTGACCATGCCATTGGAAAATGGGAAAACGTCACCGATGCATCCCGTGCGGCAGAAACAGCAGATGTTGTAAGTTCTCACAAGCTTGCATCAGTGTATGAAGCGGGGGGGGGGCGGGTCCACAGGAGGGAAGCCAGGCTCGCGTTTCATATCATTGGCTCCGTGCCTCTTACGTAACCAGACCGGCTTCCACTGCTGTACACTGTAAAGCAATAATGTGTAATCTTTCCTATATAAAGCACGCACAGTAACGTTGGGGGGCGCGCTTCGGAAAGATGCACCTCTAAGCGAGACCTCTGATCGGAGCGGCCAGATTAATGAAATATTACCGTGGGCGGCATAATGCGCGAGCTGGATTCCTGTCCGGTACACCGGAGTCGCGCGGACGGCCGCTAGCCAGAAGGAAGTCGTCGCGCGCGCGCAGGCCGGCACGCCCGCGAGCGCCTTCCAGTGCTGTACGGGTGTACAGCACGGAGGGTGCACCGCCACCCTCTTCCCCCGTTTGCAGAAAAGTGCTCGTTTTCCTCCGTCATGTTGTGGGCAGCTAACCAGTTTATTAGGAAACTCTCCACGAGCTCTGTGAGTAACGCACTTATCATTTTACGGTTGCATTCGCGGTTGCGTTGCTTGCTCATCCAGTAAACGACGGCGACGACAGCACGTTTATTGTGTGCATGCAGTGCATGCGTGACCGTAGGTGCCGTACGCCGCTTTGTCTGCGAAACGTCCGTCCGCTGCAGTCGTGCGATGCCACCTCACGCATCAGCGTCGCCACGTTGCAATGCGCTGTCTGCCAGCCTGGGATTTCGGCCGCTGATCTGCGGACACCACGTTCACCACACATGTCACCCTGTAGCACAGGGGTAGGTTGTGGCAACTAGAACTCATTGCCATAACGTACGAGGACGGAAACAACTGACAGCAATCAAGAATGTGTAGATCTGTAAAGAGATCCCGCTTTACTTCTGCATTCAGGTTTTTTTTTTTTTTAGCAGGCAAGTTCTATACTTAATATCATCTTATACCTTCAGTAGTGTTGACTGTAAAGGGCTCCTCGTTAAAGATCTAATAATAGCGTTGGTGGCCTTGCTAGTCTGCTGTATGCATTATGCGTTGGTGGTCGCCCTGTGTCTCTCTATACCGCCCTGAATGACTTCCCTTTAGTGAGTGTCTGTATCTCAGGTCGTTTGTAGATCTTTGCTTCCCAGGTCCAGCTACCCAATCAGATTGCATGGATGTATGGATGTGCTCTGTACCATTTAGGGTATATTGCACACATTTTAGGACAATTGGAGTTTATTTACTGTGCTTGGGTCATTTTATTCGTAAGAGGTGTCATCATATTTTAGCTGGATCGGTCATCTGCGTTCTGATTTTCAATTACTCCTATAGAAATGTGAAATGTGTTCTACTTTTCCTAAAAGTCATGCCGTCAATGACATAGTATTCATACATCAAACTCAAACAACAAAAGCACCAACATGCACCAAACCTTGCCAGGTCCGGTGGATGTCAAAATGCATAACAAGGATGTCATTATAATTTACAGGAGTATTCCAGCGATGGTGCTGAAAGTTAGGAAAGTAAGTTGGATAGAAGTATTTTACGGAGTATGGAATGCTGTTCAGCTTTACTGATAGTGTCTGGAGTCTCTAGAACAGCCAAAGAAGTGTTCATCACTTCCCCTCATAGATGGTCTCTCTCTAACTCTCTCCAACCAACAAAGGCATATTACCAAAATAAACTGAAGGTCGCCCTGATTGGTCAAAGCCTCTTCGGACAGGAGGTGTACACCAATCTACGGAAGCAAGGCCACAAAGTGGTGGGCGTGTTCACAGTCCCCGATAAAGATGGAAAGGCGGATCCACTGGGTGAGTGTCATGCCAGGCAGAAGGGAGACCCCACTCCACCCCCGGCTGCCCTCCAGACGAATTCTGCTGATTAGTGGTGGTGGGTGAACAGCTGGTGAACAGTTATCTAATTTCACTACTTTAGCTGTGGTGAGCAGTGTGGATACAGTGCCGGCTCACAAAGAGTAGTCCAAGTGTTGCTGCTATTAAGTTTTTAAGGGACTGGGCTTCTGAAGCTGACATTTTTGCATTTTACATAACTTTTATGATTGAGGTTGAGTAACAAGGTCAGGCCCGCTCATCGGAGTTAGACTTGCAATGCTCGCATCAGTTCAGGTCATCAGTTACTATGCTGTTTGCCGTTCAGTTCTGCACCCTCTCATTCCCTTAGAACCGTCCATGGCCCATTAGCAAATCCAGCCACCGATTGTGCTTATAAAGGACACGTCCGCCCTGGCCCGCTGTACGTAGTATTACTGTTTAAACAACTGGAACAACCAGCGGAAAGAGAGACTGTGTACCCTGTCAGGTACAAGATCGAGCCTTGAAAAGAGCTCACTCATCACTGTTAGATTTACCACACATCTAAAAGTATGTGGATACCCTACTAATTAGCGTAATTGGCTAATTAAGCCACACCCATTGCTGACACAGCTGTATAATCCAGCATGCAGCTACGGTGATCTTCAGCAACGAACGCCGGTGGGCAGAATGTGTCACACTGAAGAGATTAATGACCTTCTGCATTGCACCATCACAGGATGTCAACTCATATTCGAGTGATCGTGGAGAGGAAACTTGTAAAAACAGCAAGAGTTCACTTGTGAACTGTTAGTGGGACGGCAGTTGAGGGTTAGGCTGAATCCTGGGAAGACCCTGCATTGTCGTCCTCGAACGCACCAACGTCCCCAAAAACCACACATCACGTTTCAGTGTGGAAAAACAATACGACTACAATACAACAGCAAGCCATTTTCCAAATGGTATGTGTTTACAGTGGTGTGACTTAACACTGAAAACACAGGGAAGCACCAACACAACAAATCACCTTCTGTCTCTGCTTAGGTCCCACTCCTTATTTTCAAGAAACTTCAGTCGGTCCCCTAATTTCTCTATAACCTTGAGGGGGTGCCAGATGAAGATCTCACACCCTGCTTGTCTCTTTCCTTTATTTTCCGAATGGCGATTGGTAGTCTTTGATACTCGCGACCATTGCTAGTTAGGGTCTGGACTCCTTGCCTTGGTCCTCATCTTCATGACCATGTCCAGTTTCTCAGCTTCTCATCCAGCACACTGTAACACATACAGAGTGTCTTCTTGTTACCTCCCCCTTTGACACAAGTTCCATACTAAAGTACAGAGTGTACAGTATATACTGGAAATTTCCACTTAGGCTTGATCACATGTACAAATCTTATCTAGCAGTGTGACTAACACATATAGGTAGCAATGTGACAATTGAGGCTTCAGAATCCACTGTGGGCAGGAGTATCCTGAACTAACCAATTATCAGCATTGACGATTTCTATACATTTCCACCTGTTGTCCAGCCTTCTTTTGGCTGTTTGACAGATTCTGACCTTTTGCCCACATTCTGTTTATGCAGATGTTTAGACAAACCAGCACTTAATTTCGTTGTACTCGTTACAATGACAATAAAGATATTCTGATTCTGACATTCCATTGGTTCTAAGTTCTGCTCCTAAAAGGGGCCAGTGATTTACACATTACTTTTTAAGAGCTGTGTTTAATAAAAATCTTCTTGGTTTAAGCAGGGACAACGGGTCCCGTTAGAGTGTAATCACAGACCCCGTTTAAGTTGTGAGATTCCTGTGGCTTTTATCACGTGATACAATAACAATAGTCCAAAAATATTGTTACATCTCCTTGCATTGAACCTCTCATCTCTCTACCTCCACCCCCCACCCCAAAAACCCTGCCTACCTTCACCTCCACAGCTGTGGTGGCAGAGAAGGACGGGACGCCAGTGTTTAAGTTCCCGCGCTGGCGTGTGAAAGGGAAGCCCATCTCAGAGGTGGTGGAGGCCTACAAGGCAGTGGGGGCAGAGCTCAACGTCATGCCCTTCTGCAGTCAGTTCATCCCCATGAACGTCATCGACCACCCCGCCCACGGCTCCATCATCTACCACCCTTCCCTGCTGCCCCGCCACCGCGGGGCCTCCGCCATCAACTGGTGAGGGAGGTACAGAGTGACATGGGGTGTAGTGAATGAATGAAACCAGTCTCAAGGTTTGAGCAAGTGCTGATGGGAAATGAAGTCCAGATGAAGGTTAGCAAAGGGTGCTAAATGTTCAGGTGGCTATTTTAGCTCATCCCTGCAAGGGATAGTGAGACCGGCAAGGGAGAGCTTGTGGTGGGGGTTGTGGAGAACGGCTAAAGGAGGGGGAAATGTTAGAAGGCGGAGCTGGTGACAGTGAAGTGGAGGCGGTGTTGAAACCAGCACATCTGAAAGGCCAGGACACAAGAATGGACATAATGAACCAAAACAGACCCAAAAAACGAGGTACGGCATAAACTGGAATCCCCGACGATTCCCGCTTTCTCTGACAATGAGAAACAGCCATCAGAATCATCCTTTTTGAGGGCAAGTTGTGTTAATCAAAATTAACATACCAGGAAGGATATGTAACATTGGTGTTTTTAAGTAATGACCATTCTTCAGGCGTAAATACCATGTTTATTTAGATGATGGACCTGATATTAGTGATGCGACAAATGAGGCTTCAAAAACCATGGTGGGTGGGAGTATCCTGAACTAGCTAATCAATGCTGGTGCTGAATGAGGCTTCGGAACGTGTGATGGGTGGGGGTATACTGAATGACAAATCAGTGGTGGCGTTTGGTGGACTAGAGCTATCGACCGGCATTGATTGGTCATTCGGGACACTCCCACCCACCATGGGTTTTGAAGCCTCATTTGTCCCATCGCTACTCAATACCATCCACTTCAATCAGAATTCGATGAAAGCGACAGCCACCTTTTCCACCTCCATTGGGCGGCCTACTGTCACTGAGCAACCTGGAGAGCTGGGCTGGCATGCTCAACGAAAGCCCAGTAACTCAGGATTCTTGGTGTTCACCCCCGATTCACCATCAGGACTCTGATCCACGGGGACAAAAAGGCCGGCTTCTCCATCTTCTGGGCTGACGATGGGCTGGACACCGGGCCCATCCTCCTGCAGAAAGAGTGTTCTGTGGAACCTAACGACACAGTGGACTCCCTGTACAACCGCTTCCTGTTCCCAGAGGGCATCAAGGCCATGGTAACTACAGACGCAAATAAAGTACTTACATCACAACTTTCAGGACGATTATTAAATGCTCATCAAACTACAATTACAAGGTCAGTGGTTCTCGACCCAGTCCTCAGGCCCCTCCCCAGCCGGTCCACATTTTTGTTCTGTTCTACCACCTCAATACCTGAACTTACTTGTCATTTGCTGATAGCGTCCTTGACTACCTGGCCCTAACATGCAGGTGATGGACTGCTCTGCTGACTGTGGAGGCCTGAGGACTGCGTTGAGGAGCAATGTGCTCAATACAACAAACCGTTTTCTCGCCTTTTGTACAACACAGGTGGAGGCTGTCCAGCTCATTGCGGACGGGAAGGCTCCTCGTATCCCACAGCCTGAGGAGGGGGCCAGTTACGAGGGGATACAGAAGAAGTCCAACTCCAAGGTGAGCTGGTAGCGTCAGTTCAGTGTGACCTGTGGTCCAGGAGGTCAGGTGAAGGTCTGACTCATGAGGACAGAATCCTTGCTATGACACAAGTTCATTGGGAGCGAAGTAGCTTTTACACGAACCAGTTGCTTGGAATTTCGTCAAAATTATCGGTTCCTTTAAATCAGAGCTAAATTATAAATGACTGACTTGCCTTTTTAAAATGACCACGTTCTGGATTAAGGTGGTCCCTAGAGAAATGTAATAGCGGAGGTCATTCCTAACATCAGGGAGGGACGTTCTATTTAAGACCCAGCTTGAGTCATACAGCAGCTGTTTGACCTCCTGGGACTTGCTAAGAAGTCCATATGATTCCTGGAAATGGCAGCGAGCTACTCATCAAAGACTATATTTCACCCCCATCAGGTTAACATGGCTCAGCCAGCCAAGGACATTCACAACTGGATCCGCGGGCATGACAAAGTGCCTGGGGCCTGGACTGTCATCGGAGGACAGGCAAGTTAAAGGACACGCAGGAAATGGACATTAGCGCCAAAGCCTCAGTCTTAGGCACCACTAAACTGTGCTCTCCGCAGACAGTTACACTGTATGGGTCATCGGTGCTCACTGGGGCCGTGCCTGCAGGCCAGCCGCTCGAGATCGAGGGGGCCACTCAGCCCGGCCTCATCACCAGCAAAGGTCTGGTCCTGTATGGGTCAGATGGGAAAACGGTGAGACCAGGTCAACTCAAACCACATCCTGTTCGTTTTAGCTGAGAACATTCAAGCGTTGCTATAGAACCACGTGTTTGACTGTAGCAAAATTGCAAATCACACTGTGTGCAGAACGATTGTGTGAGAGACAAGGAACAGTCCGTGTAAACAAGGCCTACGATTCCTGACTGCATAGGTTCTGGTGAAGAACTTGCAGTTTGAGGATGGGAAGATGATCCCCGCATCCAAATACTTCTCTTCTGGGGAAAGTGTCAGCCTGGAACTTACCGAGGAAGAGAAGAGGATGGCAGAGGAGATTCGGGTATGGGACATCCCTGACATACCTTCTCGTTCTCACTAATAATGCTTAAATTTGTCGGTCATCAAACTGCTGTGGTCCAATGACACAAAGACTACTCACCAGCAAATCTTCAACCTTGATTCCTTTATGGAAAGAAATCCACCTGTAACAATTCAATTGCTTTGGATGAAACCTTCTAGGTCCACTTAGCAAAGTGTAAATATAACCAAACTATATTTCTTTTGACTTCCTTTTCAAACCACAAGATAAACCGTGGGAATAAAAAAAGGTTTAAAAGTAAAGGTTTTTCAGATGAATGCATGTGTCCTGGAGATTAAGCATAAAAATGTTCATTTGTAATGTTTGAAAGGAGAATTACTTCTGCACATCTGCCCCCTCCCTGTCATAAAGGTCATATGGAAAGGGATCTTAAGCAACGTTCCAAAAATTGAGGACACAACGGATTTCTTCAAATCGGGTGCAGCATCCATGGATGTGGTCAGGTGGGTCTCAATCTGCTAACGGGACTCGGATCTGGACATAGCACATAAACGTGTCTGTTTGAGAGTGGGCAGGCGGGAAAAGCACAAGGTGGGCTATGTAGTCACGTATGTGTCTACCTGCAACTCCGGGGAGTCGATCTGACCCAGTGTGCGCTGATCCATCCGTCCGATACCCCAGGTTGGTGGAGGAAATCAAGCAAAAATGTGGGGAGGTACAGCTGCAGAACGAGGACGTCTACATGGCCACCACCTTCCAGGACTTCGTCCAGATGTTCGTCAGGAGGCTGCGGGGGGAGGACCAGGAGGAGGAGCTTGTCATTGACTATGTAAGTTGACATAATGGCTAGGTTAGTAGCTGGCTAAGCCCGTAGTCATGTTTAGTATGACATTTACCTGTGTAGCAGGTGCTTTTGTTCAAAGCCGTGTAGAGAGAGGTGAAATACACAAACACATAGAGCCTCTATGGGTTTAGGTACCGCCAACACCAGAGATGGTTAGGGTTAGATGGGCTAGCAGAGGGGTTGCCTGAATAGAAGGGTCTTGGGACGTTGCTTGAAGGTCAAGATGGAATCTGCTGACCTGATGTGGACGAGTAACTCGTAGCACCATGGAGGGACCACGCAGGAGGAATGTCTAGAGTACAACATCTAAGGTTGAGGAGGATGTCACCTTCCATCGAGAATCAGCAGATGGAATTGATAGTGTGATTATCTGCTCAGTCTGCAGCTTCAAGTCCCCCATTCAACTAACTGAAATTCGGCTTTCCTATGATCAGAGAATATGAATGTCAGCGTGATGCTTCGCCTTAACAGGCAACGAAAGACATGAACAACATGACGGTGAAGATGCCTTACCAGTGTTTCATCAACGGACGGTTCGAGGATGCGGAGAACGGGAAGACGTATGACACGATCAACCCCACCGACGGTTCGGTAAGCGTAATCACACGCCCACCACAGTGTGCGTCACCCACAAAGACACACCCATCTTCATACACAGTGCTGTGCAAAAGTCTTGAGCCACCCCTCATTTCTCCATATTTTGTTTCCAAAGAGCCAGACTTGTATTTTTTTTTAACGTAGCCTTGAGGAACAGCTCTCCAGGCTTCCTGAAGGATTTTCAAAGTTTTTCTTGGCTCTCATTTTCAGTCCGGTCTCTGTACCTGACCAGTTTCAGAGGACCGTTCTTTGTTTGTTAAGCCACACAGGGACCTACGTACAAATCAGTCAAGCATAACAAAGCCGTCTAACTTAAGGCGTGAACCAGTGAAGAAACAGGTGCAGATGATTACAGATGATCAGATGATGTTGTAATAAATCACTGTACCTATTGTCTCATTTCCCTAGCAAAATAAAGAAATGAGGGCTGGATTGAGATTTTTGCACAGTACTGTACACCTTTACCCAGACGGACAAAATCTGAAATTGTCTACCAATTACTGTTTCTCTTCAGGTGATCTGCAAGGTGTCATATGCATCGGTGGCAGACGTGGACAAGGCTGTGTTAGCAGCAAAAGAAGCTTTTGAGACTGGACCCTGGGGCAAGATGAACCCTCGTGACAGAGGCAGGCTGCTGTACAAGTAAGGGCTGGGGTATACTTCAAAAGACGCGTGAACTAACCAAAGCTGAAACTGCCGAACACATTTGAGACAAGCAACAACATACCTGAGAAGACACAGAAAGACATGTAATTCATCCCTGCACCTGAAGGGGGCGAACAGTGACTTTGCACGATTTTGGGTCTTACCCCAAGTTCATTGCCAAATTCCTATTTTATTAAACCTTTATTTTAAATAAATTCTGAGCTTTGCTGAAACAAAATAGTTTCATAAAGATTTAAGTTCTCTTATAAATTAGTGGCCTTGCCAAAATTCTTTCGGCAGAAATAAGAAGTTTAAGGCACAGAACACTTAAATCGCTGGTCATTTGTATGTATTTAAAGTATCACCGTCATCTGTCGTATGTGGATACCCACGAACGAGCTCAACCAGCTTTCTCGCGTTCATTCATTTTGGTTGTAAAACTGTGATCAGGTCGCACAATGGACTACCTAACATGTTTTGGCCAATTGTAGAGAGTGGGTGGTCTCAGCTAGAGAAATGGGATACACTGAAGTTCCAACTGCCAGCCTGTGTAAGACATAGCAGATACCGTGGTGAACTAAAATTCCACCACGCACCCCGAACCCATTCTTGGCCAGGCTGGCTGACCTGATGGAGGAGCACCAGGAGGAACTGGCCACCATCGAGACCCTCGACTCAGGTGCAGTCTACACCCTGGCTCTGAAGACCCACGTGGGCATGTCCATCCAGACCTTCCGCTACTTTGCCGGCTGGTGTGACAAGATCCAGGTAGAAGCTCGCGTACGTTAGCCAGCAAAACCCTGCGCTCTGAAGGCCACCTAGTCTAACATTCATTACCGTCCCTCACTCAGGGCACGACGATACCTATTAACCAAGCCAGGCCCAACCGTAACCTTACCTTCACCAAGAAAGAGCCCCTGGGGTAAGTGATGGAACTGAACATACATACTTCACATTACTGCCAAGCACACATGCAATTATCATTTTGAAACTCTACATCAACTAAAATATTTATAGTACTGCACAAAAGTCTAAGGCAGATTAAAGAGAATTGATTATTATCTTTAATATCAGTGTAGAAGTATTACTGTCTGAAGGTTTTTAAGTTTACATATTTCAAAACATCTCCTGAAATCACCCCAGAATTTGCAGTTACCATATGTTATACTGATATTTTTTGTTAAACTCAACTACAAGTACACCTTGTTGGGCTAATCAATACCTCATAAAGTTAGGAATGCTGGTGGTGAAACTTAGATATGTGGAGTGGCTGGGGTAGACTCAAGGAAAGGCTTGGGAACCTAAACTGTGTTGTTCCAGCCGTACACCCAAAAATATATACACAGATAACTGGCCTTGTGCATTTTCTTTGCCTGCCTGAAACATTTGCACAGTACTGTATGTCAATAAAAACACCATCCATCCATCCACCCACTGTGAAGGTCGCAGTGTAAAGAGAAACCATATGAAGTAAATATCCAGTAAGATCCAACAAGCGTGTAAATGAGTAACTGACCAGAGCAAGCAGGACTTCACAGCCTTGTGGAGGAGCCTTAGGCAGCCGTCAGACAGGCCCAGAGGAGGCCAGAGTTGACTCTTCTCCCTGCAATCCGCTGCCGTAGAGTGTGTGCCATCGTCATCCCCTGGAACTACCCACTGATGATGCTGGCATGGAAGAGCGCTGCCTGTCTGGCGGCCGGAAACACGCTGGTCCTGAAACCCGCTCAGGTGAAACAGCATCCCATCAGCCATCACTGTGTGAGATCGTCATGGGGGAAGCCCTGGCAGGGGGTGAGGTTTATTTAGGGATACGGGAAATACGTATAAAGGGGAACAGATGACAAAGTGCTATGGACGCTTTCTTGGGGAGGTAGGTCTTCAGCTTGACCATGCGCTGAACTTTACACATCTTTTATGGAGGTTGCTGTGGTCATGGTTGCCTTACAGGTGACCCCACTGACGGCGCTGAAGTTTGCCGAGCTGACCGTCAAGGCTGGCATCCCCAAAGGAGTGATCAACATCGTGCCGGGTTCCGGTAAGCAGGACCGGGAAGTCAAGCAGGTCCTTCACTAGTCGCCGAGTCGACCTGACGAGTGCCGTGTTCTTCCCATCCCAGGTGGCCTGGTTGGACAGCGCCTGTCCGATCACCCGGACATCCGCAAGCTTGGGTTCACTGGCTCCACTCCCATCGGCAAGCAGATCATGAAGAGGTGGGGGTGTCACAACCTGCTTATCCAGTACATCCATTTACGGACCAAAGTTAACAGCACCTAGAGAAACACATTGGTTCTTCAGATGTGTTGAGCTTTGCTGAACGACCTGTTGGAACGAAGGAGAATTCTCTCTCTTCACATTACCGGTCAATGGCCCACTGGGCATCTGGAGTACCGGAAGTGTTCTCAGTGCACCGGTGCTCCAAGCTACTTCTAAAACGAGACATAACATCGAATAAATTGAGTTATTCCAGATGACACATTGTCTGGTCAGTGTATGGGTGATGTCAAAGCCAGACTAGGTTTTGGTGGCCCATTCTGAGTAAGAAGTCCAGGGTCATTTTTCATTCCAAGGCTGTCCTTGTTTACCAGCACTGTACTGACCAGAATGAAAGCATCTCTGATTCTGTCTTCCCACTTTAGCTGTGCAGTTAGCAACCTGAAGAAGGTCTCCCTGGAGCTCGGTGGGAAGTCCCCCCTCATCATCTTTAGCGACTGTGACATGGACAAGGCAGTGCGCATGGTGAGAAAGCTGAAGTGTGAGGCGGAAGAACTTGCCTTCAAACTTCTGAACATAAAGCAGTCCTCACTCAGCCAGTGCTTGGCTTGTGGTCACCGGCTTGTTAGATTTCAGGTTGTAGAGACCCTTTACGCCTGTGCTGTTGCTGGTACAGCTGAACGCTTTGAGGCTTAGCAGCATCATCATTTTCTCTACCTTTCTACAGGGCATGAGCTCCGTCTACTTCAATAAAGGAGAGAACTGCATCGCAGCCGGACGACTGTTCGTGGAGGAATCCATACATGACGAGTACATTCGGAGAGTGGTTAGTGGACTTTCATATCCCATTACAGCTGAGGGCTGGTATTTACAGACACACGAACCACCATCACGCCCACCGACATGATGACAGGCACCGTTCAAACCGCTACTCCCAAATAAAAGGAAGGAACCTGAAGGCATTGTCTTCCTGGTGCATGGCATTACATGATGGACTCTTAAATCCAACTCTCATACACCAGGTGGAGGAGATCAAGAAGATGAAGGTAGGTGACCCCCTGGACCGCTCGACAGACCACGGCCCCCAGAACCACAAAGCCCACATGGAGAAGCTTCTGGAATACTGTGAGATGGGAAAGAAGGAGGGAGCCACTCTGGTATATGGAGGACATCAGGTAGACAGACCAGGTAGGACTGTTGGGATGCTGAGGACCAGTTCAACGCCTGGAGTCTTAATTTCGTCTTTGTCATCGACCAAACAAATTGTGTTCAGGGTTCTTCATGGTGCCCACGGTATTTACTAATGTGGAGGACCACATGTTCATTGCCAAGGAGGAGTCCTTCGGACCCGTTATGGTCGTGTCCAAATTTAAAGACGGGTAGGTCCCATTTAAGGGTGTGTTGAGTCTACCTGTGGCTCAAGCAGAATTCTGGCAACGTGACCCTTTTTTTTCCTTTTATGCACGGTAGAGACATAGATGGTGTGCTCAAACGAGCCAATGACACAGAGTTCGGCCTGGCATCCGGTGTCTTCACGCGGGACATTAACAAAGCCATGTACGTAAGCGAGAGGCTAGAAGCTGGCACGGTCTTCATCAATACCTACAACAAGACAGATGTGGCGTCTCCCTTCGGAGGTTTCAAACAGTCCGGTTTTGGCAAGGACTTGGGTAAGCCGATCCAACCCTCCAAGTATTCAGACTTCCCAGTATACGCATCGGTAATGGTGGAGCTGCTACAGACGGGTCCAAGCAACACCAAGCATTCTGAATCGATAAAGATTTTAAAAGTCAGGTATTAATAAGTCTAGAACCGAGAATTCACTGATTCTTGCCCCTTTCCCAGGAGAGGAAGCCCTTCACGAATACCTCAGGACCAAAGCAGTGACAGTGGAGTATTGAAAGCAGGCCGCTCCCTGCAAAACTAACTGCTGGGGGGGCGGGGCAGTCACTTAGGACTGAGCCAATCACTCGCCAGGATTCCAGCTGCTGAGATCTGCTCGCCGTTTCTCGTGAGAACCTTAGGCTGGGTGGGGACAGAGGAAGAGACTGGTGATTTCTCATCATTCACTGCCACATGTAAAAGTATCGTGCCTACAGTTGATAACCATTTCGAAATGGTTTCAGTAGCTTTCTGCAGCCACACTCCTGATCAGACAGCTAGTACAGCAGTCCAGGCCTCGGGGGTTGG
Organism: Gymnarchus niloticus; assembly: GCA_009936485.2. Lineage (NCBI taxonomy): Eukaryota > Metazoa > Chordata > Actinopteri > Osteoglossiformes > Gymnarchidae > Gymnarchus > Gymnarchus niloticus. The sequence goes on along the minus strand of JAACJT020000052.1, from coordinate 16,799,568 downwards.
GAAATTTTTTTCCACATTTAGATGTGACCCAAAAACTTCTCAATACGGGGAAAAAAAAAAAAAAAAAAAAAGCATAAATTACCAATTCTGCAGTGCATTACCGACATCACAGAAAAACCAACCATACAAATGTAAACCATTAAAGCTCACTCACCATGCAAGTATGTATATAATAAATAATTTATAAATATAAACATGCAGAGTTCTTCCATGCATTTGTTTTTTGTAGCATAGCATCAGGCAGCTTAGAACCCTGAGTGTTTTGGACTCAGAGTCACTCCCAGTTTCTTGTAAAGCCAAGTTTGAGGGCTACTAGTTAGCGCAGACTGTTCCATTACATGTACAAGGGCTACCGGGGGTGGATGAGGCTCCTTCTGTTAGTGTGTGACCCATCATGACCTGTACACACGCGTCTCAACGAAATCACACTACAGCAAGCACCAGGCCAACGCTACGGTCATTTACAATATACAGACAAGTATCCGAGTCCAAAGCTGTGCCAAAATTACAACGCAAGATTTAATTCTTCTCATGCATTAAGCTCGAAACAAAAGTTGTTTATGTTTTACACACGGAAAGACTATCGATCTCACATGGTGTAATATGCACTGATTTTTTCAACAATAAAATGATCCCAGTGGAAATTATCAGTCAGTGATTTTGTTTAAGCTGGACTGTGCATGTACCCATATTGCTTAATTAAAAAAAAAAAAAAAGATTATACAAACAGATACTGTATACACATATACAACAAAAAAAGTAAAAAATTCAAGAATTATTCAGATAAACTGCCATATTAAGTTTGTGTGTATTTAGCCATACTGTAGAATACCAGTCAAATTACAGCATAACCCCCCCCCCCCAGCTTTCTAAACTACATTTCAAAGCATAAACCCTGCATAAACGTGCAATTTTACAATTTATACATTTATCGACAACATTTCACGAGGGAAATAACAAACTACACACCTTACTGCAGGACAGAGTAATACAGCCCCACAACGGACTCACAGAACAACGAGTTCAGATCTGTAAGCACCGTGCTACTCTGTCTAATGCAGATGAGTTACAGTAAGTTTGATGAGAAATCCAGGCACTGGGCTGTGCATGACGTCACTGTGACATTTGACATGACAGACAGTCTGTGGAGCTTCTTAACTGGATGTACTCTTTCCATCACAGCCTCAAACATCACTGACGTCTTCAGTCAAACTCATAGCATCCCCCCCCCCAAAATTTGAACAGCTACTTTTGCAAAAAAGCAGGGCAGGTGGCCTAAACGTTGTTCTTGTCCAGAACCTCAATGTTAGCTTTTTCTTTAATCTTCCTATTACTGCCAGGCAGTTTGAGATTGTCCTCTGTGATCTCGTCATCGAGCTCCAAGTCAGAGTCAGAGCAGTCCTCATCTGACGTCTCGTCCTCTGTGCTGCTGTCCGAGTCACCAAGCTCCACCAGAGCCACGTCCTGCCAAATATGGCCACATTTAATATCAGAGCGCTTCTTCACAAGGCACTTCTGCCCCAACTCTACACACCGGCGTCTCGTATTGCAAACTTACCATTTCAATTATTTTGCCAGCCTCCTCCACGTTTTCAATGTCAAAGTGACCAGCGGGATAAGAGTCCATGTCCTGCTTGAGCTTTTCATTAGCCTGGGCAATTTGTGGCAGGAAGAGCTGAAGTCTGTCAAGTACTGCAACAAAACAGGAAACATTCAGATCTCTGTCATATTACCACGTCTCACCTCTCCCTGCTAGGGAATGCACGTTTCTGGAGCGTCAGTTTCTTTCCAGTGCAGCTTTCAAAGCTCTGCTTGGCCTTTTATTGACGCAAGTAACCCAGATACGTGCAACATGACAGCACAGTAAAAAAAAAAAGGCGATTACCAGCACTTCTTGGGACCTGAGTCGTCTGCAGAGTGCTGCTCCCCTTGGTGGTTTTCGCCTTCAGAAGCAGCTTATCACGAAGCCCTATAAAACCATTACAGCAGCTTACCATCAGATACTTACACTGCCAGAGGCTGGTGGGAAATCATAAGCAAGCATTATGTTCATAACAAAGACCCATCTGTGTGAGTCGGCGACTAGTATCACCAACTTTAAACGCTGTACGCCTAAATAAAGCTTTACGAAAGTATAACACGTTTCCTGAACCTCACGTTACCTTCTCCATCACCGCAGGAGAGCAACTCTTTCGAGGCTTCTGTTTTCTGTTTCTGCTCCTGCTCCATGTTTCCAACCGCATATGCACATGACGGGAGGTTTCAAAGAGAAAGAAGTAGAGCCCAGAAGGTAAAAGGCCACCGTGTAGTCTGACGCCCTCTAGCGGTGGGAGGACTGAATTGTAAAGGGGATGACGTTAAGTCTGACCGCCTTCTAGCGGTAGGAGGACTGAATAGCAACCTTCAAACCCTGCGCGATCTTAAATTCGCTCCGGTAATAATCTCTATATGAATTATATGGCTTGCGTTCAAATCGAATAATTTATATTTATTACTATAACTAATATTCTGCATTATTCACGAAAGCCATACCAATAGAGTTTTTTTTAGAAAAAATAATTTTGGCCAACAAAAGGAAACGATTTTACAGCATTTTCCTTAACTGCATACTTGTATATTATCTGAGTTAGTTTAGAGTATGCGGGCACAGTCGAATTTTGACATGGTTACTGAGAAGCATATTGCAGAATGTATATTACTACTTAGATTCGGGTAACAAACAATTTATCATGGCAATTTTCACTGTGTGTTTTTAATTCAGGGATGTTCATGCACAAACGTCCTGGGTTGGTCTGTCAGTCACTGTGCTGATTCTTTGACAGGAGTGACAGGCTGACAGTGGATCACTGATATAATAACAAGAGCAGGAAAAAGCCTACCTGCTTAAAACACGGCTGCATAAAACTATAGGCATATGTCATTTTTTTCCAGGTAGGTTAACATAGAGAATATCAGTATTTATTAACTTCTCAGCTGCAGACATCCAGTACGTAACCCATAATGTTTTAATAAATTCCTGTTACTTTGTAAAATATCTGTAGCAAACATATTTAACATATTACAAGGTATCTCCTCAGTATTTTATGAAATATTCATATTTATGGATATATTTCATATATTTATGAAATATAAGTCTCTAATCTCATATATACTATTTTAATTAAGGCAGGTGGATTAATTTACTTTTGATTTTGTAAAGTAACACTTTCTCTTTCTATATTTGGACTACGCTCATTACGATCGTGGTATAGCATTCGTTAAAATTACTGATTTTTATGACTTATTTTGACATTTTTATGCTATTATATGTTTAACGAGTCCCTGCCTGAGAAAAAAACCTGAAAAGTGGTTGATTTTGGATGAGCTAATTTTACTCGATTTTTGCCAGTGTGTCGCTCTTTAAAATATATTCTTGGTGGGTTTTGTGGTCGTTTTCAACGGAGAGCACATGTGTAGGGAGCAGTTTACAATCTCCAGAGGTGAGTTCACAATTGAAATTGTTGCCTTGTTTTAGTAGCTCTCTTTACGTTAAAATAAATGCCCAACTGTTGAATGTAAGATCTGTAAGATCTGAAATCAAAAGGATGTCTCTTGACGGTGCTGATCAGGGGGCAGTATGTTGACACTGAACATTTAGGCTTAAATGTGCGGCAGTACAGCACCTTGGTGTCCTCAGCTGGGCTATTATGGTAGGAGCTTCCTCTAAATTTCCTGACTTCTGTCATCCCAGCTTTTCCCAGAATACAATGCACTTCATCAGAAAGTGACACATCATCAGCAAGGAGTACAGGAAACTGCCCGAGGTGTATTTCTGCTCAGTTTTGTTTTCTTAGTTGTTTTTGTATGAGCCTGCATTTTGTTCAAAGTGTGCCCTTCCCTTTCAGGTCTGTCTCTGTCAGAAACTCAAGCGGGGGAATTAACCAGAGAGTCCATAGAGGCACATTCCAGGTGTTTTGTTGAACCAGCTGTTTGCTGTAGTCAAATGGATGAGTGTGCCTTGCCTAGGTACACAACATGACCATCAGCTTCACACAGGGTGTTGCTGTAAACTCTTTAGGCTTTAGTATTTTGCCCCAGTCAGCTAGTTGAAGCGAGGGTCAGAGCAACCAGACCTTTAGTATAACTACTGTACAATATGGTGGCTGTGGGCTACACAAAGTTGCTGGAGAAGAGGCTGGCTGCAAGTACCATAGGGGCCAGAGCTGACGTCTACCGAAACGGTATCCTGCTGGATGGTATATGGGCCTCGGACAGCAACGGACGATCCCACTCAAAGACGGAGTTTGGGATGGCTGCTCGTTGGGTCTTTGTTGAGGAGGAACGGTAGCCCGAGAGGACAGAGCTGCCAACAGCTGCCCAGGAGATGCCCAGAGAGTCAGCCTTGGCCACGACCTTGCAGATCCTACTGCCATTCCCGTTGTCAGGCTTTGGCACAGTGTCTGCTGGCATGGTGCTGGATGTGGTCGCATGGCCCCTGTACTGCATCTGAAGGCCTTCTTAGTCAGGCTTACAGTAGTCTTATCGGAATATCAGCTGGTGTTTCTCCTATTAATTTATCAATAGGCACGGGGGGTGTCCCTAAAAATGGTTGAGACTGTCTGATATTTTGAGAGCATCTCTTTTTTAAGATGAATCGCCAGATTTGTTGCCTAGATTCTTTGTGCACTATAAATATTGAAGTAATAAGAACCACAGAAGTGTGTTACATGGCGATACTCAATTGGTTACTACTCAGAATATGTCGCAGGCATTTTTTTTCTACTGTACTCACTATATGGCAATGTGTTCATTAACAATGAATTCAAAGGCCTCCCCGTATCAGTGAATACAATCCTTGGTAACCAAACATTAACAGAAGATATGTTGTCATGGATCAATTGCCTTCTTAATATTGAAAACAGTATAAAGCCTAACCTGTAGACATGCAGGCATATGCAATGAATGATTTGTATGTTTGTTGCTAATGCAGAGCCATTTTTCTGGGCTCTGTGCTAAGCCTTTTTAGTGGTAGATGGCCAGAAACAAGTTTGATTTTTAAGACAGAAACTGTTCTGTTTGCACAGTGATATTGAACACAGTGAGGTCTGTGAGTCATATCCGCCCATCCCTGGATAAATCTTTGGATGGATCTTTGGATTATCTGTGTAAAATATGCACATTTGGGCACCAGCTGTTGGAAGGCTAGTCTGAATCTTTCTTATATTGTCTCTATGTTGTCTGTCGTCCTTTGTTAGCATTGGGATGCCTTTCAAAACATTACTGAGAGCTTCATCTTGGGGCCAGCCCTTCTTGGCCTGAAGGGGAACCTGGAGATGACTCTGGCATCCAGACTATCAACAGTGGTAAATATTTCCAACCTGACATAAGTTACGGATAACCAGGCCCATGCCATCGCACTGTATGTGGAGATAGGCTAACGCTAACACACTGTAACGTGAATGCTAATGCTACCAACAGGGAGTGCTAACAGGCAAATGCTAATGGACCCCATGATTAATCAGATATCTTGCTATCATACAAACCGAGATAATTCAATTCAAAACAAAAGGACAAACTCAAATTGTGGGGGAGGAAGAACTAACTTTTTCTGGCCCCATTCTAAACAGAAGCAGGAAGCACCTACAAACCCAGAGGAACATATTTTTTTGTCTGGCGAGTTCCCGGGAGATAAATACATTCATTCATACAGGGCAAAGCCACTCCAGTAATAGGAACTACCGTAAGGCGTGCTGGCACAGCGTAGATAATGATAGCACGTTGTATGTGCAAACAGATCCATGCTAGCATACAGCTCAAGTGTAAACAAATCCCTGCCACGAGATATGTTGTCTGTTAGTAGGCGGACATGTAAACACACGACATGGCTAAATAGATCCACACAGACTTGCTTACATCAAAATTGCTGTTTGAGAGCGATCGTTTGTCACTGTCAGTACGCGGTAGCCATGATGACACAGGAATGAATGAGGAATGAAGGTGGAGCCATTAAACATGTCTTACTGACCAAATGATGACTCGAAGGGTGTTTGCCTCCTACCTGACCTACTGCTTGATTGACGACCGACTGAGGAATTAACAAATATCCATATTTTCAAATGCTGATGCCACGGGGCCGTGTGCTTAACTAATTGTACAATTTTGCTGCATTCCAGAGGGCCACTGACTTTTTTCACACCTAAGAGCTTAAAAAAGGGTGTAATTAAAGGAGTTTGTCAATCAGCCGGTCCTGAGAAGCTCAGTTTAATCGCTATCTGTCAGCAAGAAGACACTTATTCTACAAAGATCTTAATTAGTCTCCATCTTCACACTGTTATACATCCTCTTTGTGAAGGTTGTAGGACTGGGGGAAACGAATGCAGAGCAGGGATAAGTTTGGCAAGGAGGAACGTAAGACTGGATGAGCAAGTAACTCTTCTCAGGGGATCAGGGTTCTGTCTTGCCCTCCCTTTCATCATCAGTTCGTTGACCACCTCAGGGATATGAAAACAACCTCTGTCACCGTAGTTTTTATACTCCCTCCTTTTGTCCAGGAGATAGAGACCGGTTAAAATCTGACAGAACTTCAGTCCTGCACTCTGCTTCTCTGATACTTGGCCCACTTTCCCCCTGAATTTTAAGTGCCTTTAAAAAACAACTCACCACTGTCAACCAAGGCTAACCCTAAATAACCTTGAAATACATATCCAATGAATATACTACTTTAAGAAGATGTTCGGTGTGCATATTATCATTATTGTTTTTGGTGAGGTTCCCAGAGCTCGAATTTGTGGCACAGACTTTTATATTTAATTTAACTTTATTTTCCAATGGTGCCTGTCTCAACACAGTTGCCCCAAGGCACTTAACAGGAATGTGTGGTGATTACAAAGTACTTCGGATGGAGGCTAGAAGACAACAGAGGAGAAGAACCGTCTGCCTGAAACACTTGAGTCTCATGCTGCTTAATCAAATGTAGACAGTGGTGTCTGAGGAACATTAGTTCTTACTGCAAATGTGGCCATTAAAACTTTTTTTCGCTGTGTTGTTGTCCCAGGTGAATGTAGGAAAGATGGACTCTCCCATCGAGAAGAGGAACTTAGACAGCAGCCTTGCGCTGAAGCAGGTAAGCTCCGTTTAGCATGCCGCCTGTCACATGACTGTTTTTGTTATTGCAGACGGTGCCGTTGGCCCATTTAGACAGAAAACACCTTTCAGATTACGACTTTGTAAAATCGGCAGGTCTGACGCTAAGCGGTGTCATTGTGGGAATGTACCAGCATTACACAGTATCATTAACGTGTGTGTGTTACACCACATCCATCTTCCCAGACGTGTACCAGCAATGTCTTTATTGGATAGCCTGTAACCGCTGCTTAATATTAATCCATAACCAGTTAACTAGCAGCCTGTAACATCATCATTTTGTCCTGTGCTGACTTTTCCACCTAATAATAATTTCCACCTTGTTCCTATACTAACACTAATCTTCAAATGAGCGCTCAGATGTGTTTTCTTTTCCCGCAAGCCATCTATTGTGGCTTTTGTATTGTTTAGAATTGCCTGTTTCTTAACATCCGTTCTATGATCGGCCCGAAAGAAGATGGCAAATCAGATGGACTGAGGTTTTCCGCACTTCGGAGGATGGACAGATATGAGATATTGTGCAGAAGTTTATGTCTGATTCTCACTTATGAAGCTGCTGACTTAAGTTCAGTAAGCCCACGAATGTAGGAGGCCCCCTTGGGGACCCCCGCTGAGTACTGGACATGCTAAGGCTGAAGAGGTCCCTGCCTTGTAAAGCAGTCCAATAAGCTCTCTGTCTTTCCAATTGACCAGAGGCCTGTGAAAATTAGAGCTCAATTGGTCGTAAAGTGTTGCCTTTGTAGTTTGCTAGAAATGAATACCATGGCTCAGTGTGTGGAACAGTGGCCTGTGGGTTTGATTGTTTGGTGTTTATGATGAACGAACATCACAAATACGCTTCGTACACAGAGAGGTAATCAGTTAGCAGGACTGTTCAACAGAAAAATGTTGGGTGTGGTACAGGCCTTCTCTGCAAAAATTTCATTTCCTCCAGGGTGGCAAATAAATATCAGGAGCTAAACTGCTACAGCAATCATTTTGGCTTTAGCAAAAGATGGAGAGAAGTGACATTCAAAAGGAGTGAGTGTGATCCATGATGGAGGACACTTCTAACTGTCACCATCAGAGAAGGGCCTTGCTATCATTAATAATTAGTAGATAAACAAGGGGGAAACATTGGGGGAAGGAGCCCTTAGAGTGCGTTGGTGGGTGATCCGTGGGTGTGGCTGCTGGTGTGACCCTCAGTGCTGTGTCCCAGGTGCAGGCCACCATGGTGGGCTTCTTGGCCGCCACGGTAGCTGTGGCCCTCGCCTGGATCCCCGAGGGGGACTTCCAGATGAAGCATGTAGTGCTGCTCTGTTCCAGTAGCGTGGCCACGGCTTTCATCTCATCACTGCTGCAAAGTACGGCTGGGCCCCACCTTCCCCCGCTGTTGCCAGGGATGCCTTCACTCATCTGACACCTTCATGCTGTGTGGGTGTGGCAGAATCCTCCCCAATGCTGATGGCCACCCCCATCAGACACCCGGTAATGTCACACACAGCGCTATGGTTTGTCACTCAGAATTATTTTGCCCATCACTGTTAGGCTTTCTAATAATAAGCTTTCGATAATTAAGCATTATTAAAGTGGATTCTGATTTCAGCATTCCCTCCTAAAGGTCTAGAGTTTAGCATGTTCTGACACCCTCTTTGTTTTCAGTATGCCGTTGCGTCTTTAGATAATTTTTCTAGAACAGTACTGCTTTGTGAGCCTTCGTCCTGCCTCAGAGACCACTTGCCTTTAGTGTGACCTCTGACCTTTGATCCCTTGTTCTCACGACTGCGCTATTGACCTTTTCTTGGGCATCGCCATGGTAGCCGTCATTATCGGCTCCAAGAAAAAGGGCGTCAACATTGACAACGTGGCCACGCCCATCGCCGCTGGTTTTGGAGACCTCGTCACGTTGACCATACTAGAATGGATCAGCCAAAGCTTGTACAGCTGCATGGGTGAAAGAAACAAGCAAACAACAAGCATATATATTTATAAAAATCTGTTCTAACTGCTATTCTGAGTCAGGATTGCAGGGGGCTCTGGAGTTCATCCCAGGCAGCACAGAGCACAACAAGGCTGAGGTTCACCCTGGATGGGCATATTCACACTTGCAGTCACACATATAGTCATACACTATGAGCATTTTAGAGACGCCAGTTTGCCTAACTGACCAGAGTACCTGGAGGAACCTGCAAGACAGCCATGGAGGAGTTAGGCAACAGTGCTGCCCAGAGCCAGGGTGCCCCCAATGACAAAAATGCACAATTGGTGTAATAAATTTGAACTGCATAATGAAAGATTTGGTAGGAAAGTCACACCAAATGTCTTAAAATAACAATTTGAAATTGAGATTTTCTAGGAAAACAGAATTTTGGAAAGATACGTAGTATGGTAATGCATAGTTTGACTCACAGCCACAAGGTGGCACTGAAGTACAAAAGAGAACATTATTAACAAAAAACTGCAGATGCTCTAATTAGGATAAATTTGTTTGTTTTGAATTTCTTTTTTGCTTTGTTTTATACTGTAGCGCAGAGGTCCTTCTACAAACTCATGCTACTGTTAGGCCGGCAGCGAAAGCCGCATAGGAGCGCTAAGAGTGAGATAGAGGAAAGGAAAACATATTCGTGACCACTAGGGGGCTCTAAGTACCAATTATGCAAAAATTCCAGCTATGATTCAACTGTAATTGGCAAACCTGATTGATAAGTCTGTTGTAGAATGATTGGATCAGTCTGTTTTTTTTTTTCTTTTTCAACTGGAGATTAGTCTGAAATACTCCCGGCTTAGCCATACAGACACAGCTACACTGCAAATTCAAAATGTGTATTTTGGACTAAATTTGTTATATTTCCCTTTATCTTCAGTTTGGGGTTTTATTCTCATTTCCTAAATTGCGATGTTATCTCTTCCAGGACACCCCAGGTAGACTTTATAAAGACTTGGTTTCTCCAAACAAAGAATGGCCCTTTCTCACATGGCTGGAATTTCTGCGAAGCTCTGTAAACTCCTCCCTTCGAAAAGTGCCTGTGCAGGCCACATGACATGCAGGTGACAGCGAATACAGGGGCGGGATCAGCTCCAGGTCTCCAGCCTGGCACGTTACGGGGAGTCGTCGCTAATCCGCCCCTGCCGGCCATCCCCCGAACCCGCGAAAGACAAAGGGGGCTTGTACCCGGGGGGCCGTACTTGCGCTGCCGACGTGTAAGAGCGTTTATTCGCACTTAAATCCAATCCTGCTGCCCAGATCGCACATCAAGATACCCATGAGGGTTTTTTAATTCAGTATTTATTGGAAAAGTGGTATAAAAGTTGAAGTCGGGTTAGCGAACTACATTAACACTTCAAACATGCCAATGACAGCCATTTTCTTTTACTTTGAGTGCCAGTGTAGTGGCCTTTTATGCAAGGATGCCCTAAATATAGAGGCGTTTTCCATCTTTTTTGCTGGGTTGAGATTAGGAGCTGTTAAGTTAGTGGAATTATGAGGCACGAATGTATGAGGAAACCTCAGGTCTTCTTTTTTTATAAACACTGCCTTAAAAAACACCACAGTCTCTATGAACACTATCATTTGTGTTGGGTGGGGTTTGCCAGAGTTGGCTTGCTTTCATAGAAAAAAGAACCGTAAATTCAGCATGCTAGGAAAATAGTAGAGGCTTCCAGACACAGATACAGCGCTGTGAAACTGTGTTGAGGTGGGCACCTTTGGGGTAGCAAGGGCATGTCAGGTAAGTTCTAGCCCTATAGAGTAGAATGGCAGAATAGTCTAGATGCGATAACCCATCTTTGCTCTGCCTGAAAAGTTGCATGGAGTGAAGGGAGAGTCAGGTAACTGGAATGGGTTGTGTTGATTCGTTCTAGCTGCCCTCCTCAATGTCAGACATGGCTTTTGTGTCACCTCTGGTGTGGTCTTGCAAAAATTTCCCCCCTCTGTTACTGCCCACTCCCTGTAAACCCTGGCAAGGGAAATCCTGTCCAAATAGACACATTAATCCATGCTCCATGCCCAAGTCACATGGTTCCATCCCCTGCCCTGACTGGAGGCCTTGTGTGCATGGCTGCATATTTGGATGTGGATTAACTTATGCTTGTGTGATGGTGGCCAACTCGTTTGTTAAGACATGTATAATGGCAGACCTGCTGCCCCGGTCCATGAAGATACAGAATGCCGTTTGTCTTTTGGCCAGATATTCAGGAGGCCAAGCAACCAAGTTGTTTACATGAAGGAGGCATTTTACACTTTGGGGGTCTTTTGTAAGTTTTCTAAATTCACACCCTTTATGAAGTATGTCCCTATGTCATGGCTTGCATGAACGGTGATTTTTCTCACTCGCCAGACTTTAAATCATTCACCGTCACTCGCAGTGTCTATTACTTAAACCCCCAAAGCTAAGTGAGTAATTCTGTCTGGTCCACTGACTCTTGCGTGATCCCCGTGACACTGACCACCCCGATGTCCCTCCAGACTCCCACCTGTACGTGTCCGGCCTCATCTGCACCTTCATCCTGTCCCTGACTCTGGCCTGGCCCACGCTGCTATTTATACTAGCAATCATTGATACCCTGCTATCAGTGCTATCAATCAAAGCTATTACCAGCATTGATTGGTTACTTTGGTATACTCCCACCCACCACAGGTTCTGAAGCCTCATTCGTCCAATCACTAATTTATCCTCTCATTGTGCTTGCTTCCCTTTCTTTTCTTTTTTTTCCCCTTCCATAAGTGCTCTTTCTCTCCATGATATTCCACTACAATTTACAAATAAAATTTGTTGCTTACCTGATACTTCTCTTTAAAGCAATTTTGTTTTAACTTTTTATACTCTGGGATATTTAGACTAAGCATTTTTTTTCCCAGGGAAAGCTGGCCTGGTTTCACCCAGGTCTCAAACTGGCAAATGTATGGCTGGTGTGTGCCATTGACCATCAGGCTACCGGCTGTTCGGTTGGTCTGTCGCCCGGTTAGCATCGGTGATTAGCTTACTCCCTGGTGGATCCTGGCACATGGTGTGTAGTACCCATAATCCAGCCTGTGGTTATAACTCACCCCTCGATGCTTGATCCTAATTTGCTCACACATGGTCAGGATTCCATTCCCTACGTCTGGGCTCCACTGTTTGTACCGTGAGCTGCTCAGCTTCAAGGTCATTCCAAGGAAGGCCTCAGAGAGCCCTCGGCCACCCCACCTTGCCCAGATGGCTCCCGCATTATTGCGTAGAGGAATGCGAGACTTACGCGCTGCACTGTGTCACAACAGACGACAGGGTTGTGCTAAGCTAAGCATATCGATGATGGGATGGCACAGCCAGTATGTTGACTCACATGGTCACCAGTGTGGGTCAGAGTAGGTAGCTTATCCCCAGCCCAAATCCCATCGCTGTACGCCCCGTCGTACGCCAGAAATAGCAGTTAAGTGTGGCGGGACCGTTTTTGGATTTCGATTACACGTCTCAACCACCGCGACCCCAAAACGCGCGTCTCTTCACTTCATCCGCGGGGTTCCTTTTTTTAGCTATCCGTGCAGATGGCCATAATGGGGAGGTTGTTCTCTTCCAGAACGGAGGAGGATAAGGTATTTGTGTACTTTAAAAATTCCTAGCTGGCATAAACAGTAGCATGGTACTTTTGGATCTGATGTCCAGTGATGCCAGTGGAAGATGACTGGATTCGGGTCAACACTGAACCCATCTCAGGGGATGCGGGGGGGCTTCACATCTTTGTTGGAGTCGTGCCGACATGGATGACACACAGCTGGTGGGACAAAAATAAAGACCAGAAACTCCACGATCTTTGGTCTGGCATCTCCTGTCTGGTATGACAGCGACGTAAATTTCCCAAATGACAACACTTTGAACTGTCAACAAAGGGATACGCTTCATAGTTAGACTTATCCTCCAAAATAAGAAAGGTTTCATCATTTTTTTTTTTTGGACTGTACTGGAAAATAGGCATCTTGATTACTGTGTTTTACATGGCAAAAAGTGACATTGTGTGAAGGTTTAGGATCCTGGACGCCACCAGGAATGACGTTCAACCAGGCCATTTGATCGTCACATCTGCGATTGATTAGACGCTCTGTTGCCATGCAGGTGATAAGAGAGTCATGGATAAAAATGCGTTGCGTGACTCTCATCGAACATGCTACCTAACAGCTATATAACAGCTATTTTTGGAAAATAAAAATGACTAACTATTAATCGTTCAGCAGAAAGTTTCTCCAGTAGGTCCTGGAGTCATAAGTCCAAAAATAAACTAGCTTTCATGTTTGTAATCTACAGTTCTTGATTCTTCATGCCTCTACAACTAGCCGTGCTGTGGATCTCGTGAAGTAGAAAGTATTTGTTGATGTCAGCCCAACAAACAGGCTAATTAGGCTGCTTTAAATTAGCTCATATTTCTAAGCACAGCTGTGGTTTATACATTTTCCAGGGTGGACGTTTTTTACTGCAGTTGTTGGTTAGTGCTACAGCAACTTAGCATTTTTGCTAGGCCAGCTCTGTCATTAATCCAATGCTTTCATCTTTCATCTCATCACCAATTCACTTGACAGTATGTTCAGCTGTTGTCTGTATAACGGGATCAATACGAAAGATTGCAGCTGAGCCTTACCAGTAGATTCTGTTCATGTTCTTCATTTATTTGTTTGTAAATTGTTTTCAGTGGACGTTCTCTTATTTACGGAATTAGATGGAAATGTGTTCAAGTACGGCTCAATTTTATGCCGAGCGTGGTGTCTCAGGATTAACCCATATGTGTTCCTTAGTCATTTAGGAGTTCTTTGGATGTGGCGTATGATGCAGAGCTTGCTCTAGGGTCATATCTCCCTGTTGGGGGTTTATGTAACTATAGTACTCAGTCTGGAATCAAACATTTCCGTTTACAAAGTCAAGATGTCATTGTGACGTGAGCCCATGTTTTCCCAATTTTTCCTCTTAGTATTAGAGGATTTATCGTGGACCAAACCATGTCAGATCCAAACCTAGCTGGGATTGTGGTCTACGCCACTGTCATTAATGGTAAGGACCGGTTAACTTGTTGTCCTTTGGGGGGGGGCAGCTGGGAAATGAACGAAAAAAATGCATCGTTCCATAGCTATGGAAGGTCATGATTTCTCCAAAGAGGTCCTCAATCCGACACTCACTACAGAGAGATTACAGCACAGTCTATGTTTTCACCGACCTGAGTTATCAGTACGCCATCTTGGCTTAATTGTTTTCGGATAAGTAGAGCATGTACTCCAGTAGACGTAGACATGTCTCGTGTAAACAAATCCTGCAGGGCTAAGCGTTTTGATGCTAATTAGCATAGCTTTGGAAAGGCCTTGTAAATTGCAGCAAGTCCTCCCCCTCCCCTCCTGTGCTCTGTCTGGAGCCTCTAGAGACTCCCCTTGTAGCCCCCCCCCACTTCCATTTGCCTGACTCAGAGGAAATGAACTGAGATGAGACGAGATATGGGCTCTGGTGAGTAGACTCTGTTAGAGATGCTGCGGTGCGTGGGAGGAGAGGCAGTACCCCGGTCATCCCAGACCCCCTCCATCATTCCCGTCCCCCTGACCCATGTTAGAGGCATTACTCTGTAGGCGAAGGCGAGGGACTTTTTTTGTTAAGCACATGAAAAGGTGTACTGACATTTTATGCCTGGAGCAAAATGGAAATGAGTTTTGAATTAAGTGGGCTCCACCTTCCTCAGTGGGATGTCAGGTTTGATGTCAAACCTCAAACAGTAAAGCTCTCGGCTCAGGGGCCAACCAGCCATGTGGGCTCCAGTATGGACACCTAAAACCAGCAAAGACCCCCTGCTGCTGTATCTACTTTTGTTCTGCTACTTCACGCTGGGGTAGCAGCTCTAGCGAATGTTTGAAGGGAACTGGTAAGAAAATGACTTTCTATTTTTATTATGCAGACAAAGGCTTTTTGCTTCATGCTAATGATGGTAACACGTTGCAGTTATTGGGAACTGAGTTGTGTCAAGGTAGGTCCCCCCCTTAGTTATACCAGTTAGTTCTCTGGGAACCTGCACTCTGTGGCTCCTAACAGATTGCCCGTTTGCCTGTGAAGAAGGAACAATACCAGCTGATACTTTAAAGTGCTCAGATGTGCCATCCTAGCCCAGAGTATGGCTGGCTAAGCCTGGCCAGTGAGCTAGCCGAGCGCGGAGAGTGGCCAGCTAAGCCAGCTAAGCCTGGAGTGTAGCTAGCCGAGCGCGGAGTGTGGCCGGCTAAGTCTGGAGTGTAGGTAGCTCAGCATGGAGTGTGGCCAGCTAAGCCAGCTAAGTCTGGAGTGTGGCTAGCTGAGCTCAGTTCTAATCCAGTGTGTGACTTACCAAGCCTGGGTGTTCCAGCCTAGCACTAACCATGAATGGCTCACTCCATATCACAGCCCCATCATCCAGCCAGTGGGCTTTGAGGAGACCTCCATTATCTGCACATTCCAGACTATTGTCAAAACCAGGCCAGCTCAGTTACATTCTGTGGAGGAACGCTGGGAAAAAAATGATCAAAATCATCAAGTCTTAGCAACTTTGTGAATTATCCTTTGTGTGGAATGACCTCAGGCTTGCTTCACGAGCAACGGGGTGGCAGGTTATTTCCAGCTCAAGTGGAAGAACGGAGCACGTGGTGCAGAAGCACTATGGTGTTTACTTAGAGCTTTTATTGCTACCGACTCAAGCCTTTGTCACCACACAGTGATTCTCTGTTTATTCCACACAGGAAACGCGGAAAGCAAAGTAAAGCGTCTGTGTGCTTCCCTAGAGGAAGTGGTCAGGGCCTGTCTCACAAATAAACTCCTACTTCTCCTCTGGAAAATGCAGACAGTACCCCAGTGTGACAAACTGTCTGCGTGACGCAAATTAAAAGTTAAAAGCGGTACACATTAGGTCCCAGAACTGTAGCAGGCATCAACATGGACAGCAGAAGTTATCCGAGGGTTCTGAAAGGGCTTCTTAATGTGGCAGCCATTTTTGAAACTTCACATGGCGGAAGACGCGTCGGTTTGTTTCTCCCTATCTTTGGCTGGGGTCAAAAGAGCGCCGTGTGTTTTGCAAATAAGGATGTAAGAGAGTCTGACTGGAATCTGGAAAATTGTTAAATGCCATGGGGGACACACAGTGATGTTCAGTAATAAAGAAATACACTATATGTCTGGCTTTTATAACGAACGTCCATTTGGGGTGATTTTAGCATCTCCCTTCCCAGGTACTGGAGGGAATCTGGTCGCCATCCAGTCCAGGTGGATCGCCACACACCTGCACCTCCACAGCACGTCTGAAGAGGAGCCAGACCGCTACCATCCCTACCTGATCTTCTGCGGCACAGGTAGGGGGTGCTGATGGCACATGGGTATAAACGCCTCCAGGCTTGTAAAGGTGTGCGGTCTTTCTTTCAACTGGCACAAGTGGGTGAGGCTCCCCCCTGCCCCTCAGACCCACTGCTGTTCTGCCTTGTTCTGAGTCTCACTTGCAGTGTAGGCTACCGCCGTTTGGACATTTCTCAGGCCATCCCATTTAAAGCATCCATCCAGTGAACATCTTCAGATTTTGGCTGTAAAATGGGAAAATCCCACATGCCAGTTAGACTACCAGAACAAATAACGTGAATTTAAATAGAACGTCTTGGTGTCTGTAATGACACCTTGGCCTTCTTGCAACCCAGCCACAGCTATGCCAGCGGGGGGGGTTTAACTTCTCCACATGGCCACAGGTTGGTCCCTTAATATTCGGGAGTTCGTAATCCCTGCCAGTGAGGATGAGTTATTCCTGTCAGTTTGGCGCGGCTTTGGTTCTACCATGATTCTAGGAGACAGAGGCACGCCGTCTCTTTAAAGCAATGGGCACAGTTGTCGGGAACGCAGTGGCTTAAAACCCCTTCATCTGGCACGTTTGGAGATGGCCGTGTCGATGAGGTTTCATTGCGGCAAGCTGCCGGGTTCCTGCTCTGACAGAAACCGGCCCAACGCACTGAACGGCAGCTTAACGTTTCTGACGCTTGCTCATCTCCTTGGCTCCTGGGATTTACTTCGCAAACAAAATCGAACAAAAGAGAAAAGTAGGCAACACGGCACATTTTCTAGGACATTACACAAACTGACAGGAGAAGTTGCTAGGTAGCAGGGTTTTAGTGGAGAACAAAACGCAGAGCAGATGAAATTTTTCGTGGCCTGCATGTAACATAAAATTATTACTACCGATTGATCGGAACCTCACTGTGAACAAACATGATCAGCGGAAAATTAGCATTTTTATAGAATATTTTTTGTTAGGACTGTTTGTGTTTTTGGGAGTTCAGAGGAATGCCAGGAGTGCTTTTATTCTTTGGGTATCAGAGGAGTTTAATCCCCCCATTCCCTGATATTCCCTGAAAATATATATGACCCACAGTTGCCCCCCCTTTCTATCAGGGCCCAATCATCGCTCAGCCCAGGTGTTGCTCCTCCTCGTCATTCCTGGACACCTGATCTTCCTTTCATTTTTTTACAGTTTCTATGCTCTGTATTTTAAGGAGATTTTATTTTAAAGTAAGAGACTGAAGAAGCTGTGTTGATTTTGCGAATTGGGATTCATCCATCAGGACATATGGACATTGTCTACAGCCACCACAGCACCCCGTTTCAGGAGAACTGTCTCTCCCGCCGCGTCTACACCTGCCTAATGTACCAAACCAACTACTGCATCTGTGGCACACGCCTTTACCAGAGATTTGGTACCCAGGCAGGGAGGTCGGCTGTCCTCACATCCTGACAAGTGGGAGTATCTCATGCTCATTTTTACAGTGATTAGGACCAATTAGAGGAAGGAGAATCGAAGATTTGTTTTGGAAATGGAGAGCAGAAAAATGCGGACCCTGAGCATCGTCATGGGTATGGCGATGCTTTAAGGTGACTGGGACAATTGGGGACCACTGTTTCCCATGTCACTTTGACGCGAGGGGGGTACCCTGGGGTGACAGCACGTAAATGGTCACATTTCATAGAGGACTCTCGCCACTCCCTCTGAAAAATTAAATCATCCAGTGTTGCTAATAAAGAATTTCCAGGTTTTCCACATGTGCCATGCGATCTGGGGACCTTCCTTCTCTCTGTCTCCCCAGTTCTCCCAGTTACCAAAAAGAGCTGGCGCTGTGACAGGGGCCGAAACGATTTCTCTCGTCGAGAATTTCGGTCCACCATGAAGAGGCCAAGATGAGGAACGGCAGAGAACTGGATCACCTCCAGACGTCCACATGGGAAGAAGGTGGAATTGAAAAATGAGAGTGCCGTGTAACTGAGCGGAAGGCTGCCACAGAAGAGCTGTCCGGGGTCTCCCGAAAGTGGCAGGTTCCGCATGAGGCTTTGAAAGGAAATGTTATGGAGCGGAAGGGCCCAGCGGACGCTGATTCCAGCCTGGAGAGAAGCATGGCATTCCCACGAGTACCGGCACCAGAGATTGCTATGAGCCGTACAGCAGGAAGGGAGCTGATTTACCCACAATGCCCCCTCTGTGGTGTGCATGAAGATTATTTGCTGGTAGAGGAAGTATAAATTAAAAATATGATTTTTAGATTCAAAGCTTGGAGGCCTGAATTATTTAGTATTGGCAGAAGTGCAAAGAAAGCACATGTATCCATTTTAAGGAACAAAAAAATATTAATAATGCCATTAACATTATTTAGCCTTATGCCAATTAAAAAAAAACTGTTTAACTTGAAATCTATCCAGGAATGGCCTGGAGAAAGACAGAAGTCTGTCTTACGGCACACACGTTATTGCTAATTTAGAGACAGCAGTTCACCTAACTGTTGATACTTGGATTGTGAGAATAAACTAACAGAAGTACAGAGCATCTGGTTGATTCGAACCCCCAACCCTTGAGGTCTGAGGCTACTGTGCCATTGAAGTTCCATGCCAGCTTTTGCTTTAAATACACATTTTAAATGAATTCTGCTCTAAAAAGGTATAAATTTCACACTTCTATAAAAGCTAATGAAATCTTCCCCTTAGGTTTGACCTGATTTAATGACGGAAACTACAGGCATTGAGCAGCTATTAGATTTTCACAGCTTACCATCAGTTGAGATGGAGGAATTATAGTTTCTCTGTATAATCTGAGAGCCTTGGACTAAACGCCTGACCTTGGTGTCGACATCGGTGAGACAGAGCCCATCGGGTGCTTGCAGGGAGGTGAGGAGACCGCGGGCGTGCCTGTCTGCAACCCTTCTCACACCCGGCTATTTATTTAAAGGTCTTCAGTAGCCTTTTTTCGGGGAATAAACAGGAATGCATGGAAACCTTGGCCTGGAAGCCACGAAGGCACACAGACGTTTTCAGTGTCTGTGCCGACTGCAAGGATTTACATTCACGCTGTGAGCTGAACCCCCTGACCCTGGAGCACCCCCACCCTTCTCCGCCTGGCCCCACCCTTCATGAATGCCTTGCCCCACCCCACCAGGACCTGGCCCCTCCCACCCTCCCACCTGAGGAGTATGATGCGCCTACTGCACACAGGCCTGAGTGTCGTGTGTGTGTGTGTGTGTGTGTGTGTGTGTGTGTGTGTGTGTGTCTGCCATCCCCCCTGTTCCCCCGGTCCAACCCTCAGGCCCCCTGGCCTCCAAAGAAAAACACACCCAGGACTTGTAGACATTTTTCTGGTGTCCAGAGGCTGCCTCCTTCCTCATAAGCAGCCTGTGTGTGAGGACAGACTGACCCATTGAGTGTGTGTCTGTGTATCAGTGCCACTTATGTGTGTTTTTCAGGGAGGTAAACACAAGAGGGGTGTCTGTGTGTGTGTGTGCGTATGTGTCCGTGGATACACCTCCCTGTCCTCCCTCACATCTGTGATGCGTGGAGGATCCATGCTGCGCTCTCAATCAGTGTGAAAATGCAATCATGGTCATTTTTGCACCCCCCCCCCATCCAGATATTCATGAAAGCTGCTGCTCTGTGACAAGGAGCCAGTGGAAAGTGGTTTTTTTTTCCTATACTCTACAGGTGTTTTTATCAAATTTGTAAGTCTCCAGTGTAACACCTATTTTTAGTACAGTTTTAATTGAGCCAGCAAAGGAAGTTGTTTTTGTTCCGCTCATGTAGCGTTAATGGAGACCTGAGTTACTGGGCAGCCACCTCACCTGCTGAATCGCGATGCCCAGACCTCATCACGTGGCACCTGGAGGCTGTCATTCTGATTAATGTCCCACGCTCACGTTCCATTTCCTGCCAAAAGGGCTCATTCAGGCTCTCTGTGCTTTCGGTGGTTTCCCAAAAGCAGCCATAATAACCAACCGGCTGAGGCAGGAATCACAGCTAAAATCCATGTCCTTTGTCATCAGAAAATCTACAATAAAGCTCTCGGGTCCCGGTTTAACAAAGGGATGGGACTTCAACCAGTCAGGGAGTGGCTTGATGTGTTGATGCAGCTCAGTATTGATGTGCTCAGAATGGCCACATACTGCATGAGGTTTACTTTAGAAGCCCACAGTCTGGTCTAAGGCTGCATAATCACAGAACTGAAACCAAACATTGTTGACATAATGTTGTCCCCATCCCATCACTTCCTCCCCACGAGTCTTTTCCAAAGTTACAACCTCTCGTTAACGTCTGGTAGGTGGGTACTATATGTAGAGTGCTGTAGGTATTGGAGAGCTTGGTGTCATTCTGCAGTTGTGAATTGTGGTACGTTACTGCCAAGGATTACAGCTGGGGGGGGGGGGGGGGGGGGAGAAAAGGGGGGGGGGGGGGGCGGGGGGGGGTTTAAAAATTTTTTTTTTTTTCGGGGTGGAAGAAAGGAACACCCCCGGCCCAAATTAAACAAGGACGG